>CM034304.1:20042436-21249912 GCA_019925795.1 Dendrobium chrysotoxum | reverse complement strand
TTCCTCAGGGCTTTTCAGAATCCAGTGCTATGGATACCTACAAGGAAATTTTAGATTTCAAAAACATGTAAATGGACCCCCGGGACCCACTCTAAAACACATGCAGACTCTTACATGCATACAAAACACACTTAGGAGCATGTAGAAGGGTTAAAATTGCAAAAATTAGTAGGTTACCTTGGGTCTATTCATGTTAGAATAGGGTTAACTTAAAATTGAATATTGAGGTGTCACAAATAACCTCTGACTCCTTGGTGTAATTTATTGGACTAATAGCCCTATTTACGGGGGAAGCTCAAAGAAAGATGAATGAAGTGAGTGGAAATGAGATCGATTGGCTTCTACAGTTATTCCTAAGGTTAAAGCCTCCCCATTTCCATGGTACTATAGAGCCTTAGGATGCTGAAGGTTGGTTGATGAGGCTAGAAAAATAATTTGATAACTTGTAGCATCCCGAGGGTGGGAAGATTCTATTAATAGTGTTTCTATTAGGTGGAGAGGTTGAGCTTTGGTGGATAAGAAAGTAGAGAGAGAGAGAGAGAGAGAGAGAGAGAGAGAGAGAGAGAGAGAGAGAGAGAGATTTCAAGGAAGAGCAAATATAAATATTTCTTGGGAAGAGTTTTGGGAAAATTTTAGGAATTAGTTTATATTGCCATGTACTAGGTAGTAGATATAGGAGTATTTCTTAAGTATAATACAAAGGAGTGGGCTAGTTATGTAGTATGAGGCTGAGTTTATAACACTTGTCAGGTATGTTCTACAGCTTGTTAGTACTCTAGAGAAGAAATGTTAGGATTTCTAATCGGATTGCAAGATAGTTTTAGGCACCATTTAATTCTATTCCACATACAGGAGTTCTCTATGTGAGTAGATAACATGTGCATTATTTAGCTTTGTAAAGGATGCAGAGCATAATTCTTTAGCTTACACTCACTATTGATGACACTTAAGATGGTTTAATTTTACTATGATGTGGCTTATTTAATATATGTGTACGTGTTGTGTCAAGTAATATATTAATGAGAAGAGTGTCAATCCCAGAAGGAACAAACTAAAAAGATCTAAATTCACTTTAGTATTGCTTACTGAATTGCAAAATTTACCAAGCCTACTAATTTAAAAGGTAGTGAAGGATAAATTAAAAAGCTTCAAATTGTAAAAAGAAAATTTACTATATTTTAGAAAATATATACCTATGATATTTAAAACTACATGACTATTGTAGAGTGGATTTCCTATTGTTTTTATGTATCAGAGCATAAGTACTCATCATCTCTATCAAGCTTATTGGAACATTAGCTAGGATCCCTCCTAAATATAGTTCTACTATCTCCTTAAGACTCCATAATCCTAACCACCATATGTTTATGTTAGGGTAACTACACTTTAAAATTTTTAATTATTCTTCTATTCCTCCATTGGGGCTCTAGATCAAATTAGAATTTTAATTTATGTGAGGCCTACTACATAAATTAATTTAAGCATGGAGAAATTAAAAACAACATCGATAGTTTAAAAACAAAACCTAATCTAAGTAATATATGCATTTCAAATAATCATAAATTAAGAGAAAAGGATTAATTACACATGGAGGTGATGTAACACACAATAAATATTTTATTACACTAAATAGTAACAAGTTACAAAAATTAACAGACAAAAAATGTAAAGCAAGTTTAGAAATGACCCAGGATTAAGATATAAGCCCTTTGTATTTCTTCATTTTGATCTACACAAGTACACAATCTAATTATAAACACTCAAGCTACTCCCTCTCAAGAGAAACCCACATGCTCACTCTCAAGAGAAACCCACACACTCACACATCCTCATAAAAAATGACTCCATAATGTGCAAACCCTTTAATAAAAAGTCTAAGGCTACTATTTTTATTTTTTTCTAAATAATCAAACTAGTGCTGTGGCACTGTCTTGGTAGTGCTACGACATTGATGGACCGATATGTCAGTTCACCAATTTTTACTTTAGTTCACTAGTTCAACCATCTCCCACTATTGTGCTAGGTGATTCTACGCTATGGTGCTTCCTCTAGGGCACTACGGTGCTGGCTGGGAGCCTTGATACTAAGCTTTACAATCTATTCCTGAGGCCTCTTCGCTACGATGCTGGTGTGGTGGTGCTGCAACGTTGGTATGAGTTTTGGTGCTACGATGCTATCTTTGTGATATTGGTTAAATTTCTTAATTTTTTACTATTTTTTTACACAAAACAAAAGGATTACAAGCACAAAATATCATAATTAATATAATTTTGAATTAGTAATTTTTATATTATCAAATTCCCCCAAACTTTTGGATATTACTTGTCCTCAAGTAATTTATACTACATTGGTATAAAAATATCTTTTGCATTTGAATATAAGTTTTTTAAAAAATAAAATTAATAATCTAAGCATTTATATAGTATATAAGTTGGAAGATTTTCTAATAAAATAATTTATAACATCCTCATTATTCAGCTTAATTTAATATTTCTTTTAACTTAAACTCTTGTGGAGGAATAATTTTGACTAACTTAGTGAGATTTATTAAATTTTTAGAAATTAATAAAATTATATATATTTAGTTAATCCTTAAATCTACATATAAGCTTTCTTTTAGTATCATGATTTCTATAATTATTTTAGAAGCATAGAGGTATCACTAAACATTATAGGAACCAATTATTGATATTGAGCTATTTAGCATTTTTTCTTTTATTTTTTCTTCTATTTGTCTAAATACCTTATAATGATTTTGAATGTTCATCTATTGTCTCCAATTATTATTTTTAAGTGGAGCTAGATATAGCAGGCACCAATTTTGGATATTCAGAACCTTAGCCTTTTTCAATATTTTCCATTTTTTACTCTCTTTATTTGCTAAAATATCTTATTAGATGTTCAATACCTGTCATTGTCTCCACTCAATATACTAATATATGTTTGTTAAAGGTTTCAAAAATCCCTTAGGTGGTTTAGGATTAATATGTATTAATCCTAAAATCCAATATTCCTTTATAAATAATCAAGTGCTTAAGTGATTTTATAGGAATTTAAGTTTTTCATAATTAGTAATTAAAAAAAAAAGATTAGTTGTTATTTTATAACTATTTTATTAGAGAAATTTTGCAATTTGTGTACAAATAAATACCTAAAGATCTTAATTTTGCATTTTTCAAAATTTATAAGGCAAGCAAAAAATTACAATAGTAAGGCAAATAATTTCCTAAAATTAGGAGAAATTTGAATTCATTCATTTTTTTTCCAAATCACAACTTTTTTTGTACAAAAACAAAAACTAAATAAAATTAAGCAAATTAATACAATAAAATAAAATTAGTAAATTATAAAAAATAAAAAAAAACTAAAAATAACAAAAAAGTAAAAATAAACAACAACAACAGCATCAAGTCTTTATCCCACCGTGTGGGGTTGGCTACATGAATCCTTTTTCTCCATTATGTCCTGTCAAGAGCCAAATTCTCATTTAATCTAATAAAGAAAAGTCATTTCTAATATTTTCTAACCAAGTATTTTTAGATCTACCTCTACCTTTCTTAACATAAGTAAAATCTAATAAATCTAGTTTCCTAATCGAGTTATCGAAAGGCCGAGGTTTTATGTCACCAAACCATCTGAGGCGAGCCTCTCTAATCTTATCTTCCACTAGAGCTACTGTAACCTTTTCATGTATATGCTCATTTTGCATCCTATCTCTATGATTAAAGCCACTCATCCACATGAGCATCCTCATCCATGCAACACTTATCATGCGTCTCTTTTAATGACCAACATTCTACACCATAAAGCAATGCAGGTCTCACCGCCATATTATAGAATTTTCCCTTAAGTTTGAGGGGGAATTTTCTATCACACAATAAGCCCGATGCATTCCTCCACTTCAACCATTGAACTTGAATTCTTCTAATAATATCCCCATCTATTTCACCATCACTCTGAATAATAGACCCATGATATCTAAAATGTGTACTTTTAATAATGAATTGATAATGAATTGATCGCTTAAATCCACAAAACCCCTACTAGATCTATTACTACTAAAATTACACTCCATATATTTGATTTTAGATCTACTCAAACAAAAACCCTTACACTCTAAGGTTGACCTCAATAATTCAAGTTACCTCAACTCCCTCTCCAGACTTATCAATAAGAAGAATATCATCAGCAAAAAGCATACACTAGGGTACAACCTCTTGCAAATGTCTAGTGAGAACATTCATGACTAAGGAAAAAATATATGGGCTTAAGGATGATCAGTGATGTAATCCAAAAAAAATAGGATAATACATAGTCAAACAACCTTGTGTTTGAACACAAGTAACAGCTTCTGCATACATATCCTTAATGACTTGAATATAAATATTATTAACCCCTTTCTTTTCTAGAACTCTCCATAACACTTCTTTTTTAACATTATTATATGCTTTCTCTAAATCAATAAATATCATATGGTAGGTCTCTACCTAAGTAAAAATAAACAACTAACAAAAAATAACTATGAGGCCGATGGTATGGCTCTCCCTACTCCTCCTCCTCCTCCTCATCATCATCTTCTTCCTGAGCTACTGCTGGTGGTGTTACTTCCAAAGGTCCTGCTTTTTGATATATCTCAAAGGGGGGTAGGTTAGAAAAAAATATTCTACTAACCATTGGAGTTCATCTCTCAGCTCTTAAATATGCCTACCATGGTTATATTATAGTTAGCATGGTATTGAAGATGCCTTTACTTTTGGAGCATCATGTCGTACTAGTGGGAGTGCATCTTTACTCTAAACCAGTTAGGTATTACCCGAAGTGATCAACATAAACCCTAATCCGATCAACACTATCTTGGAGATCTATCACCTAATATGCTAGCATCCTAGGATCTATACCTCACTAATACATGGGTTGGTTCTGTTGGCTAGATCCCTTACCTCATTCTATATGGTGATTTTGAAGGACACAATATTAGTCCTAGTTAGCGAAGAACTAGGTATAATTTACTCCTTCCTGGATTTCTTACTACCTCGACTGACTCACAATGATTATAGATAAGATTGGAATGCCCTAGCTCTACACAAGTTGACCCCTAAGTATATACTGAATAAAGTGAAAAATAATTTTACCAAAAAATATAGTCATTAATTTTAGAGTACTATAATTTAAAACATCCTGATACTTAGTTACCATACTAATGTTTCTGTTGGGCATCAAATTCACAATAATGAAGTAATGTCATGCCTTAAATTCTTGGTTGAGGTAGGAACAAAATAACTTTATTATTTCATTCTCCTCCTCTTCCACTGGGCATTTAAGTTTCTCCAGGTTAAGAACCTAATTATTTCATTATAATATATGGTAGTAGTATAAAAATTAGGATACTCATCATTGCCAAACTAAAAATTTTGGACTTGGAATATTTGATTTATAGCTACAGGATTAAAAGGGACCACTTAACACACACATAAACATTATTTGTTTAGGGCTCCTTCGCATTAGCAAAGAATTCTTGGATGATGTAGATATTGGTTTGGGTGACCTGAAAATCTCAGTTATGCTCAATTGTTTAACCCTTTATAGAAGCCCCTTAGGTTATCAAACCTCACTCTGGGTTGACAGATTTCCCAACCAAATTATTATAATGCTCTTCAAAGGCATCACTAACAACCTACATGAATCATAAGATGTGGAGCCAGATCTCTTCTTACAAACTAAAATTCTATGGGCCATTTATAACAAGGAAGCTGAAATGGGGCTCCTCAAACACAAATGCAGGGAAACTATAGAACTTACAAGAAGGCAAGAAATGCATATAAAAATGAAATTCAAATACTATCCCTATTTATAAATTGGCCAGCATTTTGGTGCTACATTGAGTAGCGCTGCAGCACTAAGTCAAACTAGTTAACACAGGTATTAGCGCTATGGCGGTTGGGATAGCTAACACTATGGCGCTCCCCTTGGGAATTAAAATTATATGCTTTTTAACCATGAGACCCCAATGGAACTCGACATGTGGTAGTGTTGTGATGCTCAAAGTGACTGCTATTATGAGTTAAGGCACTATGCTGCTCTAGTGAGCAATTTGTCATTGCATTACTAGATTCCTTAGGTGTTGTAGTGTGATCGATTAATTAATTTTATTATTGATTGACTTGGCGTTGTGGGGTTTTAGGGGGTGGTGCTATAGCGCTGGGTTAAATATTTCCAAATTATTTTTTAATACTCACACTAAGCTAAAACACACACACAATGATGCATTTAAGCTCTAATCAAACCATAGGATTTTCTAAACTCAACAAAGACACCAAACACACAACTCCTAATAACAAAAAAATGGATCAATTGGGTTGCCTTCTAAATAATGCTAAGTTTACAAACTTCTGCTATACTATGTTAAAATCTTATTCAAGATGAGCTATCTCTACAGAGATTCTAAGGTGATCAACATCTTTTATATATGCTTTCAATCTCTAACTGTTGACTTTGAAAATATAGGTAGTTTTATGGTCTCAGATATCAACAACTCCATAAGGGTACAATTTTAGTATAGTGAATGGTCTTGACCACCTGGACTATAATTTTCCTAGAAATAATTTCAATTTTGAATTATATAAAAGAACTTCTCGTCTAAGCTCAATTTTTTTCCTAATAAACTTTTGATTATGCCACTTCCTAATTGTTCCTTATATAGTTTCACATTCTCATAAGCCTCATGTCTAAATTCCTCTAACTCATCAACTGTATCAATCTTTTTTCCTTAACATCCTCAAGATTTTAGTTTAGTTCTTTCACTACCCAAAATGCTTTATGTTCTAATTCCAAAGGAAAATGGTAGGCCTTTTCAAAGATAAATTTATAGGGAGACATTCCAATTGGTGTCTTAAATGTAATCTTGTAAACCCAAAGTGCATCATCTAACTTCAAAGCCCAATCATTCCTATTAGGACTCATATATATATATAAATATATATATATTAAGATTCTCTTAATCTTTTTATTGCTTATTTTAGCCTGACCACTAGTTTGGGGATGATAAGCAGTTGCAACTCTATGTTTAATTCCATATTTTAAAATCAAAGCCTCCACTCTTTTATTATAAAAATGATTTCCCCCATCACTAATAATCACTCCAGGTATTTCAAATCTTAAAAAAAAATAATTTTCTTACAAAATTTAATAACCACCTTAGCATCTATTTTGGGGGTTTCTGCTCCCTCAATCCACATGGATACATAGTCAACTGCTATCAAAATATATTAATTTTCATAAGATTGAACAAAAGGTCCCATAAAATATAATCCCTAACATAAAAAATCTCTACTTCTAACATAATGCTAAGAGGCATTTCATTTATTCTAGTTATTTTACCTACCCTCTAATATCGATCACATCTTTTAAAATATTCATTTGCATTCCTAAATAGGGTAGGCCAATAAAATCTAGATTAAAGGATCTTAATGACAGTTCTAAAATCGTCAAAATGACCTCCATACTAAAAGTCATTATTATGCCTACTGATGGATTTAATCTCATTTTTAGGGACATATTTCCTAATGATTTGATCATTACTCATCCTAAATAAGAATGGCTCATCCCTAAAATAGAATTTCATATCATGCAAAAATTTAGCCTTTGGGTAAAAGACATGTTAGTGTGAATAACCCCACTAATAATGCAGTTCACAATATCAGTATACCAAGACATACTAGATGAATACATAACAAACAAATGCTCAAGAAAAAATATTTTGATTTCACACTCATTATATGTAGGTACTATCAATTTTAATCTAGATAAGTGATTAGCCACCTGATTCTCAGTTCCTTTCCTATCAAGAAGTTCTACATCAAATTCCTGCAACAAAAGATCCACTTTACCAATTTATACTTAGCATCTTTTTATCATAAAAAATTTAATAGCAGAATGATCAATGTATGTGAGAACTATGGCGCATATCAAATATGGTCTAAATTAATCAAAGGCAAAGATAATAACTAACAACTCTTTTTAAGTGGTTGTACAATTAAATTGAGGTGCATTCAAAGTTCTTCCATCATAGTACATAT
Organism: Dendrobium chrysotoxum; assembly: GCA_019925795.1. Lineage (NCBI taxonomy): Eukaryota > Viridiplantae > Streptophyta > Magnoliopsida > Asparagales > Orchidaceae > Dendrobium > Dendrobium chrysotoxum. Next base: position 21,241,837 of record CM034304.1, on the reverse strand, counting down.
CATGAAATTTCTTCTCTTTTCTTTTCCCTAACAAAGCTCCAATAACATAATCACTAGCATCACTTATTATTTCAAAATGCAGTGTCCAATTAGGTTTAGCAATGACAAGTATAGTAATTTAGTGCTATTTCAAAATGTTAAAAGCTTTAAGACATTCATCATCAAATTCAAAAGGGATATCTTTTTCAAGTAAATGACATAAGGGTTTTGATATTTTAGAAAAACCTGTAATGAATCTCCTCTAAAAACTAGCATGTCCTAAAAAGCTTATAATTGCTTTAATAGAGATGGGTGGTGGAAGATTTTCTATTACTTGTACTTTAGCCCTATTCACTTCTAAACCTCTCTTAGAACTTTTATGGCCAAGGACTATGCCTTCTACTACTATAAATTGATGTTTCTCTCAATTCAATATAAAATGTGTTTCTACACATCTTTTTAAAACCTTAGTTAAATATTCTAAATAAGAATAAGATGTGGCACAAAAAATAAAGAAATCATCCATGATTATCTTAATGCCCTACTCAATTAAATCAGAAAGATTGGCATCATGCACTTCTAAAAAGTAGTAGGGGGATTGCATAAACCAAAAGGTTCCTCTTAAATGCAAATGTCCCATAAGGACTGGTAAATATAGTCTTATCCTAGTCTTTTAGTGCTATAGGAATCTAATGGTATGCTAAATATCCATCTAGAAAATAGTAAAAAAGATGTATAACAAACCTATCTAACATCTAGTTAATTGAAGGCAGAGGAATATGGTCCTTTCTAAGAAAAAAAACCACAATTAATTCAATTAATTAATTAAAAATATTTAAAAATTTCATAAATTCTACAATTGGTTGGGAGCACCCCCTTAGGTCATTTATGACCTTTGGAGGTGATTCCAAGTGATTTGGGGCTTATTTGGATTAAAAATCCCCTCTAATTAAGGCAATTTTAAAAAAAAAGGAAAAAATTTATGAAATTTTTAGGATGGACTACTCTAGGCTGTTGGGATATGTGTCTTCAAGAGGCCTGATTCATTGAGCCTGGTGGCACAACATCACAAATGGATTCAATGGAGTGTAAAATATTAATGTTAAGTGACTTTTAATTAATTAATTAAATTAAAATCTTTAATTTAACTACATCAATAAGGTTTTTAGGATGGACTACTTCGGACTGCGGGGCTACGTGTCTTAGGGAGGCCTGGTTTCTCAAACTTGGTGGCACAATGCCACGAACCGATTGATGAAAAATATAAATTAATTTGACTTTTAAAATTAGCCACCAATCAAATTAATTAAAATTTCTTAATCCTTTAATCTTTAACTAATTAAACTCATCCAATCAATCAATCCCTAAAACGTATCCTAAGTTAAGCTTTAACACGCTAATACTTAACTTCGAACATAAATCTTTCCTTTGACCTTTAACAACCTCAAACATTAGAAAACTTTAACAAATAACCTAGTTTAGGACCTACCCCAGCCACACGACCTTTTGCACACACTTTAGATGGTTTGCTAGGATAACCAACACTAGTCTAGGTTAAGCCAGTGTTTACTTTATAGTTATGTACCAAGTTTTTCATATTTTCAATGCATGATTATGATTGAAATTGATTGATGTGTTTATTTACTTTTACTGCACTCTATGAATTGATGTGATGGGCGATTAGATTATCTTTATGTTAGGAATAATCTAGATGCTCATTAAGTTTTCTATAGATAGCCATGCTCATACAGGGTAATAAAGGGGGCTAAATAAATAATAAATATAAATACTATAGGTGCTTCAGCTACTTAGCCCCCAAATAAGAAAGAATATGGCCAAGTGTGTTTACTTTTCTTTACATATATATAACTACTTGGGAACTGATTTGATTATTAAATGCTTAGGATAACCCTATAGGAGAGTCTAGAATTTTCCTTTTTATATCAATGTAATTCATTTAAAGTTAAGAGTTGTGAAAGTGCCTTTGAGTTTGGGATACTTAGACCTAGAATTGAATTCCAAAGAGGAATGGATACCCCTCAAGGGGGTAGTCCTTTTCCATTTAGAAGTTTAATTTTGGATCACTCCACTATCCAAAGTGGGAAGAATAACCTCCCCCTTAGAGGTAGAGTATTCTTTCCCATTTGGGTATCCAGCTACGACAAATTCAAGGAGCCCGAAGAGGAGAAGGATGAAGAACTGAAGATAAAAAAGTATCCCACTCAAAGTCTACTTGCATCTGTCTAAGGATTAAAATTTGAGTTTATGGTTAGTAGTGCCCGGCCACTTTTAATTTATGTAATTCTGGGTTATAATAAAAGGGAAATTTTCCTACGGACTTTACTTTAAGGAATTACTTATATTAATATGTATGCTTTGATTTGATTTCCTATAGGTTCGCCTACTTATCCTAGTTTTTTTATGTGATTGCATGCCATTTTTGATTTAGCCTGGATACGTAGAGGCTCGTGAGGGAACAGTAAAAATTTTACTACTTAAATATAAATAAAAATTTTATGATAACATAGAAATTCTAATGATCTAAGAAGTAAGCCTAGAACCGTCGGGAGTTTGCATAAGCATCTTTGCTGCACTTTTCTTTTCCTTTTATTAGGAACCTTCCCGTCTGAGGGTTTTGACAGACCACCTAGCCTATGAGGGTGCAGATCTGTCAAGGGGAATTTATGCAATCTCTAGGATAATATCTATTTGCATTAGTAAAAAATAGAAAAAAAGTGTGTAAAATCTTAATTGCATTTCTCTTTAGCATTTTCACCCCATATAAGTCAAGGGACCAATTAGGACAAGCTCTAGATGTCAGTCCCAACTCTCAAAAACTTTAATAAAAATGTCCCTACTACTTTTCATAAAATGACTAGACTCATGGATTTTAATCGCCTAAGTGGTTAGCTAGCTCCCTAATACATGCCGGGGTATGTCTAGATTGTGCACTATATTAGTTAGGTTCAGACCACTGTGCTCTAGTGTCCAAATTTAGATTTAGGATCTAAGGCAAACTCTGAATTATAAGACCCCAACCTCCGGGAAAATAATCCCAAATTTCTAATAAAATATTCAATTCAAATTAAAATTCTTCTCAATTCAAAATTTAAAGCCCAACACTTAGATTAGGTTGGGATACTTCTGAATCATTTTAGAATCTCTAAGTGTCCTCTACCTTTCTTCCTTTGACTCTAAAAATAAGTGCTCAAATTTGCTCCAATCCCACTTGAAATTCTAGTTTCACCTCCTTTGATATCCACTCTTTAAAATCTCTAAACAAAATTTCTGCCGTTGTTTTAATCGAGAGTTTTCATAGGAGATTTTGGTTTCCTATAATGTAATTAACTACGAGGGCTTACGTTCATTGGAGATTTAGAACCCATGTCATTTTTTCAAAACTTAATTAATATTTCTTTTGGGAAATGAAATTTATAACAATCGTCATCATCATAATCGAATGATTGCTAATAGATGATATTTTCTTTCTTCAGGGAGATATATCATGTGTTAACATCAATTCGAATAGAAAATTAATGATCACTTCTCTTGATTATCGTAGTCGGATATTTGACTAAACTTCATTTTGACCCTCCGGGGTCATATGTGGTTCTCCTTTAAATCAGGCTATGATAGTCAAGAGAAAATCTATCATTCTGGGTCTAAACCAGTTAGGAGATTTTATCCCTACCTTACGAGGTGACATATTATCCTTAATGGTCTGTTTGACTCCAGAATTAAAATTTAAATTTAACTTTTTGATTTTCCCTAAAAAATTTAATTTAGATTTACTCTACACCTTGCAAAGCAAGTCACTCTTTTCAAATCCCAATAAATAGGGCCCTAAGGTCAAATTCTACTAGGTGGTAAGTCCAGTTGCATAGGCTGAAAATATTTGAGGGTTTTGTAGCCTTTGAAATTTAATTCAGTTTCTAGGATTAGAGACTCATATTGAATTCAAATTTGGCTAATTGACCCTAGGGACATGCCTAATCAATATAGAATTGATAGTTTATGAATCCGGGGTCATTTTACTAGATTTCAAGGTGACTGAAAAATCACCCAAAAAGGATTTTAGGACCTGGGTCCTTAACCCTTAATTTTGTTCTGGAGTTCTTGATTGAGATGAGATTTTGGGTTTGAATGATTGAGTTCGAATTACCCACATTCATCACAACCAAATGAATGATTGAGATTGATTGAATGTGATTTGAAACTTGATTGAAGGCTGGATTGAAGTATGGAATTAAAGGTTGGAGCTAAAGTTTAGATTAGAGATTGGATTGAAAATTAATTAAGAGCTGGATTGGAATTTGATTGGGATCTCTATGATTAACAAGTGGACAATTATCTACCATCATATCACCAAACATGAAATCAAAAAGGTTCTGATGACCTCATACAAGAATGAGGTCAATAGGTGTTAGTCTTCTCAACTAGAAAGTTACACTCTTATTTTCAAGCTTATACGATTAGGGTCTATACAAATCCCCCATTGAGAAATATTCTCCACATGCCTGAGGCATCTGGAATATTAATCAAGTGGTCGGTGGAACTTGGAGAGTTTGACATCTATTTTCTTTGTAGACCCAACATCAAGTCACAAGTGCTTGCAGACTTTATGGTTGAATGTACTAACCCTGCCTCTAGCAAATCGCAAGTCATTCCTCCTTTTTTGCCTTACTGGACACTATATATCGATGGAGCCTCTGGGAGCTTCGGCGCTAGGGCTGGAATCTTATTGATCTCCCCATAATAATTTACTTTCAAATATGGGCTTCAACTGAAGTTACCTGTAATAAAAAATGTCGTTGAATTTGCTCTCATTGTCGGGATAAGGCTAACCATAGAATTTAAGGTTCAGAATTTGGTGGTTCATACAGATTCACAACTAGTCATCTCTCAGGTGGAAGGAGAATTCGATGCCCATAACCCGTATTTGGCATAGTATTGTGACATAGTGATGTCACTTCTTTCCCACATAAAAAAGTATCGAATTGTCTATATACTCCGGGAGCAGAATGCCCATGTAGATGCTCTCTCAAAGCTCGCTACATCAGTAATAGAGGATCTCTTCAAAAGAAGGTATATCAAGGAAGTACACTTTCCAAGCATTGAAGGTCTTTGGGTTATACAATCCATTGATGAGTCAAGGGAACCCTCTTGGATGGATCTTATCTTATCATTCTTGCAAAATAGTGTGCTGCCCGAAGAGTTAAGAGTTGTAATAAGACTTTGAAGGCAAGCAGCTAACTTCACCATTATTGGTAGAGAATTATATAAGTGGGCGTATATAGAGCCATATCTTAAGTGCCTCCCATAGTTAGAGGCTGATTATGTGATATGGGAAGTCCATTTAAACATATGTGGAGAACACTTAGGAGGGAAAGCACTCGCTCTTAAGATTATGAGGCAAGGGTTCTATTGGCCCACGATAAAATAAGATAAATTGGAGTTTGTATAAAATTGTAACAATTACCACCTGCACGCCAACCTCACCCATTCACCTATGGTGGAGATCTCATCACTTCAAAGCCTGTGGCCTTTCGTCCAATAGGAGATTGATATAGTGGGCCCTTTCCTATAGCTACCACACACAAAAGTTTATCATCTTGGCCATAGACTATTTCACTACTGAACCCCTAGCAAAAATTACCGAAGAAAATACTAAACAATTTATTTGAAAAAATATAATTTGTCATTCTAGCCTTCCGAGAAAGGTCATTACCGATAATGGGACTTAGTTTATTGGAAAAATCTTCACAGCATTCTGCAAGGATCTTCATATCTAATTGGTTTACACAGTCATGGCCCATCCTCAAATAAATGGGGAGACTGAGGTCATGAACAGAACTATACTAAAGACTATCCTCTAGAAGGCTGGGGGGAAATAGGCTAATGAACTCCCCAATGTCCTTTGGGCCTATCGCACCATCTCCAGGACTCCTACAATAGAAACACCATACAACCTCTTCTTCAATACTGAAGCCATCATCTCGATTGATATCAGATTTTTGAGCCCTAGAGTGTAAACTTTTGATTTCAATGATAATGATTGTGGGCTCCGAAAATTCGGCCCCGGCCTCCGCCCGCTTTTTGTTTTTCGAGGGGGGAGTTTTAACAGGATAAGTTCCGGGGTAAATTTTGGAAGGCAGATGAGATAGTAGATAAGACACTACCCAGAGATTTTGCCCTCATTTTGCGAGGGCTTTATGATCTGAGTTCTGGTTTCCTATAGGCGCAAGCCCCTATAGTTAATTACCCCTCCCGATAACGAGAGAGAACTTTCGATTAAGGCTAGTCGTCGATCAGATACGTATAGATACGTGGATCTGGCATATAGTAGCAGCAAGGGTTTGAAATTTGAAGAATTTGGGAATTTGGAAGATTAGAAGATTTGGACATTTCATATCTAAAATTAGAAATGTCACCATCTTGCACTTAAAGCGGATGGTGGGGGAATGGATGATGGACCCGATCAAGATCCCATGGTTCCGTCATCCCGGGCCATCGTGGTCCCTGGTCTACTTAGTCAGAGGAGGTAGTCGACCCAACCTGACAGAAGGATCCTTGTCGGCAGCCATGGGTTGCTTCGTCCAAGGGTACCTTGTAGACCTGGGGGGAGTGTTTGTCTAAGGGGACAAATTTGAATCCACCTTAGCTAACAGAGGGCTTTGTGCCCTATCGATCATATCCTATTGATTCATATCTCAAGGATTTGATGCCATTGGGGAGCATACGGGCTCTGGCCATAACCATAATATAATGGTGCCATTTGGCGGCGACCACCTGGTTCAGAGGGCCCCGAGTCATAACCGTTTATCCTGCAGTGCCATTTGGCGGCGAAACTGCCGGTTAGAGGACTCGTACCACGTCCTTACTGGCAGGAGATTGTTTGAGAATGGATCCTAGTGATATTTTCGACTAGGCACTAGCTCTATGTGAGCTGAAGTATATTTTGATTTGTCCACCTCGGCAAACTGTTGCGGAGGATGGATGGATTTTGCTTTAAGTGGTTTGATAATTGGATTTCAATTTTAAACATCGAGATTTTGGAATAATTTTACAATTTTTGGATTTTGTGGGTGTTTGAAAAATGTTTGAGAATGTAGGAGATATTTTGAGTGTTCGGAAACCCCTCCGGTTGAGATCTGCATCCAACACGGCCATCATCGGGGTGTTTGGGGTCATTTTTATTTTGTTGATTGGACCCTATCGACTCTATCTACTGGTCGATAGAGGATCGGGTTTCATAGGCTTTGAGCCTTTGTTAGTGAATTCTCTTGATTATAAGCCTTGAAGGCCTAATATGAACTATAAAATAAATATTCCGGTCGATCTCACGACTGCATATTTATTTAATGGTTCGAGCCGTGTCGACTCCTATCTATCCGTATAGGAGGATCGGGCTCGAACTTGAATTCACTTATTAACCCGCGCAGCATCCCTAGACGTCACGTGTGTACCAATAACACGCTCGCCGGGGCCCATGCAGGTGTTTGGGGGCATTTTATAATTATTTATTGAACATTGTCTACTCCTATCTGCTTGCATAGGAGGATCGGGTTCAAATCTATTGACCCGCGCAGCGTCCCTAGACGTCACGTGTATACCAATAACACGCTCGCCGGGGCCCATGCGGGTTTATAATACGTCCCCTTATGTGTACCTAAGTGTATACAAATTAGGGTGCACGTGCGGGGGTATTTTAGAATGTTTGTTGCTGCTTGGTTACGCGGATGACCGCCATTTGAATGCGGCATTCTTCTTGGAAGCTTATACACACGCCTTCTGTCCGCTTGTACGAAGGTTGCAGATCCGGTGGCGTGGCGTTGTAACTTATGGACGCCTTCTGTCTGCATGTACGAAGGTTGCAGATCCGGTGGCGTGGCGTTATATGATCTCCCCTACTGCTGCTTGTAGGTAGGTAGATGTATTCATTCATTGATTGGAATTGACTTCAGGATACTGCATTTACTGAAGTCTTTCTACATCTACCCACGAGTGACATGTTTTACATACATCTGTATTCGTAGAGAGGTTGTATGTATTGCAGATCTTTTGCTATCACTTTGGTAGGAAAATCACAGAGGGTGTAGACCTTCTAATGTTGTTTGCAAACAAAGATATTTGATGTAACTCTTCCACATCTTCTCGTAGGCAAGTTACTATATGTTCATTTACGATTCAACTGACATTAGTAGCATGGAGATTATATCTTTTATAGCCTTCTTTCCTCTTCTTTTATAGATATGTCATATTTGCAGTACATGCCCGCCAGCGAATTGTCACTGCGCATATATATGTTTTTGTGCTTCTCATTTCTGGACATCACATATTCATTATGTACACTACGAGCCTTCCATAATAGTTCATAAGTTATTGCAGCATATCCTTTATCGTTCTTTGTATGTAGACCGATATGTTCATTTACACGTCGTTGTTGACTATTGATTGAGTTGTATTCCTCATCATTCATCTCTTCATATGTGTTGAACGTCGTCACTTGCAAGGGTCTAGTGTATTTGCTTACACTTAAATGACCCCAATTGTGTATGAGCCTCGGTGTTCTTATTCATAAGCACATTATTGTCGCTAACTAGTAGCTGCATTTGGACTAGCATATCCCATATGAATAAATCGTATCATTCATTAGAGACTTCATATTGTATCAGGTGGTGTCCAAGGTTATTTGCTCAATATTGTTCATCTGATCATTTCTGCTTTCAAGGGATTAGTATATTTGATTACTATTGCCTTAGTTATTGACTGTAAGGGATGATCTATTGTCCAAAATATATTTCTGCCAACCACCCGTAAGTAGACTACCGTGCATAACAAGCCTCCTACAGTCTCTTGCAAACATTCATCATGAATCTTTTATTACTATAAGTATCTATGCTCGTTGCAATTCTCCTGATGTCACATGTGGAATAACGCCCAGTGGCAGTGCCAGTACCTTCATCAAAGTCTGTTACTCTTATCCTTCCACAAATTATAGCATTTGGACTACAAATTTGTCGTTTCTACTTGTAGATGAGGCGTTGTGGGTATAATGGATTCTTAATCCTCACCAATTGTATAGCCCTTGCTATGGCTCATAAACAGTCCATCACATACTTTGCAAACTCCTTACCACTTGATTCGTTTGTTTGCAGTGTTTGTTGAAACTCACTTGCAATCGTTTCAATATTGCTCATCTTTATTCAAAGATTCAATATCAGAATGCATGAGTCCTTGCTTGTTCATTTGTTCTTAATCTTTCTCTTTGATACGCCTTCTTAGAATTGGATTGTTGCTGGTAGTAGGGATGTAGGAGCTTTCTTATCCACCATGCATTTTTATTTGCTCATCCACTATGCAAATTTGTTTAATCAAATCAATCCTCTTATTACAAGTCCTTGCATTCACTTTGAGTTCTCCTCAAGTATTCGTTGTAGTCTGTTCGAGTTCAACTCAATGTAGAATTTGAGTCCAAGTTCGAGTTTGAGTCTGAGTCATGTTCGTTTGATGTTCAAATTGAGTCCAAGCTTTGTCCACTTGATATTCAAATCAAGTTCAAGTTCTGGATTTAGTTTGGGTTTAAGTTTAGGTTCATTTGTTGTTCAAGTCCAAATCATTCAGTTCAAGCTTAGAAGTCCCCCGCTATCCTTGCAAGTTCAATTCAAATCAAAGTTCTTTGTATTTGTCCTTTTGAATTCAAACAGGTCTGAGTGGTCTTCTGTTCACCCGAAATTTCGGCAGCCTCCCGGCGTCTCCCCCGTTTAGGGGAAATTACGGAAAACTGGGCCTTTCCCACCATGCTACGAAAAGCGTGTATGGTAGGTGCCCTCTTTCGAGGACACCGCGGCCGTGTAAAATCTTCAATCCCCCACCACGCTACGAAAAGCGTGTATGGGTCTTCGACAGCACCTGTTTGAAAACGCAGTTATTTCCCCGCGAGCGGGTACTTATGAATATCCCCACCACGCTAAGAAAAGCGTGTATAAGGCTCACCCACCTCGCCGTAGGTGTCGCACCGGGTTCCCTTCCCACCACGCTAAGAAAAGCGTGTATAGGCGGTTTGCCGGTCCGACACGAACGTCGAGGATAGGATTTTGAGGTGATTACCCGCTTCGTCGTCGGCGCCGCACCGGGTTCCCTTCCCACCACGCTACGAAAAGCGCGTATAGGCGGTTTGCTGGTGCGTCGCGAACAACGAAATGAGCTCTCGAAGTGATTACCTGATTCGTTGCAAGCCTCGCGACGCACTTCCTCCCACCACGCTAAGAAAAGCGTGTATAGGTGGTCGTTTTGTCGCGCTGCAAGCCTCGAGGCAGGCTCTCGGAGTTTTGGGGCTTAGAAGTTATACCTTGGCGACGTCGGTGGGGTTGGCATTGACTCGTAGACCGAGGCAAGGGAAGAGAAGCAAGCATTTCTTTTTATATTTTTCTCTTTTTTAGTATCCAATTACAATTTAAGAGTAATTAATTATAATTAATAATATTAATTATGACTATGATAATTAATAATAATTAATTATAAATAATCATGAATAATAATTAATTAAGATTAAGAATAATTAAGAATAATTAATTAAAACTTAATCATAATTAGTGGTTAATTATAATCACTTATAATTAATAAGAATTAATTATAAATAATTATGAATAACCATTAATTAAGATTAGGAAAATAATTAAATATAATTAATTAAAATAAATCATAATTAATGATTAACTATAATTATTTATAATTAATAATAACTAATTAAAAATAATCATAATTAAATAAATTTTGATCAGATTATGACAGGATTAAGGAAATGTTAAACCTCACAGTGAGTAAATCCCTCACTTTCCCTTATTGCAGCTCAGTGGATTTGTGGGATTTGGCGGAGGGAGCGCACGCGAAAGGGGAGGAATTACCTTCAAAGCAAGCGAGCTCCCAATGTTGCTTCTATTCAAAATGTCGTAACTTCCGATCCTACAGGGAAGGTCGGAGAGGGAGCGAAGTCGAGCAGCAACAGAGGAATCGAGGTAGGCAGGGCTTTCTCTATCTCTTTCCCTCTCTCTCTGCTCTCTGGATCGGCGGGCAAGGGCCGAGCGGGGCGACTGGTTGGAGGGGGTTCGGCTAGGGCAAGGTATGGGGAAGAAGCTCTCACACTCTCTCTCTCTCTCTCTGGGTCGGCGGGATAGAGGCGACGGGAGGAGGCGGCTTGGGGTTTTCGATCGGGAGAGGTGAGGTCGGAAGGTAGGGCAGGGGAGCTCGGAGGCTTTGCGAGAGCTGCGGGGGAGTCGGATGCGAGAAGGAGGAGTTCGGATTGATCTCTCGAAGGCTTCGTTTGGTTGGTATTTAACGACATGGAGCGGGAGTGGAGTTGAGCCGAGGCGGGATTTGAGGGAAGGGACGTGAACGGCGCCTCGTACACAGTATTTCAACGGGATTCCTTCGACGAGATACGATGTAAGCGGGATTTCGGGGATCCGGCAGAGATAAGGTATGATTCTTTTTTTTTTTTTGTATTATACTGAGGTCAACAGATGCCCCCCAACAAATGTGGTATGCGTTTAAAGCAAATCACGTTTGTTGCAAGTTGATTGACCCTGTGGATCTCTAGATATTCGTTCTAGATGTCACACAGAGGTCTTCACTTAGTGGATCTCCAAAAGCTTGCTTGGATGTCACACTAAGATTCTCATTATGTAGCTCTCCAAGAGTCCATCTATGCGCCTTCATAGATCTTTAGATGCACTTGTAATCTTTAGTGGGATTGACATGTTGGTTCTTGTGATTTCTGTGATTGTATTCCATGTTGTAGATGATTTTAAATATTTATTTGGGGATCTCGGCGCGCAGCGCGATGTCGACCCAAATAAATATTTAAAATGCCCCCAGTCTCTAGGGACATTTGTAGATGTCATTCGGGATACCTCTTTTTGTAGCTTTAGTTTCCCTGAGGTTTTGGTTCCTTCTGTCCTGTGCTTTGTGCTGCGGACATTGATGGAGAATTGCCTGATTTGTCTTTGTTGACTTGTCAGGTGGTTTGTGCCTTCTGCCCTATGCTTCTTGCTTTGGCGGGCTTGATGAAGGAGTAGATGCCGATGACCTAAACCCTTAGGTTTGTAATAGGTCGATGGCGAGAAGTCATCGGTCCAGAGCTTTGTGCATGACGGACTTGTTGATGACGGAATCCTCACAGTTCAGCCTCAGGCTTTTCATGAACTTTGGGATAATTTCTTCGGTCCTTTGCTTTGTGCTTTGGTGGACTTGTTGAAGAAGAATTCCTTCAATCCTAGCTTTGTGCTTTACGGATTTATTGAAGGATTTGCAGGTTTCAGATTTGATTGATAGTACCAAATATAGGTAGTATCTTGATCCTTGACCACTTGAGGAGATTTTAATCTGAGTCACTTGAGTTCATCAGATCGGGAGAGCTGGGATTTGACAGCTCTTCGTCCTCTGGTTGCTGAGATGGGGGTTCCTCTACTACGGCCTTTCTTATGGCGTGTTGAGTAGATGGAGCTGCCAGCGATCCGGCCATATTTGGGCTTGTTGGATCTGACCTCTTACACCCATTCAGGTTTCAGACTTGAGCTAGGGGAAATGTGCTTCCCAATGCTGATTTTGCTGAAGTTGATAGATTTGGAGTTCTCCTTTGTGGTTGAAGATTTAGAGCCTACACGAGTTTGGTAGTTGCTCGAGATTCTTTCTTCCCACTGGAACTTTGATTCTCCGGTCAATTAGGAGAATTTGGTAGACTACGATCACTTAAACTTATCGAGTCAAATTCGCCTTCGTACTTCCTACAGTCCCTACTGACGGGTTGACGAAGTGGGGGTTCCTCTACTACAGCCTTTCTTATGGCGCGTTGAGTAGACGGAGCTGCCAGCGATCCGGCCATATTTGGGCGTGTTGGATTCGACCTCTTATACCCACTCGAACCTTAAGCTTCAGGCTGCTGAAAGACTTCAGGTCGTTCTGACTCAATTTGTTAGAGTGTGTAGTTGCGAAAGTCTCCTTTTTTGACTTTCGAATTTTTGTACGTTGGAGAAGGTGATGTCTCGATCTTTTGAAAGACCACCTGCACATACTTTGAAAAGAATTTGTTGTATTCTTCAGTATAAAAGAATATTTGTGTTGGTGATTTTAAATATTTATTCGAGAATCTCGGCATGCAGCGCGATGTCGACCCGAATAAATATTTAAAATGCCCCCTGTCTCGCAGGGACATTTCATAATGGAGTAAATTTGAAATTTTGTGATTTTAAATATTTATTTGGGGATCTCGGCGCGTAGCACGATGTCGACCCAAATAAATATTTAAAATGCCCCCTATCCTGCAGGGAGATTTTGAAATGCATTCTTGGAACACAAGAGAATTTCAAAACGTAAAAATGTAAAGTGTATATAGATATGCATGAAATACATAATAATATAACACCTCTTCGGGCAATCTTATGCATGGTACTTCTTCAGATGTCGACCGTTGATCGGCGGCATAGGCCTCTGACCGTGTAGATCGATAAGCTGGTAGGCTCCTCCTTGGTACGCCTTCTCGATGACGAATGGGCCTTCCCAGTTGGACACAAACTTGCCACCAATTCTTCGGTGTGGGATGATTGGTCTTCTCAGCACCAGGACCAATTCCCCTTCTTGAAAGGATCGAGGGCGCACCATCCGATCAAATGATTTTGCCATCCTTCCTCGGTAGATTTCTAAGTTCTGTTGGGCTTGCAGCCTGACTTCGTCGAGTGCATCGAGCTCCTCAATTCTTAGGCGAGCATTCTGCTCTTGAGTAAGCTCATTCTGGATAGCGACCCGAAGAGACGGTAATTCAACTTCTAGTGGCAAAACGGCTTCAGCTCCGAACACTAGTGAGTAGGGAGTGGCTTTGGTTGGTGTTTTGTAGGTCGTACGATACGCCCACAATGCTTCTGCCATCTTTGTATGACATTCTCTTTTATTCTTGGTGAGGATCTTCTTCAACAACTTCACCAGCGTCTTGTTGAAGGCCTCAGCCAAACCATTGGCTCTTGGGTTGTATATAGACGAGTAACGCCAGTCAATCTTATGACGATCTACGAACTTGTAGATTTTTGTACTCTTGAATGCTGTGCCATTGTCTGAGATCACACGGCGTGGTACACCGAATCTGTAGACGACGTTGTGGGTAAAGAAGCTGATCACGTGCTCGGACGTAACTTCCCTGAATGGTGCCGCTTCTTCCCACTTAGAAAAATAGTCTGTTGCTGCCAGTATAAAGCGGTGTCCTGCCGAAGACGGTGGATCTATTGGCCCAATTATGTCTGTGCCCCAACATTCAAATGGCCAGGATGCAATTGTTGGATGCAGTGGATTTGGCGGTTGATGAATGACATCACCGTGAATCTGACACTCGTGGCACTTCTTAGCGTGGTTGATACAATCTCTCACCATCGTAGGCCAGTAATAACCCATTCTTTTAATTTTAGTAGCCATCTTGGGACCTAACTGATGTGCTCCGCAGAGTCCTTCATGTACTTCTGTTACTACTTTATCAGCTTCTTTGGTCCCTAGGCACCTTAGCCACATTTGATCAAAAGCTCGCCGATATAGCGTATTATTGACAAACGCGTATCGCAATGCTCTTTTTCTAATTTGCGCAGTCAGAGATTTATCTGTTGGAAGTTTGCTTTCTTTGAAATAGTCGACGAATGATTGCCTCCAATCGTCTTCGACTTCAACATCTAGGCAATCCAACCACGACTCTGAGAATCTACCAGTTCTTCGTCTTTTTACTGCTGGACGTTCCCCTGGTTGATTTTTAATAGTGATTTGTTGTGGATGTTGAGGATCGATCGGGGTTGCATCCTGCTGGCTTGAACCTGATATTCCTTCTGCCTGCGGGAATTGTAGGGTTGCTGGCTCTAAGACTCGGCGGTTTTTAACCGCAATGAATATAGGTGGCCTCTTATCCTCATTTGCAAGCTCCTTGGCCAGTTTAGCTAGACAATCTACTTTTACATTCTGTCCTCGAGAAACCTGAGTCATCCTGACATTCGGTATTTGTCTTAGAAGCTCAAGAGCTCGTCGGTGATAGTGGGCCAATTCAAGCTTGCAAATCTTGTAAATGCCCAGGACTTGATTTATCACAAGTTGAGAATCACCAAAAATTTGAAGATCTGTGATTTGGATATCAATTGCAATCTCCAGTCCTGCTATTAAAGCTTCGTATTCGGCTTCATTATTGGTCCGAGGTTCAGTTAGACTGAACGAGAATCTCATTATGCCTCCCTCGGGTTCTATAAAGACAAGACCGATGCCAGCTTGGGCCTTTGCAAGATTTGGAGGTTTGGGAGACTTTATAGACGATGCCCCATCAAAGTACATTTCCCAAAACGGTACCTTTTCTTCTTCATCAACTTGCATGATTTGTTCATCTGGCAAATCATCATTGAGCGGAGAGTCAGCTGGGATTGGATGTGCGGCGAGGAAATCTGCCAAAGCTTGCCCCTTTACTGCTTTCTGTGGCATGTATACTATATCAAATTGCAGTAATAGCACTGCCCACCTTGCCAAATGACCTGTCAACACTGGTCTTGTCATCAAGAACTTCAGCGGATCGATCCTTGATATCAAGGTGATTTTATGAGATAACATGTAGTGGCGAAGTTTCTGGACTGCAAAGATCAATGCCAGACAATGTTTCTCAATTGGAGAATATCGTATCTCTGCTCCGATTAATCTCCGACTGATGTAATAGAGTGCATTCTCTTTTCCTTCCTCATTGTGCTGAGCCAGTAACGCTCCGAGGGACTCTTCTAGTGCCGCTGTATATAGTATAAGAGGCTTCCCCGGAATTGGCGCTGCGAGGATGGGCGGATTTAACAGGTATCTTTTGATGCTATCAAAAGCTTCTTGACATTCTTCATCCCACTTGAATCGAATGTCTTTCTTCATCAATTTTGAAAATGGCTGGCACCTACCCGATAGATTTGATATGAATCGCCGAATGAAAGCCAACTGCCCTTGCAAGGAGCGGAGTTGACGGAGACTTCTTGGTGGTGGCATCTCTGTGATTGCCTTGATCTTGTTGGGGTCGATTTCAATACCTCGGTGACGAACGACATACCCCAAAAATTTGCCGGAGGAGACCCCGAAAGCACATTTGAGAGGATTCATTTTCAGATCAAACTTTCTGATTCTCTCAAATACAATTCTTAAGTCATTTAGATGCTCTTTTCGGTCTATGCTCTTAACGACAAGGTCATCTACATAGCACTCGACCTTCTGATGTATTAATTCATCAAAAATACGGGTCATCGCCCATTGGTAGGTGGCACCAGCTTTCTTCAATCCGAAGGGCATGACCGTATAGCAGAAAATGCCGATGGGCGTTCTGAATGACGTATGCCTTTCATCCTCAAGAGCCATCTTGATCTGGTTGTATCCTGATGATCCATCCATAAACGAGAATATGTCATAATTTGACGTGTTGTCTACTAGGAGTTCGGATACAGGCAGCGGAAAATCATCTTTTGGACACGCCTTGTTGAGGTCCCGAAAGTCGATACAGATACGAATCTGTCCATTCTTCTTCTTCACCGGGACGATATTGGCGATCCAGTCAGCGTATTTCTTTTCACGGATGAAGCCCGCTTCTATGAGCTTTTTGGTTTCAGCAATCACCTGTTCTTCAATCTCCAATCTCATTCTTCTTGGAGCTTATTTGACGGGTGCGACATCCGGTTTGATTGCCAACCTATGAACCACTACCTCAGGGGATAAGCCAGGCATTTCAGCATATGTCCAGGCAAAGCAATCCCTGAATTCACAGAGGAGTTCTTTTATCTCTTCCACTTGCTCTTCTGGCAGAAGGGAACTAATGAATGTTGGGCGAGGGTCATCCTCGGTTCCCAAGTTGACTTCTTTTAGCTCGTCCATAGTGGCTGCCTGTCCACCATCTTCAAGCTCTTCTGGTGCAGGCTTGGCCTCTAGAGGCTGATCATCGTAATCCTCAGCTTCGTAGGCTTCTTCATCAGGAACATCATTGGATTCAACTTCCCTGCAAGTGATGGCTCGGCAAGTCTCCTTCCGGATGCATTTTCGCTTGACGAATCCAATACCTTTATATGCATTCATCTCCTTCCGCCGCATTGGATGCGGATTCCTTCCATACCAGAGACTTAAACACATACGAAGTTGTCGTTTAGGGGTGGGAACATTGATCCACTTTCGCAACATTCTTTGAATACCTTTGGTATTAAACCTAGGTATCCTCGTAGGTAGTAATTCTTCAGAATCGATGAAGACATGGTCCCAATCACGATTCACTTCTTCATCCTTTCCTACGGAGTAGAATATATTCCCTGACTCGATCCCCTTTCTGATTGGAGGCAGATAAAGGGTTACAAGTTCTTCAACTTTATGCACATCTCGTTGAATTATTTCTTTAAAATACTGTAGGGGAATACGAGTGACTACGAGCACGCTATCTGAGATTGACAGGCTATCTATTCTTCTAGAGAATACCTCTTGTACCGTGTTCATATAGATAGAGTCGTAGTCATAGTCATCATTTGAATATGCGACCTCCCTACTCCATTCGTCCATCGAACGACATACCCTCTGGGATTTTGCAGGGGTGACATTATCTTCATCTGTGTCGCTCCCAAGGTGAGGTACACGTTTCCTTTCTTTAGAAGTGGCAGTGGTAGCTTCTTTGGGAAGAGTCGGCGTTGCCTTCTTTCTCCCCACCTGCTTCCTCTCACCTTTCTGTTCAGGTTGCTTTGCACTCTTTGGGTTAGATGCTTGAGCCTTTAGAGAGCTTGATAACTTTTGCTTCTTTGGCATGAAGTACTGCGCATCTTCATAGACTGTCGCTTCACGGACCGCAAAGGGCTGAATATCACCAGAGATCCTGAATTCTTCCCCATCCCTAAGGTACTTCATGCACTGGTGTAGTGTTGATGGGACGATGCCATACTCATGCAACCAGGGGCGACCCAGGAGCGCCTTGAATGAAGTGTCCGCATCAATTACATGAAATTTAGCTTATGTATGGAATTCTCCAAAGACAAGAGGGAGCATAAACGATCCAAGGGTTTTCTGCCCTTTCTCATTAAAACCATGTACCATAAGCTTATCTGGCCCAAGGTGTTCCACGTTGAGGCACAAAGACCTTAGTGCTTTTAAGCTCATGAGGTTGATGGAGGATCCAGGGTCGATCAGAATTCGACTGATTACCAAATCGTCACTCTCTGCAGTAACATACAGAGGTCGATTATGGTCTGCCGTCCCAAGCATCATGTCGTCCTCAGTAAAAGTGATGAACGGTTCATTTCGAGCTTGCAGGACCTCAGTCAGGTTGCGCTCAGCGAAGTACGCCTCATATCTTTCGGGGTCTTTGAGAGCCTGAATCAAAGTCTCCCGAAGATCCTTGGACATCACCAGAGCGTCGTATATGCTGAGCTGGGCAGGGATCTTCCTCAGATGGGATAAGATATTATAATCTATTCCCTTAACTGGAGTATGTTTCTTCTTGGGATCCTCGGAGATAATGTCTTCGTTGACAACTATCTCTTTTCCCTTATCCTTATTGGATATTCCTTTCTTTGGCGGAGGTGGTAGTATCTTGCCACTTCTCAACTGCACTTGAGCGATCTCTTCTGGATCAGACTCATTTGACGGTGCATTTTCTTCAGAGTCTGCCATCGTCGCGTCTAGGGATTCATTCGTTGACTCAGAATCACCTCCCAGATTTACATGTCCTATCTGCGACGCTATATCGGGATCAGATTCATCTCTCTTTGGAAAATGCAGATCCTCCTCTGAGCTGTAGTCCATTGACGATGTTGCCAGACAGGTTTCAACGATCATCTCTCTGACATATTTTTCTTTTGTCAGAGTTATTGGCGTTGCTGAAATGACCCGACAGACTTCTATGGGAAGAGGATCCTCATCAGCCTCTTCTGCTTCGTCAATCTTGAGCTCTGACATAAAGTCAGCAAGCTTAATAGGATGCCTCGCGGTCTGGTAGTATTCATCCAGACTATCTATAACCCTTTGGGTTGCTGTTTTCTTTTCCTTGGGCTTCTTCAGTTTTGTCTTCTTCTTGGAGGACTTTTTCTTTCCAGACTTTGAAGTTCCAACTTGGTTGGGAAACTGTTTAGAAGCAGACACTCGCACCACGGGCAGAGCCTTGGGGTCTATCACCGGCTCAGTGGGAGATTTCCATTTTACACATGGAACTTCTTCAAGCTGTTTCAACATTTTCACAGTTTTCTTAGAGACCACAGTCTCCCACTGTTCTTCTGGAATCGGCTTCTTCCCTTTTCTCCTTTCTTTAATCGGGGGTAAGGAAGAAGTCGTAACTACCAGAGTTGACTCTTTTCTGGGGTGAGTCAGCACATTATCGGACAATGTGAGCTCTCCTCTTCGATATTTTCTTTCAAGCCAATCTTTAAAGACATAGCAATCTTTGATTGGATGACTCATCACCCGATGATATGGGCAGTAGTTTGGGTCGCCACTATGCTTTGACTCCTCGGGTCTCTTGCACTCTGGCAGTTCTAAACCCGCTTTCAATGCTTGTCGAAATAACTTTGCGACACTTTCCCTCTTGAATGAATATTCCTTATTCATTTTGTCTTTGAGGGAGGGGAACGTTCGATCACCAGTCCCCGTTGTTTGCCTCGGACGTTCTCCACCGCCTTGATAAGTTCGTGGTTTATCATTACCCCCGAGTATTAACTTCGGCTGGGGGTTAGGGTTGTAGACTTGCTTAGGCTTTTCTTGATATTGCATTGGCTGCTTGCCTTTGTCTACATTGTAAATCACTTGTTTCTCCTTATCAGCTCTGGAGAAAAATATAGAGTCAGCCTCACCTCTTCTAGCACCTGAGGCTTTAGCTTTCTTGGGTTTATCAGAATAATTCTCTGATTTTGATAAATTCAATTTCTCGAACTTTGCCACTCTATCCAATAAATCCTGAAATGTGGTGATTGTAGCCATGCACAGGAATGGTTGCATTTTATCGTCAATGTTTCCCATTAACAACTGTACGGCATGCTCCTCTTCAAGTTGTTGCTCGCATTTCATGCTTAGATTGCGCCAGCGAGTGATGTATTTGGTCACTGATTCTTCCTTCTTTCTCTTATTCAGAGCAAGGTCAGCGATCGTTATCTTCTCGGTCGCACTGGCAAATCTCTTCACGAACATATTCTCTAACTCTGCAAATGTCTTTACAGAGTCATTTGGTAGTTCGGCGTACCATTCGAAAGCAGCTGCTGTCAAACTGCTAACGAATTGTCGGAAGAGTAGAGCATCATTCCCTCCAGTATTCCCGCAGGTGGCTTTGAACTGCGCCAGGTGCTGTCTGGGATTTTTATTGCCATCAAAAGTATTGAATTTTGGCACAGAATATCCCTTCGGGTATGGCACCTGATCATACTCTGCCGGGTACGGGCGACCTTTACCCACTAGCTTCTCTGCCTGATCAATAGCTATAATAGCCCTGATCCTTTCTGTAATGATCCCTTCAAGCTGTGCAGCAGTCACAGGCTCGGAGGTACTTGCGATATTCTGCGGAGTAGGCTGACGAGTGGTATTCTGAGCCTCGTGGCCACCTTCAGGAGTGTCCCGTACTCCTGAGACTTGCGGCACTTGGAAGTTTGGAGGATCAGGGGGAGGATTGGGCATAGAACCAACTGCAGCATTTCTCTGCATGATCTGCATCATTGCCGTCATTTGGGTCATCATCTCTGTCATTTTCTCATGCAACTGAGAGATTTCCCTATCCTTGGCCCTCATTTGATGTTTCATTTGTCTCTGCATTTCTGCGAGCGTGACGTTCTCGTCAGCAAAGGGATTATCCTCAGCCTCTTCTCGCTCTTCTTGGGAATGGACACCTCTGCCAGTGGTGGACCCGGCTTCATGGCGGCGCCGATATACTTGTCTAGGCGGTGGTTGCCAACGATCGTCATCTTCATCATCGTCGTAGTAGGCCTCCTCTTCGACATTGATGTGTCTCACCATGTAGACCACTTCCATGTCCAAGGTGTTATTTACCTCTTCTAAGTCTTCTTCTATGTATTCCATATTTTCTTCTAGATTTTCTTCCATGTATTCTTCAATATTTTCTTCTCCTATATCTTCTTCTCCTTCTTTTAGTACTCAGATCTCCGAGCGGCGGCGCCACTGGATCTCCGGTTCTTGGTTAGGCAGGAAGATCTCTTCAACCCGTGGGCTACGGTCGAAGTTGGTCGTCTCTTCCTTGGAAGGAGTTGGTGAGCGACGGGATCCCTTGGAGGATTCTCCAAGCTGTCTACCGTTGGGAGGAGCGTCATCATGGATCTTCTTTTGGACCCATTTCTGATGTTGTTTGTAATTGGGGGCGGATCTCCGGGAAGTAGTACCGGATGTCACGCCCAAGTCAGTTCTTTTTCTTCTATTGTCTTCCTCTCTGCGAGGCTTTGGCCTCCAGATTTCCTTTCCTTTCCGCCGGGACCTTTCGGCGGTGGATCCCTGAACTCGAGGTTCAGGTGTCACGCCCCGATGTTCACCGTGCGGGGTGTATTTTCTTTCATTTCCCTCCACAGTAAGAGACAGACGCTCTCTTAGTGGAGTTCTTCTTGTTTCGACCGTCAGTGGCCGCTGGTACCTCCTCTTTTTCAGTCCTCTCTCCTTCACGGTCTTCAAGACTCTGTAGACTCGAGCTGAGAGAGTTTCAGGCTCCTTCTTCTTTTGAGGAGGTGGGACTTCAGGCTGTCGGTCCCAGAATGACTTCTTCAGCTCCCCAGTTGAGCTGTTCCTCTTAACCCACTTCAAACTTGTGAACCCATTCCGGGTAGGAATGTTCGCTTCTAGCTCTTGGGCCGACAGATTTGAGGGATGAGTTGAGAATTGTTGCTGAGCCCGGAGCTCAGCATTCAGTTTCCTTCTCTGCCTCCTGGTGGGTTTTCCTCCAGATGAGGAAGCCTCAGAAGTGTTCTTCACGGGTGCAGGTAACCCGGTTGGCAGATGTGTGGTGTTCGCAGTCACCACGGAGATCCTTCCTCCGGCTACAACCCTCTTGGTGGCCGGGATTTCTGGCTGCGACAGCCGTTCAAAGACAGAAATCCTCTCACGAGGATTTTCAGCAGCAGCATGTCGTTGTGCGGGCAGGTGCACACGACGAGTGGTAGTTCCAGCAGAGTGTGGCCTCCTAGCAGGCCCTTCAGTATTTCTGCCATTCGTAGGAATGGCGGTGGCCCTTTCAATAACAGCAGGGAAGTCAATGCTACCAAACTGGATGGTAGCTCCAGCATTCCCTGTCTCAATGATAGCATTTGCCAGTTGGATCCTAGCTCCTTGTCCCAGCTGGACAGTCATTGGTGTATTCTGTAGATCCATCTGCATAAATGAAAGGTAAGGGTTAGTGATCAAAATTTGATACATCACCCCACACTTTCAAAAATGCAGAGACTTGCACAGAATAGAAAACAAAAATAGATAACATTAGCGGGCAAATTCAAATAATACAAATTTAAAATACTGCTAAATACGTTATCCTGATAAATTTGTTTGAACGATCATTTTAGAAAATTCAGGAATTTTGATTCTTTAAATGATCATTTTGAAAGATTCAGAATTTTGAATCCGGGTTGAAAGTAGCTGCTACTATAGCACTGAGACGACTAGCCAAAGATGGAAAGAGAAACCAATCCCCAGCGGAGTCGCCAGAAATCTGTGGGCTCCGAAAATTCGGCCCCGGCCTCCGCCCGCTTTTTGTTTTTCGAGGGGGGAGTTTTAACAGGATAAGTTCCGGGGTAAATTTTGGAAGGCAGATGAGATAGTAGATAAGACACTACCCAGAGATTTTGCCCTCATTTTGCGAGGGCTTTATGATCTGAGTTCTGGTTTCCTATAGGCGCAAGCCCCTATAGTTAATTACCCCTCCCGATAACGAGAGAGAACTTTCGATTAAGGCTAGTCATCGATCAGATACGTATAGATACGTGGATCTGGCATATAGTAGCAGCAAGGGTTTGAAATTTGAAGAATTTGGGAATTTGGAAGATTAGAAGATTTGGACATTTCATATCTAAAATTGGAAATGTCACCATCTTGCACTTAAAGCGGATGGTGGGGGAATGGATGATGGACCCGATCAAGATCCCATGGTTCCGTCATCCCGGGCCATCGTGGTCCCTGGTCTACTTAGTCAGAGGAGGTAGTCGACCCAACCTGACAGAAGGATCCTTGTCGGCAGCCATGGGTTGCTTCGTCCAAGGGTACCTTGTAGACCTGGGGGGAGTGTTTGTCTAAGGGGACAAATTTGAATCCACCTTAGCTAACAGAGGGCTTTGTGCCCTATCGATCATATCCTATTGATTCATATCTCAAGGATTTGATGCCATTGGGGAGCATACGGGCTCTGGCCATAACCATAATATAATGGTGCCATTTGGCGGCGACCACCTGGTTCAGAGGGCCCCGAGTCATAACCGTTTATCCTGCAGTGCCATTTGGCGGCGAAACTGTCGGTTAGAGGACTCGTACCACGTCCTTGCTGGCAGGAGATTGTTTGAGAATGGATCCTAGTGATATTTTCGACTAGGCACTAGCTCTATGTGAGCTGAAGTATATTTTGATTTGTCCACCTCGGCAAACTGTTGCGGAGGATGGATGGATTTTACTTTAAGTGGTTTGATAATTGGATTTCAATTTTAAACATCGAGATTTTGGAATAATTTTACGATTTTTGGATTTTGTGGGTGTTTGAAAAATGTTTGAGAATGTAGGAGATATTTTGAGTGTTCGGAAACCCCTCCGGTTGAGATCTGCATCCAACACGGCCATCATCGGGGTGTTTGGGGTCATTTTTATTTTGTTGATTGGACCCTATCGACTCTATCTACTGGTCGATAGAGGATCGGGTTTCATAGGCTTTGAGCCTTTGTTAGTGAATTCTCTTGATTATAAGCCTTGAAGGCCTAATATGAACTATAAAATAAATATTCCGGTCGATCTCACGACTGCATATTTATTTAATGGTTCGAGCCGTGTCGACTCCTATCTATCCGTATAGGAGGATCGGGCTCGAACTTGAATTCACTTATTAACCCGCGCAGCATCCCTAGACGTCACGTGTGTACCAATAACACGCTCGCCGGGGCCCATGCAGGTGTTTGGGGGCATTTTATAATTATTTATTGAACATTGTCTACTCCTATCTGCTTGCATAGGAGGATCGGGTTCAAATCTATTGACCCGCGCAGCGTCCCTAGACGTCACGTGTATACCAATAACACGCTCGCCGGGGCCCATGCGGGTTTATAATACGTCCCCTTATGTGTACCTAAGTGTATACAAATTAGGGTGCACGTGCGGGGGTATTTTAGAATGTTTGTTGCTGCTTGGTTACGCGGATGACCGCCATTTGAATGCGGCATTCTTCTTGGAAGCTTATACACACGCCTTCTGTCCGCTTGTACGAAGGTTGCAGATCCGGTGGCGTGGCGTTGTAACTTATGGACGCCTTCTGTCTGCATGTACGAAGGTTGCAGATCCGGTGGCGTGGCGTTATATGATCTCCCCTACTGCTGCTTGTAGGTAGGTAGATGTATTCATTCATTGATTGGAATTGACTTCAGGATACTGCATTTACTGAAGTCTTTCTACATCTACCCACGAGTGACATGTTTTACATACATCTGTATTCATAGAGAGGTTGTATGTATTGCAGATCTTTTGCTATCACTTTGGTAGGAAAATCACAGAGGGTGTAGACCTTCTAATGTTGTTTGCAAACAAAGATATTTGATGTAACTCTTCCACATCTTCTCGTAGGCAAGTTACTATATGTTCATTTACGATTCAACTGACATTAGTAGCATGGAGATTATATCTTTTATAGCCTTCTTTCCTCTTCTTTTATAGATATGTCATATTTGTAGTACATGCCCGCCAGCGAATTGTCACTGCGCATATATATGTTTTTGTGCTTCTCATTTCTGGACATCACATATTCATTATGTACACTACGAGCCTTCCATAATAGTTCATAAGTTATTGCAGCATATCCTTTATCGTTCTTTGTATGTAGACCGATATGTTCATTTACACGTCGTTGTTGACTATTGATTGAGTTGTATTCCTCATCATTCATCTCTTCATATGTGTTGAACGTCGTCACTTGCAAGGGTCTAGTGTATTTGCTTACACTTAAATGACCCCAATTGTGTATGAGCCTCGGTGTTCTTATTCATAAGCACATTATTGTCGCTAACTAGTAGCTGCATTTGGACTAGCATATCCCATATGAATAAATCGTATCATTCATTAGAGACTTCATATTGTATCAGGTGGTGTCCAAGGTTATTTGCTCAATATTGTTCATCTGATCATTTCTGCTTTCAAGGGATTAGTATATTTGATTACTATTGCCTTAGTTATTGACTGTAAGGGATGATCTATTGTCCAAAATATATTTCTGCCAACCACCCGTAAGTAGACTACCGTGCATAACAAGCCTCCTACAGTCTCTTGCAAACATTCATCATGAATCTTTTATTACTATAAGTATCTATGCTCGTTGCAATTCTCCTGATGTCACATGTGGAATAACGCCCAGTGGCAGTGCCAGTACCTTCATCAAAGTCTGTTACTCTTATCCTTCCACAAATTATAGCATTTGGACTACAAATTTGTCGTTTCTACTTGTAGATGAGGCGTTGTGGGTATAATGGATTCTTAATCCTCACCAATTGTATAGCCCTTGCTATGGCTCATAAACAGTCCATCACATACTTTGCAAACTCCTTACCACTTGATTCGTTTGTTTGCAGTGTTTGTTGAAACTCACTTGCAATCGTTTCAATATTGCTCATCTTTATTCAAAGATTCAATATCAGAATGCATGAGTCCTTGCTTGTTCATTTGTTCTTAATCTTTCTCTTTGATACGCCTTCTTAGAATTGGATTGTTGCTGGTAGTAGGGATGTAGGAGCTTTCTTATCCACCATGCATTTTTATTTGCTCATCCACTATGCAAATTTGTTTAATCAAATCAATCCTCTTATTACAAGTCCTTGCATTCACTTTGAGTTCTCCTCAAGTATTCGTTGTAGTCTGTTCGAGTTCAACTCAATGTAGAATTTGAGTCCAAGTTCGAGTTTGAGTCCGAGTCATGTTCGTTTGATGTTCAAATTGAGTCCAAGCTTTGTCCACTTGATATTCAAATCAAGTTCAAGTTCTGGATTTAGTTTGGGTTTAAGTTTAGATTCATTTGTTGTTCAAGTCCAAATCATTCAGTTCAAGCTTAGAAGTCCCCCGCTATCCTTGCAAGTTCAATTCAAATCAAAGTTCTTTGTATTTGTCCTTTTGAATTCAAACAGGTCTGAGTGGTCTTCTGTTCACCCGAAATTTCGGCAGTCTCCCGGCGTCTCCCCCGTTTAGGGGAAATTACGAAAAACTGGGCCTTTCCCACCACGCTACGAAAAGCGTGTATGGTAGGTGCCCTCTTTCGAGGACACCGCGGCCGTGTAAAATCTTCAATCCCCCACCACGCTACGAAAAGCGTGTATGGGTCTTCGACAGCACCTGTTTGAAAACGCAGTTATTTCCCCGCGAGCGGGTACTTATGAATATCCCCACCACGCTAAGAAAAGCGTGTATAGGGCTCACCCACCTCGCCGTAGGTGTCGCACCGGGTTCCCTTCCCACCACGCTAAGAAAAGCGTGTATAGGCGGTTTGCCGGTCCGACACGAACGTCGAGGATAGGATTTTGAGGTGATTACCCGCTTCGTCGTCGGCACCGCACCGGGTTCCCTTCCCACCACGCTACGAAAAGCGCATATAGGCGGTTTGCCGGTGCGTCGCGAACAACGAAATGATCTCTCGAAGTGATTACCTGATTCGTTGCAAGCCTCGCGACGCACTTCCTCCCACCACGCTAAGAAAAGCGTGTATAGGTGGTCGTTTTGTCGCGCTGCAAGCCTCAAGGCAGGCTCTCGGAGTTTTGGGGCTTAGAAGTTATACCTTGGCGACGTCGGCGGGGTTGGCATTGACTCGTAGACCGAGGCAAGGGAAGAGAAGCAAGCATTTCTTTTTATATTTTTCTCTTTTTTAGTATCCAATTACAATTTAAGAGTAATTAATTATAATTAATAATATTAATTATGACTATGATAATTAATAATAATTAATTATAAATAATCATGAATAATAATTAATTAAGATTAAGAATAATTAAGAATAATTAATTAAAACTTAATCATAATTAGTGGTTAATTATAATCACTTATAATTAATAAGAATTAATTATAAATAATTATGAATAACCATTAATTAAGATTAGGAAAATAATTAAATATAATTAATTAAAATAAATCATAATTAATGATTAACTATAATTATTTATAATTAATAATAACTAATTAAAAATAATCATAATTAAATAAATTTTGATCAGATTATGACAGGATTAAGGAAATGTTAAACCTCACAGTGAGTTAATCCCTCACTTTCCCTTATTGCAGCTCAGTGGATTTGTGGGATTTGGCGGAGGGAGCGCACGCGAAAGGGGAGGAATTACCTTCAAAGCAAGCGAGCTCCCAATGTTGCTTCTATTCAAAATGTCGTAACTTCCGATCCTACAGGGAAGGTCGGAGAGGGAGCGAAGTCGAGCAGCAACAGAGGAATCGAGGTAGGCAGGGCTTTCTCTATCTCTTTCCCTCTCTCTCTGCTCTCTGGATCGGCGGGCAAGGGCCGAGCGGGGCGACTGGTTGGAGGGGGTTCGGCTAGGGCAAGGTATGGGGAAGAAGCTCTCACACTCTCTCTCTCTCTCTCTGGGTCGGCGGGATAGAGGCGACGGGAGGAGGCGGCTTGGGGTTTTCGATCGGGAGAGGTGAGGTCGGAAGGTAGGGCAGGGGAGCTCGGAGGCTTTGCGAGAGCTGCGGGGGAGTCGGATGCGAGAAGGAGGAGTTCGGATTGATCTCTCGAAGGCTTCGTTTGGTTGGTATTTAACGACATGGAGCGGGAGTGGAGTTGAGCCGAGGCGGGATTTGAGGGAAGGGACGTGAACGGCGCCTCGTACACAGTATTTCAGCGGGATTCCTTCGACGAGATACGATGTAAGCGGGATTTCGGGGATCCGGCAGAGATAAGGTATGATTCTTTTTTTTTTTGTTTGTATTATACTGAGGTCAACAATGATGAGAAAATTCTGAATAATTTGGATCTCCTCCCAGAAGTTAGAGATGTAGCCTCACTCAAAATTGGTGCTTACCACCAGAGAGTAGCTCGCCACTATAATCAAAAGGTTAAACCTCGGTGCATCTCCATCGGAGACTTGGTTCTATGTAGCCTTGAGGCAACCGTCAAAGGACCCAAATGCAACAAACTCTCCCCTCTTTGGAAAGGCACTTTTATTGTGGTGACTATGAATAAGCTTGGAACTTTCAAGCTGAAGGATGCTGATGGAAAGGTTCTACCTTGAACTTAGAACACTGAGAATCTTCAAAATTATTATTAGTAGCGGTTACCGAAGCTACCTATTATATAGTTTATATGTTTTGAAAGTATTATGTAGCTTAGAAGTGTTAAAATCAGGTTGCAGGGCAGGTTTGGGTCAAACCTAAAACTGACCCGACACTATTTAATATGATCTGAACCTGACCTATTTTTGCAAATGATCATAAAATTCAATCCAGACCTGACCTGTCGGGTTTCCATGTTGAGCCAACCTGACACAAAATGGGTTATAGCCAAAGAAGCGTATGAATGGGAGGAAGGTGACTCATCTCGTGACTCTCGTCAAAGCCACAGGACTGGATTGGAAGGAACAATATTTTCTTGTAGAGGCCAAAGAAGAGGAGAATGTCATCGGTGGGATGGCATGTCGACATGTCAGGCTGTTGGTTAGTAGCCTAGGGTTTAGCCTAGGATGGAAAGTCGTTGGCGGGATGGCGGAGATGCGGGATGGCGGGAGAGGCAGACAGCAAGGCCTTCAGGCCGCTTTGACTCATGAGTCAAGAGTGAGGACAAGAATCAAATTAGGATTTTTGATTTCATGCATAACTTAAATTTTTAGGTTGGTCCAAGTCATTGTCGGGTTTCCGGGTCAACCTGAACCTGACTCAATTTTCAAAATATGTTGGTTTGTTGAACTTGAACCTGACCCGTTTAATAAACGGGTTGACCCTAACCCAAAATTTTTGTGCCAGGTTTTTGGGTTGTTTCAAATATTCACACCCCTAATGTAGCTTTTATATCTTTTAAGCTATATTATATCTTGCTTTTAAGATAATAAAATTTTGTTTGACCATTATCATTAATGTATTTATTTTTAAGTAAGGTCATTACGATTCAACAAAATTCAAACCTTACCACTAATTTGAGAAATACACAATATTCGTTATATCTCAGTCATTGGATGATCAATCCTAGGGGGATTCTATCCGACCTCTTCCACACAGGTTAACGTCATCAAGCAACACTTTGACAAACAACTTTTGGTAGGTCAAACATCATAGGTGGATATCTCTCAACCTCTTCCTAATTGGCTAACTTTATCAAGTGGCCTCCTAACGTATAGCTAAGGAAAGGTTAAAAAATATTTGATAAGCTCTCTTTTTAGCCTTCAAAGATGCAAGGCTACCTAGATGAGAAGCTTCATTAAAATATAAATAATACAATTTTAAAATAATATATTATTATATTCCAAAAGTATATCATTCATTTTAACAACAAAGCATAGTCATCTCAAGTAACTAAATATACACACTGAGATTAATAAAAAGAGCTAATCATACCGTAAAAAACACTATATATTTTATGATTTCAACATCCTCATCATCACTGGAGAAGGCCTTCCTCAGCTCACATTCAACATCATTATCATCTAAATCTAGATAAGAGTCCTCAGAGGCCTGACTGGTAGACATCCCTTTGATCATAACCCCTGCCTTGCGCATCAACCAAGCACCTTTTAAAAATCCATGGATGAAGCC
Organism: Dendrobium chrysotoxum; assembly: GCA_019925795.1. Lineage (NCBI taxonomy): Eukaryota > Viridiplantae > Streptophyta > Magnoliopsida > Asparagales > Orchidaceae > Dendrobium > Dendrobium chrysotoxum. The sequence goes on along the minus strand of CM034304.1, from coordinate 21,211,903 downwards.
TATCTCAAGGCATTGATGCTCCAGATCCCTCACCTTAACATCAAATAACTTATTATAAGCTTCTTGGATGTGATTATGGACCTCTCAACGATAAGCTGATGACTTCTTGAATTTTTCCATAGCCTCCAGTGATATGGCTTTTGTGAGGGCATCAATATCTAGTATGGCTGCCTCTTTCTCCAGAAGATGATCATGTAATTCTCAATTCACTATCTCAAGGGTGCTCTTCTCTACTGTAAGTGCCTTTAAGGCTTTATTCTTCTTATTAGTCTCTGTACGTACCTTAATCAACTTTGTGTGAGAGTGATCAGCCTCACGATTTTGAAGGGAAAGAGTAGTGGACATTGTCGCTAGCTCAACTCTGCATTCTACTAGTTGGCTTTCCAATACTGACGTCTCTTTAATCTTTATATCCAGCTTTCATTTATACTCTCCCTATAGATATTTAACTTTTATAAACTCAACATTCCACTCATCCAACACTATGTCAAACTGGGACACCACATCCATCTTTCGTATTATCTACAACAGATATATGATATTAAACATTCAAAAAAAAAGAAGCATAAGGAGATTAAGATAACTAACCACTTCTTTTGTGCATTATCATCTGACATATACATGTTTTAATATATTTTTAGGGATTGATACTTTGAGGGGCCGGATATCTATATTTGGATTAAGGGCAATAATATCGATCATCAAAGGGTGAATGACCTCCATGCATACTTCACCATCACTTGGCAAGCCCACTGCATCATTCCCTCTTCTATTTTTTATAAGGGAATATCCCTTCTCTCCTTGTTCGCTTGAAAAATTGTTGGATGAAGACTTTAGAGCATTAGGAATTGCTTCATGAACCTTCTTATACTTCTTTAACTGAACTACATGAGATCTTCCTGCTTGAATAGAAAGACCAACTTTAAAAAGTTTTTTCCTCCAGCACATACTGACTAATATGACGTAACTCCTCATGAAGACTCTTCGTATCAGAAAAATTAAGAGTTTTCAATATCTCCTCCTCTCCTAGGTGCAAAAAGTCTAGCAACTCCTTTAACCTCCCTTATTTTTTCAGGAAGGCCCCAATCATTCTTCAAAAAAAAGAACAACCTGGACCAATTCTTAGAAGGGACGCATGTTGAAAAATCCAGCCACTTTTTACCTCTATATAAAACACGCCCTTGAAAATCACTTGTAAACCTGCACATCTTGGATAAGTAGTCAACTGTCAGCTTGACATCATGCTCCATATAAAAAATCATCAAGCCCACAATAATTGTAACCGTCCTGCATAAGAATTGGGCCAAAGGGACATCACATGCCTTAAAAATCTCGAGCAACTGAGGGGCTTGAGGAGATCTCAACCCGGTGTGTAGCATCATCTCGTATACAGTGATAAAACCACTTGGAGGAACTCGTACTTGATCAGACTTTCTAGGAGAAGCCATCACTAAGTCATTAGTTAGATGAATTTTTTTATAAATAACAATTAAGCCATCTTAAGTAATTGATGATGCAACATCAATGATTAATGTCAATCTCCTACTCTCATCGACCACTATAGCCCAAGGAGCTCACACTGGCTTAACCACTTCATAGGTAGAAGGAACAACTTATAGCATATCTAGCAGCCTACAGCCTGGAGGGGCATACATAAATAAATGAATAATGCTTGAAGATTAATGCGGCAAGGATAAGAAAGAGAGAAGAAAGGAGAAAGAATATACCTGGTGGATTGTCCAGGTTCTTTGAATTGTGCCTCATGTCAAATGAACCAGAACCACTTTTTTGGGTACTATTCAGGGCACCCTCACCTCTGGCTGATGACATAGCCTTCCAACATGGGAAAGCTACAGCCACCAGATCTTGATCACATCTGCCGCCGGTATTTGGACTCTTGTTGGATAATTTTCCTCCAATAAGAGTGAACTAGAGCATTCATAAGAGTACCAGGCTTTGATTGCTGCTGCTAGTATTTAAACTCTTACCAAATAATTTTTCCTCCAACGGGTGTAAATTGGAGCCTACGTAAGAATACCAGGCAAATCGTCGCCGTTAGTATTTAAACTCTTGTTGGACAGTTTTTTCCCTACAAGGAGTGAACTGGAGCCTGCATAAGAGTACTGGGCTTTGATCACCGCCACTGATATTTAAACTCTTGCCAGACAATTTTTCTCCAAACAGGACTGAATTGGAGCCTTCATAAGAGTACCAAGCTTTGATCGCCACTGCCAGTATTTAAACTTTTGCTGGACAGTTTTTCCTTCCCTAGGAGTGAACTAGAGCCCATGTAAGAGTACCAGGTCTTGATTGTCACCACCAAAAACTTTTAAATTTTTGCCAGTCTAATTTCTCCTTAATTTGTAGGAGGAATTTTTGGACTAGCTAAGGGAAGTGGTGCCTTCTCTCTAGCCCCTAAGAGGGGTATTTATAATTTTTCAAAGGATGTTTGGAGAGCAAATATGTGAATTTTCAATTAATTTTTGAAAATTTTTAATGCCCAAAAATAAAATAATTCCTATTTTTGAAAAAATAAAATATAAAACAAATTAAAAATAATTTTGTTTAAAAATAAATTAAATATGCAGTAAATTAATTATTTCCTTTCAAGAAAAAATTTGAAATTTTTTAAGATTTTCTTGAAATTTTTTCAAAATTGTTTGAGCTAAAAACAATATTTTTCCTATTATAAATTAAATTAAAAAAATGATTGACCGCCTCAATTAAGGCGGCACAATAAATACTAGTTTTATTGCACGTGCATTAAATGCACGTGAATAAAAAATTATATTAAAAATATTTTAATTATATTATCACCACAAGGAACTATCATTTACCCAAGCCTAAGATAAGATTTTCATATTCCCTAGTTTAATAGTGATGCAAGCTATAATAGAGGTTCCAATATGTTTTAATGCCTTCTCAAAATGTGAAATATGTATAACCATGCTTCGAAATAAAAATATAGGTTATATATAACAACAATTTAGCAATGAGGTCCCATCCATAGAGTTCCATAGACCTTCAATCTTGCAAGTGAGGTTAAGGTGAGTAGGAGAAAAATAACCCAGCCTCTTGTACTAACTGCTTTAGTGACATTACTTCTAGTGCTTTTTGAAATACAAAAACAACGCAAATTGTGTTGTAAGAAAAAACAGTTTCTTCTTCTATAGCTTGGTGAATTCATCAAATGAAACATAAGAGATGTTAATTGAAGAATGAGATAATAGAATAAAAATTCCAAAAAGATTTATGGACCGTCGCTAGATTGAGTAGAACCATAAGCCTTTGGTTGCCGGTATTTAATTGAAGAATACAAGCCAAATAGTTTCGATCAGATAGGAACAATTTTCTTTACTGACTTCCAATAGAAAAAATGTGGAGAAGCTTTAAATTTATAAATCACAACTGAGGAGATTTCCATGTCATACTTGCCGGGGGAAGACAGTGGCCTCGAGATGTTGCCGACGTTGATGAGAATTTGTCATGTGAGCACGTTTATATTCATCGTGTCCCGATAGTGAGGGCTGAACAGCTTATGAATTGGGTGCATCACACTCAGCGGTCGATGAGCTATGATTGCATGAGCCTTCAATCTATGCAAATTCATTAAAAGTCAAACCTTTTTTGAGAATTGAATGAACTAAAGACTCAATTTTGTGCATACCAATGACTAATGACTTGGTGGACACCGGAGTCATTGACAGAGGTATAAGCCTTAACGAGCTACCAAATGGATTCTTTGATGTCTCCATTGTTGTCGTTGTCATTGTTCTTCGACGGAGTGAAGACAGTTCAGCTGACGGCACCGAGCACTTCGCTGTCTAGATGGGGATGGCTTAGCTCTATAGCCAGTGGCTTTAGAGTGTTGTCTTCCCGGAGAAAGAGGAGAGTCCTTGTTACATATAATAACCAAGGATCTCCCACCGCTATCGGCCACAGAGCTCTTCAACTGTAGAAAACCAAAAATCCAAAAGACAACCAAGAAATGCGAGAGTTCAAAAGGCTGTGGGATTTAAGAATAGTTTTGTTGGGAATATCAACAGTTTGTGGAGATGTAAGGTCATGATTTAAAAGCGAAATACACTGGATAACTGCAATTTATTTTTGGAAGAATCATAAGTGTGGGAATATAAATAGTTTTGAGGGATGAGAAATCATGATTTTAAAGCTAAAGACACATGGATGGCTGGAAGAATTATAAGTGTGGGAATACCAAAAATTTTGAGAGATGAAAGGTCATGATTTAAAAGATACTGACATGTGGATTGTTGAGATTTATTGTAGGAAGAATCAGAAGTCGCATTTTAATATTGAGGATTATTAATGAATTCTCATGCATTTAACCAGACCTCTTTTTTATAATAGGGGAGAGTCTTAAATAAATAGTAATATTTAATTTGAGAGGGAACACAAATTTTAATTTTTAAAGGCTAGGATTTATTTGAACAATTAAAATGAACGATTATGATTTGATGGGGTGGAAACTCAAGCCACACTTATAATAGTAATATAAATTTATTAATTATTTATAATACAATGAAGGGACAAGATAATTTTAGAAGAAATAAAACGGATGACCAAGATTTGATGTGGAAGAAAATTCAATCAAATTTTATAATAGTAGTATAGATTAGACGTAAACATTTAATTACAGTTGTAAAAGATTGTGCAATATTCAATATAATCTTGAGTATTCATTACTCACATAAAGAAAAAAACAACAAATTACATGTGAAATATTCTGTTATAAACCACCACTATTAAACTTGCACTTCACTTGCACGCACTTTACAAAATTAAAGAACTTGAGTTATAAGTATGGTGCTTCAACTAAATAATAAAAAAGAGTGAAAAAGTTGAACCACTAAAACAAATCTTCTTCTTCCAGTCAATAGCAGTTTGAAGAAACTTTGGCTATAAAAGCTAGACCTAGTGGAAGCAACGTGCAAGTAAAGAGGATTCATGCAAAGTTGGGTTGTGCCCCATAATGACCTGATATTTGTGTCCTGCAGCATAACAAAGTCATACATTCCAAAAAAAAAAAAGTTCAAGTTGTGAGATTAAAATGATAAAGGATAATACAATACCTCTTGAAGTTGCTTTGCGAGCGAAATTACTTCATCTAAATTTTTATTAGTTTACTAAAATATATATGAAAATAATGTTAAAGAATGCATATATAAGATAGCAATCTTAATTAAATAAGAGCATAAAGTAGATTAACAAGGTTTGATAATGAATGGGTAGTCTCAATATAATAGAACAATCTTAAATTTGAAGCTGCAACTAATGTCCAAAAAATGTTCTGCAACTTCATATCTAAAGCAAATTATCAGAATAATGAAATTTAAACACACATTGGCTCCTTTTTTTCCTAATTACCAATATCAACTCCCAAATATCTGCACTATAACACAAGTCTTAAGCTAAATTTCAGCGTTGCAGTGAATCAAAATATTTTGCATAAATAAATGAGTTAATAAATGAGTGCATATCAATAAATTGGTTATTGATCTCGATAAAACAAAGCAATCGAGTGAATGCAGGCAGCAAGATTTCAACTTTACACTTTCTACAGCCAACATGATTTATTCTAATCCTCAAATCCCAAGCAGAAGACATCGAATATAATATATATATATATATATTGAATTGTTGATATTCTATCGAATAGATGATGGGCAACTAACCTGGAGCGCTCTCTTGTTTATGAGTAGCTTCCTAAGCCGTTCAACTTTAAACTTTCTACAGCCAACATGATTTATTCTAATCCTCAAATCCCAAGCAGAAGACACCGAAATATATATATATATATATATATATATATATATATATATATATTGAATTGTTGATATTCTATCGAATAGATGGTGGGCAACTAACCTGGAGTGCTCTCCTATTTATGAGTAGCTTCCTAAGCCGTTCAACTTTACACTTTCTACAGCCAACATGATTTATTCTAATCCTCAAATCCCAAGAAGAAGACATCGAAAAAAAAAAATTATATATTTTTTTGAATTGCTGACATTCTATCGAATAGATGGTGGGCAACTAACATGGAGCGCTCTCTTGTTTATGAGCTTCCTAAGCCAGTTGATGGCATGGAATACTTCTTCTCGGTCAACGGCCAACTTGTCTCCCATCCAGCTTTGGAAGGCGGAGATGATCGGTTGCCCCATGGAGGCCTCTCGACTCTCATAGACAAGGAGTAACTGGGACCATCCTAGCTTTCAGATTCTTCAAATGGGTTGTGAGGATTTGGAATGCCGATTATTGAAAGCAAAGGAGTGGATTTGGATCCAAAAGCGATGAAATCAACTTAACAAAAAGAGTAGTTCCATGTAGAGAGAAAAAACCAAACAAAAATTTGGATTTATATAAAATCTTCGTTGAAGAAGGAAGAAGCGAAGAAGCTCCTTTAAGGACTCTTTTAAAGCTCTCATTCATGCAAAGCCGAAGAAGAACGAAGGAGAAGACGCTACTTTAGCGACTCTTTCAAAACTCTCCACGCGAAATCAAAGAATGAAACGGGAAGACCCTTAATAGCTATGGAGTGAAATTTGAAGTGTTCAGTGAGAGGGAGAAGATGAATTCGTCTGAGCGTTAGGCTGTGGCGTAGCCATTCATTTTATTTTTATTTTTATTTTATTTTAGGAACCGTTCGGGAAAGTTATAGCTGGTCTAAAGAAATCGTTCGGCTATGAAGATGAAACGCTTGCCTGTGAAGAAATGATCGTCTGTAAATGAAAAGATGCATTCGCCTTTGAAGAAACGCTCGTCTATTGAAATTATTAATTTGTTTTACCAAACCGTTCATCTATTTTCAATTTCTGAAATTGGTCCTCTCGGCTATTGTAATCGAAAGGCAAATGTAAGGGAATATAAAGCATCTAAAATATACGATGGGGATTTATTTTAAATTTATAAATATAAGATCAGAATGTTCTATTGGAAGAATTTTAACCCACATATAAAAATCAGTATAGATTTATTAATTACTTTAAATTCATTAATTAATTATGTTTAATGCTACAATTAAACTTAAGAGCTGTTTAATACAAATTCTATAAGTTTACTTTTATTAATTACTTTAAATTTAATAGTTATTAATAGGTTATTAATTATATACATTTTTAATGACCGGGTATTAATTTGCAGTAATTATTATATTTTTTAAGATTTATTAATTATATATAATACAATGCAGGGACAAGATAATTTTAGAAAAAATAAAATGGATGGCCAAGATTTGATGTGGAAGAAAATTCAAGCGGTTTTTATAATAATAAATAAATAAATAAATATATATATATATATATATATATATATATATATATATATATATATATATATATATATATATATATTAATCACTAAAGATTTCAACATCTACATCCGTTTATAATTAATTAATTAATTACTTATATATTTTTTGTCAGGACGGTTTAATTCGAACATTTGGGTTGAACTTCCGCCCAAACGCAATCAGACTTCCCCCGACCGTCAGTTGGACCTTTGCCCAACTCTTCAAACTAAGAAAAAGTCAAATTCACTGTAAAAATAAGCTAAAAAATAAAGACAAATGCAGTGGATTCTCAAACTTTTTTCGGCACGGAAGGCAGGCTGGCGGCAACCTAATGCAATGGGTTGTTATGCGAGCGGAAGGACTTTTGGTGAGGATGGGATGTCGAAGGTAAAGAAGGCAACATGTGGCAAAATAGTGAGAGAGAGAGAGAGAGATTAGTGTGACAATCAGTGAGAGGGAGAGTAGCGAGTGAAAATGGCGCTGATTGCCTGGTTTTTTTGTTTTTTTTATAGAACCGCTGGGTTTTGAAACACTCCCATGAATGGGTAGTGAAGCCAAACAGAAGTGTTTAATTTGAGAACTGTTCGATCGAGAAGTACTTAAAAATCGATCTTTTAATTGAAACTGAAATGGAAATGTTTAAATTTTTTGTTACGCCTATGTAGGGAGAATAGCGTCTCCATAGAGAAAACGACCACTTATTTAATGGAATTTAATATGTTATACTATTGCAAACTAAAAATAATGAATATGAAGTTTCTAAAATGAACGCTACAGATTGTTTTAAGTTTATAAATATATGATCAGAATTTAATGTAAAGAATCTCAAGCCACATTTTAACATTTATATAGTAGTATAGATAAAATAGATATAGCTATAAATAGTATAGATATATGGCAAATAGACCAATATAAACAAAGATAGTGTATATCTCATTTTTTAGACAAACTACGACTATGGATTATGAGATTTTGGATGTATACAGGATAGTATATGATCTATGGATGCAGCCCAATCTTTGATTTGATCAAACCGCTATATTGTTCAGCTATTTGAAGTGCGAGTAAACCCTATGCCTGTCTTGATATAGAATAGCATGCTTAATTGGAATTATTAACGGCCTAATTTTGAAGCAAACAACCCTTTTGGATTAAGTGGGATTAAAAAGATTGAAGGAAGAAATAGTCACCCAGGTGAAGGGTTCAGCTTCTTTGATGCATATTGGCATATATGTTGGATTACATATCGTCTTGCAAATTTGTTCTTTGACAACAGTTAATGCCTAGTAATCTGCTGGAGATGAGAGTGAGATTTAGAATAGTAGAAAGTGATGTTCCATGATGATCTGTTTCAATTTATTACTTCTGAAAGATGCCACAAATTGTTTATAACATTGAGTTGTTGATGATGGCATTGGCTTTCTGGACCTTAGTTGTATTGAGGTTCATCAGCCATTTCACTGTGTAGTAATAATATCCAAAAATAGGTAAAATTTTCAAAGCTTGAAAAATTTAGATTTACGTAAAAAATTCTTGAAGGGTTAAAAGCCACAAATAGAGAAGAAGAATTCTCTTCACATGATATAAATGCAAAATATTAATTACATGTATATAAATATGTGTACAAAAGTTATAAAAGCCTTGGATTAGGCCCTTTGTCATCCTCACAGATTCCCTAAAATAATTCTCATAATTAAAATTGCATCATATATGATGCACCGTGAGTTTTTTGGCCAAAGCAGAAATAAAATTCAAGTCATAAACTCTAACACACTATAAAGTAATCACCCTCTAAATTCGATTAGAAAGGAGCCTAATACCATATTCTATTCATTTTATCTATAAGCTAGTTTAGTCTCATTCATGCAGTCATTTTTGTTTTCTTTCTTTCATTTCCTCTTTGGCATTTATGGAATGATCACCATAACGTGCATTTGTAGGTGCATTTGTAGGTGATTTTGACTAGCAAAAAAAAAAAAAAAAATCTAACTGTGGCCAAAATGGTTCAAAACAAGAAAATTCAAAAGATAATGATAGAAGTCATCTTGAAGGAAAAATTTTTCGTTAGCAGAATTTATAGAAATTCATCTTACTTATCAAAGCGAGAAGAATATACAAAAGCAATTCAGCAGAAATAAATTCATTATCTAATTTTGTAGTCGTAATAGACAAGAAACTGAAAAAAAAATGCAAACCACGAAAGAGCTAAGGAAAAGAGTTAAAAATAGTTTAAAAATCATATATGATGGAGAGCAATACAGGGTCGATGGTTTTGGAGAGTCGAACTGTTAGTTTAACTATGATCGCGATAGTTTCATTCATCTTCGAAAGAGTCGAATGCAAGCGGACAACATACCGGTATGAAGGAACATTATTGATGTTATAGAATGTGAAGAGACTGAAATAATTGAAGAAAAAAACTACCGTTTGAGGAAGTCAGGGAGAGTGGAATGCAAGAGGCCTACATCCCGATAAGAAGAAAGAAATGTTATTGACGTTATAGAAGGTGAGTTCGAAATAATTCGAGATGAACCCTACCGCCGTGCCGTCGGAGGAAGGAAGCGAGCGCAATGGAAGCCGAATCGGTGTAGAGGAGTAAGCTATGGCAAAACGAGAGTAAAATGGGGAAATAGCGGAAATGGTGAAACAACGAAATAGTTGGGAACAGATGCTTTAGTTTAATTAAAAACTTATTAACACGCGTAGGCCACAGAAGGATAACACGAGTAGGTGGATCATTAGATTGGGCTAATAAATTAATATTTATTTATATATATTTTAAAAATAATTTATGGTATTCTATATCAAAGATAACTTAATGTAAGTACCCCTCATACATTGCATTAACATAAACCAAAAGAATAAGACAATTCAGGCTTATTCCATATTCCATAAAATAAACTTCTATTGGTAGAAGAAATCCAAGAAATATACAGACTCCTATGACAGTGACATTTAAATAAATGATACTATTGTTGACCTCATTTTTGTATGAGGTCACTAGGACCCACTTGGGTTTCTTTTTAGTGACCTAATGATGGAGAGATTTCCACCCCTTAGTCATAAAGGTCCTAATAAAGACCCAATTCAATCCCAATTAAACCGAGCTCTACCTTTTAATTCAATCTTTAATCCAGCCTTAAATCAATATTCAATCAAATTTCAAATCATATCCAATTAATTTTAATCTTTCATTTGATTTTCATTGATATGAATGATTCAAGGTCAATCATTTAAATCTTAAATCCAACACAAATCCAACATTCTAAATCAAACCTTCAAGGTCAAGGACCTAGGTCCTGAAACCCTTTCTGGGTGAACTTTCTGTCACCTAGAAACCCTGTCAAGTGACCTCCAAATCATGATCCGTCAATTGCATATTGTCAAAACATGTCTCTAAGATCAACCCTCCAAATTTGAGCTCAATCCAACACTCCTAGCCCCTCAAACTGAATCTTTTCCCAAATGCTGCAAAACTTTCAATTATTTACAGCCTATGCCACTAGACTTGCCATCCAGAGCAATTTGACCTTGGGACGCCTTCCAAACCTTTCGACCATGTCCATGACCTTTGTTATGACTTTTTGACCAATAACCTACACTTTGTTGGACCCAAATTGACCCAATGTTGACTAGGGGTCAAAATGACCAAAATGCCCTTTATAGAGATTTTTGGTCTTTTCCCCAAAGTTCAACATGAACTTCCCATATAACCTTCAAAACCTATCCCAATGGATCCTAAATATCATTAGAAACACATTGGATCCAAACTCAAGTCTTGGTTTGACCTGGTTGACCAAGTCAACCAAGGTTGACCAAATCAACCCTTAACCCACATTAAGGTCAATTTCAATGCTTGAACCCATTTTAAATCAAATCAATCCCTCAAAATCATTCAATTGGACACCCTTGATATGTCCAAAGCTTTCAAATTCAAGCTTCCCCTTGGGTTGACTTGGTCAACCCATTTGGAGGGGTCAAAACCTTCTCCAAACCCCTTTAAGCCTATGGAAAGAGGCCAAATCATGGCCACATCACCAAGCCACCTTGGCAATCCATGGCTTGATCCAAAACCTGCTCAAACCTGATAGAAATTGACCCATTTCCTCTCTTAAGAAGCCCTAAGCCAACTCCCTAAACCAAGCCAAGCTTTGGTTCACCCAAATGGGGGAAAAGGTGTGGTCCCCTTTCCCATGGACCAAGAGAGGTCACACTCACCACCAACCCTATTCCATAGCTTTAGGTAGCTTAGGGGACACTTGTCATGCATCCAAACTCCCTCCAAACAAATCAAGACCATCCAATCCAAAAGCCAAGTGCTAAGGTGGGAGAAACCTAACCTAAGAGAGAGAATCTTCATTATTCACTCTCCCTCAACTCTCCTCCAGCCTCCAACCTTCCTAGAGCCTTCCCCATCCTCTCCATCCATCTCCAAGGCTTTTCCAAGCTTCTCCCCATCATTTCCAAGCCTCAAATCACTATTTTAGTGAGGAGAGAGCATTCTAGAGAGAGAAAGAGGGTTTTCCAACACAACTTTTGATCCAGCTAGATCCAGCTCTTGGTGTCTTCATCAAAGTTGTAGAGGACCACGGCAGCTTTCCAACAAGCCCAAGATCTCAAAAATCCGACGGTTGGTTTGTAAGTTATGCTCATTTTAAGTTTAAATTGCAATTTGAAACTGCTCAAAAATCTCATTGCTTGGGGTCTCCAAACTCTAGGCAATGAAAGTTCATGTTCCCATGAGCCTATGTTTCAAATTTTGTTAAATTTCGACGAGTATTTTGAAAGTTATGAGTATTTCAATTTTCTAGTTCATTTTGAGCTAAAACGGCCTTGATCGATCTCGGCCGTCCGATTTTCTATCTTTCTCGATCGGACGGCTCGGGATTAGTGATGGCGTGTTTAGGTGGTTGATAAACAGCACTTTGCATATCAAAATGCCACACGCCGCCGTCGTTTTGGCGCCGATCATTGCCAATGATTGGCGCCGGTTATTAATGGACTTAAAAATTCAAAAAAAATGGTCATAACTTTCAAAATTCATAGTAAATTCATTTTTCCACCAAATTAAGTGTTTTTGGGCTCGTTGGAAAGATAATTTACCATAGTATTTATTAAAATTAATTTTGAGTTAATTTGATTACTGGATTATGAGATATTTCTATTTCTTTAAAATCGGTTTTTTGTGATTTTCTCACAATCCAGTGGTCAATTGAACCCCAACTTTTGGTGGAAGCTATTTGGGTATCTTAGGCATGTACTATAATTTTCTTAGGTTCAGATATCCATTGAATTGCTATGATGTGAATTTTTAAGATAATGGGTCCATTTTGGACCCAAAACTTTGAAAATTCATAACACCATTTTTCTATAGAATTAGGCTGCATAACTTTTGTGGTGTGATTGCATATGTGTAAGGGTTAGACAAACCAAATTTCATGCCTATTTGAATAGTAGAGACACCTAGGAAAAATAATTAAGAAAAAGTGTAGAAAACTTAGAAAATTCCTAGGGGATTATACACACACCCAATAGAGGTGAAATTTGAGCACAGAAAACTTAGTGACATAATAAGCCTTAGGTCCAAATTTCACTGAATTTGGAGATCATTAGGTCAGAAAATTAATTACCCAAAGTTTCAGCCTATTTAAGGACCCAGAAAATTCAAAAAAATATAATAAATCCATATTAACTCCAAAAATTACAAATAATACGTCAAATTGACCAGAACTTAGTCCTCTTCCTAGGAAAAATAAAAGCCCCTTGACTGGACTCCTAATTTAACTTTAATTTGACTTTTAATAAAAATCAATAATTAATTATATTAATTAATTAAAAATTATTAAAAATCCAAAATAATTTCAAAACACTTGGAAACACTCCCATGGGTCATTCCTGACCTTTGGGATTGATTCCATGCAGTTTGGGATGAGTTTGGATCAAAATGATCAAAACCTTCCTAATTAAGCAATTTTAAAAATTCAATAATTAAGGAAACTTTGAAAATTCATAACTAATTACAGAAAAATCTAAATTGAGCAAACTTAGTGTCAATCAACTCCAATTAAGGTCTAGTATTTTCTAAAAATGTCAAATCTCCAAAATCTGGTCAAAGTCAAAAAGTCAACTTTTCAGTTAACCGTAGTTCAAAACTAGGCTCGAACTTCGAAAAATCATAACTTTTCATAGAAAATTCCAAATTGAGTGTACTAACAGTCTAACAACTCGTCATAAGGTCTAATATTTATTAAAAATCTGAAACTTACAAAATTAATTTTAATTTGAAAAGTCAACTTTGGACCCCTTAATTAACTAATTAAAATAGTCCATAAAATTCTAAAATTCAATAAATCATTCAAAATTCCAGAAAACATCAATTTTATTTTAAAACCAGCAACCAATCAGTTTAATTAAAAGTTAATTAATCTTCAAACTTTAATCAAACTCAAATCACTTAATTATATCGGGTACCACTGGGTAACCCAGGCCTACGAGGCTATTGAATTAGCCCCAAGGAAGGTGAAATAAACTTCATGGCCTCGGTGTGCAACAAAGGTGGTATTCAACAAACAATCAAAATCAATCTTAAAAATCAAATTTAAACCATTAAGACTTAAACTTCAATCAAAATCTCCCTTAAGCCTTTCAACCAATCAGAACATTTAACAACTTCAATCAAATACCCTATTCAGGATCTATCCTAGCCACACGACCTACTACACACACTTTAGATGGTTTGCTAGGACAACCAACCCTAGATCTAGGCTAGGCCGGTGTTTCCTTTTCTGCTGTGTGCCGAGTTTTTCGAGTTTTCTTTGCATGTTGTGATTAAAATTGATTGATGTGTTTATTTACTTTTACTGCACTCTGTGGATTGATGTGATGGGCGATTAGATTACCCTTAGGTTAGGAACGATATGGATGCTCACTGGATTTTCTGCAGGTGGCCACGCTCGTGCAGGGCAATAAAGGGGGCTAAATAAATCATAAATATAAATGCTACAGGTGCTTCAGCTGCTTAGCCCCCAAATAAAAAGAGCGTGGCCAAGTGTGTTTACTTTTCTGCACGTATATACATATAACTGCTTGGGATGTATTCTAATATTTAAATGCTTAGGATAACCCTGCAGGAGAGTCTAGAATTTTTTATTTTTATATTCATGTAATTTGTTTGAGTATTGAGTTGTGAAAGTGACACTTTGATTTTGGGATACATAGATCCAAAGGTTGGATTCTAAAGGGGAAAGGATACCCCTTTGGGGGATAGTCTTTATCCATTTGGAACTCCAAATTTGGGTCACTTTACTACCCAAAGTGGAAAGAGTAACCTCCCCCTCAAGGGAAGAGTTCTCTTTTCCATTTGGGTATCCAACCATGAAGAATCTAAGGAGCTCGAGGAAGAGAAGACCGAGAAGTTGAAGACATAGAGTATCCCACTCAAAGTCACTTGCGTCTGTATTAGGATTAGAATCCGGGTTGTTGTTAGTGGTGCCCGGCCACTTTTAATTTATGTAAATCTGGGTTGTAATAAGCAAGGCAATTTGCCTATGGACATTTACTTAATTAATTTGATTATTTAATATGTTGTGATTTAATTTGATTGCGTATAGGATACCTGTTTTTCCTAGTTCTTTGGCGCTCGCATGTCGTTTTTGTTTTAGCCTGGAATTCGTTAGGCTCTTTAAGGACCAAAAATATTTCTATTCATAACCTATATTTAAAATTTTAAGATTTAAATAACATAGAAATTTAACGACCTAGGGAATAGCCGGAATCGTCCGGGGTCGCATGCATATTACTGCACTTCTCTCTCCTTGCTATAAGACACTTCCCCGCCCGTGGGTAGAGTCCAGATAATCCGACCTATGAGGATGAGGTGCTGGATCTGGGGAAGTCTAGTCTTTTCAAAAAAATTATTTTATAAGCCTTTTTTAAAATTTCATGCATACCAGATTTGGATACTTTAACCAGCATGCATCGCATTAGAAACTTATTAAATTAAAATTTTAATTGCATTTTAGTCTAAGCATTCCACCCGACATAAGTCAAAGGGGTCAATTAGGAATCTGCTCTAGATGTCGACCCCAACTTCTTAAACCAATCTTAAATAACATCCCTGATCACTCTGCATCAAAAGACTGGACTCATGGTTTTGAAGCGTTTAGGTGGTTTAGCTGGCTCCCCAATCCAGGCCGGGGTAAGTCCAGATTTTGCACTGCATTAGTTAGGTTCGGACTACTGTGTTCCAGTGTCCAAATTTAGATCTAAGATCTGGGGCAGGTCTCTTTTTGAATCATAAGACCCCAACCTCCGGGAATACAATCCCAAATTTCTAATAAAATGCTCAACTCAAATTAAATATTCTTTCAATCCAAAATTTAAAGCCCAACACTTAGCTTAGATCGGGGCACTTCTGAATTGTTTCAGAATCCTAAAGTGTCCCCAACCCTTCCTCATTTGATTCCAAAATAAATGTTCAATCTTGCTCCAATCCCTTTTCAAAATCCAAATTCACCTCTTTGGCATCACTCCTAGAAATCTCTAAACAAAATTTCTGCCATTATTCTAATCGAAAGTTTTCGTAGGGGACTCCGACCTCCCACGATGTAATTAACTACGAGGGCTTGCGCTCGTAGGAGATTTAGAACCCACATCTAATTTTTCAAAACTAATTTTTAAAAACTCGATTAGTTATCTTTGGGAAAAATCAAATCACTAATGATCGTTATCGTTATGTTCGAACAATTATTAACAAATGATATCTTCTCCCTTCAAGGAGATATATCTTTTGTTAAAATGAATTCGAATATAAAATTAACGATCGCTCCTCTTGATTATTGTAGCCCGATATTTGATTGAACCTTATTTTGACCCTTTAGGGGCCATATGAAGTTCTCTTTTGAATTTGGCTACGATATTCAAGATAGAATTCTTAATTCTAAATCTGAATCTCATCCTGAAATTTTATTTTCACCTCCCTAGGTGGTATAATATTTTTGATGGGATGTTTGATTTTAGAATTAAATTTTAATGTTAATTCAAAAATTCCCAAAGAAGACTAAATTTTTCAAAACCCGCTTTCAAACACCAACAAAAAAAATGGCGACCACGGTGGGACTAAATCTCTCTTTCCATCTTTAATAATGGCAAAATTTTGTTGCATCGGTAGTTTTGACTATCTTTCTTCCGTTGGTCCCTCTACCCATTTCTCCCTTGGGTGAGTGTGGCCAACATAAAAGAGAAAAATACATGTCAAAAAGAGAGGTGAGTGAGGAAACCCCTATCTAAGTCGGGCTTTGATATTTTGCCTCCAAGTTAATTGGTAGAGTAAAAGAGTCGAGCCAAATCCTTTAAGATCTTTCTATAAATATTGCAAACTTGCATATTCAAACAAATCTGAATTATGCTAAGTCTCACATTCTACGAAAGACCCTTCAGTCTCAAAATCAAACTTCAAATTTCTTTAACAAATTTGGTCTTTGACATTTCACCCCCAAGTTGATTGGTGGGATGAAAGAGTTAAGCCCAATCTTTCAGATTTTTTTTATGTCAATATTGTAAGCCTACATGTTCAAGAGAAATCTCACATGTTGAGTTTCAAAATTTGAAGAAGATCCAGTCAATTTCAATACAAATTTGATCTCAATTTCAATTTCAAATCAAAGCTTTGACATTTCACCCCAAGCTAGCTCATGAAGTGAGAGAGAGTTAAGCTCAACCCTTGAGATTTTCTTGTCAATTTTGTGAACCTTCATGTTGGGTGAAAACTCAATATTTTGAGTTCCAAAATTTGAAGAAAATCAATCAATTTCAAGATTCAAATTCTATTTCAAAACCAGCTAATTCAAGTCACCATTCATTAACTCTGAGAAATCAAGCATACTTAAATGGCTGGAAAACTTACCTTCTCATTGCGCAGCAACGCGATTGTAGAAGAATAACTTACGTAGAGTCAAAAAGAAAATCATTAAGGCTATAAAGATTGTTGAGTTGGAAGCCTTAAAGCAAGTTAAATATGAGGCCAATAGAGAGTTCATTGCTCCTCTCACATACCCCCTCTTCGGTGGAAGCCACTTCCACCCTCTTCCTAGTACTCAAGTAAGGGAGGTTATGAGAAGAGTAGTATGATCTCCACCGTGCCCTTTTGACCACTGCACATAAGAGATCAATCAAACCAGAAATAAACAATCACCAGTAATAGACCATATGCCCCCAATTGAGGGTTATGCCCCATCCACTCTACCAGATGATGTTAGGTCACGGTAATGTACGTGCTCCACTACATCTATAGAGGTGAAGGTGTAGAAACCGCTCGGGATGCTACTCTCATAATTGCTAGGTTACTAGTAATTAAAGAGGGGAATAATGATGGATCTGAGATCTTATCAGATAGTGACACCATCTGAATTTAACTTCTAAAGGGGTCCTATCGTGATAGATTTTTAGATTAAAATGATGCAGCATTAATTAGGGATAGTGCAGACCCCACAATAATCTCTTCCTCATAAGAGATTGTAGAAATATAATTCTACACTGATAGGGTCTTGCCACCTAGAGTTGCAATTTTTGAGGAAAACATACCACTTCTCAAGTGTATTGGGTCTGAATTTTCAAGATAATTGATTAACCTTTTTAATGAAAATTAACCTCTACTTTAAACTAAAAACATGAGAGAGTTGTAGTTGACTCCACCGGATACTTAAAGGCCCCTCCCTCCCACCGTTTAAGTGGTTCGATTTGATTTTTGAATTAAAATCTGTGTCAAATGTAAGTTATTTTTAAAATGAAAATCTTCCCAATCTTCTTGCAATTTTCTATCTTAATAGGTGTCTCTTGCATGCTTTAAATCTATTCAATGATTTTCTAAGTCAAGGTGATATTTTTATCAAAAGATTGGGTCCGATCTTGGGATTATTCTTCCTTGTATGAGAGGATGAATTCTCTTCTCTTATACTTACGATATAATCCTGGTTTTCAAAAAAGAGCAATCATTTTAAGGTTTTTTTAAAGGAGATGAAGCCCCTTGTCAAAAAAAAAATCAATCAAAAGATGTGCAAAGTGCGCCGAAACTTAAAAATAAAAATCAAGAGATGCACAAAGTGCACTAAAAATTAAAAGATGCACAAAGTGCGCCACAAAAAAAAAGGGGAAAGAGGCTTCCTTCTTTTTAAATCCTTAAACCTCAACGAGCCCGATCACCCTTAATAGCTTGACTTTGAAAAATCTTGAATCTAGATTTATTGTTATGCATAGATAGTCTATCAGATATAAAAAGAGTCATGCAAAAGAATTGAAAAGATTAAATTTCTCTCTCCAACTTAAACCTTTTGAAATTGATTTTAATTTAAAATTTTGGCACACGGGAGAACCCTAGTTCAGTTTCTATGAAACTTGATGTGGGTTAACACAATCTAAACCCCTAGCCCTTTTCGGGTTAGTTGGAGTCACTCTACTTCTCACTGTACTTTGAATTTGTTCCGACTTGTCGTTCTGACAGGGTCCAAATAATTAAGAGGAAAATTTTCATTAAAAAGAATGAATCTTCTACTCTCGATAAGAATTCAAATCTGGTCCTTGAGGGATGTGTGTTAGTCCTTCCATACAGGCATCTTTCCTTTAAGGCCTCCTTTCTTAATTACACTCTATGATAAGGCCAAGATTGTTCTCGTCTAGAGGTGTATTTTACATCGCTGGAAATTACTTTTCAAAATTGAGTCACAACTGAGTTGAGTGCCCGACTCCGATTGGAGGAGCTTGAGGGTCTCAAATTGCTTTCAAACTCAATAAAATTTGAAATTACATAAGTCACGTATGATTCAAGCTCGTGATAAATTGTGTCACATAAGAACTTTCCAAGTTGGAGACTTGGCCATATAGTCCTTTGGAGACCAATTTTAGTCTGCCATAAGATTGATGGAAACTTTGAATCAACGTTGACTGGATCGTTCACCTTAGAAATGATCTATGAGGGAGATTCATGCCGATTGATTAATCCTGAAGGATGCCACTTGATGTTTTTAACATTTGGGCGGCTCTTCAACAAATGTCAGGCCTAATGAGTATCAAATTCAACATCAAAGTCACCTTTCCAAATTCAAAGAAATCAAATCACATACAAAGATCATCAATCAATCATTTCCAATTTTCTTTTCCTTTAGGATATGATTCTTCCTTTCCTTAGGATTAGACGTATTAGTGGTGGATAACGCCCTTTGTGGCACCATCCTAGTTTCAATCCAGTTTAGATCTTCTGTATGGAGCAAGCTTCCTCCCCACATGATCATTCGCTAGTGGTGGATAACGCCCTTTGTGGCACCATCCTAATTTTCCTCCAGTTGAGATCCTCTGTGTGGAGCAAGCTTCCTCCCCACATGATCATCCGCTAGTGGTGGATAACGCCCTTTGTGGCACCATCCTAGTATCCCTCCAGTTTAGGTCCTCTGTGTGGAGCAAGCTTCCTCCCCACATGACCATCCGCTAGTGGTGGATAACACCCTCCGTGGCACCATCCTAGTTTCCCTCCAGTTGAGGTCCTCTGTGTGGAGCAAGCTTCCTCCCCACATGACCATCCGCTAGTGGTGGATAACGCCCTTTGTGGCACCATCCTAGCTTCCTCCAGTTTAGATCCTCTGTGTGGAGCAAGCTTCCTCCCCACATGATCATCCGCTAGTGGTGGATAACGCCCTTTGTGGCACCATCCTAGTTTCAACCCAATTTTGATCCTCTGTGTGGAGCAAGCTTCCTCCCCACATGATCAATCGCTAGTGGTGGAGAACATCCTTCGTGGCACCATCCTAGCTTCTCCTAGTTCTCTTCTCCTTTGGGATAGGATTCTTCCTTTCCTTAGGATTAGACGTGCCTACCTTCTACCTAAGTCTCTAAGGCTAAATCTGTTCTTCCTTGAGATCAAAAATTCCACTTGACCTTTTTATTCGGTCAACGCCAATATGTGTACTAGAACTTCGTTCTACTACACATATTGGGGGTCCATTTGTTGACCTCATTTTTGTATGAGGTCACTAGGACCCACTTGGGTTTCTTTTTAGTGACCTAATGATGGAGAGATTTCCACCCCTTAGTCATAAAGGTCCTAATAAAGACCCAATTCAATCCCAATTAAACCGAGCTCTACCTTTTAATTCAATCTTTAATCCAGCCTTAAATCAATATTCAATCAAATTTCAAATCATATCCAATTAATTTCAATCTTTCATTTAATTTTCATTGATATGAATGATTCAAGGTCAATCATTTAAATCTTAAATCCAACACAAATCCAACATTCTAAATCAAACCTTCAAGGTCAAGGACCTAGGTCCTGAAACCCTTTCTGGGTGAACTTTCTGTCACCTAGAAACCCTGTCAAGTGACCTCCAAATCATGATCCGTCAATTGCATATTGTCAAAACATGTCTCTAAGATCAACCCTCCAAATTTGAGCTCAATCCAACACTCCTAGCCCCTCAAACTGAATCTTTTCCCAAATGCTGCAAAACTTTCAATTATTTACAGCCTATGCCACTAGACTTGCCATCCAGAGCAATTTGACCTTGGGACGCCTTCCAAACCTTTCGACCATGTCCATGACCTTTGTTATGACTTTTTGACCAATAACCTACACTTTGTTGGACCCAAATTGACCCAATGTTGATTAGGGGTCAAAATGACCAAAATGCCCTTTATAGAGATTTTTGGTCTTTTCCCCAAAGTTCAACATGAACTTCCCATATAACCTTCAAAACCTATCCCAATGGATCCTAAATATCATTAGAAACACATTGGATCCAAACTCAAGTCTTGGTTTGACCTGGTTGACCAAGTCAACCAAGGTTGACCAAATCAACCCTTAACCCACATTAAGGTCAATTTCAATGCTTGAACCCATTTTAAATCAAATCAATCCCTCAAAATCATTCAATTGGACACCCTTGATATGTCCAAAGCTTTCAAATTCAAGCTTCCCCTTGAGTTGACATGGTCAACCCATTTGGAGGGGTCAAAACCTTCTCCAAACCCCTTTAAGCCTATGGAAAGAGGCCAAATCATGGCCACATCACCAAGCCACCTTGGCAATCCATGGCTTGATCCAAAACCTGCTCAAACCTGATAGAAATTGACCCATTTCCTCTCTTAAGAAGCCCTAAGCCAACTCCCTAAACCAAGCCAAGCTTTGGTTCACCCAAATGGGGGAAAAGGTGTGGTCCCCTTTCCCATGGACCAAGAGAGGTCACACTCACCACCAACCCTATTCCATAGCTTTAGGT
The DNA here is from genome assembly GCA_019925795.1 of Dendrobium chrysotoxum. Taxonomy (NCBI): domain Eukaryota; kingdom Viridiplantae; phylum Streptophyta; class Magnoliopsida; order Asparagales; family Orchidaceae; genus Dendrobium; species Dendrobium chrysotoxum. The sequence goes on along the minus strand of CM034304.1, from coordinate 21,190,330 downwards.
AGCTTAGGGGACACTTGTCATGCATCCAAACTCCCTCCAAACAAATCAAGACCATCCAATCCAAAAGCCAAGTGCTAAGGTGGGAGAAACCTAACCTAAGAGAGAGAATCTTCATTATTCACTCTCCCTCAACTCTCCTCCAGCCTCCAACCTTCCTAGAGCCTTCCCCATCCTCTCCATCCATCTCCAAGGCTTTTCCAAGCTTCTCCCCATCATTTCCAAGCCTCAAATCACTATTTTAGTGAGGAGAGAGCATTCTAGAGAGAGAAAGAGGGTTTTCCAACACAACTTTTGATCCAGCTAGATCCAGCTCTTGGTGTCTTCATCAAAGTTGTAGAGGACCACGGCAGCTTTCCAACAAGCCCAAGATCTCAAAAATCCGATGGTTGGTTTGTAAGTTATGCTCATTTTAAGTTTAAATTGCAATTTGAAACTGCTCAAAAATTTCATTGCTTGGGGTCTCCAAACTCTAGGCAATGAAAGTTCATGTTCCCATGAGCCTATGTTTCAAATTTTGTTAAATTTCGACGAGTATTTTGAAAGTTATGAGTATTTCAATTTTCTAGTTCATTTTGAGCTAAAACGGCCTTGATCGATCTCGGCCGTCCGATTTTCTATCTTTCTCGATCGGACGGCTCGGGATTAGTGATGGCGTGTTTAGGTGGTTGATAAACAGCACTTTGCATATCAAAATGCCACACGCCGCCGTCGTTTTGGCGCCGATCATTGCCAATGATTGGCGCCGGTTATTAATGGACTTAAAAATTCAAAAAAAATGGTCATAACTTTCAAAATTCATAGTAAATTCATTTTTCCACCAAATTAAGTGTTTTTGAGCTCGTTGGAAAGATAATTTACCATAGTATTTATTAAAATTAATTTTGAGTTAATTTGATTACTGGATTATGAGATATTTCTATTTCTTTAAAATCGGTTTTTTGTGATTTTCTCACAATCCAGTGGTCAATTGAACCCCAACTTTTGGTGGAAGCTATTTGGGTATCTTAAGCATGTACTATAATTTTCTTAGGTTCAGATATCCATTGAATTGCTATGATGTGAATTTTTAAGATAATGGGTCCATTTTGGACCCAAAACTTTGAAAATTCATAACACCATTTTTCTATAGAATTAGGCTGCATAACTTTTGTGGTGTGATTGCATATGTGTAAGGGTTAGACAAACCAAATTTCATGCCTATTTGAATAGTAGAGACACCTAGGAAAAATAATTAAGAAAAAGTGTAGAAAACTTAGAAAATTCCTAGGGGATTATACACACACCCAATAGAGGTGAAATTTGAGCACAGAAAACTTAGTGACATAATAAGCCTTAGGTCCAAATTTCACTGAATTTGGAGATCATTAGGTCAGAAAATTAATTACCCAAAGTTTCAGCCTATTTAAGGACCCAGAAAATTCAAAAAAATGTAATAAATCCATATTAACTCCAAAAATTACAAATAATATGTCAAATTGACCAGAACTTAGTCCTCTTCCTAGGAAAAATAAAAGCCCCTTGACTGGACTCCTAATTTAACTTTAATTTGACTTTTAATAAAAATCAATAATTAATTATATTAATTAATTAAAAATTATTAAAAATCCAAAATAATTTCAAAACACTTGGAAACACTCCCATGGGTCATTCCTGACCTTTGGGATTGATTCCATGCAGTTTGGGATGAGTTTGGATCAAAATGATCAAAACCTTCCTAATTAAGCAATTTTAAAAATTCAATAATTAAGGAAACTTTAAAAATTCATAACTAATTACAGAAAAATCTAAATTGAGCAAACTTAGTGTCAATCAACTCCAATTAAGGTCTAGTATTTTCTAAAAATGTCAAATCTCCAAAATCTGGTCAAAGTCAAAAAGTCAACTTTTCAGTTAACCGTAGTTCAAAACTAGGCTCGAACTTCGAAAAATCATAACTTTTCGTAGAAAACTCCAAATTGAGTGTACTAACAGTCTAACAACTCGTCATAAGGTCTAATATTTATTAAAAATCTGAAACTTATAAAATTAATTTTAATTTGAAAAGTCAACTTTGGACCCCTTAATTAACTAATTAAAATAGTCCATAAAATTCTAAAATTCAATAAATCATTCAAAATTCTAGAAAACATCAATTTTATTTTAAAACCAGCAACCAATCAGTTTAATTAAAAGTTAATTAATCTTCAAACTTTAATCAAACTCAAATCACTTAATTATATCGGGTACCACTGGGTAGCCCAGGCCTACGAGGCTATTGAATTAGCCCCAAGGAAGGTAAAATAAACTTCATGGCCTCGGTGTGCAACAAAGGTGGTATTCAACAAACAATCAAAATCAATCTTAAAAATCAAATTTAAACCATTAAGACTTAAACTTCAATCAAAATCTCCCTTAAGCCTTTCAACCAATCAGAACATTTAACAACTTCAATCAAATACCCTATTCAGGATCTATCCTAGCCACACGACCTACTACACACACTTTAGATGGTTTGTTAGGACAACCAACCCTAGATCTAGGCTAGGCCGGTGTTTCCTTTTCTGCTGTGTGCCGAGTTTTTCGAGTTTTCTTTGCATGTTGTGATTGAAATTGATTGATGTGTTTATTTACTTTTACTGCACTCTGTGGATTGATGTGATGGGCGATTAGATTACCCTTAGGTTAGGAACGATCTGGATGCTCACTGGATTTTCTGCAGGTGGCCACGCTCGTGCAGGGCAATAAAGGGGGCTAAATAAATCATAAATATAAATGCTACAGGTGCTTCAGCTGCTTAGCCCCCAAATAAAAAGAGCGTGGCCAAGTGTGTTTACTTTTCTGCACGTATATACATATAACTGCTTGGGATGTATTCTAATATTTAAATGCTTAGGATAACCCTGCAGGAGAGTCTAGAATTTTTTATTTTTATATTCATGTAATTTGTTTGAGTATTGAGTTGTGAAAGTGACACTTTGATTTTGGGATACATAGATCCAAAGGTTGGATTCTAAAGGGGAAAGGATACCCCTTTGGGGGATAGTCTTTATCCATTTGGAACTCCAAATTTGGGTCACTTTACTACCCAAAGTGGAAAGAGTAACCTCCCCCTCAAGGGAAGAGTTCTCTTTTCCATTTGGGTATCCAACCATGAAGAATCTAAGGAGCTCGAGGAAGAGAAGACCGAGAAGTTGAAGACATAGAGTATCCCACTCAAAGTCACTTGCGTCTGTATTAGGATTAGAATCCGGGTTGTTGTTAGTGGTGCCCGGCCACTTTTAATTTATGTAAATCTGGGTTGTAATAAGCAAGGCAATTTGCCTATGGACATTTACTTAATTAATTTGATTATTTAATATGTTGTGATTTAATTTGATTGCGTATAGGATACCTATTTTTCCTAGTTCTTTGGCGCTCGCATGTCGTTTTTGTTTTAGCCTGGAATTCGTTAGGCTCTTTAAGGACCAAAAATATTTCTATTCATAACCTATATTTAAAATTTTAAGATTTAAATAACATAGAAATTTAACGACCTAGGGAATAGCCGGAATCGTCCGGGGTCGCATGCATATTACTGCACTTCTCTCTCCTTGCTATAAGACACTTCCCCGCCCGTGGGTAGAGTCCAGATAATCCGACCTATGAGGATGAGGTGCTGGATCTGGGGAAGTCTAGTCTTTTCAAAAAAATTATTTTATAAGCCTTTTTTAAAATTTCATGCATACCAGATTTGGATACTTTAACCAGCATGCATCGCATTAGAAACTTATTAAATTAAAATTTTAATTGCATTTTAGTCTAAGCATTCCACCCGACATAAGTCAAAGGGGTCAATTAGGAATCTGCTCTAGATGTCGACCCCAACTTCTTAAACCAATCTTAAATAACATCCCTGATCACTCTGCATCAAAAGACTGGACTCATGGTTTTGAAGCGTTTAGGTGGTTTAGCTGGCTCCCCAATCCAGGCCGGGGTAAGTCCAGATTTTGCACTGCATTAGTTAGGTTCGGACTACTGTGTTCCAGTGTCCAAATTTAGATCTAAGATCTGGGGCAGGTCTCTTTTTGAATCATAAGACCCCAACCTCCGGGAATACAATCCCAAATTTCTAATAAAATGCTCAACTCAAATTAAATATTCTTTCAATCCAAAATTTAAAGCCCAACACTTAGCTTAGATCGGGGCACTTCTGAATTGTTTCAGAATCCTAAAGTGTCCCCAACCCTTCCTCATTTGATTCCAAAATAAATGTTCAATCTTGCTCCAATCCCTTTTCAAAATCCAAATTCACCTCTTTGGCATCACTCCTAGAAATCTCTAAACAAAATTTCTGCCATTATTCTAATCGAAAGTTTTCGTAGGGGACTCCGACCTCCCACGATGTAATTAACTACGAGGGCTTGCGCTCGTAGGAGATTTAGAACCCACATCTAATTTTTCAAAACTAATTTTTAAAAACTCGATTAGTTATCTTTGGGAAAAATCAAATCACTAATGATCGTTATCGTTATGTTCGAACAATTATTAACAAATGATATCTTCTCCCTTCAAGGAGATATATCTTTTGTTAAAATGAATTCGAATATAAAATTAACGATCGCTCCTCTTGATTATTGTAGCCCGATATTTGATTGAACCTTATTTTGACCCTTTAGGGGCCATATGAAGTTCTCTTTTGAATTTGGCTACGATATTCAAGATAGAATTCTTAATTCTAAATCTGAATCTCATCCTGAAATTTTATTTTCACCTCCCGAGGTGGTATAATATTTTTGATGGAATGTTTGATTTTAGAATTAAATTTTAATGTTAATTCAAAAATTCCCAAAGAAGACTAAATTTTTCAAAACCCGCTTTCAAACTCCAACAACTATAAAATTAAAAATTAATTCATGACATGCTATATGAAAGATATTAAATGATTTATGAATATTATATGTAATATTTGTATATGTACATATGATTCATACATAATCAATAGGCCTATAAATCTTTATCTTCAGAAATATTAATTAAAAGTGTGCTTGATGAAAATTAAGAAGTGTGTTAATGTGTAATGCATGGATTACTAATCAATTAAAACTTTGACATCAATATAATATCCATTAGAAGATTAAATTAATCATTCAAAAATTAAGTCTAAGATAGAGCAATACCTACAAGAGCAAAAACATATAATGAAATCAACATTTAATAAGTACAATGAGGAAGATCAATACACCAAAATTACAATAGATGACACATTCCAAATACACTAAAATTGTACTCTCTATTTCTTTTACTTTAAACAAAATATTAATATTTTCAAAAACCCCCACATTTGAAATATTTAATATCAATTCTACGTCAATAAAATAGTCCCTAAGGGTTAGATGAATTAATCTTTTAGCCTTTTCTCAAAATTTGCTATCAAGCTAAACATATAGGTTAAACAACACTCAGCCTATAAGGTGAAGGAGATGATAAAAAATTAAGTAGATTTGAACTTCTACCAAACCACTTGAATAAAACAAATATGTCACCATGAAAAAAAAAGGGAAATAATAGATTTACATCCAGTTGTTATAGAAGGTGAGTCCGAAATAATTCGAGAAGAAACCTACCGTCGTGCTGTTGGAGGAATGAAGTGAGCTCAATGGAAGCCGAATCAAAGTAGGCGGCGTAGAGGAGTAAGCTAGGGCAAACCGAGAGCAAAATAGGGGAAATAACGGGAACGGTGAAGTAGCGAAATAGTTGGGAATGGATGATTTAGTTTAATTAAAAACTTATTAACACGCGAAGGCCCCGGAAGGATAGCGCAAGTAGGTGGATCGGTAGATTGGGCTAATAAATTAATGTTTATTATATATAATATATATATAGAATTATAAAATTAAATGAATAGAATGAATGGTCATGATAATTTTTGAATGAATAAATTGAAAGGATAAGATTTCATAGGAGAAGAAACTCAAGGGCCTTTTATAATAGTAGTATATATCTATATTAATTTATACTTTAGTCTTTAATTCCAACTATTATATTAATTATTTTATTAATATCAAAATAACTATTTTAATCCAAATTATTTTAAAATTTATGTAAAGCAATAAAGGTAGCACCGTAAAAAATCCTCAACTCATAAGTTCTTCAACTGCTGTAACATTTCCTCTTCAACTTTTGGCTCTTGGCTTCTTCGCGTTGAGTAAATATTACTTTCAACATTCTCACATAGCTCTATTACTCCTTACTAGCTCCTATCATGAGTAAAACTAAAAAGTTATATAAACTATTCAAAGCAAAACATCACAAGTGATGTGAAACTAAACCATACAATTTCATGTATACACTAAACAAAACATCTTTTTTTTAATGGTTTTTTAAATTAATTTTTATAATACAAATAATATTTATTTTTTTAGTTGATAATATTTATTTTTTTAGTTGATCATATTTAATTTTTATCTATATATTTTTTTGTATATTTAATCATTATATATTATAAATAATTAATTTTTATAATATGAATATTTTTTATTTTTTTTGGAAAATTTTATTTTTTTAGTTAATAATATTTAATTTTATCTATTTAAATTTTTATATATTTAATAGTATATTATAAACATTTAATTTTTATTTTGAGTTTTTTATATAATTTATATTTATAAATTATATATAAATATGTAATATAAATTATATCTAAATATGTAATATAAATTAACAATGATTTATATTAAATTATGTGGTTATTATATTTCATTATTATGTTAAATTTATTAATTTTTTTATAATATTATTATTATTTATTATGTCATCCGGTTCGACTGATCGAACCGTGAACCTCTCCTTCTTCTAGTTGGTTGTCCGGTCCGATTTTTATAACCTTGAAGTTACATGAGCACTACCGATTGGTTGAGGGCTGCCATTGGCATAAGATTGCTCAAATTTCTAAAGTTTATATTTCTATCTATTAGGACCAATAGTTTCAATTATTTTTCAAAGTTTGTAGGAGAAATAAAAATAAAAAATAAAAGATGCGAACTTTTTTCTTATGCTATTTTCAAAGTTTTCCATGTTCTGTTGCTCGAGTCATGTGACTCAAATATATTATTCAATATTCTATTGTTGTTGCTAGAATCTCTATAATTTAAGTGTTTTTGTTTCAGCTACATCTCTTGTTTATGTGGTTAAATTTTTTATCCTCATATTTCCCGGGACTTTGGGACTGGACTGCTCTTTGTGGTTATTGCTGCTGCTGGATGCTTTCTGTATGCTGGGAGATCGTTTTGGTCGGACAATGATGAGGCAGGATTCCTACACACCCCCAAGATGGCCTTGGCTTGCTTTGGCAACCTTGGTGGTTGATTCTCTTGTTTTGGTTCGACAATTGTGGCCTTGTTTGGAATTTTAGACATCCTGCTGCTTGATTCTCTTGTGGTTATCTTGTGTATGGTTTTTGGGCTGCTGCCTCGAATGGATGGTCCTTGCCTAGCAACCAGGTGGCCAACTTTTCTGTTGGTTTTGTAGGAAGCCTCCTGTCATTTCCTGAGTCCGGTATGCCCCATGGCTTTCTAGATTAACTTTTGGTTATTTTTGCTGCCTATAGAATGACTAAAATTTGGATTATTTTGTCTTTTTGAGGTTGCTTTGCATTCTGTAGTTTATTCTGGTGATTAAAGCTTTGTAATATGTAGTTTTGGCCTCCTTTTGGGCCTATGAGTGTAAATCTTTTTTTCATTTAATGAAATTTGGAATTTACAGCTAAAAAGATTTGTAACTCATAGTAATGGAGTTCAAATTAGTGGAGGACCTGTTCTTTGGGAATTTACCGCTACAGGTCTTTGAATATCCCTCTGCTAGATGGTTGCTTGGTTAGTTTTTTTTCTCAGCTACTTTGGTTAATATTGGATTGTAACTGCTACAAAAAAGATATTGTTGTTCTTGTACTGATTTGTTGGTCTATCTACAAATAATGAGCTTGCTCAAGTTAAGGCTATAAATAATCTAAATTGACCTTATTATTATCTTGATCAAGTTCATTTATTTATTTTTAATCAAATTTGGATCAAATTTAAATATTATTTGATTTTAAATCTTATTAACTTTATTTATAAGTTTTCTTTCAAATAAATTTTTTTTCAAGCTCATGCCAATAGCTGAGATTTAATAAAATTCAACTAATTATATATTTGATTCTAATATGAAATGATTTATAGTCCACAAGCATCATTAATTGCCATTAATCATAATTAGGCAAACTTTCATGTTAAGCGGCCATCAATCAGCAAGAGAATAATTTTACTTTTTTTTTGCAGAAAGATAGCCTTGTCTGCCACTTAGTACTATACATCAATAAAATTTGTTTGAGGAACCTTTTATAGCTGTCATGAGAAGATGTGAATTTGATATGCGAAGATGTGAATTTCAAAATGGAGAATTAATTATTTAGATTTGCAGTCCACAAGCATCATTAATTAACATTAATCATAATTAATGAGGCTTTTAAAGTCAAGAAGGAGAATATTCTTCACGTTACATGAAGAAAGACTTATTTGTATTGTAGGTCCACATGGTACTCTAATAAATTAATCAGAGGGGAAAAAGTTTACAATAAGTAGTGTGGCGGGTCTCAAAGCGTATAATCTGTTTTCAATAAATTTACAGTTAAATTTAACATCTCAAAGAGACAAATTCAATGACATCAAAATCAGTTCAATAATAATCAGGGAAAAATAATTATTATTCATTTTATAATTTATTTTATTAAATAATAAATTCATTTTATAAATTATTAATTTAGTTAAATTAATTTAACAATATTTATTTTTATAACTATTTATTCATTTTAAGCTAATTCAAGTCGAACACGAGCCTTAATTGAATTTTAATAGAGGTGCTTAACGAGCTTGTTCACGAGCTTTAAGCGAATATTCATGAAAATAAACAAACTGAACGACAAACTGTTCAAGCTCGTTTATTTAGCTATCGAGTATTTATCAAAATGGTCCAAACTCGTTCATTTAGCTTATCAAACGGACATAAACGATCTATTATCGACCTGAGCCATGAGAAGCTCGTTGAATGCTTGGTTCATTTGCAGTCCTACAAGGGACCGAACTACATTTGGAAGGTTAAAATCATTATTTGGATGACCAAATGATCTCAAAATATGGTATGCTTCGAGCAACCCGACAAGATAAATCCAACGAGCCCAAAATCACTCAATTCTAACATCATTAAGGCTCTTAAATGTTGAACAAATGCTCTATGATCGAGAGAATCATATGGGTTGTCCGATGGAGCACTTCCAACCTGCCCCAGATCATCTCCATATTTACAGAGCATGCCACTCAAAAATTTTTTTAAATAGACCCCCATTACCTACATTAGGGGACCCTTTAGCTGGAGATTGGAGAAAGCTCTGAGGCTTCAAGGATCCTAGAGTTCTTCCTGAGCACCACCACTGGAAACTCCCGACGATCGCCGTCGAACCACTACCAGGTCACTGATCATCATCGGACCATTGCCAGACCATCGACCACCACCGGCCACTACCCAACTACCGACCATCATCAAACCATTAACTGTCGCTGGACCACAAACCTCCATCGGACTTTCGCCCGACAGGCGTCAGACCACCGCCCAGTCGTCGACTGTCACCAGACTTTCAATCACCTTCTGGACCATTGCTCGGTCACCGACCTCCTCTAAACCACCCCTCAGTTTCCAATCACCGCCAGACTTCAACCAAACCTCGTCACCCATCGACTAAGGTTCCTCCGATGCACTATCCTATAGGACAAAATGATCATAGGACTTTACACTATATAATTCTTCTTGTTGTATTTGAATATGTTATGAATAAAATTACTGTGAAGTAGAAGAACTCATTATTAAGAACCATAATGTTCTTGGCAGTAAGCAATTCATTGCTTTGTTGTCCTCGTTTTCAAGATGAAATTTATAATCATTGTCTTCTCATTTTTGGAGTTGAGTCAGAGCAAATAAATTCGAGCCAAGTTTACTCAAATTGAGGATGCATAATATTTCATTTGTATTAAATTAATTTAAATTAATGTTGAGTATTATTAGTCATATAAAAATTAAATTTAGGGGTTGTTTGGTTGAAAGAAAAGTGTTGTAAAGTAAAGTAAATACATTACTTTTTTACTCTTTGATGTTTGGTTTGATAACGCTCTACACCGCTCCAATGCTTCCTTGACCAGCCACGGTGACCACTGTCTCCACCGCCACCTGCTTCCCGCCGCCTACTGTCATGATTTGCTGGTGGCCCACGCCTGACAACCGGGCGGCGAACTTTTCTGTTGGTTTTGCAGGAAACCTCCTATCATTTCTTGAGTCCAACAAGCCTCATGACCTTCTTAACTGTTTTTTAATTATTTTTGTTGCCCACAGAATGACTAAAATTTGAATTATTTTGTCTTTTTGAGGTAGTTTTGCAATATGTACTTTTATTCTAGTGATTAAAAGCTTTGTAATCTTTAGTTTTGATCTCCTTTGAACCTATGATTGTAAATTCTTATTTCACTTAATGAAATTTGAAATTTCCAGCTAAAAAGATTTGTAACTTATATTAATGGAGTTCAAACTAGTGGACGACCTGTTCCTTAGGAATTTACAGAATATTCCTCTCCAAGATGGCTGCTTGCTTAGTTTTTTTCTTAGCTACTTTGGTTAATGTGGGATAATTACTGCTACAGAAGATTGTGAATTTGAAATTAGTGCTGCAGTTGCCTTAGTTATGGGTGATATTTACTGCCAAAAAGATTTGTTCTTCTTCTATTGATTTGTTAGTCTATCTATATAGATAATGAGCTTGGTCAAATTAGGCTTTCATTGAATTCATTTTTATTATACAGATAACGCTCTATACCGCTCAAATTAGGCTCCCTTAATGCTATACTAATGAAGTTCATTCATTTATTTTCTTATCAATATTGGATCAAATTTAAATATTATTTGATTTAAATCTTATTCAAACTTATTTCTAAGTTTTCTTTCAAATAAGTTTTTTTTTTCAAGTTGATGTCAATAGCAAAATATAACTTAAATTTCATGAAGATAATTTTTATAGGTATTAAATTTATATTTAGATAAATATATCATAAATTTTGATTGATAAAGTATGTTTAAAACATATTTAAAAAAAATAATGATAATAAAAATAATTAAATATGCATGGGAATCACATGACTCATTTAAATCTTATCTCTTCCTCCCTTTCACCCTATGTCATTCTTGAACTTACGAAGACGCGGCATCTTCTTAAAATACATTCACTTTCATCTTACAAAACGGAGACTTCAGTGGTGAACTTACGACGACGCGGCAGAGCTTCGTCTTCTCTCTCACTTATTCCCCGTTTACTTGACTTACGCTGTTCACATCTCCGTGAAGCCGTCGGATTTCAAAGGAACGGTCGAAATGAAGGCTTCCCCTTAACAAGGCAATCATCCTAGGCTGCCTCTCCTCTATTGGAGACTATCTAATCTTTATCTCTTCTAAATTTCCAATCTCTGTTTCTCCTACTCTTCAGTTGTTCTGCTTCTCTACCTCGATCATCGGTGCCATGGCGGAATGGTTTGTTGGTCCAATCATGGAGAAGATCATCAACGCTTGCTCTGATTACTTGGAAGAGCAAGTCGGATGGCAGATGTGCATGAAGAAGGAGCTGGAAAGGCTGCGAGAGAACCACCCCAAGATCCAAACTGTCGTCTTTGCCGCTAACCAAGCACAAATTAGCGATCAGAACCCGGCTCTCAACAAATGGATATGGCAGCTGCGAGATGCTATTGATGAGGCAGATGATGTGCTCGATGAGTTGGAGTACATGAAGCATAAAGAACAGCTCCCCAAAAACACGGAAGAAACAAAGGTGCGTTCCGCCACCTCGAGCTTCCTATTTGATTCTGCTCGCAAATATATATATTTATTTATTTATTTGATAATCTATTTCTAACTAATATGATCAGAAAAGAAAGTTCATGAGTTTCCTATTTGAAAGTCCTCGTAAAATTCTCAAAATCGGCGAACGTGTTCTCAAAAGGGATCCCAACTTGAAGCGACTGGAGGAGGCTATGCGGAAACTTGATAAAGTTTCGGCTGATGTTACTACTTTCCTTCATCTTTTAGACAGCGCGAAGCAGGAACAGAAGGAGCAGGAGGATGATTTCTACAAAACACGTGAAACAGGATCCTTGCCTACGAATGATCTCATCGGTAGAGGCGAGGCTAAGGAGTTTGTTATGCAGTGGTTGAGGAAGCCATCAAATGAGCATCGGGGAACTGATTTGTACGGAAAAATTTCTCTTCTATCTATAGTGGGCCATGGTGGTATGGGGAAGACAACTCTCTTGCAACATGTTTATAAAGATGATGAAATTACAAAGGAATTTGATCTTAAAACGTGGGTTTGTGTTTCCAACAACTTTGATGTGAAAAAAGTCATTGCAGATATGTTGGAATCTCTTAAGAAGGAGAGGCCTCGTTTGGAGACACTTGAGGCACTTCAAGATAGTCTTCGGGCTGAGATGATGTCCAAAAAGGTCTTACTTGTGCTGGATGACATTTGGGAGAATGATGAGGAGCAGGATAAAAGAAAATTGGAGAACTTGCTCGCCCCTCTAGCTTATGGGAAAATTGGTAGTAGGATTTTGGTTACAACTCGAATGGACTCAGTTGCTTTGACGATTGCAAAGGTGATTAAAAAAAAGAAGGAAACATTTAAATTACTGGGCTTGGAGGAAGATGAGTGTTTGCAGCTCCTCAACTCTCATGTATTTGCTGATGTAGAGAATCCAAATGATTATAAAAGATTAAGATCCATTGCCGGAGAGATAGTTAAAAAGCTTTCAGGATCTCCATTGGCTGCAAAGGTCATCGGTGGTGTTTTGAATTCTAGCTTGGATGAAAGACATTGGACAAAAGTTTTAAATAGTGATTTTGTAAGTTCAAAATTGGGTCAGGGTGACATCTTTCTCATTTTAAGATTGAGCTATATGTTCCTCCCAAAACATCTACAAAATTGTTTCGCATTTTGTTCTATATTTCGACAAGATCATATATTTAATAAAGATGATTTAGTCCGAATGTGGATTTCATTGGGTTTCATTCAGCAACCTCATGATCAAGAATGGACTATGGAAGATATTGGAGGAAGGTATTTTGATGTTTTGGTTAAAAAATCTTTCTTTGATAAGTTTGAAGATTTTGGAGGAGGATACTACAAGATGCATGACTTAATACATGAATTGGCACAATCAGTTTTCATACATGAATGTTTAAGAGTTGAGGATGGTACAAAGTTGCCTTCTATAATTCCTAAGACTCTTCGACACTTGTTTGTTGAAACTACAAATTCAGACATCATAAAAAAGATTGGGCAGTTTAAAAATTTGCATTCTCTTTTCTTGTTCCATAAAGCTTCTAATCAAGATCTTTGCAATGCACTTATTGAAATATTCAAAGCATCGAGAAGCCTACGCTTGCTATACATATGCCCTTCAAATGACTTGGAAATAATACCCGAGGAGATTGAAAATTTGATACATGTTCGATATTTGAAGATTTATAGTCCGAAGTTTACTATGCTGCCAAGATCGCTAAGTAATCTCTATCACTTGAAATACATAATCTATAATCGCCCATTGGTACTAAGCCAACTTGAAGTTGATGATTTTTTACCAAGTGACATTAATAACCTTTCTAACTTGCGTTACCTGAAATTGTCCGCGAATTATATTTCATCGATATGTGGGATTGGGAAGCTAACCTCTCTTCAAGAACTGGCTATGTTTAATCTTAGAAATGAGATGGGTTATAGAATTGACGAGTTGAAGTATTTGAATGATCTTTGCAAATTAGGAGTCAACTGCCTTGAAAATGTGAAGGACACCGAGGAGGCTCGTAATGCTCAATTATGTGAAAAGAGGAGGCTCACAAATTTGACCTTATGTTGGAGTAATACTTATTCGAGGAACACCGATTTAGATGAGAACGTGCTCGACAACCTTCAGCCGCCAAAATGTCTAAGGAATCTGAGCATATATTTTTACATGGGTGCAAGGTCTGCAATATGGATGAACAATGTCAATCTGCTCTCCAATATAGAGAAAATTGAGGAAATCGAATTGTCAGGTTGCAAGGAATGGGAAACTCTTCCACCTTTTGGGCAACTTCCCTTTCTCAAGTCACTGAAACTTTCTCACATGCCGAAAGTAAAATGGCTCGAAAGTAAATTTAATGGGAATGATAAATACCATGCCTTTCCATTGTTAGAGGTGTTATATATAAACGGATTAGAAGCATTAGAAGATTGGTTTGAGGCAGGAGTAGCTGCAGAAGATGGATGTTTGTTTCCTTGCTTAATTCAACTGGTGCTAGAGGACTGCCCGAAGTTGAAAGAGTTGCCCTCTTTGCCTTCTAAGCTCAAGAGCTTGAAGATAGATAAAATTGGGTGGACGACTTCAAATTTTTGTAGCAATTCAATTCCTATTCCTCTTGAATCATTAGCGGTCTTTGACTGTCCAAACATTACATCTCTTCCTCTCGTTGATGAAATAGCAAGACTTGCGGCACTAAGAGACTTGAGAATTATAAAGTGCCCCAATCTGATCTCTCTCGGAAGATATCGAGAAGTGGAGACCACTAATAATTGCCATCTCATGCTCAGCGACCTTAGCATAAGTGATCCATTGGTGTTGCTAATGGAGCCATTGAGAAGTATGGCCTCCTTAAAAAAGCTGATAATTTTGGATAATGATGAGCTGGTTTCATTTCCCAATGAGGCGGAGCAGTGGTTTCTGAAAGATAGGTCATCTCTTTGTGAGCTGGAATTTAAATGGCTCAAATCCTTACAGTCTCTCCCTTCCTCCTTGGAAAGCTTATCTTCACTTCAGAATCTATTTATTAATGATGTTCCTATGCTTCGGGAATTACCGAGCCTTCCTCCCTCTTTGCAAAGTCTATATATTTGGGAATGTCAACCAGAGTTATTTGAGCGCTATCGAGAAGATGGAGGCTCCGATCGGCACAAGATTGCTCACATTCCTCATATCTCTATTCTTCCCAGATAATAGGTCCAGCTACTCTAATGAAAATTTCAAAATACAAAAGCAAACTTCTTTCTTCTTATCTTATTTGTTTGTTATGTATGAAATATGAAGAATGCAATCTCAGCATTAACCAGTTTGTATCACTTGATGTACTCAATTATATTTATGTATCACTTGGTGGTCCCTTTATATATAAATATATTCTTCTTTAATATTTCATTATACATGTCGCTAGATTTTCAATTTTGATCATTTCTTTGGTTTCTTTATGTATAAATATATTCTTCTTTGAAATCTAAGTAGTTGTGTCAAAATTCTATTCTTTGATTTTTTTCTTGTTGATTTGTCGAAATGAAGCAATCATGGAATTATTGTTTAATTTTGATTTTTTATTTTTGAGTTTGCAAAAATAAAATGAATTTTGAATTATAAGTCATCTTTAATCTATGAATTTTATTTCTTTTTGATAATCTGTATTTATAATACTCCACTAAGCCATCATTAAGATTTTTGCACTTTCATCAACCTTCGCATTAATTTTCTTTTTTAATTTATTTATTTTATAGACACATGTTATCTCATTAGTATTTTTAATGAGGGTGTTGGAAGCTAAACAAAAAAAAAAAAGACTTAAATTTCATCGAGTTGATTTTATAGCTATTAAATTTATTTTAAGATAAATATATTATCAAATTTCATCGAGGTGTTTGATTTCAAATTTCTTATATTCTATTATTTAAAATAATTTTATTGTTAACTTTTCAATTTATTGTCTTAGATAAAAATTACAATTATTAACTTTGCTGTTAATAGTACAACATGGAGAGAAGATACATATTGAAGATTATTGATTACAATTTTTATTTTATTTTTTAATAATGAACTTGTTATTTATAATGTAAGATATTATTGATACATCATAAAAAAATTATCTTGACTGGGCATGAATCTCAATGCAAAATCAAGTTGGAAACTTCCTATTTGATTGAAAAGTGTTTTTGAAAGAGTTTAATTTTTTTGGAAAAGTTTAATTTCTTGAATTTTAGTTTTAAAATCGAACACGTCATTATGAATGTCAAAGGAGGATAAGGATAGGAATTTTCAACAGGGATTAGATCAAAGTTGAGCAGTTCTTTCAGGAGGTCAAATGAGGCAGGGTAGGGAGTGTTTTGAGATTATGAAATAATTCAAAAATACTCCAGCCTATCCTAAGTGTTGAGCTTGAATTTGATTGAAAGGAATTTAAGTTTGAATGGTTGATTTTATTAGAAGGTTGAGATTCAATTCCCAAAGTTTGAGGTCATATAGCCTGAGCCTGTCTCAAAACCTAAATCTAAATTTGGGTACTGAAAATCAGTGACCCGAACCTAGTTAATGCAATGCAAGATCTGGACTTATCCCGACCTAGATTGGACAGCCAGTTAAACCACCTAAACGCTTCAAAACCAGAGTCCGGTCTTTTTTGTAAGAGTGGGTAGTAATGTTGTATTAAGGTTGAGTTTAAGGAATCAGAGCTGACATCTGAGCAGATCCTTAATTTGGCCCCTTAACTTATATTGGGTGATATAAAACTTGAAATTAAATGTAATTAAAGGTTTAGACACTTTTGATTGATTTTTAATATAATGTATTTAAATTGACTCGATAAATGCTTGAAATTTGAATGAAACAATTTTAAGAAGGCTTAGAAAATATATTTTTCCCTAAAAGAATACACAGATTCTTCTTGACAGATTTTCACCCTCGTAAGCAAGGTGGTCTGCTAGAACCTACAGGCAGGGAGGTGCCTAGCAAAGGAAAGAAAATGCATAAAAAATGCTTATGAGAACTTCTAGTGGTCTCGAGCTTACTTCTTAAAATGTTAGAGTTTCTATGTAAGCTTAAATATTTTAAATTTAATTGAAATATAAAAGATTTTAATGATCCCTTACGAGCCGTTGATCGGGTTCTAGGCTAAATCAAATACGACATACAAGATCGCCAAAAAAAAAAACTACTGAAAGCATGCAAACCTATATTACAATCAACACATCAATCAATAATTAATAAAATCAATTAAATTAAAATTCAAATTGAAAGTCCATATGGCAAGTGCCACTTAATTGTACAACCCAGGGTCTGTAGGAAAAGTAAAGTGGCCGGGTACCACTGACAACAACTCGAATTTTACTACTAAGACTTAAGTGATTTTAAGAATTGGGATTCTTCTTGATATTCACTTCTTTATCCTTCTGTTGGCTCCTTGGATCATTAGATCCGGATATCCAAATGAAAAGAAACTCCCCTTCGAAAGAGGTGTTATCTTTTTCCTTTGGATATTTTAAAGTTATTCAAATTTGGATCTCCAAATGGAGAGAGACTCTCCCCTAAGGGATGTCCCTTCCCCTTTAGAGTCCATATTAGATGTTCAATCCCATCTCAAAGCACTTTGAAGTTATAACTCGATAGACTTGAATTAAGTTATAATTAAAAAAATTAAGAATCTAGACTCAAACTTAACCTACAGGGTTATCCTAAGTAATTAATATTGAAATCAACATCAATTCTCAAGAAGTTAAATATTTAAAATTAGAGTACTCAACTCAAAGCCATACTTGGCCATTCTTTTTTAATTTTAAAGGGGGGCTTAGTAATTTCTGAAGCACCTGTAGAAAAATATCATCAATTTAAAGCTTAATTATTCATTTGCCCCCTTTAATTTTTATGTCCTGTATGAGGATGGCCACATACATAAGATTGAATTAGCAAATGCATCATCCCTAACCTAGAGGTAAGTCTAACGCCCATCAATCACATCACAAAGTGTAGAAATTAAATAATTAATCAGATCAATTCTACTAATAGCAACTAGCATATAGTGAAAGCTTAAAAAATCTGGTACACAACAGCTGAAAAGTAAAATTAACATCCTAGCTTAAAATTAGAGTTAATTGTCCTATCAAACTATCTAAAGTGTGTGTGGTAGGCTGCGTGGCTTGGATATGTCATATGTAGGGCACTTAGTTAAAGTTATTTGATGTTCTGGTTGGTTGAAAAGCTTGAGAGATTTAAGTTTGAGTTTAAGTATTAATGGCTTAAATTGATTTTAAAGTATGTTTTAAAGGTTTATTGATTATCGCCTTTGTTGCTCACTGAGATAGTGAAGTTTATTTCATATTTCTTGGGGCTAATTTAATATCCTCATAGGCCTAGGTTATCTAGTGATAACCAGTATGATTTTTATAGCTATTAAATTTATTTTAAGATCAATATATTATCAAATTTCATCGAGGTGTTTGATTTCAAATTTCTTATATTCTATTATTTAAAATAATTTTATTGTAAAATTTTCAATTTATTGTCTTAGATAAAAATTATAATTATTAACTTTGCTATTAATAGTACAACATGGAGAGAAGATACATATTGAAGATTATTGATTACAAATTTTATTTTATTTTTTAATAATGAACTTGTTATTTATAATGTAAGATATTATTGATACATCATAAAAAAAGTTATCTTGATCATGCACGAATCTCAATGCAAAATCAAGTTGGAAACTTCGTGTTTGATTGAAAAGTGTTTTTGAAAGAGTTTGATTTTCTTTGGAAAAGTTTAATTTCTTGAATTTTAGTTTTGAAATCGAACACGTCATTATGAATGATATATCACCTTGAAAGGTGAACATACCATTCTCTAATAGGTTCAGATTATAAAACTTTGAATTTATCCTAATCATCATAATCAACTCAAGAATAGAGAAGATATGATCCTGAAGGATCAAAGTGATGTTTGATCGAGTGTTTGATTATAATGATCGGGATAGGAGATCATTAATTTCATAATCAAAGTCTTGATAATACAAAAGTATATCTTCCCGAAGAAAGAGCATATCGTCTAATATCAATCATTTGAAAATGATGATAATGATCGTTGAATTTTAAATTTTCCAAAGATAACAAATTATGGTTTTGAAAACTTGATTTTGAATATTTGATCTGGGTTTCTAAATCTCCTACGAGCGCAAGCTCTCGTAGTTAATTACCTCGTAGGGAAACCAGAGTTTCTTACTAATACTCTTGATTAAAATAGTGGTAGAAATTTTATTTTTGAGATTTCAAAGCTTGATGTCAAAGGAGGGTAAGGATTGAAACTTTCAATAGGGATTAGATCAAAGTTGAGCAGTTCTTTCTAGAGATCAAAGGAGGAAGGGTAGAGAGTGTTTTGAGATTTTGAAAAAATTCAGAAACACTCCAGCCTATCCTAAGTGTTGAGCTTGAATTTGATTGAAAGGGATTTAAGTTTGAATGGTTGATTTTGTTAGAAGGTTGGGATTCAATTCCTGGAGATTGAGGCCTTATATCCTAAGCCTGTCTCAGAACCTAAATCTAAATTTGGGTGCTGATGATCAGTGACCCAAACCTAGTTAATGCAATGCAAGATCTGGAATTACCCCGGCCTAGATTGAGGAGCCAGCTAAACCACCTAAATGTTTCAAAACTATGAGTCTGATCTTTTATATAAGAGTGGGTAGTGATATTATATTAAGATTGAGTTTAAGGAATCAGGGCCGATATCTACATCAGATCCTTAATTTGGCCTGTTAACTTATGTTGTTTGATATGAAATTTGAAATTAAATGTAATTAAAGATTTAGACACTTTTGATTGATTTTTAATATAATGCATGCAAATTGACTCAATAAATGCTTGAAATTTAAATGAATCAATTTTAAGAAGACTTAGAAAATATATTTTTCCCTAAAAGAATGCATAGATTCCTCTTAACAGATCTACACCCTCATAGGCCAGGTGGTATGCTAGAACCCGCAAGTGGGGAGGTGCCTAGCAAATGAAAGAAAATACATAAAAATGCTAATGAGAACTCCCGGCGGTCCCGAACTTAGTTCTTAAAATGTTAGAGTTATTATGTAAGCTTAAATATTTTAAATTTAATTGAAATAAAAAAGATTTTAACGATTCCTCACGTGTCTTTGATCGGATTCTAGACTAAATCAAATACGACATGCAAGATCACAAAAAAACTACTAAAAACATGCAATCCTATATCGCAATCAACACATCAATCAATCATTAATAAAATCAATTAAATTAAAATTCAAATTGAAAGTCCATATGGCAAGTGCCACTTAATTGTATAACTCAGGATCTGTAGGAAAAGTAAAGTGGCCGGGTATCACTAATAATAACCCGGATTCTACTACTAAGACTTAAGTAACTTTGAGAATTGAGATTCTTCTCGGTCTTCACTTCTTTATCCTTCTGTGGGCTCCTTAGATCGTCGGTCTGGATATCCAAATGAAAAGAAACTCCCCCTCGAAAGGGGCGTTATCTTTTTTCTTTGGATATTTTAAAGTTATCCAAATTTGGATCTCCAAATGGAGAGGGACTCTCCCCTAAGGAATGTGGAGTCCATATTAGATGTTCAATCCTATCTCAAAGAACTTTAAAGTTACAACTCGATAGACTTGAATTAAGTTACCTTTAAAAAAATTAAGAATCTAGATAAAAACTTAACTTGTAGGGTTATCTTAAGCAATTAATATTGAAATCAACATCAAATCTCAAGTAGTTAAATATTTAAAAATAGAGTACTCAACTCACAGCC
This sequence comes from Dendrobium chrysotoxum, assembly GCA_019925795.1. NCBI lineage: Eukaryota > Viridiplantae > Streptophyta > Magnoliopsida > Asparagales > Orchidaceae > Dendrobium > Dendrobium chrysotoxum. Next base: position 21,169,688 of record CM034304.1, on the reverse strand, counting down.
CCACTTGGCCATGCTCTTTTAATTTTAAAGGGGGACTTAACAATTTCTAAAGCACCTGGATGAAAATATCATCAATTTAAAGCTTAATTATTCATTTACCACCTTTAATTTTTATGCCCTATATGAGCACGATCACATGCATAAGATTGAATTAGCAAATACATCATTCCTAATCTAGGGATAAATCTAACACCCATCAATCAGATCAGAGAGTACAAGAATTAAATAAACAATCACATCAATTCTACTACTAACAAACAACATACAGTAAAAGCTCAAAAAATTTGGTACACAATAGCAAGAAAGTAAAACACCATCCTAGCATAAAATTAGAGTTGGTTGTCCTAGAAAACTATCTAAAGTGTGTGGGGTAGGCTGTATGGTTTGGATATGCCCTATGCATGGTAGTTAGTTAAAGTTGTTTGATTTTCTGGTTGGTTGAAAGGCTTAAGAGATTTAAGTTTGAGTTTAAGTATTAATGGCCTAAAATTGATTTTAAAGTATATTTTAAAGGTTTATTTATTACCACCTTTGTTGCTCACCGAGGCCGTGAAGTTTATTTCACCTTCCTTGGAGCTAATTTAATAACCTCATATGAGTGGGTTACCTAGTGATAACTGGTATGATTAAGTGATTTAATTTGATTAAGGTTTATAGTTTGATGAATCCTAATTAAGGTTGAATAATTAATGGTTCTAAAGTTAGATTGAGATTTTCTAGATTTTTAAATTAATTATTAAATTTTCTGGAATTATTTGAATTATTTAATATATTTAATTAAAGGGGGGAAGTTGACTTTTTGATTAAGTTTAATTTCTAGAAAGTCAATATTTTTGTAAAATAATAGACCTTAAGATGAGTAATTAGATACTAAATTTGCTGGATTTGAATTTTTCTAGATTTAATTATGAAGGTTTAAACTTTTGACTTGATTTTAACTTAAGGTTTAACCACATAGTTGACTTTTTGATTTTGAGTGATTTTTGAAGGTTTGATATTTTTGATAAATATGAGATTTTAATTTGAGTTGAATGCCTTTGAGTTTAGTTAATTTGGAGTTTCTGGAATTAATTATGATTTTTTAAAGTTTGGGTATTTTTTAAAATTTTTAAAATTATTTAATTAAGGGGGCTTTTATTGATTTGCTCTAAATGAACTCCCAACTCCTTAAAATCAACTCCAAAGGTAAGAAATGACCTAAGAAGAGATTCTTAAGTGTTTGGAAACTTTTTAGAATATTTAAATATTTTAATTATTTAAATTAATTAAAACATGATTTTCAATTAAAATTAAATTAAGCTTGATTCTGATGTCAAATCAAAGGAGTTTTAATTTTTATAAGTTAAAAATTGAATTCTAGTCAGTTATAAATTTATTTATATTTTTTAGATTTAAATTTAATTTATTAAAATTTTTAGAAGTTTTATTGCTTAATTAAGAGTTTAAACTTAAGTAAATTCTTTAATGGGTTTAATGTTTTCCAAAACCAATGGAAAAATTCCTATGGGTTGTATGTGTCACTATGTTTAAACAGTTTAAGTTTCATGTCTATTACATGTGTATTTAAATTTCTAGAATTTTTCTAAGTTTTTTAGATATGTCCTTAATTTTTGTCCTTAAGGATGTCACTAGGTTAAGTGGGTTTAAATTAAAGTCACTAACCATTAGCCACATATACATGCCAAGCATACACAAACATCATAATCAACTCCTAGGACTATGAGAGCCTAGACTAAGTGGTGTGTGCATCCTAAGCATGTAAATCAAGAAATGACTTAATTAATTAGAAGATTAACCAATGAGCAATTAGCAAAGTGATTGTTCATTGATTAATCACTACTCTTTACTAATTCTATTCAAACATGCTTAATGTAGGTTTAAAATTCCAAGGGATCTCTCAAACACTCAAAATTTAACATATAAATAATTTTAAAATAGAATTATATATATATATATATATATATATATAAGTGAAATAATTAAAAATATCATCAAAAATGATTTATAATATTTTGACAGATCCCCTAATTATTGAAATAATTTAAAAATAAAATTTAAATTTTGAAAAAAAAATAATATAATATTTAATTAAATATTAATTAAATAATGAAATGGTCAAATATTTAAAATTACTTAAAATATATCAATGTTTGAAATCTAAAATGAATTTTAAATCAAATTATTTAAAATTCTGAGAATTTTGATATATTATACATATTTCTCTGATTGAAATTGAGTTTCTTATAAAATTTTAAAGTTTTAAATTATTTAAAGTATTTAAATTAAATAAAAATTAATTAATATTAAAAAAAATTCTCAAATTAAATTAAATTGGTCTAGAGAGGTCAATTTAGTCAAAACACCTGTTTGAACCCTAAAAGGCCTGTTTGGTCAACCTAGGTTGACTTGATCAACCAGGTTGACCCAGGGTCTAGGTTTGGGCTCAACAGGTTTTGTTTGATGATTTGAGTTGATTGAGATTGGTCTCAGAGGTTGAAATGGCCATTTGAGTTGAAATAATTATTCAAATCCCTAAGGGGTATTATGGTCATTTTGACCCCTGTTCAACTAGGGGTCAAAGTGGGTCCACCAAATATATAGTTTAATGCTTAACAAGTCATAATCAAGGGCATGGATGTGATCAAAGGCTTTAAAGAGGGCTCCAAGGTCAGCATCCACTAGGTGGTAGGTCCAATGGCATAGGCCGTAAATATTTGAAGGTTTTACATCCTTTGGATTTCAATCCAGTTTTTTGGGTTAAAAGTCTCCGATTGAGCTCAAATTTAGAGGGTTGCCTATAGATACATGTCTTATCAATATATAATTGATAGACTCTTAATCAGAGGTCATTTGATTGGGTTTTGAAGTGTTTAAAACATCCATGGAAAAGGGTTTCAAGACCTAGGTCTTTGGACTTAGGATGTTGGTTTGAATTTTTGGATTTGAGTTGGATTCTGGATTTGGTTGCTTGAATTTTAATTAAACTCATCACGTATAGTCATATAGGTGATTATGAATGATTGGGTAGGATTGAAGGTCTGAAACAGAGTAGGTTTGAAATCTAGGTCTTTTTGAGATCTGGATTGATTGAATTAGGATTGATCTAGGCTAGATTAATTGGAGTTTAAGTTGGAGATGGAATTGCCTAGGAGTTTAGACAGGTCTGAAGCTTGAGTAGGTTTGAAATCTGGGTCATTTTTAGATCTGGATTGATTGAATTAGGATTGATCTAAGATCTAGAATTTTCCTAAGGTCTAGATTAATCTAGGGTTTAGGTGGTCTAAGATCTGAATTTATCTTAGGGTTTGGATTGATCTAAGGTCTAGGTAGATCCTAAGGCCTAAGAAGATCATAGGGTATGGATTCTAAAAGAATCCTAGGGTCTGGGAAGGTCTTAGGGTCTAGAGCCTAGAAAGGTCTTAGGGTCTAGATAGATCTTAAGGTCTAGATTGGTCTGGAAGAATTCTAGGGTCTAGAGTAGATCCTAGGGTCTAGAGTCTGGAAGGATCCTAGGGTCTAGATAAGTCTTAGAATTTAGATTGGTCTGGAGGCTAGAATGATCTGGGGTCTGGATTCATCTGGGGTCTAGGAAAAGTCCTTATAACTTTATACAAAAATAAGGTCAACACTTCCAAAATTAAATATGGGATCATCCGAACTCTAATTTCAGCAACTTATAGTCAATCTGAATGTCTCAAAAATACGAACCCAATGACTCCAACTTTGACTCAATCTGAGCCCAAATGAGTCCAAATTAAGGATCCAAAGCGTTGTTAGAAGGTTTGAACCATAATTTGGTTTACCAAATGGTTCCCAAACCTGACATGCTTATAGATGAATCGAGCAGCTCAATGAGATGAATCCAACGAGCCCAATATCATTAAATTTTAATATCATTAAGACATTCAAATGCCCAATAAATGTTTCACAATCAAGGGATCAACATCAGCCATTCATCCAAACCACTCCCCAAATACCCTTGATCTTCTATCTATTTGCAAGCCATGCCACTCTAAAAAATCTATAAATAGAGGGCCCCTTTCTCATGAAAAGGGACACAAGACAAAGGAATAGAAGTAAGAGAGAGATCAAAGATCGCTCTTGCCTTCTCGCTCCTCCTCGACCACCGCTTGAAGTTTCGCCGGACCACCACCTGACGCCGGAGTTCTGCCAGACCATCGACTGATGCCGGAGTTGTACCAAACCACCGTCGGACTATCAACTAATGCACAAACTTCCAAGTGACATCAGACTTCCACCGAACCACCAAGTAACGTCAGACTTTCATCTAACCCGATTTGTCACTTGACTTCAACCATACGGTTGACATTTATAATCTAATCACCCTCAAGGACGAGTCAGCTCATTATACTTTACTAAAATTCTAGTGGAATTATTTTCAACTAAGCTAGGCCCCATGGTTTTCTCCTTTTTAGGGGTTTTCACATAAAAAATATTGTGTTCTTTATGTGTGAGCTGAATATCTATACAACACTAAGACGTAGAATTATAACTCTATCGTCACGTATATTATAGCCTACAACAGTTTGGCGTTGTCTATAGGAAACCTCAATCCCATTATCTTAAGCACCACTTCAATGGCCAATAGGCGTAGCAATCACATCTTGGGAGCCTCTCACTCCAACACACACTAATCTAGGAATTAGTCCATAAACTAGGGATGCTAGGTGTCGGCCAGTTTATACCCTGGTGGGAGAAACCCTTCCAGGGAAGGGACCTCAAGACCATCCTTAGAAGATTATATCCAGAAAATAGAGGAATCTCAGAATGAGATCCTTCAACTCCTACGAGAGACTCAACAACCAGCACTAGTACCATAGGAAGAGATTCTTCTCCCTGGAGATCCACCATGGGTCAAAGATGTTTAACCTGAACATCTTTATGTAGAGATTCCTCTTCCTCCGCTAAGGATCAATTCTTCATCACATCAAGATAATGAACTTACTGACACAACAAGATCGATCGCACATTGCCAAGCTCCCTCACAATGCCCTACGACATGAACTGTGAAGATTGATCGTAGAAGAGTTTTCTATGGGAGGTGTAAGAAAATCTCTTTGTCAATGGGACTTTTAGGAGTCATCACCCCTGACTGAAGTCATCCTTCAACACTGCATTCCGATAAGATTTAAACTACCGAGCATCTATCCCTACGATGGGACATATGACCCGTATGAGCATATCAATCACTATAAAACCATCATGCATATCCAGTGAGCCTCAGACGCACTCCTCTGCCATGTCTTTCTTGCTACCCTCAAAGGGAAAGCTCGAACATGGTTCTATTCGCTTCCAGTAAGAACCATTTCAATGTTAGTCAAATTATCCAAAGCATTCGTTGAATAATTTATTGCCAATTAGAGAATGGTTAAAGATTCTTTCCACCTCTCAGGAATTTGCCAGAATAAAAGTGAGTCTATCAAAGAATACTTTCAAAGATTTTCTAATGAGGCTCGACAAATTCCAGGGGTGGATCCCAAATTTCTTCGAGGAGTTTTCCTCGGAGGGCTTCATCCTAACCCCTTTTACTCCGCACTCATGTGAGACATGGTTCATTTGTATGCTGATCTAATCAATTACGTAGAGGCACAATTCTCCACCGATAAAGCCATTAATGCCCACAGGAAGCAATGTAAGCAAACTCTTGGAAAGTGTAAGACTGCCCCTATAATGGATAACTCATTATCACAACAAAAGAAAAACCTGCCTACTAGACCCCCAGTACCACAACATGAGTTTTAGCAAAAAATATGAGTATACACCACTCAATGCCCCTCGAGCAAATGTGTTGATGGCCATTAAAGATTAGGAGAACATAAAATGGCCAAATACTTTAAAGCCAAACGTAGGAAATCATGAGCAATACTATGATTTCCACCATAGTCGTGGACACACTACTGAAGCTTGAAGACAACTCAAGGATGAGATTGAGAGGTTGATTCGATAATAATATCTCCGACAATTCATTCAAAACTCACCTGCTCGAGATGAAGCTGGTCCCACTGGGGGAAAAATTAACAAAAACAAACACAACCGTTAAATAATATTCAAATGGTTGGTAAGATTAAATGACCACGCAAATTGTGCATTTGTGTTAGTAAAACTACTCATTTTATTTGATCGTGTCTCTTTTATGCTAAATAGGGTGTCACTCTGATATCCCTAGTATTTTCTTCCAAGTTAATTATTGTGTTGTCCCTGTACGTATATCTTATGTGTTTAGCATGGTGTAACTCTTATATCCTTAAGTTGTACTAGGGAGTTGTTATATTGTCTTTGCAAAATATAGTGATGTGTTGTTCACTCTATTTTGATATTGTCTCATTTCTATAAAAAGGATAAAAATGATGATAAAAATTAATGACAAATCTAATCTCTTTACCCGTAATTTGAGAAATAGATAATCTTTATTGCATCTCAATCACTAGATGATCAATCTCAGGGGAATTTGATTTGACCTCTTCCGCACAGGTTAACATCATCGAGCTCCACTCTGACATACAACTTTGGATAGGTCAAACATCATAGGAGGATGTCAATCAAATCTTAAATCCTTGATTCGAGAAATATGCAATCTTTATTGTATCTCAATCACTGGATGATCAATCCCACGGGGATTCGATCTAACCTCTTCCGCACAGGTTAACATCGTCGAGCACCGCTCTGACATACAACCTTGGATAGGTCAAACATCATAGGAGGATGTCAATCAAATCTTAAATCTTTAATTTGAGAAATACACAATCTTAATTATGCCTTAATCCCTGAATGATTGATCCCAGGGGGATTCGATCCAACTTCTTTTACATAGGCTAATGTCATCAAGAAGCCCTTTGATGTCATACAACGATCCTTTCGACCTATGTCGCCTGACTACGATCTTTTCGACCATCGTCGCCAAATAATGGTCTTTCCAACCTATGTCGCTAGATAATGGCCCTCTCGACCTTTATCGCATGACTACGGCCCTTCTGACCTCTATCGCCCGCCGACTACGATCCTTTGGACCTATGTCGATAGATAATGGTCCTTTCGACCTCCGTCACCCCACTAAAGTCCTTACGACCTATATCTCCAAACTACGGTCTTTCCAAACATTATCGCCAGATAACAGTGTACCTATTTCTCCAGACAATGATCCTCTCAACCTTTGTTATCTGACTACAACCCTTCCGACCTCCGTTGCCCATTGACTACATTCCTTTGGACCTATGTCACCATACAACGGTCCTTTCGACCTCTGTCACCTAACTATGGTCCTCCCGATCTTTATCTCCATACTACGATCTTTCTAACCTCCATCGCATACCGACTATAGTCCTTCCCAACCTCCATCGCTAAATTATGGTCATTTTTACCTCCCTCTTGAAAATGGCCTTTTCGCCTAACTATTGTTCTTCCGGCCTCTATCGCCCGTCGACTACGATCCTTTGGACCTATATCGCCAGACAACGATCCTTTCGACCTCCATCACCCAACTATGGTCCTTCCAACCTATGTCGCAAGACTATGATCTTTCTGACCATCATCTCCAAATAACAGTCTTTTGAACCTATGTCATAAAATAATAGTCCTCTCGACCTTTGTCGCCGGACTACGACCTTTCCAACCTTCGTCGCCAGCTGACTACGATCATTTGGACCTATGTTACTAGACAATGGTCCTTTTGACCTCTGTCACTTGACTATGGTCCTCCAAGCCTTTTTCACCATACTACGGTCTTTCCAGCCTCCGTCGCCCGCCTACTACAATCCTCCCCGACCTCCATCACTAAATTATTGCTCTTTCGACCTCCCTCCTGACAACGGCCTTTCCGCCTTACTACGATCCTTCCAACCTCCGTCACTCGCCGACTATGATCCTTTGGACCTATGTCACCAGACCACGGTCCTTTCAACCTCCATCACCCAACTAAGGTCCTTCTGACCTATGTCGCCAGACTATGATTTTTCTGACCATCATCGCCAGATAATAGTCTTTCCAACCTATGTTGCCAAACAACGATCCTCTCGACCTTTGTCGCCTAACTATGACCCTTCTGACCTCCGTCGCATGTCGACTACGATCCTTTAGACCTATGTTTCTAGATAATAGTCCTTTCGACCTCCGTCACCCAACTACGGTTCTCCCGACCTTTGTCGCCATACTACGGTCTTCCGGACCTCCATCGCCTGCCAACTACGGTCCTCCCTGACCTCCATCGCTAAATTATGGTCCTTGCGACCTCCCTCCTGACAACGACCTTTCTGCCTGACTACGGGCCTTATGACCTCCATCGCCCATCGACAACGGCCCTTCCGACCTCTGACCCTTGACAATGATCTTTCCGACATCTATCACCAACTGACTATGGATGTGAATCTCTCTCGATCATGGGATATCTAGAATAAGGGTTATCCCCCATCATGACCTTTGTATAGGGAGGGGCTCTGTAGTTAGATATGGGTAGGGGTGTCAATATTGGACATGACCTGAAACCCCAACTCGAACCCGACACAAAAATTTCGAGTTCGGGTCCTGATTTTCGACCCATTTGGAATTCTGGGTTGGGTTTGGGTTGACCCAAGAACCCAAGAATGACCTGGAATACTGTAGCTAGGCCTATTTATGGGATTTGGCCAAAGAAGCGCATGAAAGGGAGAAAGTTACCTTCATAGTGAGAGAACTCCCGTCGTTGCTTCCAATCAAAATATTGTAACTTTCGATCCGACTGGAAAGCCAGGAAGGGAATATCATCAAAGTAGTGAAGTCGAATAGCAACGAAGGAGCAGGCCAAGTGACACGAAAGGGAGAAAGTTACCTTCACCCCGAGCGAATTCTCATCATTACTTCCGATCAAAATATTGTAACTTCCGATATGATCTCAAGGGAATGCCATCTAAGGAGCGAAGTTTAACAGTAATAGAGGATCTGACAAAGTGGCACAAAAGGGAGAAAGTTACCTTCACACTGAGCGAACTCCCATCATTGCTTTCAATCAAAATGTTGTAAATTTTGATCCAATCGTAAGGGAACATCGTCCAAGGACTGAAGTCGAACAATAATGAAGGAGCCGACCAAATGGAAATGGAGAAAGTTAACATCACACTGAGCAAACTCCCATCTTTGCTTTCTATCCTACAGGAAGGAGCGAAGTCGAACAACAATGAAGGAGCTAAGTCGAAAAGCAACTTGGCGGGTCGGGCTTGGGTCAACCTGAACCTGAAGCGGGTCAGGTTCGGGTCCAGGAAACTAACTCATTTACAAACATTAGTCGGGTTCAGGTTGGGTCAAATAGTGCCGGGTCAGTTATAGGTTTGACCCAAACCTGACCTATTACCCAAAATTGACACCCCTAGATAAGGGATACCGCTTATCTGAAGACAGGGGAAGGCCTCCCATATAGAAAGATGACTGAAGGGGCGAGAAGGGGAAGGAGGAAAAGGTCCCTTCAAGACAGAGAGGGGCCTTAGCCCTAGATAAGGGATAACACCTATACAAGACCAGAAGAATGCTTTAACTAGAAAAGAGATAAGGAGGATGAGCCTCCTACTTAGTGAGGGGCTCTAGACCTGGACAGGGGATACCGCCTGAACAACACCAAAGGAATGCCTCAACTAGAAAATAGGAAAGGATAAGGAGACTCTTACTCAGTGAGGGGCCCTAGACATGGAAGGGGATACAGCCTAAACAGGACTAGGGGAAGGCCTCAGCTTGAGGAGAAGAAGGGGAGAAAAGAGGAAAGGAGGAGGAGACTCCTACTCAGTGAGGGGCCCTAGACCTGGAGATGGGATACCGCTTGAATAGGACAAAGGAATGCCTCAATTGGAAAAGAGAAAAGGAGAATGAGACTCCTACCCGTGAGGGGCCCTAGACATGGACAGGGGATACCGCCTGAAAAGGACCAGGGGAAGGCCTCAGCCTGAGGAGAAGAAGGGAAGAAAAGAGGAAATGAGAAGGAGACTCCTACTCAGTGAGGGGCCCTAGAATTTGATAGGGGATACCCCCTGAACAGGACCAGGAGAAGGCCTCAGCCTGAGGAGAAGAGAAGAAAAGGAGGAAGGGAAAGTTTTTTTATACCTCTAAGGGGGGTATTTATAGTGAAAAAGAGAAGAGGAGGAAGTTGGGGAAGGTAAAAAAAAAGGCTAGCGGTTAGCCGGTAGTTAACTAACTGTCAGCTAACCGTAGCCAACTGCTGCATCTGGCAACAGACCTAGAGCCACGCTCGCGGGTGGCGTGGGCCACGTTAGCTACAGAAGGGCAGCGAGGGGTAGGCGCACACACAGTGAGCAGCCGGGCAGGCGTGCGCAGGCAACAAAATTGGCTCGTGCGGGTGGAGCGGCGGTGGTAGTCGGTGGTGGTTAGTCCTTTTAGACACATTTTTGGGCCAAATTTGTTGCCCGGAAAAGCCAAATTGGACGTTTTCGGAGTCCCTGGGATAATTTTTTGACGTCCCGGACTCAATTTTGGCACCTTTAAAGTTATCCGGGCCTTCTACGCCTAAGATTGGATTATTTTTGAATTCCAAATTATGTAAAAAATTCCTTGAAAGTTGTAACTTATATTTTTCAGACCTACAGGCTTCAATATTCGAAAATTGGGGGACAACAGAGATATCATCAAAACATTATCTTGATCGAGCACCAATCTCAAGGCAAAATCAAGTTTGAAATTCCAAAATTAAATTTGGGATCATCTGAACTCCAATTGTTAGCAAACTTATAGTCGAACTGAATGTTTCAAAAATACAAACCCAATGACATCAAATTCGACTCAATCCAAGCCCAAATGAGTCCAAATCATGGACTCGAAGCATTGTTGGAAGGTTTGAACCATAATTTGGTTTACCAAATGGTTTCTAAATGTGACATGCTTATAGTTGAATCGAGCGGCTTGATGAGACAAACCCAACAAGCTTAAGATCACTGAATTTTGATATCATTAAGATATTTAAATTCCTAATAAATGGTCCAAAATCAAGGGATTCAACATCATTAATCCATCCAAACCTCTCCCAAAATACCCTTGATCTTCCATCTATTTACAAGCCATGCCACTCTAGAAAATCTATAAATAGAGCCCCCCTTTCTCATGAAAAAGGGACCCAAGCCAAAGGAAAAGAAGTAAGAGACAGATCGGAGATCGCTCTTGCCTCCTCGCTCCTGCTCGGCCACCACCTGAAGTTTGGTCGGACCACCGCCTGACGCTGAAGTTCTGCCAAACCACCGACTGACGCCAGAGTTCTGCCAAACCACCGTCAAACTAGCAACTAATGCCTGAACTTCCAAGTGATATCAGACTTCCGCTAGACCACCAAGTGATGCTGGACTTTCATCTAACCCAATTTGTCACTAGACTTCAACCATATGGTTGACATTTGTAATCTGATCGCCCTAAAGGATGAGTCAGCCCACCGTACTTTACTCAAATTCTAGTGGAATCATTTTCAACTTGGCTAGGCCCCATGGTTTTTTCCCTTTTCAAGGGTTTTTCATGTAAAAAAATCTTGTGTTCTCTATGTGTGAGCTGGATATCCGTACAACGTTAAGACGTAGAATTATAACTCTATCGCCACATATATTCTAGCCTGCAATAATTATATTGTTGGATGTTAAATTTAATACTTAATTATTTATTGTAATTAAAAATTTTAAAACAAATTATTTTATTTTTATGAGGTACCTAAAAAAATTAAAATTCTACTAATAATATCCCCATCTATTTCACCATCACTTTGCAAAATAGACCCAAGATATTTAAAATGTGTACTCTTACTAATGACTTGATCGCCCAAAGTCACAACCCCCATTAGATCTATTACTATTAAAATTACATTCCATATATTCAATTTTAAATTTACTCAAATGAAAACCTTTAGACTCTAAGGTTGACCTCCCTAATTCAAGTTTACCTTCCACTCCCTCTCTAATCTTATCAACAAGAAGAATATCATCAACAAAAAACATACACCAGGGTACATTCTCTTGCAAATGTCTAGTAAGAACATCCATGACTAAAACAAAAGGATATGGGCTTAAGGCTGATCCTTCATGTAATCCTACTGAAATAGGAAAATATTTGGTCAAACCACCTTGTGTTTGAACACAAGTAACAACTTCTATATACATATCCTTAATGAATTGAACATAAGTATTATTAACCCCTTTCTTTTCTACAGTGACTTCAATGAAACGACTGTTTCACCTACTATTGGACCTTTTATTGATGTCCCGATTAATCTTTTTTCAAATGATGATTTGAAAGCTTAATGACATGAACACAAAGTATGATGATTCTCTAGAGACTTCATTGGAAATGACTGTTTCAACTACTATTGAACCTTTTATCTATGTCGTGATTAATCTTATTTCAAATGATGATTTAAAAGCTTAATTAGAGATAAAAGTGAAAGATTCTTGTGCGATGCAATCAGATTGGTTTGATGAGTCCTTTTCCTCTCCTTATGGGGGAGTTGGGGAAGGCTTTGATGGGCTTGACGATGAGATTCAGGTGTTATATAATTTGAAAGTGGGTTGTGTTGTTGATAAATATTATCCATTGGAAGAGGAAAGCATCGCAGGCGTAAATCTAAAAAGTAGTTATGGTTTATATGGTTATTTCTTCATCGGTTGTTACCATTCTTTTTATGGTCCTCTTATTGTTGGTTGCTGTGTTTTCTTAGTTGTGGGGATCTGTGTGGTTGTGTGTCCTTTATTATGCTTGGTTTTTTTTTCTTTCTTGGTTGTGAGTTCTATTGGGTTAGTGGCTGTGTTATGGGTGTTGCCTCTTGTGACCACTGTGCTTCTCATTTCTAAGCCTTATTTTTGTGATTTGGATAATGATGAGGCTACTTTTGCATGTTGCCTGGTTGCCTTGTGGCTTGCTGCCTCCAATGGATGGTCCTTGCCGGCTGGCTGGGTGGTTGCAAGATGCTTCATGCCAATTCTCGAGTCTGACAAGCTTCTTCGCCTTATTCACTTTGTGGCCTTTATATTGTCTTATTTTTAGCTCCTTTCTTTTGAAGGTTACTTTCTCCAGTGTTGTAATTTTGATTTTACTCTTTTGGGCCTTCGCTATAATCTCTTTCTTATTAAATGGAATTTGGGCATGTCTCTTTATTTTAAAAAAATTAATGGTAAATCTCTCCCTCTTTCTCTCTTTGTCTTTCTCGGATAAAAAAGAGGAAACAACTCATATTTGGGGGCTAGTCATGACTAGTGATGATGGGATATCAAATCCTTTGGAAGACTGCCTGATTAAGAGAGTCAATCAAAGCACAACCTATTTTTTATACATATTTTGAATTTTCTTCCGACATGTTCTGTGCATAAGTATTATCCAAAATTTTTTTTTTATTATTTATTTTTAACAGTTATATCATAGATTTTACCTTTTCTATTCGTAGAATAAATCTTGGTTGGGGCCAATTTCCTAGAGATAAAGTAAATCATGTGGCTTGGTTTACCATTTTGTTGGTTTTCTGCAAAATAGATGGAAAATAACTATAACACGTCGAATCTCATTTTTTTTTGGATTTGAATTGTTGTAGAATCTTGCTCTTATATTAAATAATTTTTTCTTCTTAAATTTTGTGCACATAAATGCAGTTAATTTGAACATATTTCATGTTTCCAAGATATTCAAAAGAATGTGCAAGCATTTGCAGGCAAATGGCACGCTCGAGGAGTTTGGACTTGCTCTTGAGGGTATACAACAAGCAAAATTGGCTGGTGAATCATAAGATAAGGTAACATTTCAAGTGAAAATTGGTTACTTAAGAAAAATAAGGTTGCTATTCTCCTTCGATGTCCAACGATATCTATGTAACAAAAATATGGGATTCAATTATTCGCATTAACTCCTCGTTTGATCAATGAAATTGTGTTTGATATGTTACATGAATGTCTCAATATTTCTCTTCATCATATATGTATCTTCATATTTAGAAAGAATTTGTTAAATTTCTTTACATTACTCTAGAATTTTTCATAATTGTAGTTGGTTTTTCCAAATGCATGGGCTGAAACATGGTTGGATTAATGATTAAGAGAAGAACTGGGTCATTTCTCATCCTTGTATGTAAACAAAACTGTTAATTAACTAAAGTCATCTTACAAAATTCACAGTTGGTGGATGGGCATATTGTGTCATCCATATCCGTAGAGGGTCATCCCAAGAAGGGGAGGGTGAGGGGAGCTTTTCTTAAAAGGGAAGGGCATAAATGACCCAAGTGTCACATCAAATGGGGAGGAAGGATACTGGGCTATATAAGTAAAGAGTTATATTATAATAAATAGCAAGCTGCCTTTTAGTTTCATTTGTGAATTTCTTAGGAACTCCATAATTATGACAGCTTGTAATGGAGCGCTCTTGAAATGAGTGACCCTCTTAGGAAGTTATACAATGAAATCATGAGGTTTAGATTGTCATGTGAAGAATTAGACTAAAATGGATAATACGTTGCATAGCATGGTCTAAGTGTTGCATGTGTTAATGAGTTCATATGACTTGCAACCTATGCAAGTTGGTCGACCTAAAAAAAAATGTAGTTTCATGGTATCATGTCACTCTTTAAATTATTTTTCTCTAAGAGATTGTAGTACAAAATTTTCTAATTTATTTTTCCATTAATTAGCATAAACCTTGATATAAACCATAAAAAACAATCATGGTGGTTAAAATTTAGGTTGCTCTTTAATATGCCCTCTTAATACAAATCCTGCTATTAAATTTCATCGGGATTTTTCCTCAAATCTTCTTTCCATATTCACTATTTATTTAATCACACTTTTGCATAAACTCAATTAACAATTCAAAAACTTATTTACTTGTGTGAGATGCTTATGCCAACACTAGATTTATCTATTGGGACAAGTCTCTAACATTGTTGATTGATAAAACATTTAGTGGAGATGATAGAGGAAGGTGACTTATGTGCTCTAACCATTTTCACAAGAAAAGAGTAGACTTATTGTTAGTTTCATTCAACCCTTTATTTTATAACATAAGTTACCATTTGTCTACTCATAGATAATACCTTCTCCTTAATAGTTTTTGAGAAATTGTTCATCTCTTCCTCCAACTTGAATATTCCTTCTCATTATTTTTTATTTTACCTTTTGCACTCTTTTTTTACCTATCTCTTGTGCCCATTTTATTTATTATTTATCCTCTCTCTCTCCCCCCTTTCTCCCAACCATTTGAACCTCTCCATTATGTTTTCCTTTCCTATATTTTCTTGTCAGATGTCCCACCTCTTTTTTGTGTATTTTTTTTTCTATGATACCTTGTGGAGGATCAACTGCTCTACTAAACAATATTAGCTTTGATCAATCCTGCTTCTAATACATGTAAGGTTTTAGGAAAGGGTTTCAAAACCATGTTTAGAAATATGATAGGATTGGTAATTTAGAGAGGGAGCATATCTATTATCATTGAATAACAATGTGAATAAGGATTGGAAGCATATGTATTGTCATTGTGGGGAATAACAATAAAACTAAGGAAAGTTCATATTAAACATAACTCATGAAAACTCAATCTTTTAAGGTTGCGCACCATTACACAAACACTCTTCTCTTCTTTTCCTAGAGGTCCACACCATAGGATATATGTCACCTTTGTTTATAACTCCATATAGCTTGTAACATAAACAATTGGCCACAACATAAAGTTATAATTTAACAGACTTGCCTTAAATATATGTAGCACAAAATCTTCCAAAACAATTTATTCAGTTGATTCTTTGTTTAATATTTTTAAAATACGTACGCTAACAGTAATTACCTTCCTGGAAGGAGAGCCACGTATTTTAGAAATGCAAAGTAACTAAAATGCAGAAGTTTTTTGGTTAGATGCACATTAGATGTATTGAAATATTTTGCATATTTCATGATACATTTCAATACATTGCAATGTAGATAAGGAGGGCATTATCAACAACTAATGATGGTGGGAAGCAGTGACAAAGGCTGGCAGTTGATTTTTGGTGCAACAAGTAATGGAGGCGAGCAGCAACAAGCAAGAATCACAAGCAAGTGCAACCTAAGATTTGGAAATCACCTAATTTGTGAGACTTCTAAATGCAGGGGAAACATAAGTTTTGGGGTATTTTAAATCCCTCATAGTTTTTGCCCTACGAAGAAATGGACTATGTGGACTTAATCAAGGGTTGATATTCATGATAAGGTCATTGCATGGGTTGAGAGAGAAGAGGTGATATCTTTTGGTTATTTGATGGCATACTCCATAAAGGTATCCCATATTTACAGTTGTTTATTAAGGGAATTTTAAAAATTTTATTTTAGCCTAGCTACCATAGAATTCTTTATAAAGGGGGCACCATCTTATGTTTGCATCTCAGAAATTAGGTTTATAATCCAATAAAATACATAGTAATATTTTCTATGATGGCGTAATCATCAATTTGGTGAACTTGTATAAAATTCATGTGATTTTTATGCATTGATCTCCTTTTTTTTCACTCCTTAGAATTGAATAGTTTTCTTCCGTTTCCAAGCACTTAAATTAACCAATAAGAACTAATCAAGGTAGGAAGAATCTGGAATATTTTCTGGGAGTTACACGGAAGTTCCTCTACATATGATTAAAGAATTCTCCTCCAGCCTAGAAACACAACATGAGTGTTGATGTAATCAAGTAGATTGAAATGCGTTCTCCGTATAAGTAGGATGGAATGATTGAAGCTGACTAATATGTATTATTTCATAAAGGATTATAAAAGTTTGAAGTGGCATGTTTAGGCTCGAAAAAATATCTTTGATAAAGGAACACACAGAAGGTTGAGCTCAAGTGATGGCTCCAATTATTCAATATTGAAACTATTAGTTTTTGTTAATCTATACCCCTGCAAATTGCAGCAACTATGCATATTCAAACAAAAGAGGGCTTTCTATACTTGACTTGATTTTTCCTATAACTTTTTTTTTTATTTTTTCATTGCAGGAACTCAAGTCAAGAAATATCCCTATAGAAATAGCTTTTTAGTACAAAAAATTTTAAATTAGATATTTTTTACTAAAAAATTGCTTTAGAAAATAGTAAGAAATTACTCCAAATGAAACCTCAACATACTACTAAGATAATTATATAGACAACACTACATATATCATTATTGGTTCATTGCAATGATCATAGAGAGATCTTATCATTTCGTTTTAGAGCCAAGACCAATATAATCATTTGGTCTATAAGCCATGAATAATTCTGATAAGATCACTTTTTTTCTCTTAGGATTATAACCCATACCCTACAGAGCTGATCATTGTGCCATATATGTATGATCCTTATGCTCGATCTCCTATAATACTCATGATTGTCTTCCTTCATGTATTTATCCCATTTCTTCACATCTTCTTCCATCAACTTTATACTCCGGAGTTTAAATCCACTTTCAAGAAGATGTGCTAGCCACATCACCCTGATCTCTGAAGTATATAAATTTGATGAGCTCTCTGAGTATCCAATTATCGCCAATTGTGGAATCCTAGGATTTATGCATTCTCTGTAATTCATGTATCGATAAATTTAAACTTTATTCAATCGTGTTTGTCTTGATAATAATTTGATTATGTTTGTATATTAATCAAAGTAAGCATATGTACCTATAAAGTGGAACTATATTTTCCAATGAGCTTGTCAAAATTTTCTGAAGTGAAGCAGATTGGAAGATATTTTGAAGCTTCTCATCACCCTTAAAGCCAGTAGAAAATATCACTAGATCAGCTTTTATGGGCACAGATTCACCTTCCAGGATTATACCATCCTTGTAGAATTCAAAGCTTTTTGAATTTTTTAGAAGAACATTCTCATTTTTCGCCTTCTCATAGAAATTTTCAGGTAGCAAAGAAAATAAGGAGGAACTCATTGCTTGAAAGAAGTTGCAATTTGGAACAATTCCATACTTCTTTATTGGGGTGGTTTTCTTGATGTAGCTCTCAACAAAATTAGATATAATGTTATATCTCTACATTGAAAAATACCAATGTGAATGTAAGATATATTTATACATGTAGTTTGCAACTATTGAAGTATGTGGAAAAAGCTTTTACTAGAGGAGAAAGAAGTGTTGCCAAGAGGCTTACACGATTCCTTCTCTTGGCTTATGAAAGAGTAGCTCTGAGAAGCGATTGAAATAACAGTAACTCAAGGAGACGCACTAGGCTAAGAAATCTAGTAAGGTCCATTGTTTAGTTCGAACAATCATCGTGCAAGGAAACTTTGCACCTATACATTCAAATTTAAGATAAATGAGAATAAAGTCTATGATAAATTATTACATGTGAAATAAGTAGCTCTATGTTAATGCAATGAATCAAAGTTCATAGTTGTCTACTTGATTTTATTGCAGTACAGTGATAAATATTGCTTTGTATTCACTATCTACTTCCTTTGATTGAAATACACTGTAAGAGTACAACTATGCACTCCTGTAGAACACACATATTTGCACGTAATAATTTCTCAATATATATAATATTTGATGTTTAATTCTATATATCAAAGCATGAATATGTGATGACCCATATGACATGTTCTTTTTTTTAGGGACATTTAGACCAATAAAGACAAACTCATATACATCACATACGTAAGACTTAGATCTAAGACCTCTTGGTTGGTAGCTAAAGCTTCCAACCAACAGACCAAGGTGTGTTAATTTTGACGTATGCTAACAATCACGATAATAATAATAATAATAATAATAATAATAATAATAATAATAATAATAATAATAATAATAATAATAATAATAATAATAATAATAATAATAATAATAATAATAATAATATTATTAGTATTAATACCATTGGTTTCAGCTTATATTCAAATCATTAATGATATGTATGCAGGAGCTATTACTTGTGTTCAAACACAAGGTGGTTTGACCAAGTATTTCCCTATTTCGGTTGGATTACATCAAGGATCAGCCTTAAGCCCATATCTTTTTGCTTTAGTCATGGATGTTCTCACTAGACATTTGCAAGAGGATGTACCTTGGTGTATGCTTTTTGCTGATGATATTCTTCTTGTTGATAAGACTAGAGAGGGAGTTGAAGGTAAACTAGAATTGTGGAGGTCAACCTTAGAGTCTAAAGGTTTTCGCTTGAGTAGATCTAAAACGGAATATATGGAGTGTAATTTTAGTAATAATAGGCCTAGTGAGGGCATTGTGACTTTGGCCGATCAAGTCATTAATAAGAGTACACATTTTAGATATCTTGGATCTATTGTTCAGAGTGATGGTGATATAGATGGGGATATTATCAGCAGAATCCAAGTTGGATGGTTGAAGTGGAGGAATGCATCAGGCTTATTGTGTGATAGAAAAGTACCCCTCAAACTTAAGGGAAAATTCTATAAGATGGTGGTGAGACCTGCAATGCTTTATGGTGCCGAATGTTGGCCATTAAAAGAGAAGCATAATTCTAAGTTAAGTGTTGCAGAGATGAGGATGCTCAGGTGGATGAGTGGCTTTACCCTTAGAGATAGGATACGAAATGAGCATATTCGTGAAAAGGTTGGAGTAGCTCCAGTGGAAGATAAGATTAGAGAGAGTCGCCTTAGATGGTTTGGTCACGTAAAACGGCAGCCTCCCGATGACCCGGTTAGGAAAGTAGAGGTCTTAGATTTGACTTATGTTAAGAAAGGTAGAGGTAGACCTAAAAAGACTTGGTCAGAAAATATTAGAAATGATCTTTCTTTATTAGATTTAAACGAGAATTTGACTTTTAACAGGACACAATGGAGAAAAAGGATTCATGTAGCCGACCCCACGTAGTGGGATAAAGGCTTGATGTTGTTGTTGTTGTTGTTGTACCATTGGTTTCAGCACATTCTGCAGCGACATCAAGAGCCCATTTAAGAAAATCGATGACAATGATATGCTTCCCTTGGACAAATTTGGTCGCAACACTGCTTCCCATTCTGGCTATGTCCATGGAGTGGATTACCTTACCATTAAAGGCCTCTGGACATTTATTCTCATAGAAGCTAGGAATTTTTGGGAGGCCACTTAATCTTCCAAAGCAAAGGACCACAAAGTCCATAACATGCTCCTATGATAGGGAAGCTATTGTTAAATTTAAGAGAAAAAAATTATTTTGCAGTTCAATTCATGCAATTATTAAAAAAAAAAAAACTATCGATGATCTTTTCTGGTTGGAGGACACAATGGATTGAGCAAGGCATTACTTCGTTTAGGGTTACCTCAAAAATTATAGTTTGTTCATAGAAAATAGTAATGTTAGCTAAGATTCATGGGAGATTTAGGTGTTTTATGACTGCTGAACTATTTTTGAATTCTTCTTTACATTATGTGTTGCTCGCCATTATCAAATAGTTACAATAACACTGAATTGTTTCAATTTTATTTGTCATTTGACTCTGTTGATTGATGGATACTGAAACCTTACATGACAAATAATTTCCTAAACATTCTGACTGCTTAATTTTCTTTCTACTCATACTTCTAAGATAAACAAAGGTCGTTCCAAAGTTCAAAAATGTCTGTGAATTGTTTAGCCTTATCTAATTTCAAGATGTCAAAATTTAAGCAAGCTATGCCTTCTGTCAATGAGATGGGTGAATTGTAGAGATCTCAGAGAAAAGAGTACATTTTCTAGTGTCTCAAAACTTTGAGTATAGATAGCTGTGTTTAGACTAGATTTTTGTAATGTACTGTTATCATAGAAATCATCATCTATTTTCATCTATTTTATAATTTTTAATAATATTATTATTTATTATGTCATTCGGTTCGACCCCGATTCGACCAGTCAAATCAGTCAAACCGTGAACCTCTCCTTCTTCTGGTTCCTCGCCCGGTTTGATTTTAAAAGCTTTGTATAAAATTATTAATTTGGTTATTTATTCTTTAAATATAGATCAAATTAGTACTTTCTAAAATTATTTTAAAGAACATTTATTTTTTAAAGAAATACTTGAATAAAGTCTTTAATAAATAAAAATTATTTTAAAACATTTTTTTATAATTTTAATCTTTTTTAAATTTTTAGATGATAAAAAATTAATTACAATGTAAATAATATGATATGTATTTTGTATTTATTTAACGCAGGCAGTTGTTTTATATTTATTTGATATGTGCAAATTTGTTTTTCTTTTTTTTAATATATCTTGGTGACAACTTTAAAGGAATTTTAAACTTAGGCAAAGGAGATGGTAATAGTACAATTTCTCATGTATCTTAGTTTTGTTTAATTTTTATTTTTATTAAAAGAAATTAACACAAATTTTTTTTAAAGGTTTTCCCTAATAATAATAATAATAATAATTATAATTATAATTATAATTATTATTATTATTATTTGGAGAATTTTTTAATGGATTTTCTTTTATGTTATAAGTTGTTATATATTTACATAAGCCAAATAGATTTATGCGTTGCTTGTTTATTTGTTTGTAAGACTTTTGAATGTAAAGTAATTCATATATGAATTTGAAATATAGATTTTAGTTCATTTTTTATGAATTTAAGACCGCTTTTCAATACACAGTCTAATCTTCCCCATCAGTCGCAACTACCATTCGTTGCTACATGACAATCGTCCCCCGCTGAGGCCCACCACTAACAGCCGCCACAGGCCAGCACCCACCCAAGTCAGTCATAGCCCCATCTTGCTACCTCCCCAGTCATCATCACCAACCAGCTATTGATTATACTAAATAAAATTTACTTCAAATTTAACATAAAGAAAATAGTCTCAGAATTTATTTGGGATAGTTTTTTTTTTTTACTTTTTAAAATAATGTTTTAATATAAAATTTCTAATTCAAAAAATTTTTGCAATAAAAAGTTACTTTAGAGAGTAACAAATCTAATTCATTCGTTAAATCAAATAGCTCAAAACATCTTCACTATACTATATGTTATTTTTTGACTCAAGATTTCTCTTTCAGCAATCAAATAGCTCAAAACATCTTCACTATTACAATATTCTCAAGGCAAATTGAAGTCTTCCAGTGCTTTTCTATTTTTTGTTATTTGCCTCTTTGGTACGTCAAAAAAAAAAAAAAAAAACCATAGCAATTAATATCAAATAAATATTTAATTAAAAAAATTAAAAATTATATATATATGAGGCAATTATTGATTATGACCTTTACATTAATAATGGAGCTTAGTAGATCCCTATGGTGGAAAAAAATGCTTTTGATGCTTTAAAATAAGAATCATTTTTTTTAATTTAATTTAAAATGGAATATGAAAGGTTATTTTAATTAATAAAAATAGGAAGATAAATGAATTTATGACAAAAAAAAAAACTTGATGATCAAATTGCAAAGGAGGATCACTTAGTGCAATACATTAAATTAAATTAAGATGAGCTTGAAACTGTTATATTTGCCTTGAGAATATTGTAATACTATATATATATATATATATATATATATATATATATATATATATATATATATATATATATATATATATATATCACTAATCTCAAAGCAAATACAAATGATTCTGAGCTAATCTTGATGAAATTTGTAATAGAATATCCTCAAATAATTTTTTTTTACTTCAAGATCCACGAGAAATTTAACTTCTTAATAGTAATTTTTATGCCACTGGTCTTGATAAGATGTGTTAGGCTTATTTTATTATTTT
Source organism: Dendrobium chrysotoxum (assembly GCA_019925795.1). Taxonomy (NCBI): domain Eukaryota; kingdom Viridiplantae; phylum Streptophyta; class Magnoliopsida; order Asparagales; family Orchidaceae; genus Dendrobium; species Dendrobium chrysotoxum. The sequence continues at coordinate 21,147,034 of CM034304.1, read as the reverse complement.
GTGCAGGCACTGGACAGAGCTGCCGTCTAGAGCCCAATGAAAATGCACCACATCACCCGGTACCGAGGCGCGGTACCGAGCGGTGCCGAGGCGCATTACCGAGTAGTACCGACACTACTAAAAAAATGGGGTTTTTCGCAGCACTTGTCAAGGGTGGTTTGAAAACCGCTGTCAAAAGTGGGTATTAGCAGCGGTTTAAACTGTTGCTATTAAAGTATACTAGCAGCGGTTCAAACCCTGCCCTCTTATGCTCGTTGGACTCTCACGGCTCACCTTCTGCTTCTTCGATCCTGAACCCTTCTCCGTGCCACCCTTCATCCCGTGCGCTCGATCGTTCGATTGTTCTCGATCTCACGGGCTTGTTTCGATCGGAGTGGCCGTCGGCATCAAGAGTGAAGTCTGGCCGTCTGCTCGTGTTCAGTTTCTCCGATATCTCTACTCGGTATAAACCCTAACCTAGATTTTTTTTTATGCTCGTTGGACTCTCACGGCTCGCCATCCAGGCCTTCTACTTCTTCGATCCCGAACCCTTCTCCGTGCGACCCTTCATCCCGTGCGCTCGATCGTTCGATAGTTCTCGATCTCACGGGCTTGTTTTGATCGGAGTGGCCGTCGGCATCAAGACTGAAGTCTGGCTGTCTGCTCGTGTTCAGTTCCTCCGATCTCCCTGCTTGGTATAAACCCTAACCTAGATTTTTTTGTTTCAAATACTTACACATTAGGTTGAAGAAGATGATGATTAACAAAATGACATCATTATTGTGAATTTTTTTATATGATTTGGATGAGTTTATAATGTTGTTTGAACAAAAATATTGGTTTAGTGGTATGAGTTGTAAACATTTAAAGTTTTTTTATGCATAAAATATGCTTTGAGTTTCAGAGTTTAGAATGATATGGATGCCTCCAAAATGGGTAGATAAGCTCTAGGTACATGTATAATGAAGATGTGAATGATCAAACACATGGATTTTTTATATATTTCATGCTTGGAAATCTCATAAGAAATCAAAGCACTGGCTAAGGGCCCAAACAAAATTGCAAATAGATACAAGGGTCTTCTCATTAATAGTTATATTTTTCACACAAAAGAAAGAGATGAAGGCAAAAAAACACAGAATTTTGGCGTTGTTAATACAACAGAGATTGGGAACTTTAGTTATTATGGAAAAATTAATGATATTATTGAAATTAATTACTCTAACATATTCAAGGTGATATTATTTAAATGTGATTGGGCAAACACAAGTTCAACGGGCATAAGACAAGATGAATTTGGTTATACACTTGTAAATTTCTCAAGGCTAATTCATACAGGTCAAAAAATTCAAGATGATCCTTTTGTTTTCTCTTCACAAGTGGAGCCTGTATTCTACATTCAAGATGCTAAGAATATAAATTGGAATTTTGCTGTGAGAGTAAAACCACGAGATGCATTTGATTGTAACATTTCTTGTTGCTTGTAAATGTAAGTCTATAATATATTACTCTTTATTTAAATGCTTTTTTCGTGAGCAGTTGGAAATATGTGCTTGCAAGAGATTTTGATGTTATTTAAATTTTTGTTATTAGTTCTTTTATCCACTGTATGTTTGTACTGCTATGAACCAGTTTAATTGCTTTGTGGTATTAATTTAAGTTCCATTTTCATCTTTATTTTTTCATCTTAATTTTTCCAGCTTACCTTTCTTGCATCAGTACTTATGATTTCATGTGTTCAAACATATTTAGTAACCATATAACGACAGATGTTCACTTACAAAATTTATAAGATTTGTAATGATTACTTTGCATTTATGCTTCATATTTCAAAACTTAGAAGACAGATTAAGACTTATAAATTTGTTTTTTTATGACAATGCTTAAGCAATCATTAATGTAACTGGAAACTTTGTTGAGCTGAGTTATAGCTTTTCATTCATGTTGGAACAGCTACAAATGATGTGCTTCTTGAGACGTATAACATTTGAGCATTAAGATAAATTATGTATTAACATATCCAATGCTTGAGAAATATTGTGTATCACCATCCAGGTTGTCTTTACTATATTATTCTTTATATATTATTCTTTACTCATGCTACTCACTTTTTTTATTCAGGAAATGACAGGAGGCAGCCTTTTTAGCCGAGCAAAAAAAGCGATATGCAGAGGTGGATCAAGTAGAGGAGGATTAAGTAGAAGAGAAAGTAGTAGGGAGACTGGAACCCCTTCTACTCCAGTCCACCTAGATTCACAGGAAGAGATTGAGTGCAGTATGACTCAGCAGACTCCACGCCAATCATTTTGCAGCGAAGCTCCTGCCCCAGAAGAGGGGGTTTGGCTCATAGGTATAATTTTCTGTTATTTCAAAATTGTTATGCTATTCATGCTTATTTTATTCATTTTGCCTTGTGAAGATGAGCAAGGAAATCCTATCAGGCGTAGGGAGCGGACAACATGTGCTGATATACAAAATATGCCGCAGGGACACGAATTCACATAGAGGTTAATGAAAATAACATCCCATGTAACATTTCTGAGTCCATTTTGTTAGGAACATATCTTGGGGTTGTTGCAAGAGATCCTGTGTTGGCTCCAATAGCTTTTCCTGATTGGAGAAATAAGGGTATGGAGCCCTTTAAGAAGAAGATGTTGGCTGAAGTTGAGGTAAGCAAAATTCATAGTAAATTTAAACTTTTTTTAGTTATGTATTATTAACCATAAAATATTATCAACTGCAGTCTAAATTTGAGTTTCCTGGCCATATACGTCATTGGATTCTTCAATCCCTTGGTGTTAAATGGCGTAATTATAAAACTACATTAAAGGCTGAGCACTGGGACAGTAGACCAATTGAGGAAATTATGGAGAATATTCTAGATGGAGTTTATCAAATGCAATGGTGCCAACTTGTTACACAATGGTCAAAGCCTGAGGATCAAGTAAGTACTAAGATTAATCTTGTTTGTTAAAAAATTATTACTATCAAGTAAGTACTAAGCTTAAGCTTGATTGTATCATAGGAAAGGGCTGCTAAAAATTCTGCAAATGCCAAAAAAAAAAAACTTGTCCTCACACAATGGGTCGTGTGAGCTCAGTTCGGAGACAGAAGGAAATGGTATAAATTTAACTTTAGCTAATTAGAACAATTAAATGCTTCATTTGCTAACTTATGTTTTTCTTATAATTTTTTTAGTCTATTTAGGACAGATTGCAATTATGGAAAATCAATAGAATGCACAAAGATGGGACCTGGTCATCTGAAGATGCTATGTAACGATGGGTACATATATATAGTGATTATAAATTCATTTTTATAAATAGTTCTTCAATAGATTTAATTATATGTAATTATAATGTAGACGCAGGCATGTAATCTTCTTGCTGAAGAAGGGCTTACACCTGAAGATGGGAATATTGAAGCTAATGAGAGAGTTTTTACTATAGTTATGGGACCAGAACATTTAGTTCGAGTTCGAACCCAGGGATTTGGTGTCACACCAACTAGATACTTTCCTCAAAGCAAAAGTGAAGAAGGTGGTGGTAGCGGCAGCAACTTTAGACAGATGGCTAGTCTTAGAGAGGAGTTCAGATCTTTTCGTGATAATCAGATGAGAGAGTTTGGCTCATTTCGTGATGAGATGAGACAGTTTATGCAACAATTTCAAATGAATCAATCATCCCATGGAGGATCAGAAATGGTATAAAAAAAAAACTTATGTAATTTTAATGTAAATTGCTTGATTATTATTATCTCATTGCCTTCTTAATTTTGTCAGGGTGACAATGACAATTCATCTGATGCCTGACAGTCTGCTGATGAGCTCTAGTGTTAATTGTGATGCTTCTTGGTATATGGATATTTTCTATATTTTTGAACTTATGTTTTTTTTATTTTGAACTCTAATGGTTGTTATTTTGTGCTCATTTCCTTTCTCATTATATATGACGAATAGTATTCCCTAGTAATTTTCCTTGAGTTTGACTTGTCATTTAGTGATTTCTTACTGTTGATATGCTCATTTCCTTTCTTACTTTGGAGATAAAGGTGTGTGACATTAATCGTGCATCAAAACATCACATTTCTTCCTCTAGTTGATGAAAATAGCAAGACTTGTAGCACTAAGATACTTGACAAATAGTGTGCGATCTCAGTTTAAGTGGTAAATCATCTCAATACTCATCTACTATGATATGCATGTGGAAGTCCATTTGATTGCCACAATATAAGTTCACTAACCAAATGCACAAATATAATTAAGTCGGTCTAAAAATTTATAATATTCCTAATGGTGTTAATTTGATGTAAATCAAGTAAGCATACTCAAAGATATAACTTTTTCAAAGAACAATCCTATTTTTGATAGCCAAAATTCTAATAAATGATCCATCAATCTTACTAATTGAGATCACTTAATTAGCAAGATATGAAGAATGATGAGCTAGTTTCATTTCCAAGTGAGGAAGTGACTCAAATATATTGTTCTAGTTATGTGACTCTAATATATTGTTCAATATTCTCTTTTTGTTGTGAATCTCTATGATTTAACTTGTGTTTTTGTTTCAGCTACATGTATTGTTAATGTGTGTTTTATATTTTGGTTTAGTGAATGTCTCAGATTTGTTTTCTATGGCTCTATTGGCTGGCAACTTAACTAGCTCTAGGGTGAATGTATCAGCTTTTGTAATTTAAAAAAAAAAATTCTGGGCATTCGTGGCGGTCTTAACCGCCACTAAATTCCAGAATTCCCAGTATTGTGGTGGTTAAAACCACCACATTACTGCAGATCCGTTCATTTGTTGCGGTTATAACCGCCACGATTTCATAGAATTCCCAAAATTGTTGCGGTTAAAACCGCCACATTTCTGGAGATCGGTTCATTTTATTCATGTGTTGTAGTTATAACCGACACAATTTTATATATTTGCATCGGTTATAACCGCTGCTAGTTTTAGCACTCCACAAAATCTACCCCGCCGATCCTTGAACCGCTGCGGAATACCGTTGCAGTGCATTGTAAATACAGCGGGTGTGTAGCGGTTTGAAAACCGCTGCAAAGAAAATAATGGCGGGTATAACCGCCAGGATATGTCAAAAATTGTGCTGTGAAAACCGTATTTTTTGGTAGTGTGAGCCTTGGTACTCAGTACCGGGTGACTTGACGCATTTTTATTGGGCTCCGGACGGTGTTCGGCATCCGCATAGAATAATTTTTCTAGTTTGAGACGACTTTCCTATTGCTTTCTAAAGCAGTTTTTTAGTGCAATTTTTTTAAAAAAAAATTGTAATAGAAAGTTACTTTTAGAAAGTAATAAGAAAATTGTCTCAAACTAAACCTTAATTTTGACTAATTCCCAAAGTTGTGATAATATTACTGCCAAACAAATTGAAATTGAATAGCCAATGATTAATTCAAAACGTATTCAAAGCAATATAAGATGTCTTAGTTTACAATAGAGGGATAATTAAGTTTTTATTAATGAAAGTGATTAGCTAAATTTGATGTTGGAATATTTTTGTATCAAATTTTGAATAGGAATAAAGGCCATATTCATTTACAAGGGTCATAGCAATTCCATAGGAATGTATATTATGATGGTAGGAAAAATATTTATTTTTTGTTGAATAATTGAATATTTGTGATGTTAGATAGAAAATTTATCATTGTAATATTAAATGAAAATCAATCTAATTTTTAGGTAAAATGATTTCATAAATGTGAGTCGTATATTACAAAGGATGTTCTTTCCGGTAATTAGTACAGAGCAATATACTTAAATTGTGGAAAATATCCATCATGGTGGAAGTAAACGGCTTGAGATACATGAATTTTCATCAAATGAAGGTGTGCAATTATCTCAGTCACTTTGAGGATTGGGCAATCATAAATTAAAGATGGGCATCAAACATTGGTGGTTGACGAATATCAAACAATAGTAGGCATTGGATTATGATCAATTAGAGCATAGGGCATAATTTGGTGGTGGCGGGTGGTTTTTTACTCAATCATTCTCCTTTAGGGGGAGATATTAATGACAAAAAAAAGGTGTAAGACGTCAGTGGCTTACTAATGTTGAGCATCAGGATGCATCGAATAACAAACAACTATGAACATTAAGGCTTCGTTTGGGATGACTTTCTTATTATTTCTTAAAGCAGCTTTCAAGTAAAAAATTCTAAATTTTGTATCAAAAAGCTACTTTAAGAAGCAGTAAGAAAGCCGCCCAAACAAAGACTAAATCTGAGACAATGTCATTGATTTGCTCATTAGTTCTACTAATAAGAGGGGAGGCTGACGACCATGAACATATAGGTTTGGTGTTTATACATAGTTGAAGAGAGTAAAGAACGACCTTTGCTAGCTGTCGAGCCCATAATAACCAACGAAAATTATTTTTCTTTAAAATATAATACATGAAGCATAATATGAGGCAAATTATAAGAAAATTAAGATGATCAGCCTCAGCACACATTCTACTAACCAAAAAAAGTAGTATTTATTGTTGTTGTTAAATGGCCATGAAGCAATAACATAGAGTTTGCAGAACTAAAAAATAACAATGATTTTACTATGATTTTTAAACTCTGCAGATAGTTTTTGCAGTGATTTTTATGGCTATGTATAGTATAGTTACAAAATGTTATTGTTTTTAGTAGAAATGAGTATTATTATTACTTTGAAATAAATTATAATTAATTATATATTTGTATCTTATTTATAGCAAATCAAATTCTATTACTTTTAGCTTATATTTTGATGAACTTTTAGCTTATATTTCGTTGAATAAATAATATCTATGTTGATTTTTTTGTCACTTGTTTATGTATAGTTTATAAGTTTTGTTGATTCTATATTTAGAAGTTATAATTCTTTTTTTGATTTGATGGGTTTCAAAAAATAAAAAAATGATTCAATAACCAAAAATCAAACAAATACTTTAACAATCGAATCGAACCAATCAAATTAGACCGATTCAATTTTTTTTTAATTTTATTTTATCTAAACAATGCACACCCCTATATTTAACCTCTCCAATAGGAAATATAAAGAACTGAGATTTGAAGTAAAGGCAACACAACACAACTATAGTGATAATGATTATCACAGGCAGAGACTTGCTTAGATTCATAAAGGCTTGTTTGGATGACTTTCTTATTGTTTTAAGAAAAAGTAAGGAAGCTGTCCCAAACAAAACCAAAATCTCAATATCATAATGCATCACCTTTATCTTATTCCCATCACCACTGAAACTGATGATTACAATTTCTCTCAACTAACATTATTGGGTTCCTTGCAATGATCTTAAAGAGATAAACTTATCACTCCTCTTTAAACCTCAATCCAATATAATCATTAGGTCCATAAGGCATGAATAACTCAGATATGAACCCTTTTTTTCTTTTAGGGTTGTAACCCATATCCTTACAAAGCTGATCATTAGTGCATATTTGATTGGCCGCTATACTTGATCTCCTATAATGCTCAGGATTATATTCTTTCATATATTTATCCCACTCCTTCACATCTTTCTCCATCAATTTGATGCTCGGAAGTTGAAATCCACCTTCAAGAAAATGTGATAAACACATTGCCTTCATCTCTGAAGTATATAAATTCGATGCGCTTTCTGAGTATCCAATTACTACCATTTGTGGAATTCTTGGATGTATGCATTCTCTATCATGAATGTATAAATAATCTTTTAAGTCAAACAATTATAAGTAAAAAAATGCATATATAACCATAATAAATATATTATTCAGCCAAACACAATGAATCTTGTCCATATTTGGCTTCTTAATTATGTGCTCATATAAAAATTAGTTGAACACAAGCTAATTATTGAGCTAAACATAAACAACAAGCTTTTTTGATAGTCCTATACAGTCAAAAGTGTATTACTATTGTTTGTTATATCTACATATTTAATTAATCAAAGTAACTATACTTATAAAGTGGAACAATATTTTCTAATGAGCCTGTCACAATACTATGAAGTGAATGAGACTTGAAGATGCTTCGAAGCTTTTCATCACCTTTGAAGCCAGTACCAAAGATAACCAGATCAGCCTTAATAGGCACCGAATGACCTTCCAGGGTTATGCCATGTTTGTAGAACTCAATGCTCTTTGGAATTCTGAGAATAATGCTCTCATTTTTCACCCTCTCATAAAAATTTTCAGGCAGTACAGCAAATAATACTGAACTCATTGCATGAAAGAAGCTATGGTATGGAATCAATCCATACTTCCTTATTGGGGTGATCTTCTTGATGTAGCTCTCAACAAACTTAGATATAACCCATCTCTACATTGAAAAATACCAATGTGAATGTGATATATATTTATATACACTATCAAAAACTTGATGTTTTTACAGCAGTTTATAGCAGCGATTTGTAAACTGCCGCTATAGATTGGTATAGACAACGATTTTCATTGCTGCTAAAATTATTACTATTTTTTTTCGCATTCTTTTTCAAAACAGCTGCAAAATGTATTTTCCAAATTTTTTGATTTATACCTCTATTTTAATAACGTAAACCCTAAACATATATATGTAGTTTGCAACAAATGAACTATGTGGAAAAAGCATTTACTAAAGGAGAAAGCAGTGTTGCCAAGAGGCTTAGCATGATTCCTTCTCCTGGCTTATGAAAGAGTAGCTCTGAAAATTGATTAGAGTAACAAGAACCAAATGGGACACCCCAGGTTGAGAAATCATATACGTTTCATCTTTTTGTTCTAATTATCATCGTGCAAGGAAACTCCTTACCTTCAAATGCAAATTTAAGATAAATATATACTAATTGATGATCAATTATATGCATTGAAGGTTGAGTAGGTGAAGACCCACATTACTTATTGATGATGATGATGATGATAAACATACTATGCATATCAGCACATTCTGTAGCAACATCGAGGGCTGATTTAAGGAAACTGACAATAATGATGCGTTTTCCTCTGAGAAAATTAGATGCGACCGTGCTGCCCATATTTGCTAAGTCCATGGAGTGAATGACCTTACCATTGAAGATCTCAGGGCCTTTTTTCTCGAGAAAGCTAGGGATCTTAGGGAGCCCACTGAATCTTCCTAAGCAAAGGACTACGAAGTTCAAATTAAAAATGCTCCTATGATGGTGACGGTATTGCCACTTAAGTTATTACAATATTGATGGAATTCAAAAATCAATAAGATAAAATTAATCAAATCAAACATAATTGATGACCACAAATAAAAAAGAAATATGAAGAAAGTAAGATTATAATTGAAGATATAATTTTTAATTTTTATGAAATTGTAATTTCTTTCATGATCCTATAATTACAAAATTTTTTTTCCTAATTTGTATATATAAATAATTAAAGAGATTTTCAGCTCCAAAAGTAAATTATTAAAATTAATAGTTAATATTCCTTTCTTTTTAAAAACAAATATTTAAAATTACTTTTTAAAGTGAGTTAGTTTTTTCTGTAGAATATTAATTTATATTATTTTAAATAAACCAATTCTTTTTTTGAAGAAGTGGAGCAAAACCTCTATTTTTGAAAAATATATATAGATATATATTTAGAGAATTAATTATTTTCCTTTGATTTTTTATTTTTTCATATGCATTTTTTTATGAAATTTATGTTTATAAATTTTAATTTTCTTAATTGACTCATATTCTTTGTTCATTTGAACTTATAAAAATTATAAAAAATATCCTCCAGATGAGAGAAAATTCCTCTTGTTTTCATATTAACCTTTGTTCATCTTTTAATAATTACTTTAATTATATTATAATTCAACCTTACTTTAGCCTATTATAATAGCATTATAATATAAGTATGTAGCACAATTAGAGCTGTCAATAAATGATCCAACAAGTCAAACCAACATGGACTTTACTTAAAAAATCCAAATTCAGGTTGATTAGTTTAATAAATTGGTCAGGCTCGAATCTAGCATTCCAACCTATTTATTAAATGTGTCAAGTTCAAGTTGATCTACAAACTTGATTTTGACTCGAAAGCGATCCGTTTAATATTTTTTCCTGCCAGCTTAGGGGGAGAGTCTATGGATTTGTTATTGTTGATGATTACTCGAGGTTCACTTGGATTAGATTTCTGTGACATAAATATGAGTCATTTAATGAATTTAAATCTTTCTCCAATTGGATTCAGAAGAAGTTAGGCTGTGAGATTGTGACCATCCATAGTGATCATGGTGGGGAGTTTAAAAATGAGAAATTTGGAACCTTTGTGAGGATCAAGGGATTAGCCATAACTTTTTAGCTCCTAGGGCCCCTCAGCAGAATGGGGTAGCTGAAAGAAAGAACAGAACCTTAGTGGAAGCTGCTAGAGCCATGCTTGCTGAGTATTCACTTCCAAAATACTTTTGGGCTGAAGCGATAAGCACTGCCTGTTATGTGCTGAATAGGGTGAATGTTAGATTAAATCTGAATAAGAAACTTTATGAGATCATTAAGGGTAGAGCTCCAAGCCTATCCCACCTTTGTGTCTTTGGCTGTAAGGTTTTTATTCTGAATAATAGGAAATCATCCATAGGAAAATTTGACCCCAATCTGATGAAGGGGTGTTCTTATGCTATTTTAGTGTGGGGAAATCCTTTAGGGTGTTTAATAAGAGGACTTTGGTGGTAGAGGAGACAACTCATGTGGTGTTTGATGAATCTGATCCTAAGGAAACTAGAGCTGAGGAAGAAGAAGAAGATGTAGGAGAGATTACCCAAGGAGTTGAAAATGTAAATCTGGAGGAAAGGGTAGAACCTCATAACATTTTGCCTAGAGATTGGAGATACTCTTCGAATCATCCTAAAGAACTGATCTTAGGATACCCTTCTGAAGGTGTTAGAACTAGGTATGGACTTAGGAATGAAGTAAACCATTCTGCCTTTATCTCAATGACTGAACCCACCAACATCAATCAAGCCCTTTATGATGAATTTTGGATTTTAGCAATGTAAGAGGAATTGAACCAATTTTTAAGGAATAATGTTTGGGAGTTAGTAGAAAGACCTAAGAATCAAACTGTAGTGGGAACCAAATGGGTCTTTAAGAATAAGATGAATGATTCTGGTGTGGTGGTTAGGAATAAGGCAAGATTGGTGGCTAAGGGGTACAATCAAATAGAAGGGATTGATTTTAGGGAGACCTTTAACCCTGTAGCTAGATTGGAAGCCATTAGAGTACTACTAGCCTTTACCTATTATAAGGGAGTTAAGCTTTTTCAAATGGATGTCAAGAGTGCCTTTTTTAATGGGGTAATAAAAGAAGATGTCTTTGTAGAGCAACCCTCAGGTTTTGAGAATTTTCAATGTCCTAATCATATTTACAAATTAAAAAAGGCCTTATATGGATTGAAACAGGCACCCAGAGCTTGGTATGAGAGGTTTAACACATTCCTATTAGAAAGAGAGTTTATAAAGGGGAGCGTAGACACCACCCTTTTCATTAGGAAAGTAGGAGATGATCTACTCATTATCTAGATCTATGTTGATGATATACTTTTTGGATCTTCTGATAAAAATTTATGTGATGATTTTTCTAAGATAATAATTAAGGAGTTTGAGATGAGTATGATGGGAGAATTATCCTACTTTTTAGGGTTTAGCATAAGGCAAATGGATGATGGAATCTTTCTGAATCAATCAAAATATACTAAGGACATCTTAAAGAAATATGAAATGGATAAAGCTAAGCCAATCAATACTCCTATGAGTTCCATTATTTAGTTAGATAAAGATTCAAATGGAAAATCTATTGATCAGAAGATGTTTAGAGGAATAATTGGATCACTGTTTTACCTGACTACTAGCCAACCTAATGATATGTTTAGTGTTTATCTTTGTGCTAGATTTCAAGCTGATCCTAAGGAATCCCACCTGACTGCAGTTAAGAGAATCCTTAGGTATCTCTTAGGGACCCCAAACTTAGGAATCTGATATCCTAGGAACAACACTTCTTTTGAGATTATTGGATATTCTGATTATGATTTTTCAGGATGTAGGGTGGATATAAAGAGCACTTCTGGAACTTTCCAATTCATAGGACATTCTTTAGTCTCCTAGTCCAGTAGAAAATAGAACTCAATTGTACTTTTCACTGCTGAAGTTGAGTACATTGTCTTAGGAAGTTGTGTAGCCCAAGTCCTTTGGTTGAAGCAACAAGTTTTGGATTTAGGATTACCTGTTGGCATAATTTCAGTTCTATGTGATAACACTAGTGCCATCTGTATTTCTAAGAATCCTATCCAATATTCAAGAACCTAACACATTAACATAGACATCACTTTATTAGGGACCATGTTACAAAAGGAGACATTGAGCTACATCATGTAGCAACTGAAAATCAACTGGCTGACATCTTTACTAAACCACTGGCCTTTGACTCATTCAGCATTTTAAGGATAGATTGGGTGTGATTGATATAAATGTATGAATCTGATGATTTTTTATTTCTGATTTTTAAGTTTTTCATTTTGCTTTTAGCGTTTGTTTGATTTGATTAACCGTTTCACTTTAGAGTTTTTTTCTTTTCCTGCTAATTTTTGTTGTTAGATTTGCTTATCGAATTTGATTATTTTTTATTATTTTTTCATTGCTGATTTTCATTTACTGATTTTAGTGTGTCTTTTATTCTTTTGTTTACTTTTATTTACTGTTTAGTCTCATCAGAATCAGATCACTGCTCACTACTACTGATAAACTGGATTTCTGACTAAGTGGTTTGCCTTGTTATTTTTGTTTGAAAGCTTGTAAGTAGTGATTGACTCCTCTGAATTAGTTAAAGGGAAGAAACATTGCTGATTGTTTCTCTTCCTCTAACTCTTTTAGTGGTGTATTATTTCTTTTGGATAAAAATCTTCTTTAAAATTAAAAAGTTAGTTTTTAAAATAGAGATCAATTTTATCTTCCTACAATAATCTATCTCATATGAATAGTATTTTCAAAGCATTGAGTCAGTGGTATGTTTTCTTAATAAGGTGATTGCACGTTAAAGAATCTCAGATGTATGGTTTTTGTTTTGTGAATTAATCCTCCTTACTCTAGAGAGTGAGTTTCTGTCTTCTCTTATGTCTGGAAGGTAATTTCACAACTGAGATTCTTTAACGATTATGAAAGGAAGCAAGCTTACAAAAGATGCGCAGTGCGCCAAACAAACTGAAAAAGAGGCACAAAATGAGCCCAAAGCTAAAACGATGCGCAATGTCGCCAATTTGAAAAATATACAAAGTGTATCAAAAATCAAAAGATGCCCAGTGCACCAAATAAATTAAAAAAAGGCACAAAATGAGCCCACAAAAGAAACAAGCTTTCTTCCTTTCAGATCTTTAAATGTCTTAGAAAAATTCATGCGCCACTTAATATTTTTAAAAGCTTGAGATTGAAAATCATGATTTCTGATTCCTTACTTCGTAATACTATTTTATCAGATATTTTTTCTAAAATGAGGCTTGAAAGGATCTCTTTTCGAATCTAATTTCTTTTCTTCTGAATTAGACTTTTATTTCAAAGGAATTTGAACCTGTAAAGTATCTGAGGTAGGAGTTACGAAAGTCGATTTTCTAATTTTTCTGGATTTCAGCATCGTCGATTTTCTTCTTATTGGTTTTTAAATTGAAACTCAAGGGAAAATTTTGATTTACTGGAGCTGATTAATTCAAAAAAAAAAAAATTTATTATTTTTACTTTTGTTTTCTCGTTTCTATTTTTTATTTAATTTAATTTAATTTTTTTTCTTTGTGTGTTTTTGTGATCCTTAATCTTTCCTCTCCATCCTTCATCTTTTTTCATTTTCTTCACATTATCCTAAACGATCCCCATATCATCCTAGATCATCCAACATCATCCCAGATGATACATACATCATCCTGGCCGATCCATTCAAATCATCCCCAACATTATCCAACGGTTGGTATGCACCAATTATTGGTGATCATCCTGGATGATCCACCTCATCGTCCTGGACGATTCACATGGCAGTAGTTGGACGATTTAAATTCGGCCCGTCTGATTAATTTATTACCTATCATCCTGGACAGTCCACCTAATCATCCTGGACGATACTTTTTGTCAAAAGTCATCCAGCCTGTCTCCTCAAAATGATCGTCTATATCTTATCATCCTGGATGATATCTGATTGTCCAGGATGATCTGACCACCTTTTTGACTAATCGTCCTGGCCGTCATAATTGCTCATATCATCCTTGATGATCCTGTGATCGTCCAGGATGATCTGGAAGATTTCTATTTAAATAGCCATTTTCTTCACCATTTTTCACCATTCTTCCTTCAATCCTTCATCACCTAATCTTCTAATGGCTGGTATCCAAGTAACAGGGTGCCAGTTCCTCCTGGGGAACTACCGATCCCCGCTTTCTTGATGGAGCTGATCAAGATGTATTTCAAAGATACCTTGATGCTGGGATCACGATCTCCAAAACCGTGAACCCCCAGACCCTCACATATCCGGTACTGAATCTGTTCATCAACTGTTGAAGTGGTAGAAAGGATATGGGAATATTTCTTGTTGATGTGCTATAAATCTATAGGAGACAGGACTTGATGACCCTGAACCTCTATTGAAATACAGTCTTCCTCTGCATAGGCAAATTCCTTTGGAAGCTTTGCTATGTCATCCGTCAAAGAATTACTTCCACAGGGTATCCTATAAATAGTTATGACAGGAATCTACTCGAGTAAGTGACTGGTGTACTGGTGGTACTTTAGGAGTTTAGGATTTAAAATCTTATAGGTCTCTATAATCTGGTTGATCAGCAATTAAGAGTCACCAAAGATCTTAATCTCTATAATCTCCATTATGATTATAAGTTCCAGGCCAACTATCAAAGATTTATACTTAGCCTCATTATTCATATAAGGCTTTGATAAGTGGTAGGAAAAGTGCATCATTCCCTTATCTTTTTTTTTAAGCAGCAAAACAGAGCTTACATTAAAAACAAAAAAGACCAAAAAAAAAGATTCCGCCCTTAATAGTTCTACAAAAGGAGGAGGAACCTTATTCATAGTAATGTCTTCCCAATAAAAAGAACTAAAGATAGCAAAGTTTGCACATAAATCCTCTAACTTATTACACTTTCTATCAATACAATTGAAAATCACAAAATCAAAATTCTTAATAAATGAAAATTCTTCAAGGCTTTGTCCACCTCTTCTCCACTTCTCCTTCAAAAGCTTGATGATATTGGCATTGTCAACTTCAATTATAAGGCCCTTATAGTCAAACGTCCAATCTTTAATAACATATCCAATGGATCGAATAGCAAGCAGCTCCAACTGTAAGATATCCCAATGAACACCAGAATACCCGAAAGCTGAGAGAAACCTGCCTATATGATCACAGAAAACTCCTCCTATTCCAGCTCTATAAGACGTTAATAAAGCTGCATCCACATTCACCTTAATCAAATCTGGTTGAGGAGGGTGCCAAAGACTTTCCAATAGCAAAAGCTGATTAGCATCCAACCAGCCCGAGCTAAAACAATTAAAGGCAGAAGAAGCTACTGCATAACTGAAAGATTCCACTGCAATCATCAACGAACTCCCCTCACTTCTCCCATGTACCAGCTCATTCCTTACCTTCCATGTAAAGTATACCGCATTGCAATACAATTTCACCAAAGAAGAACTTTGTAAAGCCATCCACTTACTTCTCTCTTCCAAGGAGTTGGAATCATTAATTCCAAAACCCCACTTATTTAAATGAAATAGCACCTCCTTTAGCTTCCTACATTTGGACACCACATGATTTATATCTTCCACTTCATTAAAGCCTCTCGGACATCTGTGTAATGCTTGAAATCTTCTATAAGAAAGGAAATGGAAGGTTGGTAAAGCCAGATCAAAAATCCTCCACCACAAGTTCTCTACCCGAGAATTCAGCTTAGCCTTCTTCAACCAACCCCAGATTTTAGACCTTGTATAGTCATCCTCCACCACAGCAGCCGCCAATGCAGAGATGGACTTCCCGGATTGCTTATGAATTAATTCCTGTTGGTCTTCATGTAAGCTAGGAACGATCTTAACTTTACTAATCAAATTCATTATATCCTCTCCAAAACATTCCTGTAACACAGAAATGTTCCACCTACCCTAGAAGATAAGCATATTCACCATCCAACCACTGTACTCTTGAGGTTTCACAAACTTTGGCCACCTGTTAATGCTTTTGTCCAAGATCCAAATATCTTTCAGGATATCAATAGCATCCCCATTTGCAATGCACCATCTCACAATAGGTTTGAGAAACTTCCCACCATTAGTTATAAGTCTCCAAGCAGCTGAACCAAAATTCCTGCCACCATTATAATTCAAAAGAGAGCCATATTTTGGATAAAGGACTTTATGCAATAAGGACTCCTCATCTTGAACAAACCTCCAAGCAAGTTTAGCCCTTAAAGGACCAACTCTACTAGAGCATGAGTGCAATCCATGGCCCCCACTGCCCAAAGGCCTACATATTGTATTCCAACTCACATAATGGAGTCCATCCCCTCCATTCATCTTGTTCCAGATAAAGCTTCTACACAGCTTATCAATCTCTTCTGAAACTCCCTTAGGAATCAGAGAAAGATTTGAGTGGAAGGTCGGATAAGAGAGTAATACTGTCTTCACCAAGGTGATCCTACCAGCCAATGAGATGAATTTGCCTCCCCAAGTGTTCAGCTTCCTTAAAACATTATCAATGATGAATTGAAAATCCGCTTTTGCTAGCCTTCTCAAAACAATTTTAACACCAAGGTATTTGAACTCCTTGACTCTCTTAAAGCCCATAATGTTGGTTATAGCTCTCCTTCTTCTTCTTCTAAGTGTTTTGCCAAAGAGGATCCCAGATTTTATGACATTAATCTTTTGACCAGTCCAACTACAAAACTCCTTCAGAATACATTTGACCTCTTTCACCTTATCCAACTTTGCTTCAAAAAAGATCATAACTTCATCTTCATAAAGCAGAAGCGAGATTCTAGGTCCATACAGACTAATCTGGATACCAAGAGAGTCCTTTCTCAAAAAAGCGTTAAATAGGAGCTGAGAACAAAGAATGAATAAATAAGGAGACAAAGGGCATCCCTACATGAAACCTCTTTTAGCATAAATCCAATCAGAAGGATTATCATTAATTAACAAAGAGAAGGCATGATTATGAACACAATCCATGATAAGCTTAGAAAACATAGAAGGAAATCCAAAATAATCTAAAGCTTTGCGTAGAGTCGGCCAACCCATGGAGTCATAGGCATGTTCAATGTCAATTTTAAAAGAGACTAAACCCTTTAAAGATTTAGAATACCCGAGCTTTTGGAAAACCTCTTGAGCTATGAGTATATGATCAGATAGAGATCTCCCTTTCAAAAATGCTGCCTGCTCCTTAGAGATCAATTTAGGAATAATATAAGCCAATCTATTTAACAGAACCTCGACAGCAACTTTATAAATAGTATTACATAAGCTAATTAGCCTGTAAAAAGTAGGAGATAAAGGATTAGTCGCCTTAGGAATCAATACTATAAGCGTCTCCTTCCATTCATCACACATTCCAGCCATGGTAAAGAAATGATGCAACGCCTTCCAGAAGTCTTCCTTAATAATGGACCAATAGCTTTTGATGAAGGAATAAGTAATACCATCCTTTCCTGGAGCAATGAA
Source organism: Dendrobium chrysotoxum (assembly GCA_019925795.1). NCBI lineage: Eukaryota > Viridiplantae > Streptophyta > Magnoliopsida > Asparagales > Orchidaceae > Dendrobium > Dendrobium chrysotoxum. Next base: position 21,129,375 of record CM034304.1, on the reverse strand, counting down.
ACCCCCGGCCTGCTTGATCACAACCTCTACTTCCTCTAAGGAGAACTCCTTATTCAAAAAGTCAATATCATCAGCCTCAAAACATTTCCATGGGGCGGTCCAGCCTTCCAAAACACAACTTCTCTCACACCATTTCTTCTTAAAGAACTGGAGCAGAACCTCCTCTATTTAGTATTGATCCTCCACCATACACCCATCTTCATCCTTTATACTGAAAATAAAGTTAGAATTCCTCCTTGCACTAGCAAAATTTTGAAAAAATCTTGAGTTACAATCACCCTCTACCATCCACTTAACCTTCGCACGTTGCCTCCACCAAGTGTTAAGCCGAGCTAAAATGGAGTTCAACTCATTCACCTTTACCTTAAGGGACCGCATCTCTTCAACTGAAAGGTGCCCAATTTCAGCTTCTAAAGTTTGAAGCTCCAAGATTTCCATCTTCAGTACCTCCTTCTGCTGAGTTAAGTTTTTGAATTTTGCTTTACTCCAGTAAAACAATACCTTCAAAGCTTTATTCAATTTATAATTAAGAATTTGAGAAGAGTTCCCAGCAGCTTTTCTTTTCCAAGAATTTTTAACCACTGCAGTTGACGCCGGGTAGGAGGCCCAGACATCTTCAAACTTAAAGGGTCTTTTACACATAGAGCTAATTTCCACCAAATTTAATAAGATGGGATAGTGATCCGATGCCACTCTTGGGAGGTGCCTAACCACCATGCGATGAGACAAGCTTAATGCTGGTGAGTTCACAAAAAATCTGTCCAGTCTCTCCATATCCAATTAGCTCCGGATTTATTATTACACCATGTAAACTTTGGCCCAATACAGCCAACCTCATGGAGGCCATTGTTAGTTAAGAAAGCTTTCATTTCCCTAGGACCTTGAGAAAACATGAATCTCCTCCCACCCCTTTTGTCTTCCTTAGCTAGTAAGCAATTGAAGTCACCACCCACCACCAAAGGAGAATCAATTCCAGAAAAAGCTTCCAATTTCTCCCACAAACTCCTTCTCTTATAAACATCCTTATTGCCATAGATTGTAGCAACTCTCCATCTACCTCTGTTAAGAACATCCAACTCCTCTATTACAGTCTGAGGAGAAGATTCCAACATACTAAAAGAAGCTATGCTACTCTTCCAAATCACTAAGATACCTCCAGACAACCCTACTAAAGGGACATGAAACTAATCCCAGCCACCACCAATCAGTGAAATGACATCTCAATCGCCAAAAGATTTCAGCTTAGTTTCCAACAGCCCTACAAAAAAAACACCATGCTCCTTCACCACGTCTTTTAGATATAGAGAAGCTTTACTTTTCCTAGCTCCTCTACAATTTTAAAACAATATCAAAGACATTAATGGATAAGAGGGGAAGAGCCCCCTACTTTTCCCTTTAAATCGCCATCTAATCTCCTGCTTCTAGTTGCCACATTAATAGGACCGAGTCCTCTCAGTTGTTTAACCCCTTTCCTCTTAACATTTAATGAGCCATCTTCATTAAGCCCCAACTCAACCTTCAAGTCAATACCTAACTTCCCCAAAACATCAACCTTTATTCCTTCTTTGACAATAGAAGGAACAGGGGATGCAACCACATCAACTATCTCCCCTTCCTCAATAATTGCATTTAATACTTCAAACTTATTAATATTATTAAGAATACCACAAGAGGTTGATAACATACCCTCCTCCGATGCCTCAACTGCTAATTGGTTCAGTTTTCCATCACTTGGAACTTCTTCAGCAGCCCGACCTCTAGGCAGAGAACTTAAAGCATTCCCTCCCACATCTAGCACAGCATTAGTAAGAACTCTTGCAGCAGACTCCGGATCCTTCTTAGCAACTGGGATAACCGAAGCTCCCACCTCCTTCACTGCATCCACCTTCACTAAACGTGGCTCAATATTCCTCCTTCTAAGCCTTCTCTTCCCATAGTTTACATGGACCCAAGGTCCATAACCATCTCTTGTGTCGACAGCACCCTCGCCCAGCCTCATATCAGGGATTGCCGATACCACCTTCCCAGCTAAGCTCTCCTTGTGTTCATGAACTTGAGAAGCACCTAAGCCATTCTTTAAGCAATTGTCTTTAAGATGCCCTAACTTCCCACAACTGAAACAAAAAATAGGCAATCTTTCATACTCAATATATTGAAAGAATTTACCTAAGCTACCTTCCACCCATACTCCTAAAGGCAGCTGCCTGTCAAGTTTGACCCGCATACATATTCTTGCAAATTCTCTTCTCCCCCATTGGAACATGTTTCCATCAATAAGATAAGGGGTTCCCACCATGGAAGCAATCCTACTCACATTAATTTCATCCCAACATTATAGTGGGAGATTTGGTATACGAATCCAAATAGGTGCAGTCAACCCTTTCCGAGAAGAAGGCGAAAATGAAGGTGACCACCTATCCATTCCAATTATATTTCCATTGACATACCAAGGTCCACTTGTTAATACCAAATCCACAGGTTCCGGCTCATTAAAAGCATAAAGAACCCATCCCATCCCAAGCAAGGTCAAGTGAAATTTGCCAAAAGAGGCCCATTGACTCCTTAATTCCAAACTAATGATAAGAAAGGGCACATTCTCTCCAAAGACTTTGATGAACAGCAATTTCTGTAGTTTATTAGAGTTATCCAATTCATTCTGAGCATGCAATTTAACTACAGAACCATTCTCGATAAACCCTTCTCCAAGATTTAAGTCTGCAACTCTTATATTTGTTTTCTTACTCCAAGCATTCGATAGAACAGTGGACATCTTTTGAACAGGAGCATTCAGCTGATCCTTAGAATTACAGTTACCCAGATCCTCTGATTCACAGCAACGAACCTTCTCCAAGTTAGACCCTGAGCGATCTTCGCATAAATTTCTTAGAACAACCATTTTTCCGCCATCTAAAATCTTCTTCTATGGCAACAACTCTGCAATAAGACATTTTGCTAGGGTTTGAATCAGAAACACAACCTCTACAGATCCAACAGTAATACTACCACCTTAGATTGGATCACCAATTTTGCTCCATCTTATCTTCGAACTAGAAGAGGATGACGCACCAAAATCATTACTGAAGCCACCAATAGAGTATTGGATAACACCAGTTTTCACTAGACTTTTAACCACATTGTCGGCTAAGACACTTTTCCCTTTCCCCAGAACTTCAATAGATTTCTTTGACATCAGTAACCCGCCTTTATTAATAATCAAGGGATGATCATTCTTGAACCTTGCTTTCACATACTGAAGGAATTCTGAATCACCAAATTCTGGCGGAGACCAACCAACAACAAATCTTGAAAAACTCCGAGCTAATGAGGAAGGAAGGTGAACGTCGAAGGAGCCACTAGCCGATGGTTGCCGGCAGCCTTCTATCCTCATTGGTTGCGCTTGAAAATGTGCGAAAAGGAATTTTGAAAAATAGCTTCTCTCTCTACAAACGTGGAGCTTCTCTCTCTAAGGTTAATAAAGATGATGATGGTTTATTTAGAGTTTTAAACCAGGCCAATTCTGGCTTTTTTGGGAATAGTGGATTGAGGTGCATTGCCTCGCTGGGAGGATGCTACCCCGTCAAAATACATTTCCCATACTTGACTACTGGATTCCTCATACTCATGATTTTTTTGTCAGGTAAATTATCATTTAGAGGAGATTCCACCAACAGTGGGTGTGCAGCAAGGAAATCGGCAACTGCCTGCCCTTTCATAGCACGCAGGGGAATAAAAGTAATTTCAAACTAAAGCAATACCATAGACCACCATACTAAACATCCTGACAATATGGGTCGGGTCATAAGGTATTGCATGGGATTGACACTAGAAATCAAATTGATAGGATGAGAAAGCATGTAATGCTTTAGTTTTTGTACTGTGAAGACTAAGGTAAGGCAATATTTCTCGATTGAAGGGTGCTAGATTTCCAATTGAAGGAGTCTTCAACTCAGGTAATAGAGAGCATTTTCTTTCCCCTCATTATTGACTTTAGCTAGGAGGGCTTTGAGTGACTTGTCAAGGGCCGTAGTGTAAAGGATTAATGAATTTCCTGGAACATGGGCTGCCAAAACTAGTAGATTTGTCAAATATTGCTTGATATTTTTGAAAGCGGATTGCCATTTCTAATCCCATATGAATTTGGCATCCTTTCTAGCCAAGATGGAGAATGATTGACATCTTCTTGAGAGGTTAGAAAGGAATCTTCTTATATTTGCTAGCCTGCCCTTAAGAGACCTTAATTGAGTAAAGTACTTGGGAGGTGGCATATTTAAGATAGCTTTAATTTTGGCATAATTAATTTTAAGTTTGTGGTACCACACTACAAAATTTAGAAATTTCCCTGACATGATATCGAAAATGCACTTCAAGGGATTCTTCTTAAGGTCATAGCGGTGTAATCGCTTGAAGATGATTCTTAAGTCATAAAGATGAGCCTCTTTAACATTATTCTTGATAACTAAATTATCGATATAGCACTCGACTTGATTGTCGATTAAGTCATCAAAGATTCGAGGTATGGCCCGCTGGTAAGTTGCGCTGAAATTTTGAAGGCCAAATGACATCACTTTATAATAAAAGATCCCTATAGGACTTCTGATAGCGTTTCTCTCATCTTTTGGGGCCACCTTGATTTGGTTATAACTAGACGAGTCATCCATCAAGAAGAAAATAACATGTGAAGAGGAAATGTCCACCATAAGTTCTGGTATGGGCAAAGTAAATTCATCCTTAGGACATGCCTTATTCAGATCCCTATAGTAAACACAGACTCAAATTTGACCATTCTTCTTTTGAACTGGCACGACACTGGATACCTAAGAGGGATATTATTCCTCTCTAATAAATTCAGCCTTAGCCATCTTCTTTACTTCAGAAATGACTTATTGTTCGATCTCTAGATGCATGCGTCTAGGAGTATGCTTAACAGGAATGACATCGTATCAGATTCCAAGTTTATGGACTGCTACATTGATGGACAAACCTGTTATTTCATCATATGTCTAGGTGAAGCAATCCTTAAATTGAAAAAGAAGTTGAATCAGATCCCTAAACTAATCATCACTCAACAAAGAACTTATGACAATGGGGTGAGGGTCATCCTCTATTCCAAGGTTAATTTCTTTAAGTTCATCAACGGTTAATTAAATTTCCTCTTCAAATTTAGGGGGAGCATCCAGAACTTGAAGTTCATCAGAATCATCCAAATCTCCAAATAAAGTCTGTTGAGTGAATTGATGATTTCAGTAGGGACATTTTCAGATTTAGGATGACTAGTTATTATTAAGCAATGTTCATCATCATCAAACAAACTAACGGTACCAAAGCTGATACCTCTTGTCTAATTTTTATTGACTTTTGAACTCCAGATGTTTTTGTGGTATCTAGCTTAACCCTTAGTCCATTGACTAGGAGTGAGACCTTTAGAGATGAGAGTTTTGACACTAACAGGAAAGTAACCAAAAGGTAATTCAATTAATTCATTAAAATCTACCTCCTCAAGGGTTACATTACCATCATTCCTTTTAGAGGAGGAGCCAAGCAAAAACTTCTTAACTTTACTTACTTCTCCATCTAAATTAGGGGCATCCTTAGTTACTAACCTTGAGACACTGTCAGTAGACAATGAGGTTAAGGTTAAGGATTTAACTTTCCTATTAAGCTTTTCATAAAGAGTTAATTTAGGGTCGTGACTTTGAACTTTTGAATTATCACCCTCTTGGTCTCTATCTATTTTTAAAGTAAGCTCAAATTTTGGAGGAGGAATTATATTTTGATAGCCAAAAGTAACTCTAGCATGCCTCTTTTTTTATTCTTCATCCAAACTTGATTCCAGTTTGATGTACATTAGGGGAATTCTTTTTTCAACTAAAGCATGGCCTCGATCGCATGCTCTTTGGGCCATCCTTTCATCTCTTTGAGGTAAACTATTTTGATGCCTAAAAACCACACCCTCGACATCGTCTTTACTACTTGAATTTTATCTTTTTTGATTTTCGACTTTTGAATTTCTTCTAAACTTTAACTTTCTGCTTTCTCCTCTTTGACATTGAGCTCTACCTTAGAACAGGCAGTGGACCCTTTGGGTATGTAGTATACATCATCCTTATTGATCTTGATCTCATGAATAAAGAATGGTTGCAGATTACCCTTGATTTCATACTTAATGTCATCTTATTTGTACTTGATGCATTGATATAGGGTAGATGGAACTATCTTATACTCATGGATCCCAGGCCTACCTAGGAGCATATTAAAGGATATCGCCAAATAAATTATATGAAAATTTTCTACTATTTTCGAATCTTCTATCTCTAAAAGGAGGGTAATTAAACCTAAAGCCTTCTCACCCTTCTCGTTGAACCCATCTCCAAACTTTAGGATTAATTTAGACCCTAAATCAGATCCAGACCCTAGGATTCTTCTAAATCAATCCAGATTCAAATTAATCCAGACCTTAAGGCAACCTATTCAAAACTCAAATCAATCCCGATCTCAAGTCAATTTCAGCCTCTAATTAATCTAGATCTTAGTTTAATCTAGATTTAATCTCAAGACTTAAGCAGGACCTTAGGACCTATTCTAGACATTATGATCTTCCTAGAGGTTAGACCCTAGGACTCTCCCATATCCTAGGATTCTTCATAGACTCTAGATCTTAGATCTACCTAGATCTTAAAATTATTCTAGATCTCAGACTCTAAGATCCCTAGACCATAAGATTTCTAGATTCTAGGATTTTCCTAGACTTCAGACTCTAGATTAACTCAGACCCTAAGATTTTCTTAGACCCTATGATCCTTTTAGATTCCAGATCTTAGGATTTATCCAAGCCCTAGAACTCTTCTAGATTTTGGATCCTAAAATCCCTTTAGATTCTAGGATCAACCCAAATTCAAATAAATCCAAACTCCTAATCAATCCAGATCTCAAACCAATCTAAATTCCAAACCTATTAAAGCTTAAAACCTATCTAGATCCCTAGGGAATTCAATCTCTAGATCAAACCTCATTTAATAAAACCTATGACCAAACTTTAATACTATCTAATCAATCATAATCACCCATATGATCATGAGAGATGAGGATAATTCAAGTTCAAGCATTCAAACCTAGAATCCAGATCAAATCCATAAATTTCAGGCCAAATCCCAAGCCTAAAGGACCCTGTCCTGAAACCCTTTTCCAGGGAGTTTTCAAACATTTCAAAACCTAGTCAAATGATTTCTGATTCATAGTCTATCAGTTGAATACTGATGTGACATGTCTCTAGAGGCAACCCTATAAATTTGAGCCCATTCTGAGGTCTCTAACCCTAGAAACTGGATTAAAATCTAATGGCTGTAAAACCTTTACAAATTTACATCCCATGCCACTGGACCTTGCACCCAGTGGATTTTGACCTTGGAGCATTTTTCAAAGCCTCAAATCACTTCCAGACCATTGATTATGATTCATTGAATTTTAATCTATATTTTTTTGGACTCATTTTGACCTCCAGTTTACCAGGGGTCAAAATGACCAAAATACCCCTTAGGGGTTCAAATGTACATTTCAAATCAAATGACCTCCAAATTGCTTGGAACCACTTCCAAGAATTTTCAAATATTAAACCCAACCTATTGAACCCAAACCTAGACCCTGGGTCAACCTGGTTGACCAAGTCAACTAGGTTAACCAAACAGGCCCTTTAGGGTTCAAATAAGTCATTTTGACCAAATGACCTCTCCAGACCTTGGGACCACCTTCATTAGTCTCCAAATATCATTCTGAATCTGTTGGACCTAACCCTAGGCTTTGGGTCAAATTAGTTGACCAAGTCAACCAAAGTTCACCCAATAGACCCTTTATGGGCCCAATAGACCCATTTGACCAAATTGAACTCCCCAGACTTTGGAATCACTTCCAACAGATTTTAAATATCATTCCAGACCTGTTGAGCCCAAACCCAGTCCATGGGTCAACCTAGGTTGACCTAATGGCCCTTTAAGGGCCCAAATGGGTGTTTTGACCCATTTGACCCTCTTAGACTCAACAAACACCTCCAACAAATTTTGAATGTCATTTCAAACTTGTTGAGCCTGGACCCACCCCCTGGGTAAACCTAGTTGACCAAGTCAACCTAGGTTGACCTAAATACCCCTTTAAGCCCTTAATGGGTTATTTCAACCCATTTAACCTCCGAAATCATTTTCAAGCCTCAAATTAATTCTAAATCATGGTCCAACCATTCCCTAATGCTTGGCCATTCAAATCCAAACAAAGTTGACTAAGTCAACTATGAGACTTGGTCAAATAGCTTCAAATCCCTTTCTTAAATTTTAAGCATTCCTTATTAAGGCCTTGAGACATATTCAATCAAATCCTAAACTCCATCCCTTGTCTACCTAGGCTCAGGTTGACTGTTTGACCAGTCAAGCAGTCAACATATGCATTAGGAGTGGTCAAAGAGGGTCAAATTTCCCCTCAAACTCAACTCATCCCACTTAAACCTCCTCCAAGCCATTACTCCAGCTCTAAAACTCACCTCCCATGCCACCTCAGCTTTCATATGGCATGGGGAGTAGTCAAAGTGTCAAATCATGGTTGAAGGTGGTCAAATTTGGTCAAATGACCCCCTAAGCCTAATCCTTCTTATGCTAAGCCCCTCTAGCTATCTAACCAGACTTTAGAAGCTTCCTAGAGCTTTCCCCAGCCCTATGATCAAGATCAAATGGCTGCCATCATTCCCATATACTTGCAAGGACATATGGACACTTTCCACCTAGGATGTACCCTTGTCCTTGATTCCCTCTGCTCCCAATAACTCCCTGGATAGGTGGCATTCATCCAAGGGTCCAGGCAATCAATCTCAGCCCTCCATTCAATCTGGAGTGGATTGAATAGGATAAAACATCCTTTCGATCCCTCATTCTAACCCTAGCACTCTCTCTCCACTCTCAACTCCTAAAGTCCAGCTCTCAGTTCGTTCGAGCTCTCCAAGAGTTCCTCGACACTTTCTGATCAGAACTCCACTGGTCAAAGCTTACCGATGACCAGAATCTGGTGAACCGAGACTACATTCTATCCAGGCTCGATTACTACCGATCCGGACATTCTCGAGCTGCGATTTCTTCTAGAAAAGTAAACGTGGAGAAACTACAAGTTTAGAGAATCTTTAAAATCCAAAATCCATCGGTAAACTCTATTGAAAACTTAAACCCTAGTTTAGAACACACTAGTTTAAATAACTTTTTGTTAAGCTTGTTTTAAGTCAATCCAAATATTCCACATGATTTCTGTTCATGTTCTTAGATTAAGTTTAAAATTTCATCGAATTTGATTTATCGGATCGAACAAACAAGCCAAAAAATTGAGTTTAGGGCTCTTTCATGACCTGGTCCAGGTGCACAAAATTTCAAATGTTGATCTGACGATCAACGGTTGAGATCTCATTATATCGCACTCGCTATGATCGTGTATATGTGAATCCCGTCCCATTACTCTATTCGGCTCTATCTGAGCCATCTATTCAAAATTGCAGGATTAATCCTCCACCGTCTGATCTCTCTTATTCGAGATTAAATGGTAGGATTTAATCTCCACCGTTGATCCAGTCACGTGCTTGATCCGATAGTCCAGACTTCCCGCTGACGTGGATAAGTGGTCGCAAGATCGAGTCGCGTCGTTATTACAATCATTTGTAATGATTGCGTAGCGGTACAATCATTGTAAATGATTGCCAGCCGCCTCCACCGCTTAATCCGATCGTCTAGAAGCCGCAACATGGCCTATCGACGACGCATTTTCGAACGGACGGGTGGGATGTTGCCACATTGCCCCTCCCGCGCCGGCTAAGGATTTAATAGGCTTTATTATTATTTTTAAATATATTCTAATTAATAGATTTAAATAATTAATTAAAAAATTAAATTTAAAACTAAAATTAATATATTATATATCAAAAATTTTATAAATTTTTTTTTAATTTAAAACCATTAATGATTTAAATTATCAAACATATTTTGAATTTTTTTTAATGTTAAATATTAATTACTTTAAATTAATATTTAAATTAAAATGATTAAAATATTTAATAAAATCTAAAATTTTATTTTAAAGTTATTTTAATATTTCAAATAAATAATTACATTATATTCATTCTAAAATTTTATTTAATAAAATTTTTTTTATTCAAGATGTTTTATTTAACTACTTTGAATAATCCTTTATATATTAATATATAATTAATACTAATTAAATATTTCTAAATATTTAAGTTTTTTTATGTTAAATATTTAAGAAAATTAGAGATTTATTTTCTTATTTTAAATTAAATTAAATTTAGGAAATATTTATATTTTCAAATTATTATTATTATTATTTTTTATTAAATATTTAAATGTTGAATTAATTTTTAAGTGAAATTAAATTAAAGTAATTTTGAGAATTCAAATTAAATCATTTTTAATAATCTCAAAATTTCAGAAACATTTAAAATTGAATTGAATTTAATTTAAAAGATAATTTTAAGTTTTAATTAATTTTAAATTATTTTAAATTCATTTAATTACTTTATAGCTTTAAAAATTCATTAAAAATTCAAATTAAATCATAAAAATTAATATAATATCTTAAAATTTTCAGAAAAATAAATACTTTAATTTAAAATTAATTTTAGAGATTAAAAACCTAATTTATTTTGATTAATATTAACTATTTAGTCAATTTAGTGTGTAATTAATATTTAAAATAGAGCACAGAAATATTTGTTATCATCAAAACTATAATACTTAAAGCCAGATTTGCAATATTTATGTGATTTAGCTGGCTCCCTAATCCATGCTAGGGTATGTCTAGATTTTTATTGCATTAACTGGGTTCCGGGTTACTGATTTTCAGTACCCATTTTAGACTTAGGATCTGAGTCAGATTTTTAATCTTAAAGCCTCAACCTCTGGGAATCTAGTTCCCACTTTCTAATAAAATTGATCATTCAAATTAAATATCTATTTCAATTAAATTCAAGCCCAACACTTAGGATAGATTGGGGTATTTCTGAAGTAATTTAGAATCTCAAGACACCTCCTACTCTTCCTCCTTTGACCTCCAGAAATAAGTGTTCAAATTTGATCCATTCCTTATTTAAAATTCCAAACCTCATCTTCCTTTGATATCATTCTTTTAAATTTAAATAAAATTCATATCACTATTTTAATCGAGAGTATTTATAGAAAATTTTCTGGTTTCTTACGATGTAATTAACTACGAGGGCTTGCGCTCATAGGAGATTTAGAAACCCAAACCAGATTTCAAAATTAAGCTTTTCAAAACTTTTATTAATTATCTTTGGGAAAATTAAATGTAACGATTATTATCGTAATTTATAAATAATTAATAATAAGCGATATTTTCTTTCTCCGGATAAATATGTCATTCTATTATTACAACTTTGATCATGAAATTAATGATCTTTGTGCTAGATTATTGTAGTCGAACATTGAATTAAACATCACTTTGATCCTTTGGGATCATATGCTATTTCTCCTTGAGTTTGATTATGATAATCAGGATAAATTCAAAGATTTGCAATTTGAACCTATTAGGGAATGATATGTTCATCTTTTGAGGTGTTATATCATTCATAATAAGCGTTCGATCTCAAATATTAAAAATTCCAGAAATTTAATCTTCATAAAGAAAATTAAACCTTTTTCAATCATACATATTTTCAATCAAATAAAAAATGGCGACTCCACTGGAGACAATCTCTCTCTCCATCTTTATTAGTGATATGAATTTTCTTAAATCGGTAGTTTTAACTACTTTTCTTCCATTGGTCCCTCTACCCATTTCTCCCTTGAGTGAGTGTGGCCAACTAAATTAAGATATGTAAAAAAGAGAGGTGAGTGTAGGAAATCTCCCTCCAGGTCTAGCTTTGACATTTTGCCTCTAATTTAATTGGTATAGCAAAAGAGTCAAGCCAAATCCCGTTCAAACCTTTCTATAAATGTTAGAAACTTGCATGCTCAGATTAATCAACTGCATGCTAAGTTATATAACTTATAGAAGGTCCCCTAACTTTAAAAATCAAACTCTCAAAATCTTTGTCAAAGTCTAAATTTCTTTCAAAATCTAAATGACATATACTCTATATCACTATATATTGGATTGTAATTTTTACAATCCAATATATATGAGTGAATGTATAAGTCATTTTCAAATTCAATTCAAAATTTGATCTTTTTAATGAAGTTTACCTTCGACATTTCAATCCTGAATCACTCGTCGGAATGAAAGAGTTGGGTCAACTTTTTAGCATCTCCCTATTTAAATTTTTGTAAACCTTTTATTTAACACGAGTTCAACACCTCGAGTTTCAAAAATAAGGAGAGGTGCTACTAAAATTTCAAATTTTTTTAACATTCATCTTAAAGTTATTCAATTATAATAGTCATTGCTGTATATTTTCCTACAACGATCGTTGCAGTTTAATATACGCAATGCACTTTCAATCCCTCCGGTTGTTTCAATTTTTGACATTTCATTCCGAATCACTTATCGAGATGAAAGAGTCAGGTTGATCTTTTAGAATCTCCTTCTTGAATTTTGTAAACTCTTATGTTGAATACATGTCCAACACTTTGAGTTTCAAAAATAAGGGGAGGTGCTGCCGGAATTTCAAGTTTTCAAAACATCCTTTTTAACTTCTTCAATTTTAATTGTCATTTGTCATATGTTCTCTTAAAATATCTTTTTTAAGATTAACTTTGACAATACTAATCCAAGTTCTTCCAAAAATTAATGTCAAATTTTAGTATCTCTCAAATCTTTGAACTCTGACATTTTACCTTTGATAAGATAAAAGAGTCAAGTTCATTTATGTAGGATCTTCCCTAAAATTTGTAAACTGTCACATTAAATGCAAATTCAACATCTCGAGTTTCAAAAATAAGGAGAAATACTGTCGACTTTTTGAGTTACTGAAATACCTTTCAAATGAAATTCAATCTTCATTGTCACATGCATTACTATAACATTCTCTTGTAGTATAACATATAAAATGCAAATTCAATCACTTCTAAATTTAGATTCAAAGATCTAATCTTTTACCAAATCAAATCTCTGACATCTTATCCCTTAACTACTCAGTGGGGTGAGAGAGTCGAGTTGAAACTTCTTAATTTTCCTGAAAATTTGTTAACCATCAGGCTGAAATCAAATTCAACCTATTGAGTTTCAAATACTCAAGGAAAATTTTTCAATTTTTAAAACTTCAAATCTCCATTCAAATCCATTCAAGTCAAATCCAGAGCATCGTTGCTATATGTCTTCCTATAATATTTTCTTGTAGTTAAACATATACAACGAAAATTCAAATGTTCTTCTTGTCAAAATTAATTTTTATGTTTTATCATTATATATCAGATTATAGTTCTTATAATCTGATTTACATGATAAAATATAGAAAATTTTTTATCAAATTTCAAGTTCAAATTAAATCTTCTTTTTCAAATTATAGATAATCAAATCCTTTACAATGGCTAGAAAACTTATGTTCTCTATTGACTGTGACCTCCAAGTCAAAGAGTTAATTCACAGTAGTGCAATTCAGTTTGGAATGGGCTTTAAGACTTTGAAATTATCTATGAATGGTGGAACAATCATTAACCTCGCTGCTGAGGGCGAGAATGGTCCAGTAGTTGAGTTAGCAGTGGGGGAAACAAGTGACCTTCCCCCCATGCAAGAGCTGGCAGCAAGTGTTACCCTTACACCTCCTGCACCCTCAGTCCAAAATGAGGACAAGAAACCTGAAGTCAAATCCACTGTTGAGAAGGGATCTTCCAGCTCTGTAGTACTATTTGGCACCAAGAGTGCTAGGAAAAACTATCTGAGAAGGGTGAGGAAGAAGATCACTAAGTCAAGAAAGATTGCTGAGCAAAAAGCTTTAAGTCTAGTTGAGCCTAAGGCTGCTGAGGAGCTACCTATCCCTGCCTCTTCTCCACTCCTAAAAGGGAGTCATTTTCACCCCCTAGTAGCTGCTACAGGGGAGGAGAGGGTTGCACGGATTGCTAGCTCTCCACCTAGCCTGGTTAACTACTCTATGAAGAGAACTACAAAGGAAAAGTATACTTTAAGAATAAGGATGTTAAGGAACATTATTCACACCTGTGCTGTTGAGACAGGCCAAACTAAGGAATAATATGTGAAACACCTGAAGGGGGTGATCTTACATAAACTTGAGAAGGAAGTGTTAAAAGAAGAAAGGTCTGAAGCAAGAAACCTGACTCCTCAGCCAGTGAGGAGAAACAAAAAGTTTGTTAAGCAACCTGTCGCCTCAATCTTAGTGGATGGATATTATTGGGTGCCTCATCTCCCATATGCAAAGATGGAAGAAATAGTATTAACTGGATCTGTAGGGGTCACCCTCTCAGAGGTAGACCTCCAGTTCCCCCTTCAAGGTTCTGAATGTTGGCCACTATGATAGCCAAATCAAAAGAGATTATTAAAAATTTGCAACTAGTTGATGTTAAGGGCAAGAGGCCCATGCTTTTGGATGAGCCATATGTACCAATAAAGATAAGCAGATCTGTTAGGATCTAGATAAGAGATACTCAAGTTCTATTACCTGTTGATATCCCCTGAATCCTCATCCAGGGATGTAAGGATTCTCCTTAGTTTGATGTTGGAGTTCCCACCTATCAAACTCCTTCGTCGCCTGTTAAGATAGATATCCCTCACCTGAAAGTTCAATAGGGATGTTAAGCCCTAGTGAACTAGTTCTGAGGCTAACCAAGAGCGAGGGGGGGGGGGGGGGGTGAATTGGTTATTTAAAAATTTCACAATAACAATGAAAAATCTTTTCGATACTTAGCAGCAGAAATAATTAAACAAGAACGAAAAGATCAATCTCAGATATTTACCCACGTAGTTAATATCAAAAAATAAAGTACAGAACTAAATCATAAAAGCAAACCAGATTTTATAGTGGTTCGGTCAACTTGACCTACGTCCACTCCCCGAAGCCTCCCCTCTGGGTATTGCACTAAACAAAAAGTGTCTCTCCTTTTGCTCCCGCAGCAAGTCGGAGAAGCCTGTACAAGACCTCCTTTTCACCACATGGTGGGGCAGAGAACCCGACCTCCTTTTGCTTCCTTCTGAAGTAGGAAGAGAACCTTCAAACTCCTTTTGCTTCCACCTGAAGCGGGCAGAGAACCCCGGATCCTCTTGCGAATGATCCTCCCATGACGAACACCAACTAGACGAAAGACGACGAGCGGAGAAGACGACTCTGATCCGTGCTTGGAGCAACCTTAGTGAATCTCTCACTAACTCCCCCTCACAAGATCCTCTCTCTCTCTCCCAAACTCTCTCTCTCTTTAGGGTTTCTTTGCGAAGGAAAGTGGCAAAAGATTTTTCTTGTTTCAAGAAAAAGTTATTTTATAGGAGGGCTTAAAATTTGCCCCAAATCTCAACTGGTCGGCCAAGATCATCCAGGACGATCGGTATATCATCCTGTACGATCAGTTCAAATTCAGCTGTTTCAGCCTGGACGATTTGGCTCTTCTGGACGATCAGTAGAAAAAATTATTCATATCGTCACGTACGATCCTGCGATCGTCCGGGACAATTAGTGCAAATCGAGGAATATCGTCCAGAAGATAGTTCAGGTCGTCCAGAGAAACCTGTGTTGGACGACCAAAAAATGACTTAATCGTCCAGGATGATAGGGACATCATCCTGTACGATTAGTTCAAAAAGTACTAAAATCGTCCTAAACACAGTTCGGGACATACAGCTGAAATGTACTAGATGATCATGATCGTCCAGGACGATCCTGCGATAGTCCAGGACGATATGATCGTATCAATTAAATATTAATTACTTTCCTTAATTACCAGACTAATTTAGGCATGATTGTTCTGAATCATCCAGGACGATACACGTATCGTCTGGGACGATCAGCCAAATAGCTTAAAATAAAAACTTACCTAACTTGTTCTGGCGGCTGAGAATTTCTGATTTGAGCATATCGTCCCGTACGATCAAAAGATCATCCAGGATGATCTGCTTAATCAGACTCACTTAACTTGGTCGCCCTAATTAGGGTTTTTATTTTTACTAGATCATCCAGGACGATGTGAATATCGTCCAGGACGATCTGAATAAAAAAATGAACAGAAACTCTAACTCACTCAAGCTCTCCCCCTGAGTGTGTGTGTGCAAGATTACTTAGCTAGGGGATCAGTTACATTACAATTGACTCAATAAAGAGAAAAACCATACATTTGACACACTTGGACCCGATCTTGAGTTGGCTTGATTTGCTCGTGATCTTTTGTGCCTGAAACGGGTTAGCCAAGCAAAAACATAATAGAGACATGTTTGTCATCATCAAAACCAGATTTGCAATAATCTCCCCCTTTTTGATGATGGCAAATATTTGTACAGTAGTTTGAAAATAAAAATAAACAGGAGATCAAAAACCAGATATTTTTTTTTTAATTTTCATTTAACAATCAAACTAATACAGAAAATATAACACATAACAAAAACTGAAACGACTACAACTGACTCCCCCTTTTGACATCACAAAAAGGAGGAGGGTAAAACAGAACACGGAAATATAAGTACAAAACATAAAAGAAAACAACTACAAAATAGAAAACTAGAACGGAGGCGGATCCTGATCGGAAGAAGGAGGTGGCGATGGTGGGTTGAAGTAGTGGTGAATGGCATGAAAATGGGCTCCAATCCAGGCAATATCCTGGTCATGCTGCTGTTGCTGCTGCGCAGCATAGTCAGTGAAGCGTTGGATGTCCTCGGCGTGCCGCTACTCCTGGGCAACCACATAGGAGTCAAATCTTGCCTCCCACTGATCGAAGCGCTGCACCAGATGGTCAAAGGGAGAGGCAATGTGAAGGGGAGCAGGTGCCTCTAGTGCAGCAGGAACTGGAATGGCCTCTTCCTCAACATCCGGGGTGGGCTCCAGATGTAGTCGGGTGCTGTGTAGGACATGGAAGGAATTGTTGGTGAAGAAGGAAGGAAGGACATCTGGAGCTGTGGGATATTACAGGTCATATTTAGTTTCGAGGGCATAGACAATGATGTGTCCTAAGGCTAGATTTGGACGACGGCGATGACCTGGATCCCGAATAGTGGTGAGGTGCTCGAGGTACCGGATAATAAGGTCAGTGGCATTAAATTCCATATGGGCCAGGATGTAGTATGTGGTCAAGGACAGGAGTGGGGTGATGTGAATTCGATCCCCCGCCTTTGGAATGACGGAGGAACGAAGAACATGCTGAATAGTCCGGGCGTCCTTAAGAAGTTTAGTGCAGGCATTGTCATGATAAGGGGCATTTGTATTGCGAAGGAAATGATTGGCGACACTCCAATCATAGTCAGGGTCGGTGATAAGGGTGTGGAGTTTATCGCCAGTGACGAAAAGTTGGAGAATGTTATGAAAGTCCTGGTAAGTGAGTTCGACGGGGCGCTGATTTACATAAGAGCGGAGGGTGAAATAATCAGCCGAAATCCGTAAGTTTGCAAAGAAAATGCGAAGAAGTTCCGAGCTAAAAGGAAAGGCGAGAGTCATGATGAAGGTGAGGGAGGTGTGTGCGAAGAGGTCAAGGACAGGATAAGTTAGAGTGCGAGGATTTACTATTTTCGATATTGTGATCCCCACTTCACAATATCGCTCGTAGGCAGCCTGATCGGCTGCATTGGGGAAGCGAGGATCAACAGGCCCCCGGGAGGAGCTTGTACCCTTTTGCCGCGAGCGTTTGCCACCAGCCATTAGGAATCAAAAGTGAAGGAAAGTAGAGGGAGAAAGAGTGTGGAAAATCCTTAAGAAAACTGTTGTTTATATAGAAAACGGCCTGATCGTCCCGTACGATAGGCGATCGTCCCGAGGAGTCAGGCTGGACGACCGTTGATGAAAAGGTATCGTCCAGGACAATTAGGTGGATCGTCCCGGACGATGTGCAATAAGTGTGTCGGACGGGCCGAATTCCAATCATCCAGTGGCTGACACGTGGATCGTCCAGGATGATGAAGTGGATCGTCCAGGATGATGGATAATAATTGGTGCAATGCCAGCCGTTTGATCAGATCAGGAAGATATGGATCATATCGTCTAGGACGATGTAAGGATCATCCAGGACGATCGCCAATAATTGGAATTTTTTAGCAGCAGGAGCAGTATGGGGATGATTTTGAATGAATCATCCAGGATGATGTTTGGATCGTCCAGGATGAAGAGGATCGTCCAGGATGATCGGGGTATTGTCTAGGACGATGTGAGGAAAACAGAAAAAGATGGATGATGAAGATGACCGATCAGGATCCCAAAAACACAATCATGAAATCAAAATAAAACAAAAACGAATAAAACTCACAGAAAAAACACATAAAAGCAACATTTTTTTTTGATCAAGCTGCTCGAGTAAATCAAAATTTTTCCTTGATTTTAGATTCAAAAACCAATAAGAAGACGATTGACAGTGCATAAATCCAGAAAAGGTTGGAAAAATCAACTTTTGTAACTCCGACCCCAAGCACCTTATCGATGCAAACCTCTTTCAAAACAAAAATCCGATTCAGAAGAAAAGACATTAGATTTGAAAAGAGATCCTTTCAAGCCTCATTCTAGAAAAATATCTGATATAATAGTGTTACAAAGTAAAAAAATCAGAAATCAGGATTTTCAAACACAAGCTTTTGAAAGTATTAAGCGGCACACAGATTTTTCTAAGACTTTTAACGATCTGAAAGGAAGGAAAGCTTGGTTGGGCTCATTTTGTGCCTCTTTTTCAATTTAGTTGGCGCTTTGCGCATCTTTTCATTTTTGATACACTTTGTGTATCTTTTAGTTGGCAATTTTTCGCATCTTTTCAGCTTTCGGCTCATTTTATGCTTCTTTTTCAATTTATTTGGCGCACTACACATCTTTTATAAGCTTCCTCCTTTTCATAATCATTAAAGAGTCTCAGCTGTGAAATTATCTTCCAAACATAGGAGATGACTCTCCACAGTAAGGAAGAATGATTCATAAAACAAAAGTCATACATCATATGCTAAATGCAATCACTTGGTTTAGAAAATCAAACTAATGACTCAAGACTTTGAAAAACACTATTGATATGAGGTAGATTACTTAAAGAAGATAAAATAATCTCTTTTTTAAAAACTAACATTTTAATTTTGAAGAGAATTTTTATCCAAAAGAAACTATACACCAGTAAAGGAGTTAGAGGAAGAGAAACAATCATCAATATTTCTTCCCTTTAACAGATTCAGTGGAATAAATCGCTGCTTACCAGCTTCCAAATCAAAACAAGGTAAAACGCCCAGTCAGAAATTCAGATTATCAGAAGTAGTGAGCGGTGATCATATTTTGAAAAGCATAAAATAGTAAGTGCAAGATATGAACCAGTGAATAAAAATAGGTAGTAAATCACATCAAAGTAAATAATCAAATCAAACTAACAGTAAGGCTAAAACAGAAATCAGTAGAAGAAATAAAATCAACTGAAAGAAAATAATCAAACCAGAAACTAACTAACAGAAAATAGAATACCAATCAGAACAATCAGAAATCAGCAGTCATCAGAATCGAGCATTTATATCAATCACTCCTAATCTGGTTCTCAAA
Source organism: Dendrobium chrysotoxum (assembly GCA_019925795.1). Taxonomy (NCBI): domain Eukaryota; kingdom Viridiplantae; phylum Streptophyta; class Magnoliopsida; order Asparagales; family Orchidaceae; genus Dendrobium; species Dendrobium chrysotoxum. The sequence continues at coordinate 21,109,742 of CM034304.1, read as the reverse complement.
ATGCTGAATGAGTCAAAGGCCAGTGATTTAGTGAATATGTCAGCCAGCTGATTTTCAGTTGCTATGTGATGTAGCTCAATGTCCCCTTTTGTAACATGGTCCCTAATGAAGTGATGCCTTATATCAATGTGTTTGGTCCTAGAATGTTAGATTGGATTCTTAGAGATACAGATGGCACTAGTATTATCACACAGAACAGAAATTGTGCCAACAGGTAATCCTAAATCCAAGACTTGTTGCTTCAGCCAAAGAACATGAGCCACACAACTTCCTAAGGCAATGTACTCAGCTTCAACAGTGGAAAGTGCAATTGAGTTCTATTTTTTACTGGACCAGGAGACTAATGACTGTCCTATGAACTGACAAGTCCCAGAAGTGCTCTTTCTATCCACCCTACACCCCGCAAAGTCAGAATCAGAATATCCAATGATCTCAAAAGAGGTGTTGTGCCTAGCGTACCAGATTCCTAGGTTTGGGGTCCCTAAAAGATATCTAAGAATTCTCTTAACAGCAGTCAGGTGGGACTCTTTAGGATCAGCCTGAAACCTAGCACAAAGACAGACACTAAACATGATATCAGGTCGGCTAGCTGTTAGGTAAAGCAGTGATCCTATTATTCCTCTATACTTCTTCTGATCAACAGATTTCCCACTTGAATCCTTATCTAACTGAACTAAGGAGGTCATGGGAGTATTGATTGGCTTGGCTTTGTCCATTTCATATTTCTTCAAAATGTCCTTAGTGTATTTAGATTGATTGATAAATGTTCCATCATCCATTTGCCTTATGCTAAACCCCAAAAAGTAGGACAATTCTCCCATCATACTCATCTCAAACTCCTTACTCATTATTTTAGAAAACTCATCACATAAATATTTATCAGAAGATCCAACAATGATATCATCAACATAGATCTAGAAAATGAGTAAGTCATCCCCTAATCTCCTCAAAAAAAGGGTGGTGTCTACGCTCCCCTTAACAAACTCTCTTTCTAACAGGAATGTGTTAAGCCTCTCATACCAAGCTCTGCGTGCCTGTTTCAATCCATATAAGGCCTTTTTTAATTTATAGAAATGATTTGGATATTGGGAACTCTCAAAACTTGGGGGTTGTTCTACAAAAACATCTTCTTTTATTACCCCATTTAAAAAGGCACTCTTGACATCCATTTGAAACAGCTTGAATCCCTTATAACATGCAAAGGCTAGTAGCACTCTAATGGCTTCCAATCTAGCTACAGGGGCAAAAGTCTCCTCAAAATCAATCCCTTCTATCTGATTATACCCCTTAGCCACCAATCTTGCCTTATTTCTCACCACCACACAAGAATCATTCATCTTATTCTTAAAGACCCACTTGGTTCCCATAATACTTTGATTTTTAGGTCTTTCTACTAACTCCCAAACATCATTCCTTATAAATTGATTCAATTCTTCCTGCATAGCTAAAATCCAAAGCTCATCCGACAAGGCTTGATTGATGTTGGTGGGTTCAGTCATTGAGATAAAGGCAGAATGATTTACTTCCTTCCTAAGTCCATGCCTAGTCCTAACACCTTCAGAAGGGTCTCCTAAGATCAGTTCTTTAGGATGACTCGAAGAATATCTCCAATCTCTAGACAATGTGGTTTGAGGTTCTACCCTTTCCTCCAGATTTGTATGTCCAACCCCTTGGGTAACCTCAACAATCTCTTCATCTTCTACTTCAGATCTAGACTGCTTAGGATCAGATTCATCAAACACTACATGGGTTGTTTCTTCCACCACCAAAGTCCTCTTATTAAACACCCTAAAGGATTTCCCCACACTTAAATATCCTAAGAACACTCCTTCATCAGATTTGGGGTCAAATTTTCCTAAGGGTGACTTCCCGTTGTTAAGAATGAAAGCCTTACAGCTAAAGACATGGAGGTGGGACAGATTTGGAGTTCTAAACCTAATGATCTCATAAGGTGTCTTGTTCAGTTTGACTCTCACATTCACCCTATTCAGCACATAACAGGCAGTGTTCATCGCTTCAGCCCAAAAGTATTTTGGAAGTGAATACTCGGCAAGCATGACTCTAGCGGCTTCCACTAAGGTCCTGTTCTTCCTTTCAGCTACCCCGTTCTGCTGAGGGGTCCTAGGAGCTGAAAAATTGTGACTAATCCCTTGCTCCTCACAAAAACTTCCAAATCTTTCATTTTCAAACTCCCCTCTGTGATCACTATGGATGATAATAATCTCACATCCTAACTTCTTCTGAATCCAAGTAGAGAAGGATCTAAACTCATCAAATGACTCAGATTTATGTGATAAAAATTTCACCCAAGTGAACCTCGAATAGTCATCTACAATCACAAACCCATAGACTCTCCCCCCTAAGCTGGTAGTGCCAATGGGTCCAAAGAGGTCCATGTGAAGAACTTCTAAAGGTCTAGAGGTGCTAATGTCCTTAACAAAGTGAAAGGAGGACTGGACTTACTTTCTTAACTGACAGGCATCAAACAGGTGATCCTTAGTGAACTTAAGCTTGGGCACACCTCTAACTAAGTCCTTTTGGGTGACTCTCCTAAGGGTTTTCATACTGGCATGACACAATCTCCTATGCCATAACCAAGACTCATCAGCAGCAGTTTTTAAGCAAATTGAATTATCAGATTTAATGCAACTTACATCCAGCTTATAGATGTTGTTGATCCTTTACCCCTGCAAAACAACTTCATCATTTAAGCTTAAAATGCAGCCAGTGGGCAGGAATTTGATGCTGTATCCCTTGTCACAAAGTTGACTGATGCTCAGTAAGTTGTGTTTCAGTCCATCCACAAGCAAAACATTATCAATCATAAAATTCTTTGAATCACCAATTATACCTGTGCCTACCACCTTCCTAGTGGTGTTATCTCTAAGTGTAACCTTGCCTCCAGCCCTGGCCTCCAGCGAAATGAACTGATTTGCATCTCCAGTCATGTGTCTAGAACATCCGCTGTCTAGGTACCACATGCTCTCACGAGGTCTTGTGTGAGAGCACCCCTACAAAAATATCAAACGTCAGTCTTAGGAACCCTTCTTATGAAAAGAAGAATGCAATACATGCGTGCTGTGCTGTGAAACAGGCAGTTTGGGTTTCCACACCCAATGTGTACTACGGTAAATAGTGCAGGTGTGGGAAATGTGTCCTAACATGCCACATGAAAAACATCTAACACCAGGAAAAGGATTAACTAAACGTCGTGAGTGGTAGTGCCTCTTCCTAGAAGTGTATGAAACATGCTTTGATGAACTTGCAACAGATTTTTCAAAAGGCGGCGGTGCATAAAACTGTTCAAAAGTAGGTGGTTTTTTGTTCTTTTCAAAAGCATTAAGTTTTACTCTTAAAATTTCATTCTCCTTATTAAGACTACCAATCTCAAAAGTTCTTGCACTTTCATTACTTTCTAAATCACATGCCATATCTTTTAATTTCTTAAAGGCAGCTTCTAGTTCAACATGCGATATTTTTAATGCATCATGCTCAATAATTAAATTAGAATGCTTTCTATTCAATTCATCAAACTCATCAAGTAAAGACATGTGATTGCTATCAATAGTGGAATGATCTTTAATCAAAACATCATGCTCTTTTTGCAAAGTCAAGTAATCCAATTTCAAACTAGCATGGGCTTTCTTAAGCTTCCTATATGATGCATGAATTTTTTTAGATACCTCAAATAATTGATCGTAGGTAAGCTCACATACCTCTTCCTGGTCTGACTGACCAGGGTGATCATCAGCCATCAGACACAAGTTTGTTTCCTCCTCTTCAGCTTCAGTCTTAGAGGAGTCGGATGCAGAGTCTGCCCAGAACGCCTTTTGTATCCGCTTCTTATCCTTTCTGAACTTTTATTTCTCCTCACCCTTCTCCTTTCTTGGGTGAGCCTTGAGTGTACGATAATTCTCCTTTATGTGTCCAGGCTTCCTGCATTAAAAAAAAATAGATTCAGATGAACCTTTAAAGTTTCTACTGGTCTTACCTTTGTTCCACTTTTGAAAATTCTTATTCTTCTTCCTTAGAAAGCTCTTGAATTACCTTGTGATTAAAGCAACATCATCGCTATCAGACCCGGAAGTACTAGCATCTGAATCTTTGGCCTTTAGCGCCACTGTCTTCTCCTTCTTTCGTTCACCTGCATCAAGTTATCTTTGGTTCACCCCTTGCTCGTAAGCAATGAGTGATCCAAGTAAGCTGTCAATGGAGTAAGTATTTAAATCTTTAGATTTCATGATAGCAGTAATCTTAGCATCGTAAGAAGCAGGCAAACATCTAAGAATTTTGTTCACTCTTTCGTAATTAGTTAATTCTCTTCCTAGAGCATGCAAAGAGGTAACAATTTGAGTGAATCTTATGTACATTTCTGAGATCATCTCACTAGGTTTCATGCGAAAATGTTCGTATTCATGTAACAAGATATTTAACCTAGACTGTTTGACTTCAGTTGTACCTTCATATATTATACAGAATCTATCCCGGATCTCTTTACCCGTTGTACAAGTAGAAACACGCATATAATCTTCAGATTTTGAAGCACAAAAGAAACAGTTCAAACATTTTGCATTTAACTGTGCTAAATCACGATCATCAAAAGTCCAATCTGCAAATAGGAGTTCAGTTTTCACATTGTTAATCAATCTAAAAGATGGTTCGTATCCATCCTTAACTAACATCCACATGCGATAGTCAATCGATTGAAGAAAAGTAGACATGCGTATTTTCCAAAAATCAAAAGGAATATTATCAAACAACGGTGGTCTTGTAATAGAATAACCTTCAGCAGTATTACGATTGTTACAGTTAGCCATGGATCAAATTCAAAAAATTTTAAACCTAAATTTTGAATCCTGCTCTGATACCACTTGAAAGTTTGATAGGGATGTTAAGCCCTAGTGAACTAGTCCCGAGGCTAACCAAGAGGGGGGGTGAATTAGTTATTTAAAAATTTCACAATAACAATGAAAAATCTTTTTGATACTTAGCAGCGGAAATAATTAAACAAGAACGAAAAGATCAATCTCAGATATTCACCCACGCAGTTAATATCAAAAAGTAAAGTGCAGAATTGAATTAGAAAAGCAAACTAGATTTTATAGTGGTTCGATCAACTTGACCTACGTCAACTCCCCGGAGCCTCCCCTCCGGGTATTGCACTAAAAAAAAGTGTCTCTCCTTTTGCTCCCACAGCAAGGCGGAGAAGCCTGTACAAGACCTCCTTTTCACCACACGGTGGGGCAGAGAACCCGACCTCCTTTTGCTTCCTCCTGAAGCAGGCAGAGAACCTTCAAACTCCTTTTGCTTCCACCTAAAGTGGGTAGAGAACCCCTGATCTTCTTGCGAATGATCCTCCCATGACGAACACCGACTAGACGAAAGACGACGAGCGGAGAAGACGACTCTGATCCGTGCTTGGAGCAACCTTAGTGAATCTCTCACTAACTCCCCCTCACAAGATCCTCTCTCTCTCTCCCAAACTCTCTCTCTCTTTCTCTCAAGGGTTTCTATGGGAAGGAAAGTGGCAAAAGATTTTTATTATTTCAAGAAAAAGTTATTTTATAGGAGGGCTTAAAATTTGCCCTAAATCTCAACTGGTCGGCCAAGATCGTCCAGGATGATTGGTATATCGTCCTGTACGATCAGTTTAAATTCAGCTATTTCAGCCTAGACGATCTGGCTCTTCTGTACGATCAGTAGAAAAAATTATTCATATCGTCCCGTACGATCCTGCGATCGTCCGGGACGATTAGTGCAAGTCGAGGAATATCATCCAGAAGACAGTTCGGGTCGTCCAAAGAAACCTATGCTGGACGACCAAAAAATGACTTGATCATCCAAGATGATAGGGACATCATCTTATACGATTAGTTCAAAAAGTGCCCAAATCGTCCTGAACACAGTTCGGGACATACAGCTAAAATGCACTAGACGATCATGATCGTCCAGGACGATCCTGCGATCGTCCAGGATGATATGATCGTATCAATTAAATATTAATTGCTTTTCTTAATTACCAAACTAATTTAGGCATGATTATTTTGAATCGTCCAGGATGATACACATATCGTCCGGGACGATCAGACCAAATAACTTAAAATAAAAACTTGCCTAACTTGTTCTGGCGGCTGAGAATTTCTGATTTGAGCATATTGTCCCGTACGATCCAAAGATCATCCAGGACGATCTGCTTAATCAGACTCACTTAACTTGGTCGCCCTAATTAGGGTTTCTATTTTTACTGGATCATCCAGGACGATGTGAATATCGTCCAGGACGATCTGAACAAAAAAATGAACAGAAACTCTAACTCACTCAAGCTCTCCCCCTGAGTGTGTGTGTGCAAGGTTACTTAGCTAAGGGATCAGTTACATTACAATTGACTCAATAAAGAGAAAAACCATACATTTGACACACTTGGACCCGATCTTGAGTTGGCTTGATTTGCTCGTGATCTTTTGTGCCTGAAACGGGTTAGCCAAGAAAAAACATAATAGAGACATGTTTGTCATCATCAAAACCAGATTTGCAACATCACCCTGTTGAGGATGTCACCCTCGTGACTACCGACCCTGGGACAGTCATAGGGGAGGGGATAGTGCCAGATGATGATTAAGAAATGCTAGATCAATTGGTAGTGGAACCTACTGCTGATGATTTGAAAGTCCAAGAAGTCCTTGCCAATCTAGAAGCAGAGGAGTTTGAAGAGATGATCAATTATAAAGGTTACTTGCCCATCGATATTGAGTTAATTGAGGGTAGACCAGTCGATGAGGTGGTCTAGGAGATCAGAGATATACTTAAGGAGAAGGCGATTGAAGCCTTCGATCCATAAGCTGATGATTTAATGGAGGAGGACTCAGCTGGAAACATTTGTATGGTTAAAACTCAAGCATCAAATAAAGATGTTGAGCCTTCAAGACACCGATCTGGTAAAGAAGAGGCCTCTGCAGCTGTAGATTCAGACTCAGATGGATCAATTAAGTTGAATGAAAAGGATTAGTACATCAAGAGTTTGGAGAATAAAATTGAGCAGATAATGCTGAGAATGGAATAAATACAGGATCAAATGGTTAAAGCTCAGTAGTCTCAGTCCAAATAGTTATAACCTATAACACATACAGTGGGTGAGAATAGTAGGAAGACAGAATCAAGCCCCAGAACCCCAGAAGTTGCTTTCCCAACCTCTCCAGCTGATAAAGATATCCGCCAGATGATTGAGACCCAGATAAGGGACGCCTTAGCCCACTCTCAATGGACTACATATATTCCAAAGGGTAGACCTTACCCTAAAGAATATGATTTAGTCTCTTATCCTAAAGGCTTTTTGCCACCTTCATTCAAAATTTTTAGTGGTTTAGAAAACCCAAGACTGTACTTAGCCTACTTCCAAGCGAGCTCTTACAATGCAGGAGGGTCAAATGCTATACTCTTTCTCTAGTTTGTGAGTAGTCTATCCGGTATTATTTTTGAGTGGTACGCAGATCTTTCGAATGGTTCTGTAAAAATATTTACAGTGCTCGAGAGTCTATTCTTAAAGAGATTCTCAGGAGCTCAGCAGCGTGTAACCATTGGTGATCTTGTCATTAAAAAATAAAAGACGGGCGAGTCTTTGGTTGAGTACATCTTAAGGTGGCAAAACCTCTCGATGAAGTGTGAACCCTAGTTGCAAGAGTAACATGCAGTGGAGATTCTTTTAAATAACATCCATGGGCCTATTGCTTTTCTTCTGAAGGGTTTTGCTATCAAAATCTTCGAAAAACTTTTGAATAAGGCTAGTAATCTACAGGAAGAGGCTTCTAAAATGTCATTCCTGAAGGATTCTACTGAAGAGAAGAAAGCTAGTAAACTATTGAAGTCCTTTGAAAAGAGAATAATAATGGTTTCAGCTGTCGAAAAGGGGAAGAAACCAATGAATGTACAGTCAAGTAATCCTCTAGTTCAATAAACTAAAAAATCTCCAACTTTTCAGGTAACCTCTCAACCTGCTAGAGATTCTCACCCGATTTCTTTTAAAGAGAGATTGGCTCATACTTATCCATTTAAAAGAGAGTCGGTGAGGAAGATCTTCAAAAGTCTACAAAAGAAGTCAGTTTTTTTATTGTCAGAGGCCAAGAAGCCAGAAGAGGCAAATAAGAAGGATGATCCAACTTTTTGCCCCTACCATCGCATGTTAGGCCACACAATCGAAGATTACATTGTCTTCAAGGACTGGCTCAAAAAGAATTTTCATCAAGGTAATATCATAATTCCAAAGGAGTATCTGGTCGATCTGGATCAGGGGTCTGTCAAATCCATTTCAAGTAAGAATTTTAACTCTTCTCTGTCCATTGAATATGGTTGGGATATAACACTATCTCAAGCATTTAAATAGTTGATTAAGAAATATTTTTATCTTTCTCAACATTTATCGATGAGAGCCCAGGACCTTATCTGGGAGGTTGACCTTGAGGCTTCGCAGGAGGACGTTGGGATATTTTCCTCTCCAGTAGTCTTAGGAACTACTGTATTAAATAAAAATGAAAAGAGTGAAGCTTTTATAGAGAGGAAATTTGTTGATGAGAGATCTGTATAAGTGGTAGATGGTGGCTCAAAACCATTGTCTCCACTGAAATTATTTGACTTTTACTTTGCCCCATCAAAGGTAAAGGGTCAAAAATTAAATAAAAATTCTGATCCTGCTGTAAATATTTTAATGATTAATGTTGAGAATGTAAATCAAGATGACTCTTCTGTTGAAAATAATTAAGCACAAGCTGAGATCAATCATGAAATTCAAACACTCGGCTCACCAGATTTAACTCTTCAGAAGAGAAATAAATCTGATGTCTTATCAGATGGTGAAACCCCAAAAATTAACTTTCAAGGGATTGCCATCGTGATAGACTTTTTAGATTTGGACTCCCACTTAGATAATGACAATCAATCGCCTAAGGAGAGTGTAGACCCCCTTGTAGTTAATACTTTTGATGAGATCATGCAAGTATAACTACATGGTGGTAAGGTCTTACCCCCTAGGCTACCTCCTCAGGGCAAAGGAAAATAAGTTATTTCTGATGATCTGATTCAAATCCCTTCTCAATAATAAACTCCAATTCTTTTAAATCCACTGGGTCCTGACGTTAATGTTCCAAGTGTTGATTATAATATCTTAGCTCACCTTAGGAAGTTACCTGCTAAGTTGAGCATTTATGATGCTCTTGTCCTTTCAAAAGAGATGAGGGAGACTCTAATTAAAGTACTTCTCGACCCAGAGATTTGCTTAGCTCAATTAGCTTCAACTTCTGAGGAAGAAGCTTTGTACTTCAAGGAAATCCCCCGGGGTTACCTTCTCTAACGAAGATTTATCCTCAGAACTGTCGACCACAATCGTCCACTTTACATCACCATAAATGTAAGCTAATTTAAGTTATCAAGAGTTCTCGTTGATCCGGGTGCATCGATCAATGTGATGAACATAAAGACTTTCACGTACCTTAGAATTAATACTAGCAAGCTCTCAACTGATAAGTTAGTACTTCGTGGGTTCAATGAAAAGGGAGAGAAGGCTTTAGGTTTAGTTACCCTTCTTCTAGACATAGGAGAATTGAAAACTAAAGTAAAATTTTATATAATAGATTCATCAACGTCCTTTAACATGCTCCTAGGTTGGCCCTGGATCCATGAATAAAGGATTGTTCCTTCTACCCAACATTAGTGCATCAAGTACTAACGAGATGGCATTGAATTTGAAATTAAGGGTGGTCTGCAACCATTCTCTATTCATGAGATTGGGATCTACGAGGATGCGGTGTACTACGTACCTAAAGAGCCCACTGCCTGTTCTAAGGTAGAGATTAACATCAAGGAGGAAAAAGTAGAAAGTCCAAGTTCAAAAGCAATTCAATAATTGAGAAAAGAAAAAGTCAAGCATTAAAAGAGGCAAAATTCAAGTAGTGAAGACGATGTCGAGCGCATGATCTTTAGGCCTCCAAATAATTTACCTCAAAGAGGTGGGAGGATGGCCTAAAGAGCAAGCGGTCGAGGCCGCCCTTCAGTTGAAAAAAGAAATCCCCCAATCTACATTGAACTTGAAACAAGTTCTGATGAAGAATCAAGAAAAAGAGGTGCAAGATTTGCTTTTAATTATACAAAAATCAATCCTCCTCCAAAGTTTGATCTCACTTTAGAATTGGATAGCGACCAGGAGGGTACAAAAACAAATTTTGAAAGTGACGAGCCTGAATTGAGTCTATATGAAAAGCTTAATAGGGCAGTTGAATCCTTCACCTTAACCCCACTATATGCTGATAGGGTCTAAGGGTTAGTGACTAAGGATGCCCCTATCTTAAATGGAGAAGTAAGGAAAGTCTAGAAGTTCTTTTCTAGCTCTTCCTCCTCAAGGAATAAAGATGATGTAATCCTTGAGGAGGCAAATTTCAATGAATTAATGGAATAACCTTTTTGCTACTTTCCCACTGGTGTTAAATCTCTTATCTCTAAAGATTTTGCTTCGAGTCAATGGACTAAGGGTCAGGCTAGATACTACGAAAGTCTTTGGAATTCAAAAGTTAATAAATATTAGAAAAGTGGTATCGGCTTTGGTACTAATAGATCATTTGATGATGACAAATTCTATTTAATGATAACTAGTTATCTTAAATCTAAAAATATCCTTACTGAAGTCATCGATTCACTCGATGGACTTTATTTGGAGACTTTAAATGATTCTGACGAACTTCAGGTTCAGGATGCACCCCTTGAATTTGAAGAAGAAATTAAATCGACAGTTGATGAACTTAAAGAAATCAACCTTGGAATAGAGGATGACCCTCGCCCCACTTTCATAAGTTCTTTGTTGAGTGAGGATGAGTCTAAGGATCTAATTCAACTTTTATCCGAAGTTTAAGGATTGCTTTACCTAGACATACGATGAAATGTCGGGGTTATCCACTGATGTAGTAGTCCATAAACTTGGAATCGGGCATGATACCATCCCTGTTAAACAATAAATCATTTCTAAAGTTAAGAAGTTGGCTGAAGCTAGATTTATTCGAGAGGAATAATATCCCTCTTGGGTAGCCAGTGTCGTGCCTGTTTGAAAGAAGAACGATATAATTCGAGTCTGTGTTGACTATAGAGACCTGAACAAGGCATGTCCTAAGGATGACTTTTCTTTGCCAATCCCGGAACTCATGGTAGGCATTGCCTCCTTGCATGTTGTTTTCTTGTTTATGGATGGCTCATCTGGTTATAATCAAAATAAGATAGCCCTAAAAGATGAGAGAAACAATACATTCAGAAGTCCTATAGGGATCTTTTATTATAAAGTGATGCCCTTTGGCCTTAAAAATATCGGTGCAACCTACCAATAGGCCATGCTCATATCTTTGATGACTTAATCCACAATCAAGTCGAGTGCTACATCGATGATTTAGTTATCAAGAGCAGAGTGAAAGAGGCTTATCTTTATGACTTAAGAATCATCTTCGAGCGGTTGTGCTACTATGACCTTAAAATAAATCCTTTGAAGTGCGCTTTTGGCATCACGTCCGGGAAATTCTTAGTTTTTGTTATCAGGCACCGCGAAATTGAAATTGATCCTGCCAAAATTGAAGCTATCTTAAATATGCCGCCTCCTAAGAGTCTTACACAATTGAGATCTCTTCAGGGCAGGCTGGCGTATATAAGAAAATTTATTTTTAATCTTTTTAGAAGATGTCAATCATTCTCTTCCCTGGCTAAAAAGGATGCCAAATTCATTTGGGATGAGAAATATCAAAACGCTTTTGAAAATATGAAATAATACCTGACAAATCCGCCAATTCTAACAACCCCCATTCCTGGGAGACCTCTAATCCTTTACACTGCAGCCCTTGACGAATCTCTCGGGGCCCTCCTAGCTCAAGTCAACAACGATGGGAAAGAGAATGCTCTCTATTACTTAAGTCGAAGACTCCTTCCAACGAAAATTCGTTATCCTGTAATTGAGAAATATTGCCTTACTTTAGTTTTTGCAGCACAAAAACTAAGGCATTACATGCTTTCTCACCAAATTAATTTGATTTCCAGTGTCAACCCCCTGCAATATCTTATGACCCGGCCCACATTGTCAGAACGTCTAGCTCGTTGGTCTATGATACTGCTTCAATTTGAAATCACTTTCATTCCCCTAGGTGTTGTAAAAGGGCAGGCTGTCACCGACTTCCTTGTAGCACACCCACTACCGGCGGAATCTCCTCTAAATGATGATTTACCTGACGATCAGATCATGAGTTTTGAGGAATCCAATACTCAAACCTGGGAAATGTATTTTGATGGTGCAACATCCTCTTAGTGAGGCAAAACACCTCAATCCACTATTCCTGGAAAAGCTGGAGTTGGCCTAGTTTTCATAATACCGGATAAGGGAATAATGTACTTTTCCTACCATTTATCAAAACCTTGTACGAACAACGAGGTTGAGTACGTAGCTTTGATAATTGGCCAAGAACTTGCAATCCTGATAGAGATTAAAGAGATTAAGATCTATGGTGATTCTCAACTAGTGTTCAATCAGATTGTAGGGACCTATAAGGTCTTAAATCCTAAACTCCTTAAATATCACCAGTACACAATGCACTTGCTTGAGAAAATTCTCATTGTAACTATGTATAGGCTTCCTCGTGGAAGCAATTCCTCGTTGGATGCCCTAGCAAAGCTTGCAAAAGAATTTGCCTGTCTAGAAGAAGATTCTATCCCTATAGAAGTACAGGGTCATCAAGTCATATCTCCTATAGATTTGGAACACCTCAACAAATAATCTTCCCAGCTCCTTTCTACCTCTTCAGCAATCGATGAAGAAGAAGGTTGGAGACAACCAATAATCAAGTACCTTCAAGAAGGTAAGCTTCCCCATGACAGGTCTCTTGCTAATCAAATCAAGAAATGTGCCCTATCTTATGCACTAGTTAACGATATATTGTACCGTCGATCGTTCGATCAAATGTGGCTCCGTACTTTAGATAAACGAGAGGCCCTATAAATCATTAACGAAGTCCATGCTGGACTATAAGCTGCTTATCAATCGGGTCCTAAGATGAAAATGAAAATTAAAAGACTTGGTTACTACTGGCCTATGATGATTGATGATTGCATAAAAATTGAAAATGTTATCATCAGTGTCAGGTTCATGGTGTAGTTTTACATCAGCCGCCTAATGTGTTGCATCCTATGATAGCTTCATGGCCTTTCAAAAGTTGGGGCACAGATATCATCAGGCCAATTGACCCTCCTTCTTCAAGGGGTCATCGCTTCATATTAGCAGTGACTGATTACTTTTCAAAGTGGGCAGAAGCAATTCCACTGAGAAATGTGACTTCACACTATGTAATGAAATTCTTTCATGACCATATCGTATATCGATTCGGTATGCCCTGCAGAATCATATTCGATAATGGGTCCACTTTCAAGTCTAAGAAGATCAATAACTTTCCAAGTCGCCACGGTATTGATTGGAGATACTCAATAATCTATTACCCACATGCTAATGGATTGGCTGAGGCCTTTAATAAAACCCTGGTTCAAATCATCAAAAAGACCCTGGATGATAATAAACGTTAATGGGATGAGAGGTTGGTGGAAGCTTTATGGGCCTACCAGACCACATATTGAACCCCAACCCAATCCACACCGTTTACATTAGTGTATGGGTCCGAGGCCATACTTCCCCTGGAAATTCAAATCCCTTCACTCAGAACTGCAATTCAAAACCAGATCACAACAGAGCAGAATGCACAACTTTGACTAGAATAACTCAAGGGTCTTGAATAACATCATCTCCGAGCCCAGCAAAATCTAGAACTCTATAAAGCCCGAATGGTTCAAGCTCATGATAAGTTAGTGCGACCTAGAACCTTTCGAGTAGGCGACTTGGTCTTGGTTCTTCGGAGGCCTATCTTAGCCCACCGAAAGCTCGATGAGAAGTTTAAACCAACTTGGGAAGGACCCCTCATAATAGAAATAGTCTACGAAGGAGGCTCATATCAGCTAGTGGATTGTAAAGGAAATCACCTAATGCTTCCTGTAAATGGGTGATTCCTATAGAGATACTATGCTTGATGTAGCTCGAATTTAAATCAATAAAATTTTCAATATTTGAATCAAAGTGACTCAATCTTTTTCAAGTTTTAAAATCTTAAAATCCTATTTCTCTTTTCTTAAGGTTAGATGTAAGTTACCATGCTTTCTTACCTTAAGATAAGATCATTTAGTGATGGATAACGCCCTTTATGGCACCATCCTATATTTTCAAAATTTAATCTTGGTTTGATATGGAGAAAACTTCCTCCTAACCTCATCACCTACTAGTGATGGATCACGCCCTTTGTGGCACCATCTTAGTCTCAAGTTTTCAAAATTCAAACCCGATCCTCTATATAGAGCAAGTTTCCTCTATATACGATCATCCTGACACAATTCTCTATATAGAGCAAGTTTCCTCTACACATGATCATCCAGACCAGATCTTTCGTATAGAGCAAGTTTCCTCTCCACAAGATCATTCACTAGTGATGGAGCATGCCCTTTGTGGCACCATCCTATTCTCAAATATCAAATCTGATCCTCTATATAGAGTAAGTTTCCTCAATATACGATCATCCTGACCTGATTTTCTATGTGAAGCAAGTTTCCTTCATATATGATTAATTCAAATCCAATCCTTTATATAGAGCAAGTTTCCTCTATATACGATCATCCTAACCTGATTCTCTATATAAATCAAGTTTCCTTCACATATGATCAATTCAAATCTAATCCTCTGTATAGAGCAAGTTTCCTCTATATACGATCATCCTTACCCGCTCCTCTGTATAGAGAAAATTTCCTCTACACATGATCATCTAAACATGATCCTCTATGTAGAGCAAGTTTTCTTTATATAGGACCATCCATACTTGATCCTCTATGTGAAGCAAGTTTCCTTCACATACGATCACTCCACACCCAATTCTGTACGAAGCAATGCTTCCTTCTCATAGGATCTTCCAGTTTCCTTTTCCTTAAAGACAGATGTGAGTCATCATGCTTTCTTTCCTTATGATTAGATCTACCAGTGATGGAGCACACCCTCTATGGCACCATCCGAGGTTTAAATTCCATATCTGACCTTCTATGGGAAACAATGCTTCCTTCCCTCAGGGTCCTCAAATTCAAACTCTTCTTCTCCTTAAGGTTAGGTATTTCTTCCTTCCCTTAGGATTAGATCTACTAGTGGTAGAGTATATCCCTCGTGGGACTGCCCTAGTATTAATTTAATCTTGATCCTCTATAGTTAGGAGTTCTTCCTCCCTATACGATCATTAAAGCCTTCTTTTCTTAGGGATAGGTTTTCTTCCTTCCCCTAGGACTAGATCTATTAGTGGCAGAGTACGCTGTCTCCAACACTACCCTAGTATTATTTCAATTTCATTTTTCTAAGGTTAGGCTTTCCTTTCCCTTAGAATCAAATTTAAATTTGATCCTTTGTAGTTAGGAGTTCCTTCTTCCTATAGGATCACCCAACTCTTCTTTTCCTGTAAGGATAGGTTTTCTTCCCTTTCTTATGATTAGATTTACTAGTGATAGAGTACGCCCCTCATGGCACTACTTTAGTTCTAATTTTAAACTCAAATCTTCTAGGGTTAGGATTTCCTTCCCCTTAGAATCAAATCTAGATTCAATCCTCTATAGTTAGGAGCTCTTCCTTCCTATACGATCATCTACTCTTCTTCTCCTTAAGGTTAGGTTCTTCCTTCTCTTAGGACTAGATCTACTAGTGGTAGAGTATGCCCCTTGTGGCACTACCCTAGTGTCAATTCAAATAATCATAATCAATCTTCTTTTATCTAGGGTTAGGTTTTCCCTTTCCTTAGAATCAAAACCCAAACTCGGTCCCCTGTAACTAAAAGCTAGGGTTAGATATTTCTTCCCTTAGGACTAGATCTACTAGCGGTAGAGTACGCTGTCCCCAGCACTACCCTGGTATCATTTTAAATTCAATCTTCTGAGGTTAGGGTTTCCTTTCCCTTAGAATAAAATCTAAATTTCATCCTTTATAGTTAGGAGTTCCTTCTTCCTATAGGATCACCAAGGCTTTCTTACCTTAAGGTTAGGATTCTCCTTCCCTTTAAGACCAGATGCACTAGTAATGGAGTACGCCTTCTATGGCACTACCCTAGTTTCAATTCAAACCCCGATTCCCTAAGGATATAATTTTGCTTTCCCTTAGGATCAAAACCCCAGACTTGACCTTTTAATTCAGTCAATGTAAATATATGCAATAAAATTTCATTCTATTATACATATTGGGGGTCCATTTATTGACCTTATTTTTGTATGAGGTCACTAGGGACCCCATCTAGACTCTAGATTAATCTAACCCCCGGACTAATCTAGACTCTAGGATCATCCTAGAACTCAGACCCTAGGACCTACTCTAGACCCTAGGATTTTTCCAAACTCCAAACTTTAGGATTAATTTAGACCCTAAATCAGATCCAGACCCTAGGAATTATCTAGACTCTAGGATTCTTCTAAATTAATCCAAGCCTTAAGGCAACCTATTCAAAACTCAAATCAATCCAGATCTCAATTCAATTTCAGCCTCTGATTAATCTAGATCTTAGTTTAATCTAGAATCAATCTCTAGACTTATGCAGGACCTTAGGGCCTATTCTAGACATTAGGATCTTCCTAGAGGTTAGACCCTAAGACTCTCCCATATCCTAGGATTCTTCATAGACTCTAGATCTTAGATCTACCTAGATCTTAAAATTATTCTAGATCTCAGACTCTAAGATCCCTAGACCTTAAGATTTCTAGATTCTAGGATTCTCCTAGACTTTAGACTCTAGATCAACTCAGACTCTAAGATTTTCTTAGACCCTAGGATCCTTCTAGATTCTAGATCTTAGGATTTATCCAAGCCCTAGAAATCTTCTAGATTCTGGATCCTAAAATCCCTTTAGATTTTAGGATCAACCCAAATTCAAATCAATCCAAACTCTTGATCAATCCAGATCTCAAACCAATCTAAATTTCAAACCTATTTAAGCTTTAAACTTGTATAGATCCCTAGGCAATTCAATCTCTAGATCAAACCTCATTTAATCAAACCTATGGCCAAAATTTAATACTATCTAATCAATCATAATCACCCATATGATCATGAGAGATGAGGATAATTCAAGTTCAAGCATTCAAACCCAGAATCCAGATCAAATCCATAAATTCCAGGCCAAATCCCAAGCCTAAAGGACCCTATCCAGAAACCCTTTTCCAGGGAATTTTTAAACATTACAAAACCTAGTCAAATGACTTCTGATTCATAGTATGTCAGTTGCATACTGATGTGACATGTCTCTAGAGGCAACCCTCCAAATTTGAGCCCATTCTAATGTCTCTAACCCTAAAAACTAGATTAAAATCTAAATGGTATAAAACCTTCAAATATTTATATCCCATGCCACTGGACCTTGCACCTAGTGGATTTTGACCTTGGAGCTTTTTCCAAAGCCTCCAATCACTTCCAGTCCCTTGATTATGATTCATTGAATTTTAAACTACATTTTATTGGACTCATTTTAACCTCCAGTTAATCAGGAGTCAAAATGACCAAAATACCCCTTAGGGGTTCAAATGCACATTTCAAATCAAATGACTTCCAAATTTCTTGGAACTACTTCCAATAATTTTCAAATATTAAACCCAACCTGTTGAACCCAAACCCAGACCCTGGGTCAACCTGGTTGACCAAGTCAACCCAGGTTGACCAAATAGGCCCTTTAGGGTTCAAATAGGTCATTTTGACCAAATGACCTCTCCAGATCTTGGGACCACCTTCATTAGTCTCCAAATATCATTCTGAATATGTTAGACCTAACCCCAGGCCCTGGGTTAAATTGGTTTACCAAATCAACCAAGGTTGACCTAATAGTTCCTTTATGGGCCCAATAGGCCCATTTGACCAAATTGAACTCCCCAGACTTTGGAATCACTTCCAACAGATTTTAAATAACATTCCAGACCTCTTGAGCCCAAACCCAACCCCTGGGTCAACCTGTTTGACCAGGTCAACCTAGGTTGACCCAATGGCCCTTTAAGGGCCCAAATGGGTGTTTTGACCCATTTGACCCTCTCAGACCCAACAAACACCTCTAACAAATATTGAATGTCATTTCAAACTTGTTGAGCCTAGACCTACCCCTTGGGTCAACCTAGTTAACCAAGTTAACCAAGGTTGACCTATACCCCTTTAAGCCCTTAATGGGTTATTTCAACCCATTTAACCTCCTGAATCCTTTTTAAACCTCAAATTAATTCTAAATCATGGCCCAACCATTCCCTAATGCTTGGCCAATCAAATCCAAACAAAGTTGACCAAGTCAACTATGAGACTTGGTCAAATAGCTTCAAATCCCTTTGTTAAATTATAAGCATGCCTTATTAAGGCCTTGAGACCTATTCAATGAACTCCTAAACTCCATCCCTTGTCCACCTAGGCTTAGGTTGACTATTTGACCAGTCAAACAGTCAACATATGCATTAGGAGTGGTCAAAGAGGGTCAAATTTCCCCTCAAACTCAACTCATCCCACTAAAACCTCCTCCAACCCATTACTCCAGCTCTAAAACTCCCTTTCCATGCCACCTCAGCTTTTATATGGCATGGGGACCAATCAAAGTGTCAAATCATTGTTTAAGGTGGTCAAATTTGATCAAATGACCCCCTAAGCCTAATCCTTCTTAAG
The DNA here is from genome assembly GCA_019925795.1 of Dendrobium chrysotoxum. Taxonomy (NCBI): domain Eukaryota; kingdom Viridiplantae; phylum Streptophyta; class Magnoliopsida; order Asparagales; family Orchidaceae; genus Dendrobium; species Dendrobium chrysotoxum. Next base: position 21,090,991 of record CM034304.1, on the reverse strand, counting down.
ATAAGCCCCTCTAGCTATCTAACCAGACTCTAAAAGCTTCCTAGAGCTCTCCCCAGCCCTCTAATTAAGATCAAATGGCTGCCATCATTCCCACATGCTTGTAAGAACATAGGGATACTTTCCACCTAAGATGTACCCTTGTCCTTGATTTCCTCTGCTCCCAACAACTCCCTGGACAGGTGGCATTCATCCAGGGGTCCAGGCAATCAATCTCAGCCCTCCATTCAATCTGGAGTGGATTGAATAGGGTAAAACATGCTTTAGAGCCCTCATTCTAACCCTAACACTCTCTCTCCACTCTCAGCTCCTAAAGTCCAGCTCTAAGTTCGTTCGAGCTCTCCAGGAGTTCCTCAACCCTTTCTAATCGGAACTCCACCGGTCAAAGCTGACCGGCAACCAGAATCCAGCGAACCGAGACCACATTCCATCCAGGCTAGATTACTATCAATCTAGACGTTCTTGAACTGCGGTTTCTTCTACAAAAGTAAACGTAGATAAACTACAAGTTCAGAGAATCTTTAAAATCCAAAATCCATCGGTAAACTTTCTTGAAAACTCAAACCCTAGTCTAGAACACACTAGTTTAAATAACTTTTTATTAAGCTTATTTTAACTCAAACCAAATGTTCCACACAATTTTTGTTCATGTTCTTAGATTAAGTTTAAAATTTCATCGAATTTAATTTATCGGATCGAACAAATGAGCCAGAAAACTTAGTTTAAGCCTCTTTCGTGACCTAGTCCAGGTGCATGAAATTACAACCGTTGATCTGACGATCAACGGTTGAGATCTCATCATACCACGCTCGCTATGACCGCGTGTATGTAAATCCAATCCCATTACTCTGTTTGGCTCGATCTGGGCCATCTATTCAAAACCGTGGGATTAATCCTCCACCTTCTGATCTCTCTTATCCGAGATTAAATGGTAGGATTTAATCTCCGCCGTTGATCCGGTCACGTGCTTGATCCGACGGTCCAGACATCCCGCTGACATGGATAAGTGGTCGCGGGATCGAGTCGCACCGTTATTGCAATCATTTATAATGATTGCGCGGTGGTGCAATCATTGTAAATAATTGCCAGTCGCCTCCGCGACTTAATCCGACCGTCCAAAAGCCTCCATGTGGCCTATCAACGCCGTGTTTTTGAACGGACGGGTGGGATGTTGCCACATCGCCACTCCCACCGTGGCTAAAGATTTAATAGGCTTTATTATTATTTTTAAATATATTATAATTAACATATTTAAATAATTCATTAAAAAATTAAATTTAAAACTAAAATTAATATATTATATTTAAAAATTTTTATAAAAATAAATATTGTAATTTAAAACCATTAATGATTTAAATTATCAAACATATTTTGAAATTTTTTTTAAAAAAAATAAACGTTAAATATTAATTACTTTAAATTAATATTTAAGTTAAAATGATTAAAATATTTAATAAAATCTTAAATTTTATTTTAAAGTTATTTTAATATTTCAAATAAATATTAAAAGTATATTCATTCTAATATTTTATTCAAGATGTTTTATTTAACTACTTTGAATAATCCTTTATATATTAATATATAATTAATATTTATTAAAAATTTCTAAATATTTAAATTTTTTTATGTTAAATATTTTAGAAAATCAAAGATTTATTTTCTTGTTTTAAATTAAATTAAATTTAGGAAATATTTATATTTTCAAATTATTATTACTATTATTTTTAATTAAATATTTAAATGTTAAACTAATGTTTAATTGTAATTAAATTAAAGTAATTTTGAGAATTTAAATTAAAACATTTTTAATAATATTAAAATTCTAGAAAAATTTAAAATTGAATTTAATTTACTTTAAAAGATAATTTTATGTTTTAATTAATTTTAAATTATTTTAAATTCATTTAATTACTTTATAACTTTTAAAATTCATTAAAAATTTAAATTAAATCATAAAAATAAATATAATAGCTTAAAATTTTCAAAAAAATAAATACTTTAATTTAAAATTAATTTTAGAGATTAAAAATCTAATTTATTTTGATTAATATTAACCATTTAGTCAATTTAGTGTGTAATTAATATTTAATTAAATATTAAGCTAATTATTTTCAAAATTAAATATTTATTTTCAAATTATATTAAAAATCAGTGGGTCTCTCATATCAAACTCATCTTAGTGATATTTTGAGTATTTTAAATTTAAATTTTATTTATATATAAAGGTTTGTATATATAATATATATATATTAAAATTATTTTAAAATTATTTATATATTTAAATCTTTTACTTCAGAGATCTACTTTAAAATTTTAAACATATATTGAGTATAATTGAATAGAAGTTATGTGGGCACATTAGTGAATGGTTATGTCTTAATCATTTACTATTCAAGTTGGTTAATTGTAATTAATTAGATGTTAATTATTGCATGTTTAGGACATACACACACTACTTAGCTTAGGCTCTCATAGTATTAGGATTTGTTTATGATTGTGTATGTTAACATGTACTTATTTGAGGGTTAGGAACATTAATTCAAACCCAATTTAATTTAGTGACATCATTAAGGACAATAATTAAGGACTTTGTTTAGAAGATTTAGAATAATTCCAATAATTAGGATACACCTCCTTTTGACTTGAAACTTTAAACACTTGAACTTAATGACACTCTCAGCCCATAGAAAATTTTTTACTAATTTTGACATCATTAAGCCCCTCAATTATCTTAACCAAAATTAAACCTTAATTAAGCCTTTAAAGCTTCTAAAAATTCTAATAAATCAAATTTAAATCCAAAAATTATAAATAATACCTCTAACTAACCACTATTGAATTTCCCAATTAAGAAAAATAAAATCAACTAGATTTGACATCATTTTTAAGTATAATTTAATTTTAAGTGAAATTAAATTTTTAATTAATTTAATTAATTAAAAATAATTAAAAATTTCAAAATTTTCTCAAACCATTAGGAATCTCTTATTAGGTTATTCCTGATCTTTGGGGTTGATTCCAAGGAGTTTGGAGGTCATTTGGACTCAAATCAATAAAAGGCCCTTAATTAAGCAAATTTTAAAAATTCAATAAATACCCAAAACTTCAAAAATTCATAACTAATTTAAATAAACTCTAAATCAATCAAACTCAAAGGCATATAACTCTTATTAAGGTCTAATATTTATCAAAAATGTTAAGTTTTCAAAAATCAATCAAATTTGAAAAATTCAACTTTTGGTCAAACTTAGTTCAAAATCAAATCAAAACTTCAAACCTTTATAATAAAATATAGGAAAATCTAAATCCAGCGTACTTATAGTCTAACTGATCATATTAAGGTGTAGTATTTTAATAAAATACTAACTTTTTAGAAATAATTTTTAATCAAAATATTAACTTTTGACCCCTTGAATTAAATCATTAAAATAATCTAGAAAATTCCAAAATTCAATAAATCATCAAAAATTCCAGAAAACATCAATTCAACATTAAAATTAGCAATGAATCAACATTAATTAAAACTAATCAACTTTTAAACTCTTAATCAATTAAAATACTTAACTATACGATTATCACTGGGTAACCCAGTCCTACGAGGCTATTAACTTTAGCATCAAATAAACTTCACAGCCTCGGTGTCAAACAAAGGTGATGATCAATAATCCTTTAAAATATATTTTAAAATAAATTTCAAATTATTAAGATTTAAACTCAAATTTAAAACCCTTAAGCCTTTCAACCAACTAGAACATCAAACAACTTCAATTAATTACCCTATTTAAGATATATCAAACACACACAACCTACCTCACACACTGTAGATGATTTGCTAAGACAACCAACTTTAGTCTTAGGTTAGTCTGGTGTTTACGTTTCTGCTGTGTGCCAGGTTTTCAATCTTTTACTGCATGCTATTTTCTAGTAGTAGAATTGATGTGATTGTCTATTTATTTAGTGCACTCTATGATGTGATTATTTATACGTTAGATCTACTCCTAGGTTAGGGATAATTTTCTACTAATTCAGTCATATGCAGGTGGCCATGCTCGCACAGGGCAATTAAATAAAAGGGGGCAATCAAATAATTAAGCTTTAAAACTGACATTATTTTCTGCAGGTGCTTCAGAGTTCACTTAAGTCCCCCTTTAAAATTAAAAGAGCATGGACAAGCGTGGTTGTGAATTTGAGCATTTTAAATTTTAATATATTAACTGCTTGGGTTGATGTGATTAAAATTAACTGCTTGGGATGTTAGCATTAATTGTTGATTATTAGGATAACCCCGCAGGATTGAGTCTAGATTTTTTATTTTGATTAATGTAATTTAATTTGAATTGAGTTGTAATATTAAAGTGATTTGAGAATGGGATGTTTAAACATTCAATTTGGAATCCAAAGAGGAAGGGACATCCCTTAGGGGAGAGTTCCTCTCTATTTGGAGATCCAAATTAGGATGACTTTCAAAGTATCCAAAGAGAAAAGATAACACCCCTATTCAGGGGGAGTTTCTTTCATTTGGATATCAAGACCCGTCGATCCAAGGAGTTCCAAGAAGATGAAGAAATGAAGAATGAGAAGAATCCTAAATCTCAAAGTCACTTGAGTCTTAGGAATAGAATCCAGGTTGTAGTCAGTGGTACCCAGCCACTTTACTTTTCCTGCAGACCCTGGGTTATAATATTAAGTGGCACTTGCCATATGAACTTTTAGTTTGAATTCTCATTTAATTAATTTGATTATTTAAATAATTTATTTGATATATTGATTGTGATATTAAGATTAACTAATTTTTATAGTTTTTTGGTGATTATTGCATGTCGTAATTAATTTAGTCTGGAACCCAATCGGAGGCTCATGAGGGTACACTTAAAACTATTTCTACTTAAATAAAATTAAAATATTTAAGCTCAGATAGAAACTCTAACATCTTTAAGAAGTAAGCCCAGACTGCCAGGAGTTTTTCGTGCATTCATATTAAATCTTCTCTACCTTGTTAGGCACCTCCCCGTCTACGGATTCTGGCAGGCCACCAGACCTATTAGGGTGTAGTCCTGTCAAGGGGATATTGTGCAATCTCTAGGATAAAATTTATTTTTCAGCCTAATTTTAAAATTACTTCATTCTGATTTTAAGCATTCAAGTCAACTAGCATGCATCGCATTAGCAATAAATTAAAATTGAGTCTAATTCTTAACTACATTTCTAGCTTAAGCATTTCACTTAAAAAGTTATGGGGCCAAATTAAGGACCTGCTCTAGATGTTGGCCCCGCTCTCCTTAAACCCAATCTTAAATAATATCCCTAACAACTCTATATTTAAAGACTAGACATATGGTTTTGAAGCATTTAGGTAGTTTAGCTGGCTCCCCAATCCAGGTCGGGATAAGTCCAGATTTGCATTGTATTAGCTAGGTTTTGGGTTACTGATTTTTAGTAGCCATTTTAGACTTAGGATCTGAGACAGATTTTCAATCTTAAGACCTTAACCTCTGGGATCTATTTCCCACTTTCTAATAAAATTGATCATTCAAACTAAATATCTATTTCAATCAAATTCAAGCCCAATACTTAGGATAGATTGGGGTGTTTCTGAAGTAATTCAAAATCTCAAGACACCTCCTACTCTTCCTCTTTTGACCTCCAGATTTAAGTGTTCAAATTTGATCCATTCCCTGTTTAAAATTTCAAACCTCATCTTCCTTTGATATCAATCTTTGAAATCTAAATAAAATTCGTATCACTATTTTAATCGAGAGTATTCGTAGGAAATTTTTTGGTTTCCTATGATGTAATTAACTACAAGGGCATGCGCTCGTAGGAGATTTAGAAACCTAGATCAGATTTTAAAATTAAGCTTTTTAAAACTTTAATTAATTATCTTTGGGAAAATTAAATATAACAATCATTATCATTATTTTTAAATAATTAATAATAAGCAATATTTTCTTTCTCCGGATAGATATGTCATTCTATTAGTATGACTTTGATCATAAAATTAATGATATCTTTGCTAGATTATTGTAGTCGAACATTGGATTAAACATCACTTTGATACTTTGGGATCATATGTTATTTCTCCTTGAGTTTGATTACGATAATCAAGATAAATTCAAAGATTTATAATCTAAACCTATTAGGGAACGATATGTTTACCTTTCGAGGTGATATATCATTCATAATAAGCGTTCGATCTCAAATATTAAAAATTCAAGAAATTCAATCTTCCCAAAGAAAATTAAACCTTTTTCAAATCATACATATTTTCAATCAAACAAAAGTATGAACTACAAGTGAATGACCAAAGTGTTGTGAGTTGTGGAAACTAGTTGTGGGTTCGAGTTAGTGGTGAACTAAGAAGAAAATTTTACATGATGCCCATTATTTTGGATATACCAATCACTATAACTATATAGTGGTAAGATTTGCTATGTTTTGGATTTAAGGTTCTAGTAAGTTGAATCGAAGCGAGATGTAGCTAAATTTGTCTCCAAGTGTGAGACTTATCAAATGATCAAGGCTGAGTATTAGAGGCTAAGTGAATTATTATAGTCTTTATCTATTCTAAAGTGAAAATGGGAAGAAATTATAATAAATTTTGATATTAATTTTCCCATATCTAGATAAGGACATTGATAAATAGTATATTTATTTTTATAAAATACTATTTAAATTTATCTTTTTATGTAAGTAAAAAGAAGAAACATCCCATAATTAAAGTAGCATCGTTGTGCCACAATTAGAGAACTGCAACACTAAGCACATCCTCATCCTTAGAGACTAGAAGGTAGTGCTACAACTGTAAAAAGCAAGAGAGCAAAGTGCTGAAGTGTTTGATTAAAAAAGTATTGTTTGAGTTTTTGAAAACTTAATTTTCTTTTAGAAATGTTAATTTCTAAAATTTTAGTTTCAAAATCAAACACATCATTATAAATGATATATCACCTCAAAAGGTGAACATATTATTCAATAATGGGTTCAAATTAAAAAACTTTGAATTTATCCTGATTATTATATTCAAACTCAGGAAAGAATCACATATGACCCTAGAGGGTCAAAATGAAATTTGATTGAGTGTTTCACTATGTTATTCTAGATAAAGGGATCATTAATTTCATAATTAAAATTATGATAGTAATGGATATATCTCTCTGAGGAAAGAAGATATCAATCACCATCGATCGTTTAAAAATGATGATAATGATCGTCAGGTTTGATATTCCCAAAGAAAATTAACTGAAGTTTTAAAAAGGTTAATTTTTGAAAAATTTATCTGATCTGGGTTTCTAATCTTTTACGAGCATAAACCCTTATAGCTAATTACATCGTAAGAAACTAAAATTTCCTATGAATACTCTCGATTAAAATAGCAGTAGAAATTTTATTTAAGATTTCCAGGCTTGATGTCAAAGGAAGCGAGGTTAGAAGTTCAAATAAGATTTGATCAAAATAGAACACTTATTTTTGAAGGTCAAGGGGAAAAAGGTAGGAAGTGTTTTGAGATTCTGAATCACTTCAAAAACACCTCAATCTATCCTATGTATTGGGCTTAAATTTGATTGAAAGAGATTTAAGTTTGAGTTATTAATTTTATTAGAAAATTAGGATTAGATTTCTGAAGTTTGAGGTCTTACAGTCTGAACTTGCCTCAAAATCTAAGTCTAAATTGGGCAATGAAAATTAATAACCCGAACCTAGCTAATACAATACAGAATTTTGACTTATCCCGACCTAGATTAGGGAGCCAGTTAACCACCTAAATGCTTCAAAACCATGAGTTCTATCTTTTATGTGAGAGTGGTAGGGATGTTACTTAATTAAGTTTGAGAAATCAAGACCGACATCTAGAGTAGATCCTAATTAGCCCCTTGACTTATGTTGGGTAATATGAAACTTAACATAAAATAAAATTAAAGATTTAGATACACTTTTTTTTTTAGTTTGTATCTAATACAATCCATGCTAGTTGACTCAATAAATACATAAAATTTGAATGAAACAATTTTAAAAAAAGGCTTAAAAATAGATTTTATTTTAGAGATTGCATATATTCCCCTTGACAGATCTGCCCCATCATAGGTCAGATGGTATGCTAAAACCCGCAGGCAAGGAGGTGTCTAACAAAGAAAAGAAAGTGCAATAAAATACTATGCAAACTCCTGAGCTTACTTCTTAAAAGCATTAGAGTTTTTATGTGAGCTTAAAAATTTTTAAATTTAATTGAAGCAGAAAAAGTTTTAACGATCCCTCATAAGCCTTCAATCGGGTTCCAGGCTAAATCAAAATTGACATGCAAGATCGCTAAAAAATTATTAAAAGCATGCAATCATATATTATAATCAACATCAAATAATCAACTCAATAATTAAATCAATTAAATAAATAAAATGTCTATAGGCAAGTGCCTTTTAATATTATAATATAGGGTCTGCAAGAAAAGTAAAGTGGCCAGGTACCACTAACAACAACCCAAATTCTACTCCTAACACTCCTGTGACTTTAAAAATGGGTCTTCTCATTCTTCACTTCTTCGTCCTTCTATGAGCTCCTTGGATCCATCTATTCCGGATATCTAAGTCAAAAGAAACTCCTCCCTGAATGGGTGTTTTCTTTTCTCATTAGATACTCAAAGTATCATATTCTAGATATCTGTATAAAGAGGTACTCTCCCCTAAGGGATGTCACCCTTCTCTTTGGAATACAAATTGGATATTTAATATCCCATCTCAAATAGTCACTTTAACAATTTATAACTCAATAGACTTAAATTATATTTGATAAAAAATAAAATCTAGACTCAACACCTACAGGGTTATCCTAGGCAATTTGAATTCAAATAATCCCAAATAGTTATATATATCAAAAATTAAATGCTTAAGCTCACAACCACATTTGGCCATGCTCTTTTAATTTTAAAAGGGGGACCTAATACAGTAGGGGCACCTGTAGAAAACATCATTAATTAAAGCTTTATTTATTTTGCCCCCTTTTATTTTAATGCCCTATATGAGCATGGCCACCTGTATAAGATTATATTAGTAAATAAATTGTCCCTAACATAGGGGTAAATCTGATGCATAATCAAATCAAAATATATGTTGCACAAAATTAAATAAATATACACATTAATCAATTAAATCTGCTAGCATACAGTTAAAATCACAGAAAACTCAACACACAGTAGAAAAGTAAACATCGGCCTAACTTAAGACTAGAGTTGGTTATCCTAGCAAATCATCTAAAGTGTGTGAGGTAGGCTGTGTGGGTTAGGTATGTCCTATATAGAGCAATTGGTTAAAGTCGTTTCAAGTTTTGATTGGATGAAATGTTTAAAGGAAAATTTTTTATTCATTTAAATATTAATAATTTAAAATCAATTTTAAGATATATTATTTTAAAGTTAAATGGCTATCACCTTTGTTGCTCACTGATACCATGAAGTTTATTTCACCTTCCTTGGGCCTAACTTAACAGCCTCGTAGGCCTGGGTTACATAGTGGTAACCGGTATATTTAAATGAATTGAATTAATTAAAACTTGAAGGTTAATGAATTTGAATTAAAATTGATTTGTTATAGATTTTAAAGTTTAAATTAATTGAATTTTCCATTAACCGGTTGGTGGCATTGTTTCACAAGCTCGAGAAACCAGACCTCTTTAGGACACTTAGCCCCGCAGCTCGAGATAGTCCAACCTAAAAACCTGGTTAATATTATTGGATTAAGAATTTTAAGCTTGGTTGAATCATTAATAATTAATTAATTTTAGGGTTTAACACTCCATTGAATTTATTCGTTCCGTTGTGCCACTAAGCTCAAGAAATCAAGCCTCCTTTGGACACTAAGCACCGCAGCTCGAAGTAGTCCATCCTAAAAACTTTATCTTTAGAGTGGTTGTTATGAATTAAAGTGTTGGTTGAATAATTTTCATGTTGATTGATAATTTTTGAAATTTAAGATTAATTTTTAAATTTTGAAATTTTCTGGATTATTTTAATGTATTAATTAAGGGGCAAAAAATAAACTTTTATAGTCAAAGAGAATTCTGGAGTTTTGATACTTTTGTTAAATATTAGACCTCTTGATGAGTGATTAGGCTTTCAGTTTGCTGGATTTGGAGTTTTCTACAATTAGTTATGGTTTTTAGAAATTTGAGCATTTTTTAGAATTATTAAAATTGTTTAATTAAGGGGCTTTTAATGATTTTGCTCTAAATGAACTCACAACTCCTTGAAATCAACTCTAAAGGTTAAGAATGACCTAAAGAGAGATTTTCAAGTGTTTGGAAATTTTTAGAATTTTTAATAATATTTAGTTAATTAAAATAATTAAATATTAATTTTTAATTAAAATTAAATTAAGGTTGAAATTAAAGTCCAGTCAAGGGGCTCTTATTTTTCTTAAGTTGGAACTTAAATTTTGGTTACTTTGAGATATTATGCATAATTTTTAAATTTAAATTCGATTTATTAGATTTTTTGGAAATTTTATAGCTTAATTAAGAGTTTGATCTTAAGTTAATTTATTAAGGGGCTTAATGAATTTTAAAATTATTAAAAATATTCCCTAGGACAGATACTGTCACTAGGTTTAAGTGTCTTAAATCTAATATCAATAGGATGTATGTCCTAATTTTTAAAATTAATCTATGTTCTCTAGAAATGAGTCCTTAATTTTTGTCCTTAATGATGTCGCTAGGTTTTATGGTTCAAAATGGATGTTTTGACTAAGCCTTGGGCAATCCTAATTATGCACATACATAAGCACAATCAAACCTGGGTCTAAAAGAGCCAAAACTAAGTGCGAGGGTATGCACCCTAAGCATGTAAAGATTTACATAAGATATATAATTAAAGATTAGATTAGTGAACAATCAAAATGTGATTGTTCACTAATCATCCCCATCATTACTATTCAAGCAAGCTCGAACTATATTTAAAATTCTATGGGATCTCTCAAACCTCAAAGATTTAACATATATATAATTTTAAAATTATATATATATATATATATATATATATATATATATATATATATATATATATATATACACTTACATAAGAAAACATAAGTTTTGAAATTTAAAACTTAAAAGTATTTTCAAAATAATTAGAAAATATTTTTGAGAGATTCATTGATTTTTAGAATAATTTAAAAAATTTTTTTGGAAATATTTAACATAGTATTTAATTAAATATTAATTAATAAAAAAATTAAATAATTAGAATTAATTAAAATAAATTAATTTTTTTATTTTTTTTTTAAAAATAATTTTAAATTAAAATACTTAAAATTTATAAAAATTTGATATATTACATGTATGTTTTAATTTTAAATTGAACTTTATTTGAGTTTTTAAAGTTTAAGGCAATTAAATGCATTTAAAATAAGTCAAAATTAATTTTAATTAAATATTTTAATATTTTAAAATTATTTAAAAATATTAAATATATCTTTAATTAAATTTAATATAAAATTAAATATTTTAGAATAATTCTCTATTTTTTATAATATTTAAAAATTTAAATTTAAATTACTTGAAAATATTTAAATTAGTATTAATTAAATAGTTAATTAAATATTTAATTTATTGGAACTATTTAAAATACATAAAAAAATATTTTAAATTAACTTTTAATTTAAAAATGAAAATACCTTAAATATTTATCCGAAAATTTAAAATATATTTTAGAATAAAATTTTAATTTTATTAAATATTTTAATCATTGTTAATTAAATATTAATTTAAATTATTTAATATTTAATATTTAAAATATTTGAAAATATATTTAATATTTTAACTTAATATTAATTTTAAATTAAAATATTTAATTTTCTATGAATATTAATATAAAATTTATAATTTTGAATTTAAAAAATAATTTTTCATAATATTTTTTGGAAAATTTCTCATTTAAAAAAGGTTTAAAATTAATTTAAATTCATTTTGATTAAAATGGTGATGCGACAGCATACGTGGCAACTTCTGGTTCGTCCGATCCAAAATGCGAGGGCAGCAGGCCACGTGGCGGCTCCTAAGCGGTTGGATCAAACAGTGGCAATCATTAGTAATGATTACGCAGTGACGTAATAATTACTTAATCATTGCTAATGATTGAATGACGGTGTTGTGGCTGACTTATTGGAGTAAGCAATGCACTGTGTATTTTGATTCTCCAGGGTTTGAACCAATGGATGAGATTGCATCGGATAGAAAGTGAAACCAAGGGATCATCTACACAGTCAAACAGGTTGGTGAAACGACTCGATCTGGGCTGTTGATCGTGAGATGCATGTTGCTGAAGAACCCTAGGTTACATTTTTAGCTCGTTCTCATAAACAGATCAATGGTTTTTAATGAAAATTTAAACCTAAATTCAGTACATGAACAAAAATCTTGGGGTATAGATTTAAAGGTCTAAAAAGCACTTATCAAAATGCTAATTTACACTAAGTGTGTGACCTAGGTTTTGTGTTTTAGAAGAAACTAACTATTTGATTTAAGGGATTTTGATTTCTCTCAACTTGTAGACTGTCCTCGTAAGTTTTCCTAGTTGAAAGCACATTCCAAAATGCCCTGGATTGACTGGACAAAGCCTCTGATGGACTTGGGCTTGAGCTCGCCAGAATCTAGTCACCAACGAGGTTTAACCTGCTAGGTTTCACGTGGGAAGTGAGGAGGAAGGATTGGAGAGCTTAAACGAACTAGAGGTCTGGCTTGAGAGAGCTTGAGTGGAGAGATCAGGAAGCTTGGATGAATGAGCTCTCTTGGGATGTTTTGCCCTATTCAACTATTCTCTGAGGATTTGGATAACTGTGATAGCTTTTTCTTCACTCCCTGATGACTACCAGGTGTCCTAGGGTAGTTAAGAGCACGAGCCAAGGACAAGGGAAGGACATCCTTGGTGGAAAGGTCCGTTGGTCCCCATTTGCACATGGAAGTAATAAGGGTCATTTGATTTCAATCCAAGGGCTAGAGGGAGTTCCAAGAAGGTTCTATAGTGCCTCCTAATAGTTGGAGCTGAGTTAGCATGGAGGGGTGGGTAATTTGAGCTAGTTTGACTAAATTTGACCAACCTAAAGCCTTGATTTGGATGTTTAACTAGTCCACTAACCATGCGGACTGGTGATGTGGCATAGTAGGATTCCATGAGTGCTGGAATGATAAGTTGGAGGAGATTTAATGATCATGAATGGTAATTTAAATGGAAATATAAAAGTTTAATATGATTTGACCAAATGTTATAGAGTTGACTTGGCCAACACCACTTAGATTTAATTGGCCAAGCTTTAAGGCATGAATAGGCCATGGCTTGAATAACATTGAGGGCTTAAGGATATTAACTTAATGATGTGGTTGATTTGATCCAAATGGGTCAAATTGGGCTAGCCTTGAGTTTTAGTTGACTTGGTCAACTATTGACTAGGTCAAGGATCAAATCAAAGCCAAATCATTAAGGGAAAGTGATTAGAGAAGTTTGAATTGGTTTGAAGTTGATTAAGGGTTTGATTAAATGTGAGAGAAGTTAATGGCTGATCTGGTCAACCAAGTTGACCCAAGGTTAGGATTTGGGCTCAACAAGATTGATTTAGTATTTAGAGACCAGTGGAGGTGGTCCTAGAGTCTGGGGAGGTTAATTCAGTTAGAATGATTGTTTGGACCCTTAAGGGCTTATTTGGTCAACCTAGGTTGACTTGGTCAACCAAGTTCACCTAGGACTTAGGTTTAGGTCCAACAGGTTTGGTTTGATATTTAAAATTTGCTTGAAGTGGTCTCATGCAATTTAGAGATCATTTGGTTCAAAATGAATATTCATACCCCAAAGGGGTATTTTAGTCAAAAGGTGTTGACTTGGTCAACCAAGCTTGATCAGGGTCTAGGCTTGAGTTTATTGCAATCTTAATGATGACTAGGACACATTGGGAGTGGTTCTAGGACTTGATTGAAAAAGGCCATGTTGAAGTTCAAAGAGAACTTCAAAATTGCCCTTCAGGGGCATTTTGGTCATTTTGACTTCTGGTCAACTAGGGGTCAAAGTTGGTCCACCAAAATATAGCTTAATGGTTAACCAGTCATAATCAAGGGTCTACATATGATTAGAGGGTTTGGAGAAAGCTCTAAGGTTGAGATCCACTAGGAGGCAGGTCTAGTGGCATAGGTCATAAATATTTAAAGTTTTACATCATTTGGAAATCAATTCAATTTCTGGGGTTATAGACCTCATTATGAGCTCAAATTTGGAGGGTTGCCTCTAGAAAAATTTTCTATCAATATACAATTGATAGACTCTAAATCTAAGGACATTTGACTAGGGTTTGAAGTGTTTAAAAAATCATTGAAAAAGGCTTTCAAGACCTTAGCCTTTAGACTTAGGTTTTGGCCTAGATTTTTGGACTTAAGCTAGATTTTTTGATTTAAATGCTTGAATTTGAATTATCCAAATCATTTATAATTATTTGAATGATCATAAATAATTGGATTGGATTAAAGCTAGATTGGAATTTGGATCAAGTGTTAAGGACAGGATTGATTGAAGTTTGAACGGAGTTGAGATCTTGATAGGCTTGAAGTCTGGGTTGGTCCTAGGATCTAGAAGATTTTTAGGATCTAAAATATTAAAAATTTCTTGGGCCTGGATAGATCCTAGGGTCTAGAGTCTAGGAGGATTCTAGAGTCTAAGAAGTCATAAGGTCTGGGGTTTAGAAGGATCCTAGGGTCTAAATAGATCCTAAGGTCTGGATTGGTCTAGAAGAATCCTAGGGTCTAGATAGTTCCTAGGGTCTGGATTGATCTTGGGTCAGGATTGGTCCCAATTACTTATACAAAAATGAGGTCAACAAATGAACCCCCAATATATATAATATAACAAAGTTCTATTGCATATATTGGTGTTGATCAAATTGAAAGGTCAAGTCTGGAATTCTAATCCCAAATGAAGGAAAAGTTTATCCCCAGGTAATCAGGGTTTGAATTGATACTAAGGTAGTGCCATAGAGGGCGTACTCTACCACTTGCAGGTTTAATCCTAAGTGAAGGAAAAGTCTATCCCAAGAGGAAAAGAAAGCCTGGGTGATCGTATAGGAAGGAAGAATTCCTAACTATAGAGGATTGAGTATTAAATTTGATTCTAAGGGAGAGAAAAACCTAACCTTAGAGGTTTAAGTTTTGAAAGTATACTATGGTAGTGCCATGGAGGGTATGCTCTACCACTAGTGGGTTTAAACCTAAAGGAAGGTGAAACCTAACCTTAAGGAAAAGAAAGCTTGATTTTGAGATTTGAAATTGAAACTTGGATGGTGCCGCAGAGGGCGTTCTCCATCGTAAGTAGATCTAATCCTAAGGAAAGAAATGATCTAAACTTAAGGAAAAGAAAATTGAATTCTAGAGTTTGAAATTGAAACTAGAATGGTGCCATAGAGGGCATTATCCACAACTAGAGCATCTAATCCTAAGGAGAGATAACATGATGAATCACATCTGTCCTTCAGGAGAAGAAAATTGAAAGATCATGTAGAAAGGAAGTATTACTTTCCACAGAGGATTGGATCTGAATTTTGAATTTTAGGATGGTTCCACAGAGGGCGTGCTCCATAACTATGAGATTTAAACTTGAATGGGGGATATATTCCCAGACAAGGAAACTAGGACAGTGCCACAGAGGGCATGCTCCATCACTAGTAGATCTAATATTAAGGCAAAAAAGTGCGATGAATTATATCTAACCTTATGAAAGTGAGAACTGGAATGATAGTGTGGGAAGCAAGCATTGTTTCCCATAAAGGATCAGGTTTAAAGATTTGAAACTAGGATGGTGCCACAGAGGGCGTGCTCCACCACTAGTGGGTCTGATCCTAAGGAAAAAAAGCACGATGACTCAGATCAGTCCTTAAGGAACAAAAAGCTTGAAGATCTTATGAGATGGAAGCATTACTTCTCACAATAGACTAGGTCTAAGATTTAAAAACTAGGTTGGTTCCACAAAGGGCGTGCTCCACCACTAGTGAATGATCATATGAGGAGGAAGCTTACTCCACATAAGATCAAAATTAGAATTTAAAATTTAGGATGGCGCCACAAAGACCGTGTTCCACCACTAAAGTGTCTAATCTTAAGGTCAGAAAGTACGAGGACTTATATCTAACCTTAAGAAAAGAAAAGTAGGATTCTAGAATTTAAAAACTTAAACAAGATTGAGTTAATTTGATTCAAAATTTGAAAATTTTATTGATTTAAAGATTGAGCTGCATCAAGCATAGTATATCTTATGTAATCGTGTGTTGACCAGGAACATTGGGTGATTTCCTTTACAATGATATGAGCCTCCTTTATAGATTGTCTCTACTACAAAGGGTCCTTCCTAGGTTGGTTCATACTTTACACTGATCTTTCAGTGAGCTAAGATAGGCCTCTGAAGAACCAAGACCAAGTCGCCTACTCGAAAGGTTCTAGGTTGTACTAACTTATCGCGAGCTTGAACCATTCGGGCTTTGTATAATTCTAAATTTTGCTGAGCTTGGAGACAACATTTTTCAAGGCCCTCGAGCTCTTCTAAATGGAGTTATGTATTTTGTTTCATTATGATTTGGTTATGGATTATAATTTTGAGTGACGGGATTTAAACTTCTAGAGGTAGAATGACCTCGGACTCATAAACTAGTACAAATGGTGTGGATTGGGTTGGGGCTCTATAAATGGTCTGGTATGCCAACAAAGCTTCCACCAACCTCTCATCCCACTGACATTTATTATCATCCCGGGTCCTTTTGATGATTTAAACTAGGGTTTTATTAAATGCCTCAGTCAATTTGTTAGCACATGGATAGTAGATTATTGAGTATCTCCAATCAATACCATGACGACTTACAAAGTTATTAATTTTTATACACTTGAATACATACCCATTATCAAATATGATTTTGAGGGATGTGCCAAATCGATATATGATATGGCCATGGAAGAATTTTATTACATGGTGTGATGTTAAATTTCTTAGTGGAACTGCTTTCGCCCACTTTGAAAAGTAATCAGTCACTGCTAAAATGAAGTAATAACCCCTTGAAGAAGGAGGGTCAATTGGCCTGACAATATCCATGCCCCAACTTTTGAAGGGTCGCGAAGTTATCATGGGGTGCAACACATTAGGCGGCTAATATAAAACCACACCATGTACCTGGCACTGATGATAATATTTTATAATTTTCATGCGATCGTCAATCATCGTAGGCTAGTAGTAACCAAGTCTTTTTATTTTCATTTTGATCTTTGGACCCAATTGATGAGCACCATATAATATGGCATGGACTTCATTAATGATCTTCAGGGTCTCTCATTTGTAAAGATAATGGAGCCACATCTGATCGAATGATTGATGGTATAACATATCGTTAACTAGTGTATATGATAGGGCACATTTCTTAATTTGATTGGCAAGTGACTTATTGTAGGGGAGCTTGCCTTCTTGAAGGTATTTAATCAATCGTTATCTCTAATCATCTTCATCATTGACTGCTGAAGAGGCCAAAAGGACATGGGAAGATTGTTTGTTAATGTGCTCCAAATATATAGCAGATTGGACCTGACAACCTTAAACTTCTATAGGAATAGTCTTCTTTCGGACAGGAAAATTCTTTTGCAAGTTTTTCAAGGGCATCCATTGAAGAATTGCTTCCCCGGGAAATTATACATATAATTACAATAAGAATTTTCTTGAGTAAGTGCGTGGTGTACTGGTAGTACTTTAGAAGTTTAGGATTTAAAACTTTATAGGTCCCTATAATCTGGTTGATCACCAGTTGAGAGTCACCAAAGATTTTAATCTCTTAATCTCCACCATAATTGTAAGTTACAGGCTAGTTATTAGAGCTTTATACTCAGCCTCATTATTCATGTAAGGCTCTGATAAGTGGTAGGAAAAGTGCATCATTTCCTTATCCGGTGTTATGAAAACCAAGCCGACTCTGACTTTTTTAGGAATAGTAGGCTGATATGTATTGCCCCGCTGGGAGGATGCTGCACCATCAAAATATATTTTTCAGACTCGATCATTGGATTCCTTGAAACTCATGATTTGCTCATCAGACAAATCATCATTTAGAGGAGACTCCACTAGCAGCAGGTGTGCTACAAGGAAGTCGGTAATGGCCTGCTCTTTCATAGCACGTAGGAGAATAAAAGTGATTTCAACTTGAAGCTATATAATAGACCAATGAGCTAAATGTCCTGACAACATAGGCCAGGTCATAAGATATCATAGGGGATTGATGCTGGAAATCAAATTAACTTGATAAGAAAGTATGTAATGCCTTAGTTTTTGGGCTGCAAAGACTTGGGTAAGATAATGTTTCTCGATTGTAGGGTACCAAATTTTTATTGGAAGAAGTCTTTGACTCAAATAGTAGAGAGTATTCTCTTTCCCCTCGTCATTGACTTGAGCTAGGTGGGCCCCGAGAGACTCATCAAGGGCCGCAGTGTAAAGTATTAAAGGTCTCCCCAGAATAGGGGCTGCCAAAACTGGCAGATATGTCAGATATTATTTGATATTCTTGAAGGCTAAATAATATTTCTCGTGCCATATAAATTTGGCATCATTTTTAGTTAGGACAGAGAATGGTTGGCATCTTTCAGAAAGATTAGAAATGAATCTGCTTATATACGCTAGCCTGCCCTAAAGAGACCTTAAAAGTTTGATAGGAATGTTAAGCCCTTATGCACTAGTCCCGAGGCTAACCAAGAGGGGGGGTGAATTGGTAGTTTTTAAAAATTCAAGAGCAAAATAATGATTTAGAAAATCTTTTTGAATGTTTTAAAACTTTTACAATTATGTGATGTGCAGATATTCAATGATAACAGAATAACAATCACAATCACACAATCATCAATAGAAAAGTAAATTCAAAAAATAATCAGAAAGAATACACCAGATTTTATAGTGGTTTGGTCAACTTGGCCTACGTCCACTCCCCGGAGCCTCCCCTCCGGGTATTGCACTAACACTAAGTGACTCTTCTTCTGCTCCCACAGCAAGGTGGAGAAGCCTATATAAATAAACTCCTTTCCACCAACCCGGTGAGGCAGAGAACCTGAACTCCTTTCGTTTCCTCCTGAAGCAGGTAGAGAACCTAGACTCCTTTCGCTTCCTCCTGAAGTAGGCAGAGAACCTGGACTCCTTTCTCTTCCTCCTGAAGTAGGCAGAGAACCCGAATCTTCTTGTGAATGATCCTCCCACAGAGATACCGACAAGACAAGAGACAACGAATGGAGAAGATGACTCAGATCCTTGCTTGGAGCAACCTTTGTGAATCCCTCATAAACTCCCCCTCACATGATCCTCTCTCTCTCTCCCAAGCTCTCTCTATCTCTCTCTCTCAAGGTTTTCTCTGGAAAGAAAAGTGGCAAAAGATTTTTCTTGTTGGAAGAAAAGATCTTAAATAGGAGGGCTCAAAACTTGCCCTAAATCTCAACTGGTCATTAAAGATCATCCAGGATGATCGCAGGATCGTCCTGTACGATCAGTATTAAATCTCATATTTCAGGTGGGACGATCTGGTTTCTCTGGACAATTAGAAGAAAAATTTATTCTGATCGTCCCGTATGATTCTGCGATCATCCGGGATGATTAGTGTAAATCAGAAATCTTGTCCAGAAGACAGCTCTAGTCATCCAGGGGAACTTGGGCTGGACGATCTCAAAATGACTTGATCGTCTAGGATGATACACATATCGTCCTATTCGATTAGTTCAAAAATGATAATATTATCCTGCACACAGCTCTGGACATACAGGTCAGAACATACTGGATGATTTTAAAATGACTTGATCATCCCAGATGATATATCTATCGTCCGGTATGATTAGTTTAAAAATGATAAAATCGTCCTACATATAGCTCTTGACGTACAGGTGATAGGCACTGGACTGTCAGGATTTTTCACACAACGTCCTGTACAATCTCACGATCGTCCAGGATAATATGATCAAATTAGTTAAACATTAATTACTTTCCTTAATCACCAAACTAATTTAGGCATGATTGTAATGAATCATCCAGGAAGATACACGTATCATTCAGGATTATCAGACCAAATCTCTAAAAATAAAAACTTGCCTAAGTTAATCTGGCAGCTGAGAATTTTTTATTTAAGCCTATCGTCTTGTATGATACAAAGATCGTTCAGGATGATCTGTTTAATCTAATTGACTTAACTTGGTTGCCCTAATTAGGGTTTCTATTTTCACTGGATCGTCCAAGATGATGTGAATATCATCCAGGAGATCTGAACAAAAAAATGAACATAAACTCTAATTCACTAAAAATCTCCCCTCGAGTGTGTGTGTGCAAGGTTACTTAGCTAGGGGATCCTTTACATTACATTTGACTCAATAAAGATGAAAAAAAAACATTGGACCTGAATTATAAAATAGACTGACTCGATCTTGGGCTGACTTGAACTTGTAATTGATCCTGCGGACCTGAAAGATTAGACAATCAACCAGAACCAGAAATGTTTTCTATCATCAAAATCATAGTCCTTGAAACCAGATTCACAACAATCTCCCCCTTTTTGATGATAACAAATATTTGTTAATAATTTCAAAAATAGTAATTGAACAATGGGTGACTAATACAAGAACATTGAACTTACCTAAAATATAAGAACTACTACTCCCCCTTTTGACATCTCAAAAAGGGAAAACATATAGAAACATTTAAAACCAGTACAAGTTGAACATAAGAGAACATCAAAAGGATGAAATCAAAAGGCTTTTTTTTTTTTTGAGATCAGCTCCAATAAAACAGAATTTTCCCTGATTTTTAATTCAAAAGCCAACAAGAAGAAAATTGACAATGCTGAAATCTAGAAAAGTTGGAAAATCGACTGTCATAACTCATACCTCGGACACCTAACAGGTTCAAATTCCTTTCAAACAAAAGTCTAAGTCAGAAAAAAAGAAATTACATTCGAAAAGAGATCCTTTCAAGCCTCGTTCCAGAAAAATATCTGATAAAATAGTATAACGAAGTAAGGAATCAGAAATCATGATTTTCAATCTCAAGCTTTTGAAAATATTAAGTGGCGTATGGATTTTCCTAAGACATTTAAGGATCTGAAAGGGAAGAAAGCTTATTTCTTTGTGGGCTCATTTTATGCCTCTTTTTTAATTTATTTGGCGCTTTGCACATCTTTTCATTTTTGATACACTTTGTGTATCTTTCAGTTTGACGATATTTTGCGTCTTTTCAGCTTTGGGCTCATTTTGTACCTCTTTTTCAATTTGTTTGGCACACTGTGCATCTTTGGTAAGCTTGCTTCCTTTCATAATCGTAAAAGAATCTCAGCTATGAAATTACCTTCCAGACATAAGAGACAATAAAACTCACTCTCTACAGTAAGGATGAGTAATTCATAAAATAAAAACCATACATCATATGATAAGTGTAATCACTTGATTAAGAAAAACATAATATTGATTCAAAGCTTTGAAAACACTATTTATATGAAGTAGATTACTGTAGGAAGATAAAATAGATCTCTATTTCAAAAACCAATTTTTTAATTTTGAAGAAGATTTTTATCCAAAAGAAATAATACACCAGTAAAGGAGTTAGAGGAAGAGAAACAATCATCAACATTTCTTCCATTTAACAGATCTAGAGGAGTCAATCACTGCTTACAAGCTTTCAAACAAGAACAAGGCAAATCTCTCAGTCAGAAATCCAATTTATCAGCAGTAGTGAGCAGTGATTTGATTTTGAAGTGAGTAATCAGTAAACAAAATAAAAAAGAAGAAAAACAGACACGTAAAAAAATCAGTAAATGAAAACCAGCAAATAAAAATCAGCAGAAAATAATCAAATCTGATAAGCAAATCAAACAACTAAAATCAGCAGGAAAAGATAAAAATCCTAAAGTAAAATGGACAATCAAAATAGATAAAAACTAAAAGCAAAATGAAGAAAATAGAGAAACATCAGAAGCCAGTAATCATCAAATTCATGCATTTATGTCAATCACACCCAATCTAGTCCTCAAAATACTGAATTAGTCAAAGGCCAACAGTTTAGTAAAGATGTTAGCCAGTTGATTTTTAGTTGCTACATGATGTAGCTTAATGTCCCCTTTTGTAACATGGTCCCTAATGAAGTAATGCCTTATATCAATATGTTTGATTCTAGAATGTTGGATGGGATTCTTAGAAATGCAGATGACACTGGTGTTATCACATAGAACTGAAATTGTGCCAACAGGTAATCCTAAATCCAAAACTTGTTGCTTCAACCAAAGGATTTGGGCCACATAACTTCCTAAGGCAATGTACTCAGCTTCAACAGTGGAAAGTGCAACTGAGTTCTATTTTCTATTAGACCAGGAGACTAAAGACTATCCTATAAATTGGTAAGTTTTAGAAGTGTTCTTTCTATCCACTCTACACCCTGCAAACTCAGAATCAGAGTATCTAATAATCTCAAAAGAAGTGATGTGCCTAGGGTACCAGATTCCTAGGTTTGGGGTCCCTAAAAGATATCTAAGAATTCTCTTAACAACAGTTAGGTGGGACTCTTTAGGATCAGCTTGAACCTAGCACAAAGACAAACACTAAACATAATATCAGGTCGGCTAGCAGTCAGGTAAAGCAGTGATCCAATTATTCCCCTAAACTTCTTCTGATCAATAGATTTTCCATTTGAATCCTTATCTAACTGAATAATGAAACTCATGGGAGTATTGATTGGCTTGGCTTTGTCCATTTCATATTTCTTTAAGATGTCCTTAGTGTATTTTTATTGATTTAGAAAGGTTCCATCATCCATTTGCCTAATGCTAAACCCCAAAAAATAGAACAATTCTCCCATCATACTCATCTCAAACTCCTTACTCATTATCTTAGAAAAATTATTACATAATGTTTTATCAGAAGATCCAAAAAGTATATTATCAACATAAATCTGGATAATGAGTAGATCATCTCCTACTTTTTTAATGAAAAGGGTGGTGTCTACGCTGCCCTTAACAAACTCTCTTTCTAGTAGGAATGTGCTAAGCCTCTCATACCAAGCTCTGGGTGCCTATTTCAATATATATAAGGCCTATTTTAATTTGTAAGCACAATTTGGATATAGGAAACTCTCAAAATTTAGGGGTTGCTCTACAAAGACATCCTCTTTTATTACCCCATTTAAAAAGGCACTCTTGACATCTTTGAAACAACTTAAATCCCTTATAACAGACAAAGGCTAGTAGCACCCTAATGGCTTCCAATCTAGCTACAGGGGCAAAGGTCTCCTCAAAATCAATCCCTTTAATTTGATTGTACCCCTTAGCCATCAATCTTTCCGTATTCCTAACCACCACACCAAAATCAATCATCTTATTCTTAAAGACCCACTTGGTTCCCATTATACTTTGATTACTAGGTCTTTCTACTAACTCCCAAACATCTTTCCTTATAAATTGATTCAATTCCTCTTGCATAGCTAAGATCCAAAACTCATCAGAAAGGGCTTGATTGATGTTGGTGGGTTCAGTCACTAAGATAAAGGAAGAATAGTTTACTTCCTTCCTAAGTCCATGCCTAGTTCTAACACCTTCAGAAGGGTCTCCTAAGATCAGTTCTTTAGGATGACTCGGAGCATATCTCCAATCTCTAGGCAAAGTGTTTTCAGGTTCTACCCTTTCCTCCAGATTTATATTTTCAACTCCTTGGGTAATCTCTCCAACATATTCTTCTTCCTCAACTCTAGTCTCCTTAGGATCAGATTCATCAAACACCACATGAGCTGTCTCCTCCACCACCAAAGTCCTCTTATTAAACACCCTAAAAGATTTCCCCACACTAGAAAATCCTAAGAACACTCCTTCATTAGATTTGGGGTCAAATTCTTCTAAGGATGATTTCTTATTATTCAGAATGAAAACCTTACAGCCAAAGACATGGAGGTGGGACAGGTTTGGAGTTCTACCCTTAATGATCTCATAAGGAGTCTTTTTCAGATTTGATCTAACATTCACCCTATTCAGCACATAATAGATAGTATTCACCACTTCAGCCCAAAAGTATTTTTGGAAGTGAATACTCAGCAAAAATGGCTCTAGTAGCTTCCACTAAGGTCCTGTTCTTTCTTTCAACTACCCCGTTCTACTGAGGGGTCCTAGGAGCTAAAAAGTTGTGGCTAATCCCTTGCTCCTCATAGAATATTCCAAATCTCACATTTTTAAACTCTCTACCATGATCCCTATGAATAGTCAAGATCTCATAACCTAACTTCTTCTAAATCCAAGTGGAGAAAGATTTAAATTCATCAAATGACTCAGATTTATGTGATAGAATCTTAATCCAAGTGAACCTCGAGTAATCATCAACAATCACAAATCCATAGACTTTTCCCCCTAAGCTGGCAGTGCTAATGGGTCTAAACAAATCCATGTGAAGGACTTTTAAAGGTTTAGAGGTATTGATGTCCTTAATTAAGTGGAAAGAGGAGTGGACTTGCTTCCCTAATTGACAAGCATCACACAGGTGGTCCTTAGTGAACTTAAGCTTGAGGACACCTCTAACTAAGTCCTTTTGGGTGACTCTTCTAAGGATTTTCATACTGGCATGACATAATCTCCTGTGCCACAACCAAGACTCATCAGCAGCAGTTTTTACGCAAATTGAAACATCAGTTTTAAAACACCTTACATCCAGCATGTAGACATTGTTGATCCTTTGTTCCTGCAAAATAATTTTATCATTTAAGCTTATAATACAGCAAATGGGAAGGAATTTGATGTTGTATCCTTTGTCACAGAGTTGACTGATGCTCAATAAGTTGTGTTTCAATCCATATATAAGTAAAACATTATCAATAATGAAATTTTGTGAATCACCAATTATACCTACTCTTACCACCTTCCTGGTGGTGTTGTCTCCAAGTGTAACCTTGCCTCCAGCTCTGGTCTCCAGCAAAATGAACTGATTTGGATCTCTCATCATATGTCTTGAACATCTACTATCCAGGTACCACATGCTCTCACGAGACCTTTTATGAGAGTTCCCCTATAAAATCATCAAATGTCAGATTTACAAACCTAAATAGGTTTGGGTTCCTTCTTATGAAAAGAAGAATGCACTGCATGTGTGCTGTACTATGAAGCATGCAATTTGGGTCTCCACACCTAATATGTACTACGGTGAACCATGCAGGTGTGTGAGATATGTCCTAGCATGCCACAAGAAAAATATCTAATATCAAGAAAAGGATTAACTAATCTATGAGGGTGGTAGTGCCTCTTCCTAGGTGTGTATGAAACATGCTTTGATGATGTTGAAACAGATTCTTCAAAAGGTGGAGGTGCATAAAATTGTGCAAAAAAGGAGGTGTTTAATTTTTCTCAAGAGTAAAAATTTTTAGTTTTAGAAATTCATTTCTTTGTGAGGCTTGTAATTTCAAACTTCAAGTAATGCTCATCACTAGCTAAGTTACATGCCATAGTGTCCAGTTCTTTATAAGCTTTTTCTAAATCAACATGCAATATTTTTAATGACTCATGCTCAATAATTAGTTCATAATGCTTTTTGTTCAATTCATTATATTCATCAAGTAAGGACATGTGATTGCTATCAAGTGTAGAATAATCCTTAATCATAATATTATGCTCTTTTTGTAAATTCAAGAAATCCAATTTTAGGCTGGCATGTGTTTTCTTATGTTTCCTGTACGATGAATAAATTTTCTCAGAAACATCTAGCAATTAATCATCGGTTAGCTCACATACCTCTTCTTGATCAGACTGACCAGGATGATCATCAGCCATCAGACACAAATTTATAGTCTCCTCCTCAGCTTCAGTCTCAGAGGAGTCGGATGCAGAATCTGCCCAGAACATCTTCTGAATCTGCTTCTTATCCTTCCTGAACTTGGGTTTCTCCTCACCCTTCTCCTTTCTTGGGTGAGCCTTAAGTGTAGGACAATTAGCCTTTATATGTCCAGGCTTCCTGCATTTAAAGCAAACAGTATCAAATGAACCTTTAAAATTTTTACTACTCTTACCTTTGTTCCATTTCTGAAAGTTCTTATATTTCTTCGTTAGAAAGATTTTAAATTGCCTAGTGATTAAGGTAACATCATCACTATCAGACTCAGAAGTACCAGTATCAGTCTCGTTGGCCTTCAGCACCACAGTTTTCTCCTTCTTCTTCTCACCTGCATCAAGCTGTCTTTGGTTCACCCCTATCTCATAAGCAATGAGTGACCCAAGTAAGTTATCAATAAAAAAAGTGTTTAAATCTTTGGATTCAGAAATTACAGTTATCTTCGCATCAAAAGAAGAAGACAAATATCTCAAAATTTTGTTCACTTTTTCATAGTTGGTAAGTTCTCTTCCTAAAGCATGTAAAGAAGTGATAATTTGAGTGAACCTAGTATTATGATTTGGGTACATTTGTTTATTCAAGTAAAATCTAATCCAAGTTATGTTTTTGATGATTACAAAAGTTTATTGTTTGTTTTATTCTTCTCCTAACAATTATTTGAACTTTGTTGTGTAGTAAAGTATTTTTCAGGAAATTCACACTCCATATTGCTGAAGACCTCAAGTTCACTTGTTCACTGTAAATGAAGTCTGTAAATTTTCTTTTCCTTGAGTCTGAGAGAGTGTGATTGTAAGTTGGATAACTATGCATACACACACAATGGGGGAGTAAAAATTTTAAATTTTTAAACTGATCATACAGTACGATTTGATATCGTATGGGATGATCTGTAGAATATGTCCTCCATATCGAACCCATATGGCAAGGAAATCTTTTCTAAGGCATGTTCGTACAATACGAATACTATTCGTATATGAGTTTTTGCTGTACGAACTGCTCAAAATTGGGTTCATCCACAAGTTCGTATCGGACGAACTGATCGGACGAAGCGCTCTGTTTGATTCGTCCAAGGGTTCGTACGGGATGAAATCATCAGACGAAGCGTTCTGTTAGATTCATCCAAGGGTTCATATGTGATAAAATCATCAGACGAAGTGCTCTGTTTGATTCGTCCAAGGGTTCGTACGGGATGAAATCATCAGACGAAGCGCTCTGTTAGATTCGTCCAAGGGTTCGTACGGGACGAAATCATCAGATGAAGCGCTCGGTTCGATTCATCCAAGGGTTCGTACGGGACGAACTGTTTGTATGAAGCGCTCTGTTCGAATCGTCTCATTATTCGTACGGGACGGATTGTTCAATATTTTGAACTATTCATACAGTACGATCGTCGATCGTACGGGACGATCGACACGGATTAAACTAGAAAATTCAATTTTTGGATAGTTTTTCTTGTCCTAAGTATATAAATGACTAAAAACTGACTGAAGAAAAGATCCTTCTGCAAAAATTCTTTTGGAAAGTGAAAGGAGAGTGATTGGGAGAGTGTTTGGAAGTGAGTTTTGAGAGATCTTTCAAGAGAGAATTGTGAGGGGATTCATAAGGTTATCCAATTGAGAGGATTTCTTTTACTTGTTCTTCAAGCATCTTCCTAGTTCCCTGGAGACTTTTGCAAGAGTATTGTTCGAGAGGATTCCGGTTCTCTGCCGCACCTGGAGGGTGAAAAGGATGACCGTTCTCTGCCGCACTTGGAGGGTGAAAAGGATGATGGTTCTCTATCGCACCGGGTTGGTGCAAGAGAGTTTGTAAAGGCTTCTCCGCCTTACTGTGGGGGCAAAAGGAGAGTCACTTGAGTTTAGTGCAATACCTAGAGAAGGAGTCTCTAGGGTAGGTCGTGTTTGACCAAACCACTATAAATTCTGGTGTTTTCTATTCACTGTTCATTTTTCCGCATTTTATTTTTCTGTAGTTTATTTTCTTTATGGTTGAATTTCTGTGTTAACGAAAGAGCAAAAGTTATCTCTGTTTGTACTGTACGAAGTTATATCATACTGTACGATTAGCTTTAAAATTTTCTAAAATACCAAGAGTAATTTTTAAAAGGACCAATTCACCCCCCCTCTTGGTTAGCCTAGGGACGTGAGTAATAGGTCTAACAACCTATTCGCACTTTCAAGTGGTATCAGAGCTAATTTCAAAAATAACAGTTTTAAATACTTTTTGAAATTTCGATCATGGCTAATTTTGGAAATAAAAATACTATGGAAGGATACTCGATCACTAGACCACCTTTGTTTGATAATATCCCTTTTGATTTCTGGAAAACTCGCATGTCTACTTTTTTACAATCACTTGACTATCGCATGTGGATGTTAGTTCAGGATGGTTATACTGAACCTACTAGGATTGTGGAAGGAATAAGAGTTCAAACACCTTTTGCAAACTGGACTGTAGAAGAACGTGAATTAGCTCAACTGAAGCTAAGTGTTTGAATAGTTTCTTTTGTGCTTTAAAGTCAGAAGATTACATGCATGTGTCTACTTGTAAATCAGGAAAGGAAATTTGGGATAGGATTTATATCACATATGAAGGCACGAATGAAGTGAAACAAACAAGATTGAATATTCTCTTGCACGACTATGAACTTTTTCGCATGAAACAGAATGAATCAATCTCTGACATGTACATTCATTTTACACACATAGCCACTTCATTGCATGCTTTAGGTAGGTAGTTGACAAATATAGAGAAAGTTAACAAGATATTACGTTATTTACCTACTGCATATGAAGCAAAGAAAACTGCAATAACAGAATCTAAAGATTTGAACATTTATTCAGTTGACAATCTTCTTGGATCACTAATTACTTACGAGCAATCGGTGACTCAAAGGAAGATTAATGCAGGTGAGAAGCGAAAGGAGAAGAACATTTCTTTAAAGGTGGACGACTCTGAAAGTGATCAGTCACTACCTGAGGATGAAGAGGATATTGCCCTGATGACGAGGCAATTTAGAAGTTTGCTAAAAAGGAAGCAGAGAAGACGCCAGCATTGGAACAAAGGTAAGTTCCAGAAGAATGTAAGGCTTCTAATGAAGTCATTTGCTATGAGTGCAGGAAGCCAGGACACATCAAGACAGATTGCCCCAATCTCAAAAGAAATCCTAGCAAGGAGAAGACCGAGGAGAAACCAAAGGACAAAAGGGGTAAAAAGAGAGTACAACGAGTTTTCTGGGTGGACTCAGCTTCAGATACTTCAGAAACTGCACCAGAAGAGGAAGTCACAAATTTTTACTTAATGGCTGACAATCTTGATCAATCAGATCAAGAAGAGGTATGTGACTTAAACTATGAAGGATTATTTGAAGTTTCTGAACGCATACATACAACATATAAGAAATTGAAAAAATTGCATGCTAAATTAAATTTAGATTATTTAGAGCTGCAGAAAGAATATGAGATCCTTAGGAAAGATCATGCATTAATTGATAGCAACCACATGACTTTGTTGGATGAGTTTGATGATTTAAACAAATAACATAACCTCTTAAAATCATCTCACGCTGAATTTAAAAATGATTTTAAGACTTTTATAGATGAATCAGATTCTAGAGAGCATCAGTTGAAGATTGATAATTCGATTCTAGAAAGTGCTAATGCTTATCTTAAAGTTCAGGTAAAAGCACTTAAGGAAAATAGAAATCCATCTAAACTTGAAGAGTTTCATGAATCTTACCACAAGATCACTGACTCAAGATCTAAGAAGAACATTTTCAGGAAGAATAGGTTGGTGAATCCCTTTCCAGGGATAAAGTATTTTTCTTGTGGTAGTTTAGGACATATTTCCCACACCTGTACACTTAAATATAGATCACATTTAGTGTGAAGACCTAAGGTGCATAAATCACAGCATATCAAACATGCATCTGGCTTAAAATTGTCAAGAGGTGAACCCAAACTTTTTTGGGTTCCCAAGACTAAAGTTTGATCATTTTATAGGAACGCTCTCACACAAGACCTCATGAGACTATTTGGTACCTGGACAGCGGCTGCTCGAAGCACATGGCTGGAGATACGATTCAATTTATATCGCTTGAAGCCAGGAATGGAGGCAAGGTGACACTTGGAGATAATACCACTAAGAGAGTGGTAGGTACAGGTATAATTGGAAATTCAAAAAACTTTGTGATTGAGAATGTACTGTTGGTTGAAGGTTTGATACACAATCTGTTGAGTATTAGTCAATTATGTGACAAGAGCTATTATATAAAGTTTTTATCTACAAGTTGTGTTATTAGTCTAAATGGAACTGTTGTTTTGAATGGTGATAGGGTTAACAATGTTTACATGCTAGATTTTAATTCTGTTAAACCTTCTACTTCCTTGTGTTTGAAAATTGTATCTGATGAATCATGGTTGTGGCATAGAAGGCTTTGTCATGCTAGCATGAAAAATCTTAGGAAAATCACTCAAAAGCAACTAGTTAGAGGAGTACCCAAATTAGACTTCACTAAAGATCACTTGTGTGATGCATGTCAACTAGAAAAACAAGTGAGATCCTCTTTCAATTCGATCAAGGAAATTAGGACTAGCAAGCCCTTAGAAATTCTTCACATGGATTTATTTGGACTTATTAGTACTGTAAGTTTAGGAGGAAAAAGATTTGGGTATGTTATTATGGATGACTATACTAGATTCACCTGGATTAGATTTTTGAATCATAAGAGTGAATCATTCGAAGAGTTTAGAGATTTTGCCACTTGGATTCAGAGGAAACTTAGTTTTGAAATAGTTAGTATCCAAAGTGAACATGGGGGAGAATTTGAAAATAAAATGTTTAATGATTTTTTAAAATCTCTTGGAATTGAACACAACTTCTCATCTCCTAGGACACCTCAACAGAATGGAGTTGTAGAAAGAAAGAATAGGACATTAGTTGAAACTGCTATGGCCATATTGGCAGAATATTCACTTCCTAAATATTTTTGGGCTGAAGCAGTTAGTACAGCATGCTATGTGTTGAATAGGGTGTACATAAGGTCTAAATTGAATAAAACACCCTATGAACTTCTTAAAGGTAGAAGTCCCAACCTCTCGCATCTACATGTTTTTGGATGTAAAGTGTTCATTCATAATAATGATAAAACTCTTCTAGCAAAATTTGATCTGAAATCAGATGAAGGAATCTTTCTAGGATATTCAAGTGTTGGAAAATCCTATAGAGTTTTTAATAAGAGAACATTGGTAGTTGAAGAGACCACACATGTTATTTTTGATGAATCTTATGATAGTAAAGGGTCTAAGTTGGATGAAGATGAGGTTGAGGTAATAACCCAAAAACATGAAAATTAAAAAGTTGAAGAAAGGGTTGAAAAAGAAGAAGAAAACCAATTGCCTAGAGAATAAAAATTTGTAAGGAGTCATCCTAAAGAGTTGATTTTAGGAGAATCAACTAAAGGAGTTAGGACTAGGCATGGTTTGAGGAAAGAAGTAAATCATTCAGCGTTTATTTCAATGAGTGAACCCACTAACATGAAAGTACGAGATGCGCCAAGAGGGGGGGTGAATTGGTGTTTTAAAAATTTAACCCTACACAGGAGTTCTAATTTTTTTGTATTTTCAAAATATAATTTAACGACTAATGTGCGGAAGCAAATACGACGTTCACAACGATGAAATTGATAATTTAATTTAGATTTTACACTACGATATTTGAATACTAATTTTTCACCAAGCAATTTAAAACGCACAAATTTAAAGCATGAAAAGTAAAGTGCGGTAAACAGGAAAAAACACACCAGAGATTTTTATAGTGGTTCGGTCACTTGACCTACGTCCACTCCCCGGAGTCCTCTACTCCGGGATTTGCACTAGTAAAAGTTGACTCTCCTTTTGCCCCCACAGCAAGGCGGAGAAGCCATTACAATACTCACTTTCACCTCCCTCGGTGCGGTGGAATACCAAACGCTATGTCACCCTCCTGGTGACGGCAGCGGACCTTCTCCTTTTTCTCCCTCCTGGAGATGGCAGAGTACCTTGGCGATGTTGATCTTGAAGTGATTCTTCCCTCGAGAACTTTCTTGAAGCTTCCAAAGCCACAAGAGGAGTAAAGCATGCAGCTAGCTTGGAGCCACCGTGTGATCCCCTCACACTACTTCTCCCTCACGCTCAAGCTCACCTTCACCTTCCTCTCTCAAGCTCTAGATCTCTCCAAAAACTTCTCTCTACGAATCCCCTTCTTTCTCCTCCAAGCCTCTCACAGCAAAGGATTGATCAACAACACTCTAAAGAAAATTATATGTTGTTTTTATATCAGGCTTCAAAAAATCCTAAAAGTTTCAACTTTTGCGTTTCTGTTCGTACAGTACGATTTATAATCGTACAGTACGATCAGTACAATTACAGCTCCGTCCAGTACGAGTAAAGACGAATAAGTATCGAATTTTATTCATATCGTACAGTCGATATGTATATCGTACAGTACGATACTATTGATTCGTACTGTTCGTACGGGACGAACTGTGGGACGAACCTCGGGACAAAAGAACTCGTCTCTGACAATCGTCCAGCACTCATTTAATCGTACAGTACGAATAGTGTTTTTCATGATATCGTCCTGTACGATAAGAATATCGTCCAGTACGAATAGTTCAAAATTTCTTGGGATCGTCTGGTACGATCGCTGGGACGAAGAAAATTGTCTCTGGCAATCGTCCATCACTCCACCAGTCGTACAGTACGATCAGTTCATTTCTTGATATCGTCCTGTACGATATGAATATCGTCCAGGACGAACAGAACAAAAAAACCTTGGTTTCGTCTGGTACGATCTCTGGGATGAATGAAATCGTCTCTGACTATCGTACAGTACGATATACGATCGTACAGTACGATATACGATCGTAGTACGATCGACATATAAAATAGAAACCAACGTTTATTTCCTGATTAGAGAGATAATTTTGGCAAGTTTTAATTAATCGTACAGTACGAACATGATCATACAGTACGATCAGTTCAGAAAATCAAATTCAAAAACTTACCAAACTTATTCTGGCGGCTAGGGTTTCACAATTACATATTATCGTACAGTACGATATGGATCGTATAGTACGATAAGTTTGTAAACTTAATCATTAGAAAATTAGCCGTTAGCCTGAGTATTTTAATTAATCGTACAGTACGATCCAAGATCGTATAATACGATGAGTTTAAAAAATTTTAATCATTTTAAAAGAAAAATCTCCCCCTGTGTGTGTGCATTGTTGCTCCTTTCACATGCATGCTTCTGTGGCAGACTCAAAAAGAAAAAATAAAGAAATAAAAATTACAGACTCTTCAACATCCTATTCTACCCAATTTGAGTCTCCAGCAATATTTAGCAGTGTGCATCTGACCTGAAATGTTAGTCCTCATATACAAAGATTAAACATTTGTAATCTAACGGAAGTCTATATGTACTCAGTAAGTATTAGTTGTCACCATCAAAATTAAATGCTCGGGATCCTGGATTTCAATAATCTCCCCCTTTTTGATGGTGGCAAATAATATTTTCTGATGGACAGATGTTCTGACTTCTTTAGCTCCCCCTCAGAAGAGTAGCTTATTAATTTTTAAATAGGAGGGGAAGAAACAAATTTTTTTTTTTATTATAACATAAATAAAACAATAATATAAAAAAACAAATGTAGTGAGAACATAAACAACCAATAACATTTAATAGTAAGTAAAAACATAATACAGAACACACAGAAAAGCCTCCCCCTTTTGACAACACCAAAAAGGGAAGAAAAAAAGAAAAAAAAAAAAAGTACACTGATAACAAACAGAAAATAGAAACATCTACAACAACCTAAAAATCTGGATCCTGATCCGGAGGTGGTGGTGGAGGGTCGGGAAACAGCTGGTGGTACTGATGAAGGGAGGCGAACTGGTGATCGATCGATTGGAAGCGCTCCCTAAACCATTTCATATCCGTGTCATGCTCCTGATGTTGCTGAGCAATGTGAGCATCCAACCGAGTCTCCAGACGATCAAGTCGTCGAATAATGTCGTCGTGAGGGTAGTCGGGAGGAGCAAGACCAGGTGGTTGAATGGGTGGTGGCGGAGGTGCTTCAGCAGGAGCAGCAGCCTCCTCGTCATCAAACTCGGGATCGGCGGGAGCGGCCCCCCGATGGAACAGGATACGAAAGGAGGCATCCGAGTAGAAGATAGGAAGGTGATCAGGAGGGAGCGGATAATGAAGCTGGTATTTTGCATCTAGAATGTAGCCTATGACATGCCCTAAGGCAAGGTTCAGTTTACAACGGGCACCGGGATATCGGAAGGCAGACAAGGTATGAATGTAGTCAAACACCATTTGGGCTTCATTGAATTTTGTGCCCGACATAATGAGATAGGTGACGACAGACAGTAGGGGAGTAATATGGATGCAATCTCCAGCCTTAGGTATAATAGATGTGCGTAGGACATGCTGGATAACGCGGGCATTTTGATTTAAGGTTTGGACCAGGGGTAGGTGTTGATTTGAGGGGACAGCTCTAAGGGTCATATTTACGGACGTCTAATCATAGTCGTGGGAGATCATGGATTGGGGACGAGGGCCGTCAGTGGACAGCCCGATGTGCTCAGCAATGTCGTTGACGGTGATAACGACATTCTGTTTACAGACATAGGATGTGAAGGTAATGTTTTCAAGGTCGACTCGGATATTTGCAAAAAACTCAAACAAGAGTTCGGAGTGGAATGGAAAAGCAAGAGTCAGAAGGAATTGAAGGCTAGTGGAGGTAAATAGATTCATCACCTCAAAATTTAGGGTGGCCTGATTGAGCATGCGGGATAGAGTGAACTTTGCCTCCTTGATTTTGATATACGCTTTCTCGTCCGCAGCGGAGAGAAAATGATCGTCGAAGCGCCGAGAGGAGGAAGAGCTCCCGACAATCATACGACCGCGCTTACTGGACCCAGATATTTTGGAAGAAAGGATTGTATGAGTGAGGAAACTCAGAGGGATTGAAGGTGAGGAGAAATGGCAAAGAATTCCTCCCGTTTTATAGAATTTGGGGGATATCGTACAGTACGATTGATCATCGTACAGTACGATATGTGTAATAATGTCGTCTGGACGACTTTTCAGAAAAGTAAGTCAAATCGTACAGTACGATCAGTATTGTACTGTACGAACGTGAGTGTAAGGCGTTCGTCCCAACGAGTCGTCTGAACGACTTTTGACCAAAAGTGTTCATACAGTACGAACAGGTGTTCGTACAGTACGATAGGCAATAATTTTCGTACCGGCCGATTTAAATTCGTCCTAATCCGTTTGACACGTGGATCATACAGTATGATTGGTATGTTCGTACAGTACGATGACCAATAATTACTATCGTACAGTACGAGTGGTGAATCGTACAGTACGATAGGTATAAGACATGAAAGATCTGGACCGTGAATGGGAATGGACGGCTGAGATTGGAGTGATTTGAACCTTATCGTACAGTACGATAGTGTATCGTACAGTACGATTGTCAGAGAAGATCAAGGTTTGTGAGCAACATGGGAAGAGGATCAGGAATCCAATTTTTTTGTTTGGTTTTTTTTTTTTGTATTTTTTTTTAAATTTTAACAAAAAGCAAATCAACCACAAACAAAAATTTTTTTTGTTTTTTTTTTTTTTTGTGACATTAGGCGTGAATGTCTATGACACCTAATTTGGTTCGTAGAGTGCTAAATGTGTCATAGCCTAATGGTTTTGTGAAAATGTCCGCCAATTGATCTTCAGTAGCAATGTGGTGCAGTTCAATATCTCCTTTGACTACATGATCTCTAATAAAATGATGTCTAATGTCTATATGTTTGGTTCGTGAGTGTTGAATTGGATTTTTGGATATGCAAATTGCGCTAGTGTTGTCACACATGATCGGAATGGTTCCTACAGGTAGTCCTAGATCTACAAGCTGTTGTTTTAACCACAACACTTGTGCAACACAGCTACCTACCGCTATATATTCCGCTTCAGCGGTGGATAGGGCTACTGAATTTTGTTTCCTACTGGACCATGAAACTAATGATTGTCCAATGAATTGACAAGTGCCAGAAGTGCTTTTTCTATCTACCTTACAACCTGCAAAGTCTGAATCGGAGTATCCTAAGATTTCAAAAGAAGTGTTGTGTCTAGGATACCAAATTCTTAAGTTCGGGGTGCCTAGAAGATATCTAAGAATTCTTTTCACAGCAGTCATGTGAGATTCTTTCGGGTCAACTTGAAAACGGGCACAGAGACACACACTAAACATTATGTCTGGTCTACTGGCAGTCAGATAGAGAAGCGATCCAATTATTCCCCTATACCTCTTTTGATCTACAGACTTCCCACTGGGATCTTTATCCAATTGAATATTAGAGCTCATGGGTGTATTCATAGCCTTAGCATTGTCCATTTCATATTTTTTCAAAATATCATTGACGTACTTAGACTGGCTAAGAAACGTTCCACCTTCCGTTTGTTTTACACTAAATCCAAGGAAGTAACTAAGTTCACCCATCATGCTCATTTCAAACTCGTCGCTCATTATTTTTGAAAATTCATTACATAGGCTTTTCTCCGTCGATTCGAACAATATGTCATCTACATAAATCTGAACAATGAGTACTTCAACTCCTACCTTCTTCAAAAATAAGGTGGTGTCCACACTACCCTTTACAAAGCCTCTATCTAGTAGGAACGTACTAAGTCTTTCATACCAGGCTCTAGGTGCTTGTTTTAACCCATATAGTGCCTTTTTCAGTTTGAACATGTGGTTTGGAAATTGTGAGTTTTCAAACCCCGGAGGTTGCTCCACATACACATCTTCCTTGATTACTCCATTCAGGAAGGCACTCTTTACATCCATTTGATACAGCTTAAAATCCCTAAAACAAGCAAAAGCTAACAGTACCCTGATGGCTTCTAGTCTAGCTACCGGAGCAAAGGTTTCTTCAAAATCTATTCCTTCAATTTGGTTATACCCCTTCGCTACTAACCTAGCCTTGTTTCTTATTACTATTCCTGAGTCATTCATTTTATTTTTAAAGACCCACTTAGTTCCAACCACACTTTGCTCTTTAGGCCTTTT
Source organism: Dendrobium chrysotoxum (assembly GCA_019925795.1). Lineage (NCBI taxonomy): Eukaryota > Viridiplantae > Streptophyta > Magnoliopsida > Asparagales > Orchidaceae > Dendrobium > Dendrobium chrysotoxum. Next base: position 21,054,027 of record CM034304.1, on the reverse strand, counting down.
GACTAACTCCCATACATCATTCCTAACGAATTGGTTCAACTCTTCTTGCATTGCTAGGATCCAAAATTCATCTCCTAAGGCTTGATCTATACTCGTGGGTTCAATCATATATATGAATGCAGAATGGCTAACCTCTTTCCTAAGTCTATGCCTAGTTTTTACCCCTTCTGATGGGTCTCCTAAGATCAGCTCTCTAGGATGACTAGAAGAAAATTTCCAAACTTTAGGCAGATGTTCCTGAGGTTCCGCTCTAGTTTCTATGGTAATGGTTTCTACTCCTCGTATAACCTCAACTTCTTCTTCTTCATGATTAGGTTCAGATGTCTTATTGGATTCATCAAATACTACATGAGTGGACTCTTCTACTACTAGGGTTCTCTTATTGAATATTCTATAGGCTTTACCTACAGATGAGTAGCCTAGGAAAACCCCTTCATCAGATTTAGGATCGAACTTTCCTAAGGGTGACTTGCCATTAATTAGGATGAAGCATTTGCACCCGAAAACTTGTAAGTGGGAAAGATTAGGTGTCCTACCCTTAAGCAACTCATAGGGTGTCTTATTAAGTTTGGATCTAACATTTACCCTATTTAATATATAGCATGCGGTGTTTACTGCTTCTGCCCAAAAGTATCTAGGTAGAGTGTATTCAGCTAACATAGCCCTAGCAGCTTCAACTAAAGTTCTATTCTTTCTTTCTGCTATTCCATTTTGCTGAGGAGTTCTAGGGGCAGAGAAATTATGTTCTATTCCAACCTCTTTACAAAACGATTCAAACTTATCATTCTCAAATTCTCCACCGTGATCACTATGAATTGTTGAAATTACACATCCTAATTTTCTTTGAATCCAAGTGGAGAAAACTCTAAATTCTTCAAATGACTCACTCTTATGAGCTAGGAATTTCACCCAAGTAAACCTAGAGTAGTCATCTACTATTACAAACCCATACAACTTCCCTCCTATGCTGGCTGTACTAACAGGTCCGAACAGGTCCATGTGGAGAGTTTCTAGTGGCCTAGTGGTGCTGATATCCTTGATTGCATGAAATGAAGATTTAACTTGTTTTCCTAATTGGCAAGCATCACAAAGATGGTCCTTAGTAAAGTCTAACTTTGGTATGCCTCTAACTAAGTCTTTCTGAGTGATGTTCCTAAGTGTTTTCATACTAGCATGGCATAGTCTCCTATGCCATAGCCAAGAGTCATCTGCTATTATTTTCAGACACAAGGAATTTGAGGTTTCAATACAGTTCAAATCTAACATGTAAACATTGTTTATACATTTTCCTTCTAACACAAGTGAATCATTTAAACTAATCATGCATTTGTTAGACAGAAATTTTATATCAAAACCCTTGTCACATAGTTAACTTATACTTAAAAGATTGTGCTTTAAACCATCCACTAAAAGTACATTCTCAATAATTAAATTTTTAGTATTTCCAATGTTACCTGAGCCCACCACTTTTCTGGTGGTGTTGTCTCCCAAAGTTACCTTGCCTCCTGACCTGGCCTCTAGTGTCACAAACTGCTTCATGTCTCCAGTCATGTGTCTTGAGCAGCCACTGTCCAGGTACCACATGCTCTCACTAGGTCTTTTGTTAGAGCATCCCTACAATGTCAATCATGGATTAGCTTTGGGAACCCAAGTGAGTTTGGGTTCCACATCACACTTATATGAATGAAATGTATGCATGTTATGCTGTGATGATTGCGATTTTGGTCTCCACACTAGATGTGTCCTATAGTGAATTGAGCACGTGCGAGCTATGTGACCTAGCATGCCACAAGAATAACATCTAACACCTGGAAATGGGTTCACTAATCTACGAGGGTGGTAGTGCCTATTTCTGGGATTGGATGATGCATGCCGTGCTGGTTTTGAATGAGATGATTCACATGGTGGAGGCTGAAAGAATTCAGCACACGTGGGAGGTTTTTTGTTATTCTCATATGCATGAAGTTTTTCATTTAAGAATTCGTTCTCTTGGTTAAGACTAGCATATTTGAATCTAAATGCATGCTCACTACTACTAAGTTCCCCTGATAGTTCTGTAGTTCCTTAAATGCATTATCTAATTCAACATGTAATGATTTCAAGGTTTCGTATGCAGTTTTTAACTCAATATGCTTCTTGTTTAATGCATCGTATTCATCAAGCAACGACATATGATCTTTATCTAAGTCAGAAAAATTCTTTACTACACTAGCATGCTCCATTTGTAAAGTACTAAGCTCAGTATTAAGACTAACATGCTTTTTCTTCAATTTTCTATACGAGTCATGGATTTTTTCAGAAATAACAAGCAGTTCATCGTAAGACAGTTGACATACCTCATCTTGATCTGATTGATCAAGATTATCATTAGTCATAAGATACAGATTCGTTACCTCCTCCTCTGCTTCTTCTTCCGATGATTCTGAGGCAGAGTCGGCCCAAAAAGCTTTCTGAGTCTTAAACTTGCCCTTCTTGAACTTAGATCTTTCCTCACCCTTCTCCTTGGTTTGATGAGTTTTGATGTTGGGGCAATCAGCTCGGAGATGACCGGGTTTCCTGCACTCAAAGCAAATTGTTTCAGATGCAACCTTAGTATACTTTGAGTTCTTACCTTTGTTCCAATTGCTTTGATGATGGCGCTGCTTTCTTTTCAGAAAATTTTTGAACTGACGAGTCATCAAAGCTATGTCGTCATCTTCCTCCGCTGCTGAGCTGTCACTTTTAGAATTGTTTGCTTTTAAAGCCACTGCTCGCTCCTTTTTCTTTTCACCTGCATCACTTTGTCGTTGACTCACTCCTTGCTCGTAGGCAATGAGTGACCCAAGCAAATTATCAATAGAATAAACATTTAGGTCTTTTGACTCAGTTATTGCAGTGATTTTAGCATCGTATGAGCTAGGCAAACATCGCAGTATTTTGTTTACTTTTTCCGAGTTAGACAACTCGCTTCCTAAAGCATGTAGTGATGTTACAATCTGGGTGAATCGAGTGTACATGTCAGATATAGTTTCACTAGGTTTCATGCGGAATAGTTCGTAATTATGTAACAGTATGTTCAACCTAGATTGTTTGATCTCGCTAGTTCCTTCGTACGTGATACACAGTTTGTCCCAAATTTGTTTACCAGTAGTACACGTTGATACTCGCATATAGTCTTCTGATTTTAATGCGCAAAAGAAACAGTTTAGACATTTAGCATTTAGTTGTGCAAATTCTCTATCCTCAATGCTCCATTCATTAAATGACAGTTCAGTTTTAACTCCATTCAACATACGAAACGGTGCAGAATAACCTTCTTGGACTAACATCCACATGCGATAGTCTAAAGACTGTAAAAATGTAGACATGCGTATTTTCCAAAAGTCAAACGGTATGTTGTCAAATAAAGGTGGACGAGTTATGGAATAACCCTCCGTAGTGTTACGGTTACCAAATTGAGCCATGGATCTTACGTTTCTAGGTTTTCTAAAACACTATTTTGAAACCCCGCTCTGATACCACTTGAAAGTACGAGATGCGCCAAGAGGGGGGTGAATTGGTATTTTAAAAATTTAACCCTACACAGGAGTTCTAATTTTTTTGTATTTTCAAAATATAATTTAACGACTAATGTGCGGAAGCAAATACGACGTTCACAACGATGAAATTGATAATTCAATTTAGATTTTACACTACGATATTTGAATACTAATTTTTCACCAAGCAATTTAAAACGCACAAATTTAAAGCATGAAAAGTAAAGTGCGGTAAACAGGAAAAAACACACCAGAGATTTTTATAGTGGTTCGGTCACTTGACCTACGTCCACTCCCCGGAGTCCTCTACTCCGGGATTTGCACTAGTAAAAGTTGACTCTCCTTTTGCCCCCACAGCAAGGCAGAGAAGCCTTTACAATACTCACTTTCACCTCCCTCGGTGCGGCGGAATACCAAACGCTATGTCACCCTCCTGGTGACGGCAGCAGACCTTCTCCTTTTTCTCCCTCCTGGAGATGGCAGAGTACCTTGGCGATGTTGATCTTGAAGTGATTCTTCCCTCGAGAACTTTCTTGAAGCTTCCAAAGCCATAAGAGGAGCAAAGCATGCAGCTAGCTTGGAGCCACCGTGTGATCCCCTCACACTACTTCTCCCTCACGCTCAAGCTCACCTTCACCTTCCTCTCTCAAGCTCTAGATCTCTCCAAAAACTTCTCTCTACGAATCCCCTTCTTTCTCCTCCAAGCCTCTCACAGCAAAGGATTGATCAACAACACTCTAAAGAAAATTATATGTTGTTTTTATATCAGGCTTCAGAAAACCCTAAAAGTTTCAACTTTTGCGTTTCTGTTCGTACAGTACGATTTATAATCGTACAGTACGATCAGTACAATTACAGCTCCGTCCAGTACGAGTACAGACGAACAGGTATCGAATTTTATTCATATCGTACAGTCGATATGTATATCGTACAGTACGATACTATTGATTCGTACTATTCATACGGGACGAACTGTGGGACGAACCTCGGGACGAAAGAACTCGTCTCTGACAATCGTCCAGCACTCATTTAATCGTACAGTATGAATAGTGTTTTTCATGATATCATCCTATACGATAAGAATATTGTCCAGTACGAATAGTTCAAAATTTCTTGGGATCATCTGGTACGATCGCTGGGACGAAGAAAATCATCTCTGGCAATCGTCCAGCACTCCACCAGTCGTACAGTATGATCAGTTCATTTCTTGATATCATCCTGTACGATATGAATATCGTCCAGGACGAACAGAACAAAAAAACCTTGGTTTCGTCTGGTACGATCTCTGGGATGAATGAAATCGTCTCTGACTATCGTACAGTACGATATACGATCGTACAGTACGATCGACATATAAAATAGAAACCAACGTTTATTTCCTGATTAGGGAGATAATTTTGGCAAGTTTTAATTAATCGTACAGTACGAACATGATCGTGCAGTACGATCAGTTCAGAAAATCAAATTCAAAAACTTACCAAACTTATTCTGGCGGCTAGGGTTTCACAATTACATATTATCGTACAATACGATATGGATCGTACAGTATGATAAGTTTGTAAACTTAATCATTAGAAAATTAGCCGTTAGCCTGAGTATTTTAATTAATCGTACAGTACGATGAGTTTAAAAAATTTTAATCATTTTAAAAGAAAAATCTCCCCCTGTGTGTGTGCATTGTTGCTCCTTTCACATGCATGCTTCTGTGGCAGACTCAAAAAGAAAAAATAAAGAAATAAAAATTACAGACTCTTCAACATCCTATTCTACCCAATTTGAGTCTCCAGCAATCTTTAGCAGTGTGCATCTGACCTGAAATGTTAGTCCTCGTATACAAAGATTAAACATTTGTAATCTAACGGAAGTTTATATGTACTCAGTAAGTATTAGTTGTCACCATCAAAATTAAGTGCTCGGGATCCTGGATTTCAACATAACATAGAACAAGTACTTTTGGATGAATTTTGGATTTTGGCCATATAAGAGGAGTTGAATCAATTCAAGAGAAATGACGTTTGGGAGTTAATAGAAAGGCCAAAAGATCAAAGTGTAGTTGGGACTAAGTGGGTGTTCAAAAATAAGATGAATGATTCAGGAGTAGTTGTGAGGAATAAGGATAGATTAGTAGCTAAGGGGTATAATCTAATTAAAAGAATTAATTTTTAGGAGACATTTTCCCCTGAAGGAAGACTTGAAGCAATAAGAGTTTTATTAGTCTTTCCCTGTTTTAAAGATTTTAAATTGTATCAGATGGATGTCAAAAGTGTCTTTCTGAATGGGGTGATAAAAGAGAATATTTATGTTGAGCAACCTCCAGGCTTTGAAAATTCTATATTCCCTAATCATGTTTTCAAATTAAAAAAGGCATTATATGGACTAAAACAGGCACCTAGAGCATGGTATGAGAGGTTAAGCACTTTCTTATTAAAAGGATCATTTGTTAAAGGAAGTGTGGACACCACTCTATTTTTGAAAAGAATTGAAAAAGAAATACTCATTGTTCAAATATATGTGGATGATATCATTTTTGGATCAACTGATAAAACTTTATGTGATGAATTTTCAAAGATAATGAGTAGTGAATTTGAGATGAGTTTGATGGGTGATTTGAGTTATTTTTTTAGCTTTAGCATAAAGCAAAATGAGGAAGGAACTTTTCTTTGTCAATCTAAATATGTTAAGAAAATCCTCAAAAAGTATGAAATGGATAATGCTAAACCAGTAAATACACCCATGAGTTCCTCAATCCTATTAGATAAGGATCCTAAGGGAAAATCTGTTGATAAAAAGAAGTTTAGAGGAATAATTGGATATTTGCTTTATTTGACTGCTAGCAGACCTGACATCATGTTTAGTGTTTGCTTATGTGCTAGATTTCAAGCTGATCCAAAAGAATCACATTTGACAGCAGTGAAAAGGATCATAAGATGTCTTTTGGGAACTCAAAATTTAGGAATTTGGTATCCTAAGAACAGTTCTTCTTTTGAAATTATTGGATACTCAGATTCTAATTTTGCAGGCTGCAGGGTGGATAGGAAAAGTACTTCTGGGACACGTCAATTCCTTGGAAATTCATTAGTATCTTGGTCCATTAGAAAATAAAATTCAGTAGCACTTTCTACAGCTAAAGCAGAATACATTGCCTTAGGAAGTTGTGTTGCATAGGTGCTTTGGTTAAAACAATAAATGGATGATTTGGGTTTTTCAATTGGCACCATTCCAATCTTTTGTGATAATACTAGTGCCATTTGTATTTCAAAGAATCTGATACAATATTCTAGAACCAAGCATATTGACATAAGGCATCATTTTATAAGAGATCATATAGCGAAAAAGGAAATTGAACGATATCATGTCGCTACTAAAGATCAGCTTGCAGATATTTTCACAAAACCCTTAGCCTTTGACACATTTAACATGTTAAGGACAAGGCTAGGAGTGATAGATCTTAATGCTTGATTGAAAATTCTGTAAATATACTCTTATCTGTATTTATTGGTTTATTCATTGGATGTATTTTTATTTTCTAGAGTTTTGTGTTTTTATTATTTTATTATGTGTTTTTTTTTTAAAAGGAAAAGTAAAAAATTTCTATTGTGTTTTTTTTCCTTGACTGAATGTTGAAAGCATGTAAGATTGAAGAGAAGAGAGTTTATTATGTCTATTCGTACTGTACGATATCTGATCATACTGTATGATTACATCATTGTACATACACTTCGTTTGTACGAATTCGGAGGAAGCACGGTTAGTGTCAGTTATTATTGACGATCGTACGTACGAATACGTCATTTGTCTGTACGATCCACATGTCGTTTCACATGAGGGACGAACCTAACCGTCGCCTGAACGACCTATAATTTTCTGATCGTCCCGGACGAACACATCATCGTTTGTACGATCAGGAAGTCAAAAAGCATGTACGAAAGGATGCCTCAGGACGAGCAGTTTTTAAAAAATCATTTTATTTTGACTGCTTTCATTCGTCTCGGATGAACTTTTATTCATCCCGGATGAAAATAAATTCGTATTGTATGAAATGGATTCGTATTGTACGATTTCAGGCTTTTTCTATATAAAGGAGGGTCATTTTCTTTCATTTCACTTTCTATCTAGAACCTTTTTAGAGCCTTAAGAGAAGATGTCGGGCAGTGAAAAAAGAGCACGTGTTGCTAGGGGTCCTACGTCCAGAAGGAATTGGGATGAGAACTTTCTAAGTGAGGAGAATGAGGAAGCATACCTTAGGTATGCTGCGTCTAAGGTCACCCCTTCCCGCATACTATTGCAGGAAAATATTCACTTTGCTGTAATGCCCCTTTTTGACTCCACCCAATTATCTTTTCTGTTGACTTTAATCTATGCTTTTAACAAAGATATGTTTCATGTGTTCCTCGCCAACATGACTTTCAATGAAAATCACTCTATCATTTCCTCATATGTCTTAAAGCAGAAAGTAGTGATAACCAAGGAGGATCTAGGAGAATATATTCATCTGAGAACCTATGGGACTAGGGCTCACTCCTTCTCCACTAGACCAAAAAATGGTTGGTCGAAAGTAAACCAATTTCTTAGAAGTTTAACCACACCCACATATGTTTCCCGGGTAGATTCCATGAACCAAAATGCACGAATAATTTAGCATGTGCTTAGGACATCTATCATTCCTAAACCAGGAGATCGGATAAATATGACCCCACTTCTTTCTTCAACAACTTTTCTTATTATGACTGGCTAACCTATAGATGAAGCCCAATTAATCTTAGACTACATCTACTATCTTTCTGATATTGGTTTGGCTACTGTGAAAAGGAAGAAAAATATTGCTTTAGGACATGTTGTGTGCTATATCCTAGAGAAGAAATACAACATAATTCATCCTTCTGGTCCTTCTGAAGTCCCACTGTACTTCACTGACACTTCCTTTCGAGCGTTATTTGGGAAAGATGGTATTGCTGACAACTCAGATGATGAGCCTCCTTCTGCTTCTGCTCCTTCAATTGCACCCTCAACTGCATCTGGACCATCTCAAGATTTTTATCAAAATATGGTCCAACATTTTGAGAGAATGGATCAAAGGTTTGATCACATGGAGGCGCATTTGAAGAGACAAGATGATCAGTACAACGAGGATAGAGTCTGGGTTAGGGATTAATTTGATGCTGTAAACACTAATATTGCTACACTAAACAGCTATTTTGCGCTGTTTGGCCATCAGCCACCTCCTCCAGATCAGGGTCCCTTTGATTATTAATATTTCTTCTGTTTGGCTTGGTTGGATGTGTTTGTAGTTTGTCTTTGTTGTTCTTTATTATGTGTTTGTTGTTGATGAGTTGTATGAGATGTTAGCAAGTTTATCTTTTTCTATGTGCTGCACCAGAAAACTTGCTATTGTGTTTATTTTTTTCAGTAGTTATATGATGTATCTTGAATCATTTTGAAATGAGCAATGTTGTAGTGCTTTTGTGTATTTTAATAGGAAATGTTTTCTTATACTAACACACTTGACCATAGTTGATCAGATTTCTAAAATGTAAATTGAGAATTTATTACAATAAAAACTCTATGCATAAAATTAAATTCTCAAAATATTTAAATTTCATTATGATTTGGTGTAGATTAAAAGATCTTAATTTATCTTAATTTAGACTTGCATTACTTAGCCTAAATCATTGTATAATTGATGTCTTAATATTACTTATAATTCCTATATCAAAGTGTTCATTATTGTAAAAGTGACCAAGAGATAGTGTTGTTGGAAAGAATCTTACATTCAAAGCAAAGCTTGAAAAGATGCACAAAATGTGCCATACAATAAAAGATGCGCAATGTCGCCAAATAAAAAAAATAACACACAAAGTGTGTCATTTCATAAAAGATGCGCAATGTCGCCAAATTTGACAAGAGGCACAAAATTAGCCCAAATTATGAAAAAGATGTGCAATATCGCCAATTATTCTTTCCTTTAACATTTTCTCCAAATTCACTAATCAATGATTGTCACTTTTGATTTAGATTGTTTGGTAATCTTATTTCATCTTCTGTGCAATTATTGTGGTTACTTAATCTGTCTAATACATTAATATCATAGATCAACTTTTCTTCTCCTCATTATTGAATGCAATCTAGATCTTTTTGAGTCTTTACATGCTGCATGTGAATTTTAAATTGTAGTTAATCTTTCTTTAACATTTTTCAAATCCACAACTCTTTTGAGTGTCTTTCCTTTTTGTTATTGTCAAAAGGGGGAGTGTTGTATTATTTGTTTGTCTTTGTTTATTTGATTATATTTTCATGTATGTGTGCTTGTACATTTGCTTTTATTTGATTGATTGTATTTTCATGTATGTGTGCTTCTACATTTGCTTCTGCTTGTACATTTGCTTGTGTGTGTATTTGCTTTTATCTTTTCAACTCTTCCCTTGTGTATTCCGTGTTAGATCCTCTAACCTCTTATTCCCTTGTGTCATTTAGGGTTTAGGGGGAGCTTAGGAGATCAATTATTTAGGGGGAGTATATATTTGTGGACAAAAGTGAGAGATTAGGAGATTTTTTTTAAAAAACCAAACAATAATTATTTTGCCATCATCAAAAAGGGGGAGATTGTTATGATTTGGGTACATTTGTTTATTCAAGTAAAATCTAATCCAAGTTATGTTTTTGATAATTGCAAAAATTTATTGTTTGTTTTATTCTTCTCCTAATAATTATTTGAGTTTTGTTGCCTGTACCAAAGTATTTTTCAGGAAATTCACACTCCAAATTGCTGAAGACCTCAAGTTCACTTGTTCACTGTAAATGAAGTCTATTAATTTTCTTATTATTGAGTCTGAGAGAATGTGATTGTAAGTTGGATAACTGTGCACACACACATAATGGGGGAGTAAAAAGTTTAAATTTTTAAACTGATCGTACAGTACAATTTGATATCGTACGGGACGATCTGTAGAATATGTCCTCTATATTGAACCCATATGGCAAGGAAATTTTTTTAAAGGCATGTTCATACAGTACGAATATTATTCGTATATGAGTTTTTTACTGTACGAACCGCTCAAAATTGGGTTCGTCCACAAGTTCGTACGGGACGAACTGATCGAATGAAGCGCTCTGTTCGATTCGTCCAAGGGTTTGTACGGGATGAAATCATCGAACGAAGCGCTCTGTTAGATTCATCCAAGGGTTCGTATGGGATGAAATCATCAGATGAAGCACTCTATTCTATTCGTCCAAGGGTTCAAACGGGATGAAATCATTAAACGAAGCGCTCTGTTAGATTCGTCCAAGGGTTCATACGGGACTAAATCATCGAACGAAGCGCTCTGTTCAATTCGTCCAAGGGTTCGTATGGGATGAACTATTTGTATGAAGCGCTCTGTTCGAATCATCTCATTGTTCGTACGAGACAGATTTTTCAATATTTTGAACTATTCGTACAGTACGATCGTCGATCGTATGGGACGATCGGCACGGATTAAACTTGAAAATTCAGTTTTTGGATAGTTTTTCTTATCCCAGGTATATAAATGACTTAAAACTGACTGAAGGAAAGATCCTTCTGTGAAAATTCTTTTGGGAAGTGAAAGGAGAGTGATTGGGAGAGTGTTTGGAAGTGTGTTTTGAGAGATCTTTCAAGAGAGAATTGTGAGAGGATTCACAATGTTATCCAATTGAGAGGATTTCTTTTACTTATTCTTAGAGCATCTTCCTAGTTCCTTGGAGACTTTTGTAAGAGCATTGTTTGAGAGAATTTTAGTTCTCTACCACACTTGGAGGGTGAAAAGGACGATGGTTCTCTGCCGCACTTGGAGGGTGAAAAGGATGACGGTTCTCTGCCGCACCGGGTTGGTGGAAGAGAATTTGTAAAGGCTTCTCCATCTTGTTGTGGGGGAAAAAGGAGAGTCACTTGAGTTTAGTGCAATACCTAGAGAAGGAGTCTCTAGGGAGTGGATGTAGGTCGTGTTTGACCGAACCACTATAAATTCTGGTGTTTTCTATTCACTGTTTATTTTTCCGCATTTGATTTTTCCGTAGTTTATTTTCTTTGTGGTTGAATTTCTGTGTTAACGAAAGAGCAAAAATTATCTCTGTTCATACTGTACGATGTTATATCGTACTGTACGATTAGCTTTAAAATTTTTCAAAATATCAAAAGTAATTTTTAAAAGGACCAATTCACCCCCCCTCTTGGTTAGCCTAGGGACGTGAGCAACAGGTATAACAACCTATTCGCACTTTCACCTAGTATACATTTCAAAAATCAATTCACTAGGTTTCATGCGAAAGATTTTGTAGTCGTGAAGTAAGATGTTCAATCTAGATTGCTTAACCTCATATGTATCTTCATATGTAATGCATAATTTATCCCAGATTTCTTTACCAGTAGAGCAAGTAGAAACACGCAAGTAATCTTCAGATTTCAGTGCACAAAAAAATAGTTCAAATATTTGGCATTCAGTTGGGCTAACTCTCGATCATCAAGAGTCCATTCAGTGAAAAGTTGTTCAATTTTAACATTATTAACCATTCTAAAAGGTGCTTCATAGCCATTCTTAACAAGCATCCACATGCGATAATCAATTGATAGTAAAAAGGTGGACATGCGAGATTTTTAAAAATTAAAAGGTATGTTATCAAATAATGGTGGTTGTGTAATTGAATAACCTTCAGCAGTATTACGATTACCAAAGTTAGCCATGGATTAAAATTTAAAAGTTTTTAAACTTAATTTTTTGAATCCCACTCTGATACCACTTGAAAGTTTGATAGGGATGTTAAGCCCTTATGAACTAGTCCCGAGGTTAATCAAAAGGGGGGGGGGGGGGTGAATTGGTAGTTTTAAAAATTCAAGAGCAAAACAACGATTTAGAAAATCTTTTTAGGCGATGATGTGCAGATATTCAACGATAACAGAATAACAATCACAAATACACAATCATCAATAGAAAAGTAAATTCAAAAAATAATCAAAAAGAACACACCAGATTTTATAAAGGTTTGGTCAACTTGACCTACATCCACTCCCTGGAGCCTCCCCTTCGGGTATTGCTCTAACACTAAGTGACTCTCCTTCTGCTCCCACAGCAAGGCGGAGAAGCCTGTACAACAAAAAATTCCTTTCCACTAACCTGGTGAGGTAGAGAACCTGAACTTCTTTCACTTCCTCCTGAAGTAGGCAGAGAACCTAGACTCCTTTCACTTCCTCCTAAAGAAGGCAGAGAACCTGGACTCCTTTCGCTTCCTCCTAAAGTAGGCAGAGAACTCGGATCTTCTTGCGAACGATCCTCCCATAGAGATATCAATAAGACAAGAGATGATGAGCGGAGAAGACGACTCAGATCCTTGCTTGGAGTAACTTTTGTGAATCCCTCATAATATCCTCTCTCTCTCCTAAGATCTCTCTCTCTCTCTCTCTCAAGATTTTCTCTGGAAAGGAAAGTGGCAACAGATTTTTCTTCTTGAAAGAAAAAGATCTTAAATAGGAGGGCTCAAAACTTTTCCTAAATCTCAACTGGTCGTCAAAGATCATCCAGGACGATCGCAGGATCATTCTATACGATCAGTATAAAATCTCATATTTTAGCCTGGACGATTAGAAAAAAAATTTATTCCGATAGTCTCGTACGATTCTACGATCGTCCGGGATGATTAGTGTAAATCAAGAATTTTGTCCAGAAGACAGCTCTGGTCATCCCGGGGAACTTGGGCTAGACGATCTCAAAATGACTTGATCGTTCAGGATGATACACATATCATCCTGTATGATTAGTTCAAAAATGACAATATCATCCTGCACACAGCTTTGGACGTATAGGTCAGAACATGCTGGATGATTTTAAAATGACTTGATCTTCCCAGACGATATATCTATCGTCTGGTATGATTAGTTCAAAAATAGCAAAATTGTCCTACATACAGCTCTGGACATACAGGTGATGGGCACTGGACGGTCAGGATTTTTCATATATCATCCCGTACGATCTCGGGATCATCAAGAATAATATGATCGAATCAGTTAAATATTAATTACTTTCTTAATTACCAGACTAATTTAGGCATGATTGAAATGGATCTTCTAGGATAATACATGTATCATTCGAGACGATCAGACCAAATCTCTAAAAATAATAACTTGCCTAACTTAATATGGCGGCTGAGAATTTCTGATTTAAGCCTATCATCCTGTACGATACAAAGATCATCTAGGATGATCTGCTTAATCAGACCGACTTAATTTGGTTTCCCTAATTAGGGTTTCTATTTTCACTGGATCGTCCAGGATGATGTGAATATCATCCAGGATGATCTGAAAAAAAAATGAACAGAAAATCTAATTCACTAAAAATCTCCCCCTGAGTGTGTGTGTGCAAGGTTACTTAGCTAGGGGATCTTTTACATTACATTTGACTCAGAAGATGAAAACAGTATATTGGACCTGAATTACAAAATAGACTGACTCGATCTTGGGCTTACTTGAACTTGCAATTGATCCTACGGACCTGAAAGATTAGACAATCAACCAGAACCAGAAATATTTGCTATCATCAAAATCATAGTCCTTGAAGCAAGATTCGTAACAGACCTTAGTTGAGTAAGGATTTTGGGAGGTGGCATATTAAAGATATCTTTAATTATGGCAGGATCAATTTCAATTTTGTGGTACCCAAGTACAAAACATAGGAATTTTTTTGACATGTCACCGAAAGCATACTTTAATTGATTCATCTTAAGATTGTAGCGGTGCAACTACTCGAAGATGATTCTTAAATCATAAAGATGAGCCTCTTTCACTTTACTATTGACAACTAAATCATCGAAGTAGCACTCGACTTGATTATGGATTAAATTGTCAAAGATGTGAGTCATGGCCCGATGGTAGGTTACACCAGCATTTTTAAGGATCGTACTGTATAATATTCATAAAATTTGTGAACTATTCATCTGCATTCGTACTGGATGGAACTATTTTTGAACTGATCATACTGTATGATATTGGATCATACTGTATGAATAGAAACATCAAATCAAAATTTTTAGGGTTTTTTGAAGCCCAATTTAAAATGGAGTTTTTATTATTCAATGAGTTGTTATTGAGGCTGTGGTTGACAGAGGAAGGAACTCTTGAGAGGGAGCTTTTTGAGAGATCCAAGGCGTATGAGAGGAAGGAGAAGGTGAGCTTGAGCATGAGGAAGGAGTGTGAGGGGATCACACAGTTACTCCGAGCTAGCTGCATGCTTGCTCCTCTTGTGGCCTTGGTGAGTCTGGGGAAGGTTCTTTAGGAAGAGAGGCTTCAAGGTCAACATCCTCAAGGTACTCTACCGTCTCCAGGAGGGAGAAAAAGGAGAAGGTTCGCTGCCGTCGCCAGGAGGGTAACATAGCGTCTGGTATTCTGCCACACCAGGGAAGGTGAAAGTGAGTCTTATAAAGGCTTCTCCGCTTTACTGTGGGAGCAGAAAGAGAGTCAACTTTTAATAGTACAATACTCGGTGGACGACTCCGGGGAATGGACATAGGTCAAGTGACCGAACCACTATAAAAATTTTTGGTGTGCTTTTCTTATTTTTACCGCACTTTATTTTTCACGCATTTATTTACTATTTTAATTACTTGGTGAAAAATCTGATTTTGATTTTATATTATGAGATTTTTAATTGTGTCACCAATATCGTAGTTGTGAACGAATCATTAGCTTCCGTATTCTACTTGTTAAGTTAATATTTTAAAATTGAAAAAATAAGAAAAACTAGAACTCCTGTTTAGGATTAATTTTTAAAATACCAATTCATCCCCCCTCTTGGCGCATCTCATACTTTCAAGTGGTATCAGAGCTAGGTTTCAAAATAGTGTTTTAGAAAACCTAGAAACATAAGATCCATGGCACATTTTGTTAACCGTAATACTGCGGAGGATTATTCCATAACCCGTCCACCTTTATTTGATAATATACCATTTGATTTCTGGAAAATTTGTATGTCTACATTTTTACAATCAATAGACTATCGCATGTGGATGTTAGTTCAAGAAGGTTACTCTGTACTATTTCGTATCATGAATGGCGTTAAAACTAAGTTATCATTTAATGAATGGAGTAATGAGGATAGAGAATTCGCACAATTAAATGCTAAATGCTTGAATTGTTTCTTTTGTGTATTGAAATCAGAAGATTCTATGTGAGTATCTACTTGTAGTATTGGTAAGGAGATTTGGGATAGATTGTGTATCACATACGAAGAAACCAATGAGGTTAAACAGTCTAGGCTAAATATAATTCTACATGATTATGAACTTTTTCACATGAAACCTGGCGAGACTGTATCTGAAATGTACACTAGGTTCACCCAGATAGTGACACCCTTACATGCTTTAAGAAGAGAGTTATCAAATTCTAAAAAGTTAACAAAATATTGAGATGTTAACCTAGCTCTTATGATGCAAAAATTACTGCAATAACTGAGTCCAAATATTTAAATATTTATTCAATTGACAATTTACTTGGATCGCCATTGCCAACGAGTAAGGAGTGAGTCAAAGGCAAAGTGATGTAGGTGAAAATAAGAAGGAGCAAACTGTGGCTCTAAAAGTGAACAATTCTGGAAGTGACGGTTCTGTAGTGGAGGAAGATGACGACATAGCCTTGATGACTCATCAGTTCAAAAAATTTTTGAAAAGAAAGCAACGACGTCATCAAAGTAATTGGAACAAAGGTAAAAGCTCAAAGAATACTAAAGTTGCATCTGATATAATTTGCTTTGAGTGCAGAAAACTAGGTCATCTCCAAGCTAATTGCCCCAACGTTAAGACTCATCAAACCAAGGAGAAGGGCGAGCAAAAGTCAAAATTCAAGAACGGCAAATTTAAGACATAAAAAGCTTTTTGTGCCGACTCTGCTTCAGAATCATCAGAAGAAAAAGCAGAGGAGGAGGTAACAAATTTATGCCTTATTACTAACGATAACCTTGATCAATCAGATCAAGATGAGGTATGTCAACTTTCTTATAATGAACTGTTAATTATGTCTAAAAAGATTCATGACTCGTATAGAAAGTTGAATAAAATGCATGCTAGTCTTAACATTGATTTTAGTACTTTACAAAAAGAGCATGCTAGTGTAGTTAAAGAATTTTTTGACTTGGATAGAGATCACATGTCCTTGCTTGATGAATTTGATGCATTAAATAAGAAGCATATTGAATTAACTACTGCACATGATTCCTTGAAGTCATCATATGTTGAACAAGAGAATGCATTTAAGGAATTAGAGGAACTTGCATCTGAGCTAGATAGTAGTGAGAATGCATTGAAATTCAAATTTACAAATCTTAAGAAAAAAATGAATTTCTAAATGTAAAAATTCATGCATTTAAAAATAATAAAACACCTCCTACATTTGCTGAATTTTATAAACCTCCACCATGTGAACCATCTCATTCAAAATCCTCAAATCATGTTCCATCCAAACCTAGAAAGAGGCACTATCACCCCCATAGATTAGTGAACCCATTTCCCGGTGTTAGGTGTTATTCTTGTGGCATGCTAGGTCACATAGCCCTTACTTGCACAATTCACCAAAGGACATATCTAGTGTGGAGACCTAAGTTGCATTCATCACAGCATAATATGCATATATCTCATTCATACAAGCATAAGATGGAACCCAAACTCACTTGGGTTCCCAAAACTAACCTTTGATTGACACTGTTGGGATGCTCTCACAAAAGACCTAGTGAGAGCTTGTGGTACTTGGACAATGGCTACTTGAGACATATGACTGGAGACATGAAGCAGTTCGTGATACTGGAGGCCAGATCATGAGGCAAGGTGACTTTGGGAGATAATACCACCAGGAAAGTGGTGGGCTCAGGTATCATTGGAAATTCAAAAATTTTGGTAATTGAAAATGTTCTTTTAGTTGATGGTTTAAAGTATAATTTATTAAGTATCAGTCAACTATGTGACAAGGGTTTTAACATAAAGTTTCTTTCTAACAAATGCATGATTAGCCTAAATGATAAACTTTTGCTAGAAGGAAAACATATAAATAATGTCTATATGTTAGATTTAAACTGCATTGAAAACTCAAACCCTTTATGTTTGAAAATAATAGCTGATGACTCTTGGCTATGGCATAGGAGACTATGCCATACTTGTATGAAAACACTTATGAATATCACTCAGAAAGACCTAGTTAGAGGCATGCCTAAGTTAGACTTCACTAAGAACTATCTATGTGATGCCTGCTAATTAGGAAAATAAGTGAAATCGTCATTTCATTCAATCAAAGATATCAACACCACTAGGCCACTAGAAATTCTACACATGGACCTATTTAGACCCGTTAGTACAGCTAGCCTAGGAGGGAAATCTTATGGATTTGTAATAGTGGCTGACTACTCTAGGTTTACTTGGGTAAAATTTTTAGCCACAAGAGTGAAACATTTGAAGAGTTTAGAACTTTCTCCACTTGTATTCAAAGGAAATTAGGATATAAAATTTCAACAATCCATAGTGATCATGATGGTGAATTTAAGAATGATAAGTTTAAATTATTTTGGCAAGAGATAGGAATAAAACATAATTTCTCTGCCCCTAGAACTCCTCAACAAAATGAAATAGCTGAAAGAAAGAATAAAACTTTAGTTGAAGCTGCTATGGCAATATTAGTTGAATACACTCTTCCTAGATATTTTTGGGCAAAAGTAGTTAATACTGCTTGTTATGTTCTAAATAGGATAAATGTTAGATCCAAACTTAATAAGACGCCCTATAAATTGCTTAAGGGAAGGACACCCAATCTTTCATACTTACATGTTTTTGGATGCAAATGCTTTATCTTAATTAATGGTAAGTCACCCTTAGGAAAATTTGATCCTAAATTTGATGAAGGCGTCTTCTCAGGCTATTCATCTGTAGGTAAAGCCTATAAAATCTTTAATAAAAGGACCATTATAGTAGAAGAGTCTACCCATGTGGTATTTGATGAATCAGATAAGATCTCCGAACCTAATCATGAAGAAGCAGAAGTTGAGATCATTGAGGGGGTAGAAACCATTGCCATAGAGAATAGAGCAGAACCTCAAGAGCAATTGCCTAGAGATTGGAAATATTCTTCTAGTCATCCTAAAGAATTGATCTTAGGAGACCCATTAGAAAGTGTAAGAACTCGGCATGGACTTATGAAAGAAGCCAGTTATTCTGCATTTATCTCCATGATTGAATCCACCAACATAGATCAAGGCTTAGGAGATGAATTTTGGATTCTTACAATTCAAGAAGAGCTAAACCAATTTGTTAGGAATGATGTGTGGGAATTAGTCAAGAGACCTAAAGAACAAAGTGTGGTTGGAACTAAGTTGGTCTTTAAAAATAAGATGAATGACTCTGGAATAGTAGTGAGAAATAAGGCAAGATTAGTGGTAAAGGGATATAACCAAATTAAGGGAATAGATTTTGAGGAAACTTTTGCACCCGTAGCCAGACTAGAAGCCATTAGAGTACTCTTAGCTTTTGCTTGCTTCAAGAGTTTCAAACTATATCAAATGGATGTAAAGAGTGCTTTCCTAAATGGGATAATCAAAGAAGTTGTTTATGTTGAACAACCCCCCAAATTTGAAGACTCACAATTTCCAAATCATGTGTTTTAAGTTGAAAAAGGCACTATATAGATTAAAGCAAGCACTAAGAGCCTGGTATGAAAGACTTAATACATTCTTACTAGATAGAGGCTTCGTTAAGGGTATTGTGGACACCACCCTCTTCTTAAAAATGGTAGGAGATGAGATATTTATTATTCAGATTTATGTGGATGACATCTTGTTTGGATCTTCAGAGAAAATCTTATGTGATGAATTTTTAAAAACAATAAGTGACAACTTTAAAATGAGTATGATGGGAGAACTTAATTACTTTCTTAGATTTAGTATAAAATAAATGGAAGGTGGAACATTCCTTAGCCAATCTAAGTACATCAAGGATATTCTAAAAAAAGTATGAAATGGGCAATGCTCAAGCCATAAATACTCCCATGAGCTCTAACATTCAATTAGATAAAGATTCAAATGAAAAGTCAGTAGACCAGAAAAAGTATAGGGGAATAATTGGATCACTTCTCTACTTAACTGCCAGTAGACCGAATATAATGTTTAGTGTATGTTTCTGCGCTCGATTTTAAGCTGACCTAAAAGAATATCACATGACTACTGTCAAAAGAATTCTTAGATATCTACTAGGCACCCCAAACTTAGGAATTTGGTACCCTACATATAGTGCTATGTTTAAAATCTTAGGCTATTCAGATTCTGATTTTGCAGGGTGTAGGGTAGATAGAAAAAGCACCTCTGGTACCTGTCAATTCATAAGATAATCCTTAATTTATTAGTCCAGCAAAAAACAAAACTCGATAGCTCTTTCAACAGCTGCAGCGAAATATATAATAGTAGGAAGATGTGTTACTCAAGTCTTGTGGTTAAAACAATAGCTGTTAGATCTTAGACTACCTGTAGGAACCATCCCAATAATGTGTGACAATACTAGTGCAATTTGCATATCTAAGAATCCAATTCAGCACTCACGAACAAAATATATAGATATTAGACATCACTTCATAAGAGATCATGTAGCCAAGGGCGATATTGAACTGCATCATATTGCTACTAGAGATCAACTGGCTGACATTTTCACAAAATCATTAGCTTATGACACATTTAGCATCTTGAGAATAAAGCTCGGTGTCATATACATTCATGCTAAAAAAAATGGGATTTCTGATCTTCTCACACTGATCTATGTGACACCAAAACTCTGTACTTCTGCACCCATCGTACTATATGATTCACAATCGTACTGTATGATTCATCCTGATACACAAATCACAGCCTTCCATTTGATATATGGTCCTAATATGCCTGCTGGTGCACATATCGTACTGTATGATTCTCCATCATACTGTACGAATCCTATTATTTACCATCGTACTATACGAATTAACGCTCGTACTGTATGCTACACATGTCAGTAACGGGCTAGGACAAATTTAAACACTGCCAGTACAATCATTATTATTATTCGTACTGTACGAACACCTGTTCATATTATACGATCAATTTAGTCAAAAGTCATTCAGACGACTCCTCGGGACGAATGACCTTTCTCTCTAGATCATCCAGTACGATACCTATCATACTTTATGATTTGACCACTTTTTCCGACAAGTCATCCAGACGAATTAAATTCCCTGATCGTATTGTATGATCCCATATCATCCTATACGATCACTAGAAAATCTATAAAATGGAGGGATTCTATGGATCATTTCACTCATGTCTCTTCCAAATTCTGAATCCCTTCAAGTTTTTAGTTCTTTAGCTAATGGAAATAAACGAGGCCGACTGATTGAGGGGAGCTCCTCCTCCTCCCAGCAGTTCGATGATCATTTTCTCTTTGCCGTGGATGAAAAAGCATACAACAAATTCAAAGTGGCGAAGATCACTCCTTCCCATATGCTTAATCAAGCCACTCTTAGGTTTGAGGTCATGAATCTCTTTGCCTCCACAATCTCTAATTTCTTCTTACCTTGTCCTTTCCATTTCACTCTGAACTCCTTTATGAATTCCTAGCCAACCTTAAGATCGACTTAGAATGCACAACACTGATTTCCTTTATCTGTAAACATAATGTCATTATCACTAAAGACGATATAGCTGAACACATTGAACTCTCTACTAAAGGACCCATCCCCAATCTCTACTCACTAATGATTATGATTGGACCTCAGTCAACATGCTACTTAGAAATGTATCCACTAATCAACACCTACCACTTATCCAAAGTCTCAATCAAAATATTCGCATTATCCAGCATGTTCTTCGCACATCCATAATACCCAAAGCTGGAGACCGCATACACATTACCCCACTTTTATCTGTGGTCTCTTACTTAATCATGTCAGCCACCAAATTTGATGAAGCTTAAATAATCTTTGACTATATTCATACCTTGTCTGCTCTCTGATATCCCAGTGCCCGAAGAAAACAAAATCTTGCCTTAGGACATGTCATTGGATACATCCTGGATGCTAAGTATCAACTCAACTATCATATCCCTCTGGATAATCTTCCTATCTTCTACACAGATGCCTCTTTTCGTATTCTATTCCATCGGAGGGCCACGCACACTGATCCCGATTTTGATGAAGAAGAGGCTGATGATCCTGCCGAAGCACCTCCACCACCGCTAATATAACCACCTGGACCTGCCTACCATGCCTACCCTCAGGATGACATTATTCAACGACTTGATCGCCTGGAAACTAGACTGGGTTATCACATTGATCAACAACACCGCCAGCATGAAGATGACATGCGATGGTTTGGGGAATGCTTCACCTCAATAGATCACCATTTTTCGTCCCTCCATCAGCACTTTCAGCCACCTCCACCACCACCGGATCAGAATCCTGACTTTTGAGTGCTTTAGTCTGTTTATGTTATGTATTACTTCCTTCTGTTCTATTTTTTTTACTTTTTCTTCTGTGTCGTGTGTTCTTCCCTTTTTGTTGTTGTCAAAAGAGGGAGAAGGTGTGATGTTATGATATTTTATGCTATGATTGTGTAGTAGTTCAATGTTATGTTACATGGTTTATATGTTATGCTCACATTTTTATTGTTGGTGTTTTTATCATATCTGTTATCAATCTTATGATGTTCTACTTTTGTTTAAATTAAAAAAAAAATCCTTTTCATCATTATCTATGTGCGGGGGAGTTAAAGACAAAAAACATCTATCTTGCTCATCAGGTAACATTATTTGACATCATCAAAAAGGGATAGATTATTACAATCCGGGATCCCTAGCACTTGATTTTGATGATGACTAATTATATTGACTGAATTAATATATTCATCCCTGAAAATATAAATATTTATTTTTGTCTGTGAGTACTAACATTTCAGATAAGATATACACCGCTCAAGACTACTGAAGACTCAAGACTGGGTAGACTAGGATGTGCAAAAATTTGTATTTTTATTTCCTTTATATTCTTATTTATTGAGTATGCCACAAAAGCATATATGCAAAAAGAGTGACCAAGCACACATACACAGGGGGAGAGTTAAAATTTTTAACTAAAATTTAAAGTTTTTAAAATAAATCGTACTGTACGATTTTGTATCGTACTGTACGATATGGGATTTTAACTCAGGCTTAACGACTAATTCTAGATGATTAGTTCTAAAAAGTAATCATACTGTACGATCATCATCGTACTGTAAGATTTATTTAAACTTGAAAACCCTAGCCGCCAAGACAATTTTGGTAAGTTTTTTAAATTTGATTTTTGAATTAATCATACTGTACGATTACAATCATACTGAACGAATATTTGAAACCTTGCCAAAATTATCTCCCGTAATCAGGTAATTAAATCATGGTTTCTTAGTTACATTCGATCGTACTGTACGATACCAATCGTACTGGATGATGAACAGAGATGATTTTATTCATCCCATATTTCTTACCAGACAAAACCACAATTTTTTTGTACTGATCGTCCTGAACGATATTTATATCACACAGGACGATGTTCTGAAAATGAACTAATCATACAGTATGAATGGTACAGAATGGGACGATGAACAGAGATGATATCATTCGTCCCAAAGATCGTCCTGTATAAATAGCTTAAAAATAAGATGATCATCCCATACGATCTATGGATCGTACTGTACGATATTCATAAAATTTATTAACTGTTCATCTGCATTCGTACTGGATAGAACTATTTTTGAACTGATCATACTGTACGATATTGGATCGTACTGTACAAAAAGAAAAATCAAATTAGAATTTTTAGGGTTTTTTTGAAGCCCAATTTAAAAAGGAGTTTTTATTATTCAATGAGTTATTTTGAGGCCGTGGTTGAAAGAGGAAGGAAATCTTGAGTGGGAGCTTTTGGAGAGATTCAAGGTTTGTGAGAGGAAGGAGAAGGTGAGCTTGAGCATGAGGGAGAAGGAGTGTGAGGGGATCATACGGTTGCTCCGAGCTACCTGCACGCTTGCTCCTTCTGTGGCCTTGGTGAGTCTTGGGAAGGTTCTCTAGGAAGAGAGGCTTCAAGGTCAACATCCTTAAGGTACTCTGCCATCTCCAGGAGGGAGAAAAAGGAGAAGGTTCGCTAACGTCGCCAGGAGAGTGACATAGCGTCTGGTATTCCGCCACACCGGAGAAGGTGAAATTATGTCTTGTAAAGGCTTCTCTGCCTTGCTGTGGGAACAGAAGGAGAGTCAACTTTTAGTAGTGCAATACTCAGAGTGGAGGACTCCGGGGAGTGGACGTAGGTCAAGTGACCGAACCACTATAAAAATTTTTGGTGTGCTTTTTCCATTTTTACCGCACTTTATTTTTCACGCATTTATTTGCTATTTTAATTGCTTGGTGAAAAATCTAATTTTAATTTTTTATTGTGAGATTTGCAATTATGTCACCAATATCGTAGTTATGAATGAATTCATAGCTGTTATATTCTACTTGTTAAGTTGTTATTTTAAAATTCAAAAGAAAGAAAAACTAGAACTCCTGTTTAGGATTAATTTTTAAAATACCAATTCACCCCCCCTCTTGCCATATCTCATACTTTCATATTATTCCTCTCAGATAAATTTGGTCAGCCAACTTTTTTATTTCAAAAATAACTTGTTGTTTGATCTCCAAATGTATATGTCTAGGAGCTTGCTTGACAGAAATGACATCATACCGGATTCCAAGTTTATGGACTACTATGTGAGCGGATAAACTTGACATTTTGTCATATGTCCAGGTGAAGCAATCCTTAAACTCAAAAAGAAGTTCAATCAGATCTCTAGACTCATCCTTACTCAACAAAGAACTTATGAAGGTAAGGCAAGGATCATCCTCTGTTCCAAGGTTGATTTCTTTAAGTTTATCAAATATCGATTTAATTTATTCTATGAATTCAGGGGGTGCATCTCAAACCTGAAGTTCATCAAAATTGTCTAAAGTCTCCAAACAAAGTCTGTCAAGTGAGTTGATGACTTTAGTAGGGACATTTTTATATTCAGAACTACTAGTTATCATCAAATAATATTCATCATCGTCAAATGAACTAATGGTACCAAAGCCAATACCACTTGTCCAATTTCTATTAAATTTTGAATTTAGGATATTTTTTGGGCATCTAGCTGACCCTTAGTCCATTGACTCAGAGCGAAAACTTAAGAGATGAGAGTTTTGACACCAACAGGAAAGTAGCCAAAAGGTAATTTCATTAATTCATTAAAATCTGCCTCCTCAAGGATTACATTATCTTCATTCCTTGAGGAGGAGGAGCCAAGGAAGAACTTCTAGACTTTTCTGACCTCTCTATCTAAGTTAGAGGCATCCTTAATTACTAACCCTAAGATGTCATCGACCGATAGTAGTATTAATGTTAAGGATTCAATTGCCATATTAAGCTTTTCATATAGACTCAATTCAGGCTCGTTACTTTGGATTTTTGAATCGTTACCCTCCTAGTCACTATCTGATTCTAAAGTGAGATCAAACTTTGGAGGAGAATTTATTTTTTGATAGTCAAAAGCAATTCTGGCACCCCTCTTTCTTGATTCTTCATTAGACTTGACTCAAGTTCGATGTACATTAGGGAATTTCTTTTTTCAATTGAAGGACGGTCTCTACCGTATACTCTTTGGGCCATCCTCCCACCTCTTTGAGGTAAATTATTTGAAGGCCTAAAGATTACACGCTCGACGTCATCTTCGCTACTGGAATTTTATCTTTTTTTATTATTGACTTTTTCTTTTTTTAATTTTTGAATTGCTTTTGAGGTTTGACTTTCTTCTTTCTCCTCTTTAACATTGATCTACACCTTAGAACAAGTAATAGAACCTTTAGGTATGTAGTACACAACATCCTCATAGATCCCAACCTCATGAATAAATAATGGTTGCAGATCACCCTTGATTTCAAACTCAATGTCATCTCATTGGTACTTGATGCATTGATGTAGGGTAGAAGGAACCATCTTGTACTTATGAATCTAGGGCCTACCTAGGAGTGCGTTAAAGGACGTCACCAAATCAATTATATAAAATTTTATTTTAGTTTTTAACTCTCCTATCTCTAGAATAAGGGTAATTGAACTTAAATCCTTCTCGTCTTTTTCATTGAACCCACGAAGCACCAACTTGTCAGTTGAGAGCTTGCTAGTATCAACTCTAAGGTATGTGAGAGTCTTTGTATTCATCATGTTGACTAATACACCCGAATCAATGAGAACCCTTGATAACTTAAAATTGCCCATATTTATGGTGATATAAAGTGGGCGATTGTGGTCGGTAGTTCTGAGGTGTAGATCCTCATCTAAAAAGGTAACTCTTAGGATTTCTTTGAAGTATAAAACTTTTTCTTCAAAAGTTAAAGCTTACTGAGCTAAGCAAATCTCTAGGTCGATAAGTGCTTTAATTATCGTCTTCCTCATCTCCTTTGAAAGGATAAGGGCATCATATATGCTCAAATTAGCAAGCAACTTCCTAAGATGAGCTAAGGCATTATAATCAACACTTGGAACATTGACATCAGGACCCGGTGGATTTAAAGGAGGATTTAATTATTAAGTAGGGACTTGAATTGGATCGGTGGAAACAATTTGTTTTCTTTTTTCATGGGGGGAAACCCTAGGGGGTAAAACCTTACCACCACGTAGTTATCTTGCACGATCTAATCGAAAGGATAAGCTACGAGGAGGTTTATACTCTCCTTACATAATTGATTATCATTTTCTGAGTGGGAGTCCAAATCTGAAAACCCTATCATGATGGGACTCCCTTGAAAATTAATTTCAGGGGTATCACCATCTGATAAGACATCAGATTCATTTCTCCCTTGAAGGGTCAAATTTGGAGAGCTGGGTGTTTAAACTTCTTGATTGATCTCAGTTAATTTTGAATTATTTTTAATAGAATAATCATTTGAAATTGCATTCTCAATATTAATCATCAAAATACATACAGAAGGATCATTCTTTTTTATTGATTTTAGATCCTTTGCATTTGATGGGGCAAAATAAAAGTCAGACAATATTAGTGGGGATAGTGATTTTGAGCGACCATCCACCACTTGTACACATCTCTCATCAATAATTTTTCTCTCTACAAAAGGTTTACTCTTTTCATTTTTATTAAGTATAGTAGTTCCTATAACTACTGGAGAGGAAACTGTCCCAACGAGCTCCTGTGAAGCCTTTAGGTCAACCTCCCAGATCGGGCCCTAAGCTCTCATCAATAACTGTTGAGAAAGTTGAAAAGATTTATTAATCGATATTTTAAATGCCCAGGATAGTGCTATATCCCGACCATCTTCAATGGATAGATAAAGGTTTAAATTTTTACCTGAGATGGATTTAACAGAACACTAATCCGGATTGACCAGGTACTCTTTGGGATTATTATGGTACCTTGATGGAAGTTTTTCTCAAGCCAGTCCTTAAAAATGATACAGTCCTCGATTGTAAGGCCTAACATGCGGTGTGGTAAGGGCAAAAGGTGGGATCATCTCTCTTGTTTGCCTCTTACGGCTTCTTGTCCTCTAGCAATCGGAAGTCTGATTTTTTTTTTTGGAGACTTTTGAAGATTTTTCTCATCGACTCCCTTTTAAATAGATACAGATGAGCTAATCTCTCTTTAAAATTAATCGGGTGAGATTCTCTGGTAGGTTGAGAAGTTACTTGAAAAGGTTTAGATTTTTGAGTTTGTTGGACTTGAGGATTACTTGATTGAGTATTAACTGGTTTTTTTCCCTTTACCAACCACTAAAATCATTGTTGTTCTCTTTTCGAAGGACTTTAAAGGTTTGTTAGCTTTCTTTTCTTCAGTAGAATCCTTTAGGACTGTCATTCTAGAAGCCTATTCCTATAGATTACTAGCTTTGTTAAAAAGTTTTTTGAAGGTTTTGATTGTAAACCACTTTAGCAGAAAAGCAATAGGCCTGTGGATATTCTTTAGAAGAATCTCCACTACATGTTTCTCTATAGTTGGGGTTCACATTTCATCGAGAGGTTTCACCACCTTAAGATATACTCAACTAATGACTCGCCCGATTTTTATTTTTTGATGATGAGATCACTAACAGTTACGTACTACTGAGCTACTGAGAATCTCTTTAAGAATAGACCCCTAGCTCTGTGAAAGTTTTTACTGAACTATTTGGCAAATATGCATACCACTCAAAAGAAATACCAGATAGACTACTCTCACACAAATGAAAGAGTAGAGCATCCGACCCTCCTGTATTACAACAACTTGCTCGAAAGTGGGTCAGATGCTATCTTGGGTTTTCTAAATCACTGAAAAATTTAAAAAAAGGTGGCAAAAAAACATTTATATAAGGAACTAAATCATATTCCTCGGGGTAAGGTCTACCCTTTGGAATAGATATAGTCCCTTGAGAGTGGGCTAGGGCCTCCCTTACCTGGGTCTCAATCATGTGACGAATGTCTTTATCTGCTGGAGAGACTAGGGAAGTAACCTCTGGAATTCTGGGACTTGATTCTGTCATTTTGCTATGCTCACCCACTATGTGTACCGTAGGTTACAACTGCTCAAATTTAGGTTGCTGGGCTTTAACAATCTGACTCTACATCTGTTCCATCTTTAGCATCATCTATTCAATTTTCTTCTCCAAACTTTTGAAGTACTCATCTTTTTCATTAAACTTAATCGAGCCATCTGAGTATGAATATATAGCCGCAGACTCTTCCTCTTTACCAGACTGATGTCTTGAAGGCTCGGCATCTTTGGCTGATGCTTAGGTTTCAACCATGCAGATATTTCCAACTGAATCCTCCTCCTCATCAAATCATCTGTTTCTGGATAAAAGCTTCGATAACTTTCTTCTTAAGAATATCTTAGATCTCCTAAACTACCTCATTAACTCGTTTACCATCAACTGACTCAATATCAATGGGTAGATATCCCTTGTATTCAAGTATTTCATCAAATTCTTCTTTATTCAACTGAGAATGAATGGCCTGGATCTTCAAATCATCTATAGAAGGCTCTACTACCAACTGATCTAATATTTCTTCATCAAGATCTGGGATTGTCCCCTCCCTTCTAACTATCCTGTGGTCGGTAGTCACGAGGGTGACATCCTCCATAGGGTGAGGGATATCCAATTTAGTAGGTGATGAAGGAGTCTGACAAATGGGGACTCCAACATCAACAAGAGTAGAATCCTCACATCCCTAAATGGTGAGTCAAGGGGCATCAACTAGCGGTGTAACTTGACTATCTCTGATCTGAATTCCTATTGATCTGCTTAACTTGACTGGTATATACTACTCTTCTGGAGACATGGGCCTCTTACCCTTAACATCAACTAGTTTCTTCTCTTCGATAATCTCTTTAGATTTGGCTATCATAGGGGCCAACTTAAAAAATATTGAAGAAGGGATTGGTGGTCTACCGCTGAAAGGGAGACCCTTGCCAGGTCCAATTAAAACTATTTACTCCGTCTTTGTAGACGACAGGCGAGGCACCTAGTGATATATGACCAATAAAATAGACGTGGCAGGTTACTTGACAAATTTCTTATTTCTCCTTACTGGCTCAGGAGTCATGTTCCTAGCTTCAGACTTCTCTTCTTTTAACACCTCCTTCTCAAGCTTATGTAAGATCGCCCCCTTCAGGTGTCTCATGTATTGTTCTTTAGTTTGATCTGCTTGAGCAGTGCATGTGCGGTTGATGTTTCTTAATATTCTAGTTCTCAGAGTCTGCTTTTCCTTCGAAGTCCTCTTAACTGAATAGTCCATCGAGCATGGCGGAGTACTAGCTATCCTGAAAACTCTCTCCTCCCCTACAGTAATTGTGAGGTGGTGAAAATGACTCCCTTTCAGGTGTGGTGAAGAGACAGGGATTGGCAGCTCCTCAGCAGCCTCAGGTTCAACTTTACTTAAGGCCTTCAACTCGGCCATCTTTCTCGACTTCATGATTTTCTTCCTCACCCTTTTTAAATAGTTCTTTCTAGTACTCTTGCTGCCATAGAGAGTCTCAGCACTAGAGGATCCTTCCTCAAATTACAGATTTAACATCAGATTTATTTTCCTTATCCTCCACTAAGGGTACAAAAGGTGTGGGGGCGACATCTGCCTCCATTTCAAGCATGGAGGGAACATCATCCCCTGCCCCCACTACTAGCTCAACTACTGAACCGCCCTTCTCACCTTCAATAATGAGGTGAATTATGGTCTCACCATTTATTGACAGCCTCAGGGACTTGAAGCCCATCCCAAACTGAATTATGCTGCTATGAATCAGCTTTTCAACAAAGAGATTTCATTCAATTGAGAACATAATCTTTCCGATCATTGATTCAGGTGATCTAAAATTTGAAAAGAAGAGATTTGAATTAGAATCTTGAACTTGAATTTGAAAAGAAGTTTATATTTTATCATGTATATCAAATTATAAGGACTATAATCCAGTATGGGATGATAAAATATAGTAGTTAACTTTGATTTGAAGAAAAGTTTAAATTTTTGTTGTATATGTTTAAGTACAAGAGGACTTTGTAGAAAACTCATAACAACAGTGATCTAGATTTGATTTGAATAGATTTTGAAAAGTAGTTTGAATATTTGGAAGTTGAAAGATTTTCCTTTAATTTTGTACCGCAACACGTTGAATTTGAGTTTGACATGATGGCTTGCAAATTTAATGAAAAATTAGAAGATTTTGACATGACTCACTTACCTCATTGATTGATTTAGGGGTAAGATGTCAGAACCTAGGTTTAAATTTGAAGTTACATTACATATGTTAAGCTACGAGTGGACATCGTAGTAAACATATAGCAATGGCGGTCAAGATTTATTCGAAGGAGATTTTGGAAAAGATTTCAAAATTTTGAGGATTTGACAGAACTTTGTCAGATTCTGAGACTCAATAATTGAGTTTGATTTCAACATAAAGGTCTACAAAATTGAAGAGAAAATCTAAGCAATTTGACTTGACTATTTCACTGCACTGACTAGCTTAGAGTGAAATGTCAAAATTTAGAATTGATTAAAGGATTTGAATTTGCATTGTATATGTTAAACTATAAAAAAAAATATTGTAAAAAATATATAACAATGAAGATCGAAGTTCATTTGAAAGAATTTTGATAAGATTTTGAATTTTTGAAAATTGGAAGATCTTCCCAGAATTTCAAAACTCAACATGTTGAATGAATATTCAACATGAAGGTTTACAAATTTGGAGTGAAGATCAAGGGGTTTCAGCTCAACTCTTTTACTTGGCTGATTGACTAGGGGGAAAATGTTGAAGTCTGGATTTAAGAAGAAATGAAATTTGAAGTTAATTTTGGAAAGAATTGAATTTGCATTGTGTATGTTAGACTACAAGAGAGTATTGTAGGAGTACATACAACAATGATGATTGGAGTTGAATCATTTTGAAAAGAGATTTAAAATTTTAAAAATCCAGCAACATTTCCCCCTATTTTTGAAACTCAATACATTGAATTTGCATTCAACATAGAGGTTTACAAATTTTAGGGTGAAGACTCTAAGAAGTTAACTCGACTCTTACACCCAAACGAACTGTTTAGGAGTGAAATGTCAAAAACCGACTCTGCTAGAAGGATCGAGATTTTGATTCAAGTTTGAAGAGGATATCTATACTCTATCACATATACCAAATTATAATAATTATAATCCCATATTAATGATAAGATATAGAGATCGATTAGGATTTGAGAAAGATAGAATTCTATTAAAGGATTAAATTTTTTATTTTGGGATTGAAGGATTTTCTATAGATTGTGAAACTTAGCATGCTCGAGATTTATTTGAGCATGCAAGTTTACAATAATTATAAGAGGGCTTTAAAAAGTTTGGCTTGACTATTTTGCTCTACCAATTAACTTGGAGGTAAAATATCAAAGCCCGACTTTGATAGAGGTTCCTCACTCACCTCTCTTTTGACATGTCTTAATTGATGTTGGCCACACTCACCTAAGAAAGAAATGGGCATATGAAACAATGGAAAGAATGGTAGTCAAGACTACCGATGCAATAAATTTTGTACCAATATTAAACATAGAGAAAGAGAGAGATTTTTCCCAGCGAAGTCGTCATTTTTTGTTTGATTGAAAAAGTGTTGTTTGAGTTTTTGAAAACTTAATTTTTTTAGAAAAAGTTAATTTCTGAAATTTTTAGTTTCAAAATTCAATATGTCATTATGAATGATATATCACTTCGAAAGGTGAATATATCATTCCTTAATGGGTTTAGATTGTAAAACTCTGAATTTATCCTAATTATTATAGTCAAACTCAGGGAAGAATCACATATGACCCTAGAGGTTTAAAATAAAATTTGATTGAGTGTTTGACTAAGTTAATCTGAACAAAGGTATCATTAATTTTATAATCAATATTATGATAGTAATGGATATATCTCTTCGAGGAAAGAAGATATCAATTACTATCGATCATTTAAAAATGATAATAATGATCGTCGGGTTTAATTTT
Source organism: Dendrobium chrysotoxum (assembly GCA_019925795.1). NCBI lineage: Eukaryota > Viridiplantae > Streptophyta > Magnoliopsida > Asparagales > Orchidaceae > Dendrobium > Dendrobium chrysotoxum. The sequence goes on along the minus strand of CM034304.1, from coordinate 21,021,973 downwards.
CCCAAAGATAATTAACTGAAGTTTCAAAAAGATTAATCTTTAAAAAATTTGTTTGATCTAGATTTCTAAATCTCCTATGAGTGCAAGCCCTTCTAATTAATTATATCGTAAGAAATTAGAATTTCTTATGAATACTCTTGATTAAAATAGCGGTAGAAATTTCATTTAAGATTTCAAGGTTTGACATCAAGGGAAGCGAGGTTGGAAGTTCAAACAGGATTGGATCAAAGTAGAATACTTATTTCTGGAGGTCAAGGAAAAAAAGGTAGGAACTATTTTGAGATTCTAAATCTTTTCAGAAACACCTCAATTAGAAACACCTCAATTTATCCTATGTGTTGGGCTTGAATTTGATTGAAAGAGAGTTAAGTTTGAGTTGTTAATTTTATTAAAAAATTGGGATTCAATTCCCGAAGGTTGAGGTCTTATAGTCTGAACTTGCCTCAGAACCTAAATTTAAATTGGGCACTAAAAATCAGTAACCCAAACCTAGCTAATGCAATGCAGGATATAGACTTACCCCAGCCTGGATTGGGGAGCCAGCTAACCACCTAAACTCTTCAAAACCATAATTCTAATCTTTTATGTGAGAGTGGTAGGGATATTTATTTAGTTAAGTTTGAGAAATTGGGGCCGACATCTAGAGCAAATCCTAATTAGCCCCTTGACTTATATTGGGTAATATGAAACTTAACATAAAATGCAATTAAAGATTTTGATACACTTTTTTTGTATCTAATGCAATGCATGCTAGTTGACTCGATAAATGCTTAAATTTTGAATGAAGCAATTTTAAAAAAGGCTTAAAATAGTTTTTATCCTAGAGATTGCACAAATTTCTCTTGACAAATCTGCACCCTTATAAGCCAGCTGGTCTACCAAAACTCGCAGGCGGGGAGGTGCCTAACAAAGAAAAAAAAGTGTGACAAAATGCTATGCGAAGTCCCGATGGTCCTGGGCTTACTTCTTAAAAGTTTTAGAGTTTCTATATGAGCTTAAAAATTTTTAAATTTAATTAAAGGAGACAAAGTTTTAATGATCCCTCACGAGTCGTTGATCGGATTCCAGGCTAAATCAAAATTGACATACAAGATCACCAAAAAATTATTAAAAGCATGCAATCCTATATCGTAATCAACATCAAACAATTAACTGAATAATTAAATCAATTAAATAAATAAAATATCCATAGGTAAGTGCCTTTTAATATTATAACCTAGGGTCTGTATGAAAAGTAAAGTGGCTGGGTACCACTAACAACAACTCGGATTCTACTCCTAAGACTCATGTGACTTTGAGAATGGGTCTTCTCATTCTTCAGTTCTTCGTCGTTCTACGAGCTCTTTGGATCCATCTGATCTGGATATCCAAGTGAAAAGAAACTCCTCCCCGAAGGGGTGTTTTTTTTTTCCTCCTTGGATACTCAAAGTATCCTAATCTGGATATCTAAATGAAAAGGGACTCTCCCCTTAGGGATGTCACCCTTCGCTTTGGATTTTAGATTGGATATTTAATATCCCATTTTAAATAGTCACTTTAACAATTTACAACTTAATAGACTTGAATTATATTTGATAAAAATTAAAATCTAGACTCAACACCTACAGGGTTATCCTAAGCAATTTGAATTCAAATAATCCAAAGAAATTATATATATCAAAAATTAAATGCCCAAATTTACAGCCACATTTGGCCATGCTCTTTTAACTTTAAAGGGGGACCTAGTTCAGCAGCACCTGCAGAAAATATCGTTAATTAAAGCTTTATTTATTTTGCCCCCTTTTATTTTAATGTCATGTATGAGCATGGCCTCCTGCATAAGATTATATTAGCAAATAAATTATCACTAACCTAGGGGTAAATCTGACGCACAATCAAATCAAAATACAGATTACACAAAATTAAATAAATATACATATCAATCAATCAGTATGTAGTGAAAATCACCAAAAAGCCTATACATAGCGGAAAAGTAAACACCGGCCTAGCATAAGACTAGAGTTAGTTGTCCTAAAAAATCATCTTAAGTGTGTAAGGTAGGCTGTGTGGGTTGGGTATGTCCTATATAAAACAATTGGTTAAAGTCATTTGAAGTTTTAATTGGTTGAAAGGTTTAAAGGGAAATTTTTTATTAAAGTTTAAATATTGATGATTTAAAATCAATTTTAAGATATATTATTTTAATGATAAATTGCTATCACCTTTGTTGCTCATCGAGGCAGTGAAGTTTATTTCACTTTCCTTGGGGCTAACATAATAGCCTCGTAGGCCTGAGTTACATAGTGGAAACTAGTATATTTAAGTGAATTGAATTAATTGAGACTTGAAGGTTAATGAATTTTAATTAAGATTGATTTGTTGCTAATTTTAAAGTTTAAATTAATTGAATTTTCCATTAACCAGTTGGTGGTGTTGTTTCACAGGCTCGAGAAATCAGGCCTCTTTAGGATACTTAGCCTCGCAGCCCGAGGTAGTCCAGCCAAAAAAAACTTGGTTAATGTAGTTGGATTGAAGATTTTAAGCTTGGTTGAATCATTAATAATTAATTAATTTTAATATTTAACACTCTCTTGAATATGTTTGTGGTGTTGTGCCACTAGGCTCGAGGAACCAGGCCTCCTTAGGACACTTAGCCACGTAGCCCGGAGTAGTCCATCCTAAAAACTCCATCTTTAGAGTGGTTGTTATGTATTAAAGGGGTTGTTGAATAATTTTAATGTTGATTGATAATTTTTGGAATTTAAGATTGATTTTTAAATTTTAGAATTTTTTGGATTATTTTAATATATTAATTAATGGGTCAAAATGGACTTTTAGATTCAAAGAGATTTCTAAAGCTTTGATATTTCTCTTAAATATTAGACCTTTTTATGAGTAATTAGGCTTTGAGTTTGCTAGATTTAGAGTTTTCTATAATTATTTATGAATTTTAGAAGTTTGAGTATTTATTGGAATTATTAAAATTGTTTAATTAAGGGGTTTTAATGATTTTGCTCCAAATGAACTCCCAACTACTTGAAATCAACTCCAAAGGTCAGGAATGACCTAAAGAGAGATTCTCAAGTGTTTGGACATTTTCTAGAATTTTTATTTATTTTTAATTAATTAAATTAATTAAATATTAATTTTTAATTAAAATTAAATTAAGTTTGAAATTAAAGTTCAGTCAAGGGGCTTTTATTTTTCTTAAGTTAGAAATTGAATTCTAATTAATTTGAGGTATTATGTGTAATTTTTTAATTTAAATTTAATTTAGTAGACTTTTTGGAAATTTTAAAGCTTAATTATGGTTTGGATCTTAAGTTAATTAATTAAGGGGCTTAATGATTTTTAAAATTATTGAAAATTTTTCCTAGGGCAAAGAATGTCATTATGTTTAAGTGTCTTAAATCTCATATCAACAGGATTTATATCCTAATTTATAACATTAATCTAAGTTCTCTAGATATGAGTCCTTAATTTTTATCCTTAATAATGTCACTAGATTTTATGGGTTCAAAATAAAAGTTTGTGAGGATTGTTAAACCCTAATGAACTAGTCCCGAGGCTAACCAAGAGGGAGGGTGAATTGGTTATTTAAAAATTTCTTTAATAAAATGAAAAAAAAAATCTTTTTAAAATATTTTTGTATATTTAAAAATAAATAACTTGTGCGGAAGCAGATAATAAAATCAGAGTTTTCAACTATAGATCAAATCACAAAAAAATATAAAAATTAAATGCAAAAAAATAAATAGAAAGAACACACCAGATTCATAGTGGTTCAGTCAACTTGACCTACGTCCACTCCTCAAAACCTCCTTTCTAGGTATTACACTAAAATAATAGTGACTCTTCTTTTACTCCCACAGCAAGGCGAAGATGCACTTACAAAATCTTTCCACAGACTCGGTAAGGCAGAGAACCTTGAATCTTTTTACTCCCTCTTAGAGTAGGCAGAGAACTTAGAAATCCTTTTTCACACTCCTAGTAAAGGCAGAGAACCCAAGAATTCTTTTACTCCCTCTTAGAGTAGGTAGAGAATCTGTAAATCCTTTTACTCCCCCTTGGAGTAGGCAGAGAACTTGGATCTAATGCTGATGAAGATCTCTCTCAGAGCCACCAAGGAACAAGAGAAGCAACTTGAAGAAGATGATGAACACCTTACTTAGAGAAACCTTTGTGAATCTCTCTCTCTCTCTCTCTCTCTCTCTCTCTCTCTCTCTCTCTCTCTCTCTCTCTCTCTCTCTCTCTCTCTCTCTCAAGCTCTCCCTCTTCCTTCTCTAGGCTCTCTTTTAGATCTCCTCCACAGCAAAAGATTAACTCAAGGGTTAATACAATTGCTTATATAGGTAACCTCCAAAAGAAGCACTAATTTCAATTATGTGCTTCTGATCATCTAGTATGATCCATAGATCATCCTGTACGATTAGTACAAAATAACCCTTTCAGCCAATACAATTGCATTGCCCTGTACAATTAGTTTAAGAAAAATAGGCAAATCATCCAAAATGATTAGAATATCATTCTGGACAATTTGTTTGAATCTATTGAACTTCATCTAATACGATACTCGATGATGCCTAATCGTCCCATGTACTTCTCTATCGTCTAGGACGAAATGGGTCCATCGTCCTGAATGATTAGTTGAAAAATTATGATATTCATCTAGTATGATAGCTGGCGATCCCTTATCATCTCATACATGTTCTCTGTCATCTAGGATGATCGATACGATCGTATCAAATTAAGTTTTACCATAATTGTTCTCCTAATCATAAGATTAATTTAGGCATGATTGATGTTAATTGTCCGTGATGATATACATCATCCTATATGATTAGTACAAAAATTAAAAATTAAAATATTGCCTAAATTATGATTGGCGGCTATTTTTCACAATCTAAACTGATCATCCTAGACGATAGGGATCTCCCAGTATGATTAGTTTAATCACTTTTAATCAACTAGGATGTCCTAATTAGGATTTCTATTTTTAACTGATCGTCTAGATGATATAATTCTTTCTATCTGATTAGGTCAAAAAATACTAAAAAATTTCTCTAACTCGCCAACTCACTCCCTGAGTGTGTGTGTGCAAGGTTACTTAGCTTGGGGTCCACCAGATTCATGAATTAACTCAAGAAAGGTAAAAAAGTATATTAAAATTAAAATTACAAACAGACTCAACCCTAGTCTACCCGATCTTGAGCTGATTTGCACTACAGATGAACTTATGGACCTGAAAGATTAGTAAACAAGGCAAGCAAAACAGATATGCACTAATAGCAATGAAAAAGAACCAATAATATTTTTTATCATCAGAATCATAGTACTTGTACCCAGATTTGTAATAAAAAATTGATGTTTTGACTAACCCTTGGATGATCCTAATTATGTACATACATAAGCACAATCAAATCCTAGATCTAGGAGAGCCTAAGCTAAGTGTGAGTGTGTGCTCCCTAAGAATGCAAAGATTTACATAAGACATATAATTAAAGATTAGATTAGTGAACAATCAAAATATGATTATTTACTAATCATCCCCATCATTACTATTCAAGCAAGCTAAATCTATATTTAAAATTCCATGGGATCTGTCACAGCTCAAAGATTTAACATATATATAATTTTAACATAAAAATTAATATATATATGTATATATATATATACTTACATAAGAAAACATTAGTTTTACAATTTAAAACTTAAAAGTATCTTCAAAATAATTTGAAACTATTTTTCAGAGATCCTCTCATTTTTAGAATATATATTTTTTAAAATAATTTTTTAATTTAAAAAATATTTAATATAGTATTTAATTAAATATTAATTAAATAGAAAAATGATTAAATAATTAGAATTAATTAAATAAATTAAATTTTTATTTTTAAAAAATATTAAATTAAAATACTTAAAATTTCGAAAATTTTGATATATTATATGTATTTTCTCGATTTAAATTGAATTTTCTTTGAATTTTTAAAGTTTAATCAATTAAATGCATTTAAAATAATTCAAAATTAATTAAAGTTTAATATAATTCTTAAATTAAATTTAATTAAAAATAAAAATATTTTTAAAATTTTGTATTATTTAAAATAATTTTCTTTAATATTTTTAAAATTATTTAAATTTAATTTTAATTAAATATTAATTAAATATTTAATTATTTAAATACTTTAAAATTATTTCAAATATGTAATATATCTTAAATTTAATTTAATTTAAAATTTAAAATTTTAGAATAATTATCTAATTTTAAAAATATTTAAAAATAAAAATTTTAATTACTTAAAAATATTTAAATTAATATTAACTAAATAGTTAATTAAATATTTAATGTATTGGAATTATTTAAAGTACTTAAATAAAATATTTTAAATTAACTTTTTATTTAAAAATGAAAGTACCCTAAATATTTATGAGAAAATTTAAAATATATTTTAAAATATAATTTTAATTTTATTAAATATTTTAATCATTCTTAATTAAATATTAATTTAAAATATTTAATATTTAAAATATTTCAAAATATATTTAATATTTTAACTTAATATTAATTTTAAATTAAAATATTTAATTTTCTAAGAATATTGATATAAAATTTATATTTTTGAATTTAAAAAATAAATTTTTATTATTTTTTTGAAAATTTCTGATTTAAAAAGGTTTAAAATTAATTTAAATTCATTTTGATTATAAGAGCAACGCGACGGCATATGTGGCAGCTTCTTGTTCGTCCTATCCAAAATGCGGCGGCAGCAGGCCACGTGGCAGCTCCGGAGCTGTTGGATCAAACCGGCACAATCATTAGTAATGACTGGGCGGCGGTGCAATCATTACTAATGATTAGACGATGGCGTGGCAGTTGACTTATTCGAGTGAGCAATGCATTGCATCGTCTGATTCTCCACGGTTTGAACCAACGGGCAAGATTGTGCCGTACAGAAAGTGGAACCGTGGGATCATCCGTGAGGTCAAATGAAATGGCGGAATGACTCAATCTGGGTCGTTGATCGTGAGATCGATGGACCAGAAAATGTACATCTAATGCACGTTATAGAAGAACCCTAAGTTACATTTTTTAACTCATTCTCACAAATGAATTAATGGTTTTCAATGAAATTTTAAACCTAGATTCAGTACATGAATAGAAATCTTGGGGTATAAATTTAAAGGTCTAAAAAGTACTTATCAAAATGCTAATTTATACTAAGTGTATGACCTAGGGTTTGAGTTTTAGGAGAAACTAACCATTCGATTTGAGGGATTTGGATTTCTCTAAACTTTTAGACTAAGTTTTTCTAGTTAAAAGCATGTTCCAAAATACCCTGGATCGACTGGATGGAGCCTCGAACGAACTTGGACTTGAACTCTTTGAAATTTGGTCGCCGATGAGGTTTGACCAGCTAGGTTTCACTTGGGAAGTGAGGAGGAAGGATTGGAGAGCTCAAACGAACTGGTGGTTGGGCTTGAGAGAGTTTGAGTGGAGAGATCGGGCATCTTGGATGAATGAGCTCTCTTGGGATGTTTTACCCTATTTAGTTGTCCTCTAAGGATTTGGATGGCTGTAATAGCTTTGTCTTCACTCCCTAATGACTGTCAGGTGTCCTAGGGTAGTTAGGAGTAGGAGCTAAGGACAAGGGAAGGTCATCCTAGGTGGAAAGGTCCCTTGATCCCCATTTGCACTTGAGAGTGATAACTGCTGTTTGATTTCAGTCCAAGGGCTAGGGGGAGTTCCAAGAAGGTTTTAGAGTGCCTCCTAATAGCTTGAGTTGAGTTAGCATGGAGGGGAAGGTAATTTGAGCTAGTTTGACTAAATTTGATAAACCTAAAGTCTTGATTTGACTGTTTGACCGGTCCACTTGCCATGTGGACTGATGATGTAGTATAGGAGAATGCCTTGAGTGCTGGAATGATAAGTTGGAGGGGGTTTAATGGTCATGAATGGGATTTTGATTGGAAACATGAAAGTTTAATATGATTTGACCAAATGATATAGAGTTGACTTGGTCAACACCACTTGGATTTGATTGGCCAAGGTTTAAAGCATGATTAGGCCATGGTTTGAATAACATTGAGGGCTTAAGGATATTAACTTAATGATGTGGTTTGATTTGATCCAAATGGGTCAAATTGGGCTAGCCTTGAGTCTTAGTTGACTTGGTCAACTATTGACTGGATCAAGGATCCAGTCAAGGCTAAATCAATAAGGGAAAGTGATTAGAGAAGTTTGAATAGGTTTGAAGTTTATTAAGGGTTAAATTCAATCTGAGAGAACTTAAGGGTTGATATGGTCAACCTAGGTAAACTTGGTCAACCAGGTTGACCCAAGGTCAGGGTTTAGGCTCAACAAGTTTGATTTGGTATTTAGAGACCAATGGAGATGGTCCCAAGGTCTGGGGAGGTCAATTTAGTTAGAATGACTGTTTGGACTCATAAGGGCTTATTTGGTCAACCTAGGTTGACTTGGTCAACCAAGTTGACCCAAGGCCTGGGTTTGGGTCCAACATGTTTGGTTTGATATTTAGAATTTGCCAGAAGTGGCCTCCTGCAATTTGGAGGTCATTTGGTTCAAAATGAATATTCATACCAAAAGGGGTATTTTGGTCAAAAGGTGTTCACTTGGTCAACCAAGCTTGACCAGGGTCTAGGCTTGAATCCATTGCAATCCTAATGGTGATTAGGATGCCTTGGAAATGATTCTATGACTTGATTGGAAAAGGCCATGTTGAAGTTTAAAGAAAACTTCAAAATTGCCCTTAAGGGGCATTTTGGTCATTTTGATCCCTGGTCAACTAAGGGTCAAAGTGGGTCCACAAAAATATATTTTAATGCTTAACCAATCATATTCAAGAGTTTGGATGTGATTAGAGGATTTGGAAAGAGCTCTAAGGTCGAGATCCACTAGGTAGCAGGTCTAGTGGCATAGGCCGTAAATATTTAAAGGTTTTACGATCTTTGGAAATTAATTCAGTTTATGGGGTTAGAGACGCCAGAATGAGCTCCAATTTGGAGGGTTGCCTCCAGAGACATGTCCTATCAATATGCAATTGATAGACTTTGAATCAGATGTCATTTGACTAGGGTTCGAAGTGTTTGAAAAATTACTAGAAATGGCTTTCAGGACTAAGCCTTTGGACTTGGGTTTTGGCCTGGATTTTTGGACTTAAGCTGGATTTTTGGATTTAAATGCTTGGAATTAAATTATCCAAATCATTTATAATCATTTGAATGATCATAAGTGATTGGATAAAATTAAAGCTAGATTGGAATCTGGATCAAGTGTTAAGGCCATGATTGATTAGAGTTTGAATGGAGTTGAGATCTTAATAGGCTTGAAGTCTGGGTTGGTCCTAGGATCTAGAAGAATTTTAGGATCTAGAATCTGAAAAATTCCTTAAGCCTGGATAGATCCTAGGGTCTAGAGTCTAAGAGGATTCTAGAGTCTAAGGTTCTAAGGTTTGGGGTCTAGAAGGATCCTAGGGTTTAGATAGATCCTAAGGTCTAGATTGGTTTGGAGAATCCTAAGGTCTAGATAGTTCTTAGGGTTTGGATTGATCTAGGGTCAAGATTGTTGAGAATGGGACAAATCTGTTTATTCAACTGAGTTTTTTATGTGTGTTTTTTATGATTATAAAAGCTTAATGTTTGTTTATTATTTCTCCTAACATATACTGAAAAAATTTGTGTTGTGTGTACTGACAGTTCATTTCACGAAAATCACAATCCAGACAGTGGAAGACTTCAAATTACTTTGGTTAGAATTTATTAGTCTTAGAGTCTATATTTTTTTCTTCTTGATTCTGAGTGATGTGATTGTAATCGGGTAATCATACACACACACACTAGGGGAGTGAGACAAAATGTATTTTCTAAAATTAATCATACTATATGATGTATGATCGTACAATATGATTTGTGAGATTTCTCCTCTAATACAAACCTGCCTGGTTAAAATTTTTTTTAAGTATAAATCGTATAGTACGAAATATTTTCGTATATCATTTTTTAGAGTACGAAATGGGAGCATGCATGATTCGTACTGAATCGTACGAGACTAACTGGTTTTTAAACTGTTCATATAGTACAAATGGACTTCGTATATCATTTTTCAGAGTATGAAATGGGAGCTTTCATGGTTCGTACTGGATCATACGGGATGAACTGTTCAATTTTTTGAACTGTTCTTACAGTACGAATGGGTTTCGTATATCATTTTACAGAGTATGAAAAATGATTTTCATTGGATCGTATAGGATTGTACGGGACAAAGTATTCATTTTTGAACTATTCGTAAAGTATGATTTTAATTCGTATATCATTTTCTAGAGTACAGAAACTTGGGTTCATTGGTTCGTATTGTATCATACGGGATGAACTGTTCAATAATTTGAACTGTTCGTATGTACGAATATCGATCGTATGGTACGATCAAACTACATCAAACTTGAGATTTTCAGTTCTTGGACGGTTTTTCTTGTCCTTTATATTTAATATTCCAAAAACTGACAGTCCAGAGAATCTTCTGTGAATTTCTTTTTGAGAGTGGAAGGGAGAGTGATTTGGGAGAGTGTTTGGAAGTGAGTGTGGTGAGATCTTTAAAGAAAAAATTGTGAGGGGATCTACAAGGTTGCCCAAGGTGAGGATCTCATTTTTTATACTTCAAGTCTCTTCCCTATCTCTTTGAAGACTCTTAAGAGAAGATCTTTGAAGAAGTTCTGGTTCTCTGCCGTCATCAGGAGGGTGAAAAAGGATGCTTGGTTCTCTACCGACACCTGGAGGGTGTGAAAGGACGAGTGGGTTCTCTGCCTCACTAGGAGGGTTAAAAAGGACGATGGTTCTCTACCGCACTGGGTTTGGTGGAAGAGAGTTTTGTAAGGGCTTCTCCGCCATGCTGTGGGGGCAAAAGGAGAGTCATTTTGGTTTAATGCAATACCTAGATAAGGAGTCTCTAGGGAGTGGATGTAGATCGTGTTTGACTGAACCACTATAAATTTGGTGTTCTTTGTTATGTTTTTCTTTACTGCATTTTTATTTTTCTGCATTGCACTTTATTTTTTTGTGGTTGAAAAAGAAACTTTTTATAACTATTCGTACTGTACAAAGTTAATCGTACTATACCATATACAAAGGTTTTATTTATAAACAGGTTTTCAAAACACCCAAGAGAATTTTTAAAATTATCAATTCACCCCCTTCTTGGTTAGCCTAGGGACATAATCAATAGGTCTAACAACCTATTTGCACTTTCAAAGATTGGTCCCAAAATTAGGTTAACATAAAGCTCCAAGGAAGGAGCACCACAGCACCAAGATAAGAACCACTGCACCAAGTCGCCATAACACCGTGACTGGTGATAGTTATTGATGGTTAAACTGATAAATTGATGTGATGATTGATAAATCAACAAGTCAATTGAATAGCGTCACAGATCTACCCAAGTCGGTACCATGATGCCAGTTCAGTTATTTGTAAAAACTATAAATATGAATATTATTTCTCATGTAAAGGGATTGCAAAAAGGATTATGAGGGGGAGGGCTGGTTGTTTCTTGCTGTTGTTGGGGGAGGGGGTTGCTACTGTCTAGAGTTTAGTGAGGGAGATAGAGGGAGAGCAAGCCCAAAAAGTCAATTCCAAGGGAAGGAAAATCTGTAAGCTATTAGTAAAAAAACTTTATGGCACTGCCTTTCCTTAATCCAGCTATTGTATTGTTATTTTTTTAAAATGAATGGTATTTTTGTTATTTTAATTTCTATGGCTAACTAAAATCATATCTCTGAGATTACGATATGTTAAAATCATGTTTGGTTAATATTAGATTTAATTTGTATGAAGTTTAAATGTTATTTTTAATTCATTTGTTCTTTATTTAATTTATGTATAGGCCTTACATAAACTTAAATTTTAGTGTGATCTATAGCCTCAACACAGAAATAATGAAACACAAAGGATTTAAAATGAGATTTTGCCACGCATAAACATATGGTGGATAGAATATTAGAACCTTAAGGAGATATAATCACTGTAGTTTAGAGAAATATTAGCTAGACACTTGAACAAGCTCATCAGATATAAGGAGTATTTATGCTCTGATTCACGATAACATTAAGTGAAATATAACTTTATCTTGCATGAGTTTATAACTATCACATGTTTAGAGATATTTAGATATAGTATTTTAAATTTCAAGACTTAGATGATAGTTTTTCTTTAGCACAATTTTAATATTCGAATTATAAAATAAATTTGGTAATTCACATAAGCATTACTAGAGTGAACTTAGGGTAATTCCAACCTTCATGGGAATGGTACTCTACTCATTACTTTATTACTTAAAATAACACATACACTTTCATATAACTAGAGTTACCAATATAGTAGTCTGTTTGATGTGTATTAATGGCTTTTGGTTAGACATGATGTCATATGGGTAATAGTTTATAGATTAACTAAGTTTGCTCATTTTTTTCCTATGAGGCCAATAGATCCTAGGGATAAGTTGGCACAAAAGTATATTAATAATATTGTTAGGCTACATGGAATATCCAAGGTTATTATTTTTTATCAAGATGGTATTTGTGCCTCCAAATTATGGAAAGAAATTTAAGAAGGTATGAGGACAACGTTAAACATCAATACAACCTTTCATCCTCAAACATATGACAATCTAAAAGAGTTGTATAGGTGCTTGAAGGCCTATTAAGACTATATGTTTTGGATTTTGGTGAAAATTGAGAATATCATATTCATGAAATTAAGCATATCCTATTCCCATAATTGAGTTTGATTGTAATAATAGCTTTTAGATGGGTATTAGAATGGCTCCTTATGAAGCTTTATATGGCAGAAGATGTTGAACACCATTATCCTAGACTAAAGTAGGCGAGAGAAAATTTATGGGCCCCAAACTAGTTGATGATACTACAGATAAAATCAGAATGATCATGAAATGATTAGAAATAGCTAAGAATAGGTGTAAAACATATGATGACTCAAAGCATAAAGATGTTAAATTTTAACTTGGAGATTTTGTCTTTATGAAAGTCAGTCCAATGAAAGGAGTAAGATGATCTAGAAAAAATAATAAATTGAGTTTAAGGTATATTGCCCCTTTTGAAAAAGTTGGTGGGATTAACAAATCTGCTTATAGATTGTTGCTACCTAATAATATGCCAGATATCCATGATGTGTTTGATGCGTCAGCACTCAAGAAATGGGTTTTTATTGTTAGTGTGCTCCTAAAAATGAAATTGAAGTGCAACCTAATTTAACGTATAAAGAGGAACTTGAATGCATTCTAGCCTTCGATGTGAAATAGTTGAGAAATAAACAAGTTTTTATAGTAAAAGCTCCAATGGAAGCACAAGTTAGAGAGATAAGTAACATAAAAAAATGAAGCAATAATGATGCAATTATATCCAGATATGTTATGACTATTTTTTTAGGTGCAAATGTCAAGGATGACATTTTCTATAAGGAGAGGAGGATGTAATATCTGTACTACAGAAATGGCATGAATTTCTTAATCTATTTATATATATGTTTAATTTTGAATCTTTAGATATATTTTAGAGAGGGTCAAAGTCTATAATTATATAGTGTTAAATGTCCATGGGGTAGTGAGAGTGATGCAACACTTATATGGGTGGCATTGTAACACTAACCTCTTAGGTGGGAGAGAGAAAATTTTGGAATGGGCAACACTGTAGCGTTGTGTGTTGCACACTGCAATGCTAAGCACGGAAATGTATTTTTATATATAAATATCAAAATTCATTTGTAATTCCCCTCACCTCATTCAACTAGCTAGAAAGAAGAGTGATGAACGAGATAGGAGGAAGAGGAGCAAGAAATAATAAGAGGAGTTTTGGCTGCCATTATGAGGGATTCATCTATCGTTCTAATTCAAGATATTGAAGAGCTAGAGATAAGCTTCTATTCCTCTAATTCAATTTTTAATTGGATTAGATAAATTAGTTCAAGTACAAGTTATGTTTTATGGGCTTATACATGTTTATGTTTATGTATTCCTCATTTTGTTCTATATAGAAGTGAGATGACCAAGTGGTATAAGGAGAATCATGTATGTCTCCATCAATCTTGTATAAATGTGATACTTGATCGAGTTGATGCATAAGTGGAAGTGGAGTTATAAGCATGCATAAGTATATGTGTATGAACTCATGTTTGCATAAGTGCATGTAACTTAAATGAAATATTATGTCTCTAAGTACAATTTAAATGATATGTTATGTTCAAATCAAATACAAGTGAACAAGTTATCTTATTAACAAGCACAAGCACAAGTGACTAAGTTACATTATTGACACTTACAAGTGCAAGTAAAAATAATTTATGTTAGTATTATCTGCAAGTTCAAGTATAGGCATTTCTGAGTAAATGTAATATTTTTGTTCACTTATTACTACTGCTAGTTGAATGCTTTAAATAATTAATGGAAATCATGTTTGTATTAAAAACATTATACAAGTAGTAACATTTTATAACCCAATATTTTAACTGATAAGTGAATATCTTTCTACTTTAATGCTTTTTTTATATTGTTCATTTATTTTTTTTTTTGAATAATTGAAATAGAGAACAAGGAGGCCTATTGAGCAACTAAGTTGCTCATCCCAAGTTGATCATGTTTTTTAGGAAATGGAAAAGGTCTCGCCAAGTAGATAGAGACAGTTGATCGGGTTGAGTTAAGTTAGAGCGAAATAGTAGTTTGTAATCCAATTTATTTAATATATTTGAGGTATTAGACTCATTCTTGATAATTGTAAAGTAATGTTTTGGAAAGAAATGAATTACAGGATTTTGTGTATAATTTATTTATTATTGAATATTGGTTGATTGGTTAGCTCTAATAGATTAAAGAATAAAGTTGAACTACGTTAAGGTAGGATCAATTCTTCCCAAGATCTTAGGCTATACAATACCATTCTCACTAACATCAATGCACACCATCATCTATAAGACTGATACATAATATCGACACCAAAATCGATGTGCAACTTTTCTCATAAAAATGTTAGTTCTCTTACAACTTTTCTTTTACCCGTGTGTACGCAAAATTTTCATGCTGAACCAAAACATTAAATGCTTTCTTTCTACTGCTACAAATTTTGTAGCACACAACAATTGTTTAGATTCAAACTTCACCTATATCAATTTTATAACTTGCACTCACCATTCTATTATAGTAGTGTAATAATAACAACAACAACAAATATAAGCCTTTATGTCATTGACCTAAAAATGCCACAAGTGCCTGAAGAGTCAAAGAAAACTTAGGTATTGTTTGACTCAGGTCATTAAGTAAATGTGCAAAATGTGCTCAACTCTTCAACTAATCAAGTCAAATATGAATTATTCATGAACATAACTTTTGCGTGAATATTATATATAAATTATAGAATATTCATGCCATAACATTATATAAATATTTCCCTACAAATACAAATATATGAATGTTAATATACAAACATAAATACAAACTGGCATAACTAAATATGCACAAATGACAAGTTACTACTGAGTCGAACACAATCAAACAAGTTCTTGATCGTGTGTATCTTGTTAAATAAACAAATTTATAAGGATTAATTCAAACGAGTTAATTATTAAGTCAAATATGATCGAACATTAACAATGAGCTTTTTCGACGGTCATGTAACTAGTGGTAATAATTTCACAAAACTAGTGCAAAACCAACTTTTTCTTCAGAAATTGATCACCATGAGAAATTAAAGTTTCATTTGGGACGGCTTTCTTACTGCTTCTTAAAGTAGTTTCTAAAGTAATTTTTTAAAAACTGGTTTAAAAAGTCGTCCCAAGCAAAGCCTAAATTAGAATAGACAGGCTAACAAATATTCAAAACCATGTTACATGCCAAAGTTATGGAGCATCTTATTACAATCACTAAAAATAGGAAAACTCAAATTTTTTTTAATTTGTTTCTAAACTGGATTCATGGTTGATGCCGTTAGTGTTTTCAAAGAAAGCAGAATGTAGGGCTCTGACGCATTCTTTGGCTTCGCCGTCATGGACTACAATGGAAATGTTCACCTGCAGGCAATGCAGTTTGTAATAGTAAGACGTTTTTGTTGGCTCTGGCAAGGAATTTTCTCCTCTTAGAGGTACATTTTGAAACCCCTCCATTCTCTTTAGCATTATTAAAATTGATGATGATAGGTATGATTTTAATTTATTTTAAATTATTTAATTGTATCAAAAATTTTATAATAGATGAGTTAGATTGTATGACAATATGATTGTAATTTTAAAATATAGAGAATTTTGAATAATTTGGAATCAAATAAATGGTTGATGATGATATATTATATATAATGGATAATTGATGGAGAAATGTATAAATAAAACGAGACTTTTAAGTAATTGAGTATTCTTTCATTTCTCATATGATAATGTTTATGGAGAAGTTTAAGATGTAAAAGATTAACAAAAAAAAATTATATATAAAGACAGCTATTTTGCAAAAAAAGGAAGAAATATATATATATATAGAGAGAGAGAGAGAGAGAGAGAGAGAGAGAGAGAGGAAATTGCGAGGAAGAGGAGAGGGGAGAAAGAGGGACAGAAGAGAATGAGAGTGAGTGAAAGAGACTAAGAAATAGGAAGAATGAGTGTGCTGAGAGAGAGAGAGAGCTAAAGAAGATTTGATAGCGTGAGGTATACCTTAGACGCACCTTGAGAAATCATCTGAGCGTTGACTCCCTTTCTTCGTAGAACATTGAACGCCTATATTTATATCATAAGAAAAAACCTCTTGATTTAACACGGGTGACATAGAACACTTAAATCCACAACTATGATATATATATATATATATATATATAGAGAGAGAGAGAGAGAGAGAGAGAGAGAGAGACCTTTTCTAGAACCAATGATGAACGGTGTACATTTCCAATAAGGGAGATTATAGATCTATTCTGGAGAAGTTTAACCACTGCAATCTTTTCAAGCTCTTCAACTATATGATCAAGCTCCTGCACACAAGCCAAAACTGAAACAAGATGACCTTGTTCTACGAAAGGCACAGTGAGTCCATCAGATCTAACCCCTACACTACCTGTTGAATTAGTTCTCTGCTACACAGTTTAGACGGATCTAATGTCAACGAGATGCTCACTTCACTGGTAGCGACGCAATCAACAGAAATGTGCCAATCCTCAAATATAGAGAAGACCTGCTTAGTTGTGGAGATTTAAATGTATTTTTAGAAGATATGTAGGAATAATAAGTAAATGATCAAAATAGTCTAGATATTTTAGGTTATCTATTTTAATTCCAATATTTTCATACGTTTAATTTTATCTCACAACCCACAATATTTTAATTAATTTGGCCCTATCGTTAACTTTCTCATTTCTTTGAAAGAAAATTGTTGGAGGAAAGTTTTTTATGAAGGCATTTGTAATATTTTTAAGATTAATCTCATTCTTGAGCTGTTATTAAGTAGTGAGGTTGACTCTAAGAAGTCTAAAATAATCTCATGGAAAATTTTCCTCCGCCAATTTCAGTCGATAAAATATTGACAAATGATAGTAGAACAAATTTACTTAAAATTTGATGAGTTGAAAGACTAAATTGAATATTTAAAAGAGTCTAATACTAAAATGGGCAAACCTAGAAATTCCATAGATAATTTTCGACATATATTCTGAAAATGATAGTTAAAGGCATAAAAAACAAGTAAAAAAACACACAATTGAGGGAAAAATTCATGCTACCTTTGCTAAGAAACCATATTTGCCCAGCATTCGAGTGCTTACAATATCTAGCATGGTAATGCTCGACTTCAAAGCAATGCTTGTTACAACAGCCTGGAATTATAATGAAAAAGTTAGGGCATGGTGGTTTTAAGGCCAGTGATAATAAAATAGCAAGGAAAGAAATGTGCTACAAACCTTACTCATATCTCTTTCTTTGGTGATGAGGGTACCAGGAGTCTGTGGATTGTATGAATTCTTGACTCTTACTGGTATAGCACTTTCTCTAGCAGGGCGCAGGGATTGGGGATGCAAAACCTACACTTGCAAAAGGGAGTATGTTACTATGTAATTAAGGTGTGAACGTTTGCACTATTTATTTCTCCATCAAACATGATAACTATAGCTGAAATTAAAAATGGGATTTCTTCGGAATAAGCACGTTAACTGCCGAATTTCTTAATGAAATTACAATCATTACACAAAAAAACACCTCGATGTTTAAGAGTTTAACTTCGGAGATTCACACTAAGGGGGTGTTTGGTATCGGATTTATCGTGGGATTTAAGTCGGATTTATGCTAAATCCAGCCAAACGGTTTTTGTGCGCGCGTTAAATTCTGGGATTCTATAAATCCCGGATTTACGGCTTAAATCCCGGATTTACTAAATCCCTTGGTTCGGTGGATTTAACGGGATTTGAGATTATAAGCGCGCGAAAGGGAGAAAGAACTTCACAGCCAGCGAGCTCCTGTTCTTGCTTCGGATCAAAATGTCGTAACTTCCGATCCGACAGGAAGGGAAAGTCGTCGAAGGAGCGAAGTCGAACAACCACGAAGGAGCCGAAGAAGCGACATGGACAATCTATACACCTCCTGCGAAGCAACGAAGCCGAACAACAATGACGAAAAGAGAAGATGAAAGGCAAACCCTAGACGCCTCTAAGTTATTATCTATTAATTTAATTAATATAATTTAAAATATTAATAATTAAGTAAATTAATCAAATAATTAATAGTATAAGTAGTGCATAAATTAATTATCTAATTTAACTTAATTGTATAATTAGTACTTAAATATTAATATGATTAGCTTAATTAATATAACTTAAAATATATATTATTAAATATATAATTAATAGTGTAAATAATAATTAATGAGTAATTTGAACTTAACATGTTATTAAATTTATAACACATTAATTTTTATTTTTATTTATTAATTTATTTTTTAATTTATAATTATCTTTTTCACATTTAAATCCCTGACTGCCATAAATCCTGAAATATGTTACCAAACAGTTTATCAGGATTTAACAGGATTTAACATTTGGCATACCAAACAGTTTTCAGGATTTAACACATTTTGGATTTACTAAATCCGAATTTACAGGATTTACTAAATCCCACTAAAGTTAAATCCCACTTGTTGCCAAATAGCCCCTAAAAGTAAATGAATGATAACTTAATGATCATAGATGAAGCCCCATTGTAGTTAGTAGGGGCCATTTTTATGGGTGTGGAGCTTATTGATTAATGCTATAAATAGTGCAATTTCCATATTGACCATCCCCTACTCAACAAGATGAGTGAGAGTTGCACTTATCCAACTTGTCATCATTCTCAACTTTTGTCGATGGCTTTAGGAACATTGAGAATGCTTGATGAGTTCATAATACTCACCATTGATAGGCTAAGCAGTCTACATAGGTCTGATTAGTGATAGAGGATATAGATAGAGTAATGAAACTTTTAACTTTTATCCCTATTTCATGGGCTCACTGTAATATCTTGAAACTGTATACACCGCATCCTTTAGTGAGGATCGAAGAAGATGAAGGAACCACGTCGCTTAATGTCGAGGAAGTGAAAGGAGGAGCCACGTCTGGAGATGGAACGAGAAGTCACGAGAAGACGAAGAGAGGGAGACCGAGGGAGAGTGCGATGAGCGCGAGTGAGAGCCACGGAGCAGAGGCAGGTCGCCTGTTGCTATCACCTATGAGAAAGAAGGACCGAGCTAGCCATGTGCAAGGTCGGAGTCGGAGCTGCGAGCGGCATTGGTGAGTGAGAAAGAAATGTTCATTTTTTATAATAAAATTATTAATTTGTTTTATAAAAATTAAAAGTTTATTTTAAAAATTGAAATTAGGGTTTTAATGGGCCGTAAAAGAGTAGACAGTACATACATAAACTTGTATTACTAAATCTAAGAATTCTCTTTAAATTATGATAAGTAAATTAATGAATTATATTTGAAATATAAAAAAATATTAATTATAATACATTTTTATGAGAGAATATATATATATGCTAAAGAATAAAAAAAATTATTTTGTAGCCATAAATTCAAAATATCATTATTTGAGAAAAAAAATAATTAAATTTTGATTCCATTTTTATTATTAGTGATAAAATTATATTTTTGGAGAGAGAGGGAGAGCATAAAGTTATATATATGATTTTCTCTTATAAAAAAAATTAATTTAATAAATTAGATTTGAAAAACTAGAAAAATCTAAAGTTAATGATATCTGGTTTGAAAAACATAAGAGTTAGCTAGAAGAGAAATGATTAAATAAATGCATATAAAATATCTTATACGTAATTATGTATTTTTATAAGTGTCAAACTATTGACAGTGGAGTAAGGTGTAGCATTTTCAAATCTTCTAATATCTAATATGAGGTGAGTATTCATGTTTTCATTTTATAGTAATGAACTTGATTCTTCTAAATCTAATGCACTTGATTATTGATATTTACCTATACATTATTATTACACATCATTCAAGACTTATTATTATTATAGATAATTATTCATAATAATTGAACGACATGGATTTATCAAGTCATAAGAGGCTTGTGATATAATAATATGAAATGATATGGGAAAATGCAAATAAAATGATTTATATAGAATACTTACATGAGCATATTTATTAATGGAGAACACTCATTATGATATTGGCTTGGGACATAATGTATATATGCATGTGAAATGGAAAAAATTTTCAAAAAAATTATGGAAAAGAAAATAGAAATTAAAGTAATAATTAGACGATATCTCTTATGACAATTGTAATAGTTACATAAAATGTTATGACAGAATATGAGCATTGCATATATGCATATGGTCATTTCTAAATTTAAATATTATTAAATAAAATTACTTTCACTTTTACAACAAACATGCATGTTGATCAAAATGTCTTGTATTACTATAATTTGGAAGCATGACATACTTACTGATTTGTGTTATATTCCATATCTGGATACGTTCACAAGCATTATCCAAGAAATTTAAATGAGTGAATGAGAAAACATATAACATAGGCACGACACTCTGAGAGAAGGTATTTATTGAAATAGTATAGTAAATATTTTTATTAAATGCATTTGTAGTTTTAATAGCTCTTTTATTATATTGGAAATATTTATTATTAGAAATTTAGCGAATGAAATTTAAATAATCATCCGAGCGTTTGTTAATTTGAGCCCATAGGCTAGGTCGTGACACTCACAATAAAAGGTAAGTGGTGCTTTGCATTACCAATGACATCTCTAAAATCATAGTTTTATCACCTTTACTACATTAATTAGAGAGTGTAATTAAAGCATAAAAAATGCTTCTCTATTTGCAATCGACATCCGACCACAATTATCACCATGTGTAGTGGCAAAAAAGGGCCTCATCTAGGATACAAATAACATCCAACGTCCTCCAGCGAGTGTTGTTTTTTAGCCCCAATGTCATCTCAGTAAGGGTATTAAAGGCTATTTATGGAGTAATAAAAAAAGTATGACTCTAATATTTCCATGGCTTCTCTCATGTTTGATTATGCAAAAATAATGAAATTCAAAATATTAATCAATTGTAACCACAAAAGAATCAAATTTTGTAAACAACATAATATAGAAGAACAAATATCCCCAACTGATGATATCTATTTAGATTGAAATATTATTTTGGTAAATGAACTTTCTTAAATTAAAGTTGGACAATTTGAAGTACAATAAAGAGCAATGACATGATTTCATGTCATGAAAAGAAAAGCTTATATCTTGCCCAACAAACATGCTACAACACAACATATGGAAACATGTACAGATTCAAGAAAAGAAAGCACAAATATTGGGTATCCATTGATAAAAAAGGTCATCGCTATTTGGAATGATTTTTAAAGGATTTATGTTATGATTATTCGACAAGTTTTACACTGACTGTTGACTACCTAACACAACCCTCTATTTTTCTCATCCATGACTTGAGACTTGGCAACGGTAGTGGGACAAAATTAAACAACTTGGTTAGAAAATATTAGAATTGATCTTTTTTTTAGATTTAAACAAGAATTTGACTTTTAACATGACACAATGGAGAAAAATGATTCATGTAGCCGACCCCACATAGTGGGACAAAGGCTTGATGTTGTTGTTTTTGCTATTTGGAATGGTTGAATTTGAGATCCCAATAATCTTGAGGTTGTTCTTCTAATGATCCATATGGCTCCAACATAAATTGCTCAAACCCAAAGTTAAATTGGATGCATACTGCAAAGAAAGCTACGAATAAAGAAATGTGGAATTAAAGGAGCTAAATTAGAAATATAATCTTCTCTCCCCTAAACTAGGGACCAACCAAGCTTCCAAGTAGGATATTTTTTCAGAGTGCTTATCAAGTTGAAAGGGAATGCTTATTTACCTTATCTCTTGGACCTTGCACAAATTAATGATAGAATTTAGATATTATCCCTAGTGATATGTATGGATATCATGCATTTCTTTTCCATAAGTTATGATTTTTACTCATTTCAACTATTTTAAATTTGAATGAAATTATTATTAATTCTTCAATTCTCTCCCACTTAGCCAGCCCCTACCCCCACCCCTCTCTTGGGCATTTCCTTCTCTCCTTACTCTCCCTTTCCAATCTCTCCTAGATATGAGATGCAGCAAGGAAGAAAACTTGTAACAAGAAACTATCAAGTGCAACAAGAGGAAACCATCAAGTGCAAAGAAAGCAAAGACACAAGGAGTCCATTTGATATTTGTGTTTATCTATTCCAGAGAATACTCTCTTTCTTCAAGTGTCCTTGTACATGCTAGCTATTAGTTACCACTATCTACGGGCATAAAAAATTCACATCCCGACCTCTTTACACTTTTTTTTATTGCAATGAGAGTTTTAATAGAATTATATTATAAGATAAATTTTCAGAAAGCAAATTAAATTTTTAGATCAGACACTATATAGAGATTTTACCCTCATTTTATGAGAATTTTATGATCTGATGTCTAGTTTCCCATAAGGGTAAGCCCTTATGGTTAATTACCTCTCCCAACAAAAAGAGAGACCTTTTGATTAAGACTAGTTGTTAGATAGGGACTTAGTATCCGGTGTATAATAGCAGTAATTTTAGGATTTAGATTTTACAGTTTTGAAATTTCTATGATATGAAATTTATCACCATATACTTAAAGCATGTGATTGGAGAATAATGATAAGCCCAATCAAGATCCCATCGTTTTGTAGTCACAGACTGTAATGGTCCAAAGTTTGCTTATTTAGAGGAGGTAGCTAACCTTATCGAAGGATTTTTGTTAGTAGTCATGAGTTACTTCCTCCAATCAAACTTTATAAACTTAGGGTGAGAGTTTGCTTAAGGGGATAATTCGAGTTAACCTTAGCTAACAGAGGGCTTTATGCATTATCGATTCATTACTTAAGGGTATTAATCATTGGGGAACATACGGGTTATAGCCATGACCATGATATGAAAGTGCAAATAGGTTGTTAGACCTATTAATTAGGTTCCTAGGCTAACCAAGAGGGGGGGTGAATTAATACTTTTAAAATTCTCTTAGAATTTTAGAAAATTTTTAATCACAATATAAAGTAAATCGTACTGTACGATCTCAATTCGTACTGTACGAACAGAGATAATCTTTGATACTTTTCAACCACAGAAAAATAAAACGCAGTGCAGTAAGAAAATGCAGTAAGTAAAAAACAGAATAGAGAATACCAGATTTTATAATGATTCGGTCAAACACAACCTACATCCACTCCCTAGAGACTCCTTCTCTAGGTATTGCACTATATCAAAGTGACTCTCCTTTAGCCCCCACAGCAAGGCGGAGAAGCCTTTACAAACTCTCTTCCACCAAATCCCGGTGCGGCAGAGAACCGACGTCCTTTTTCACCCTCCTAGTGAAGGCAGAGAACAAACGTCCTTTCACACCCTCCTGGTGTAGGCAGAGAACCCACTCGTCCTTTCACACCCTCCTGGTGTCGGTAGAGAACCGATCGTCCTTTTTCACCCTCCAAGTGACGACAGAGAACCAGAAACCTCTAGGACAATTCTCTTGCAAGAGCCTCCAAGGAGATTAAGAAGATGCTTAAAGTACAAACAATGAGATCATCACTATTAGATAACCTTGTGAATCCCCTCACAATTTTCTCTTCAAAGATCTCTCAACACTTTCTCTCAAACACTCTCCCTTTCACTCTCAAGAAAAATTTTCGCAGAAGGATTTTTCGTTAATTTAGTTTTAAGATCTTTAAATACTTAAGACAAGAAAAACCATCCAAAAACTAAAAATTTTAAATTTCACGCGTGTAGATCGTCCCGTACGATCTCATATCGTACTGTACGAATAGTTGAAAAAATTGAACGATCCGTCCCATACGATCCAATAAGAACCATTCAGAGCCGTTCGTACCAACAGTTTGTCCCATATAAACTTTGAGACAAACGAGTCAGAGCCGTTCGTACGATCATTTCGTTCCGTACGAACAAGTCGTACTATGCATTCAGAGCCATTCGTACAGCAAATCCTTCTGTACAAAGGTAACTTTGTACTGTACGAACTGGACTTAGAAAAATTTTCATGCAAATAGGCTCATTGCGGAGGACATATAATACAGATCGTCCTGTATGATCCAATATCGTACTGTACGATCAGTTTTAAAAATTAAGTTTTTCACTCGCTCATTATGTGTGTGCACGGTTATCCAACTTACAATCACACTCTCTCAGACTTAAGGAAAAATAAAAATACAGACTTCACTCACAATAAACATTATCAAATGAACTTGAAGTCTTCAACAGTCTGGAGTGTGAATTTCCTAAAAAATATGTTAGTATACACAAAAAGAAAAACTCCAATATTTGTTAGGAGAAGAATAAAACAAACAATAGACTTTTGTAATCATCAAAAATAACTTGTATCAGAATTCACTTGAAAGAACAGATTTGCACAAATCATAACAATCTCCCCCTTTTTGATGATGACAAAACCTTTATTGTTTGAGTTAACTATTAAATTCACGTTTCTCCTAAGATTCCACTAAAGAGTAAGCTCCCCTAAATAAATGATCTCCTAAGCTCCCCCTAAAGAAATGACCTATCCTAAACAAGGGATAAGAGGAGGTTAGAAGGAATCAGCGGAGGGAAGAGAGGACAAGATCAAACAAGACACGCACATACAAGTACAAGCACATACAAGTACAAGCACATACAAGTACATTTACTACACATAACATGAATAACATGAATACAAGTACATGTACATACACATGCAAAATAAAAAAAATACCACACATAACATGACATCATAACATGCAATAAGACTAACATGCAACAATACATAACATGCAACAAGCAAGTCAAACAATACAAAACTCTCCCTTTTGACAATAACAAAAAGGGAAGACACTCAAAAGAGTTGAGGATTTAAATAATGTTAAAAGAAGATTAACTACAATATTAAAATCAAATGCAAAAAGTAAAGACTCAAAATGGTTTAGATCACATACTATAATAAGGAGAATAAAAGTTGATCTATGGCAGTAATATAATAAACGGATTAAGTAACCATAACTATTACACAAATGATGAAAGAAAATTACCAAATTCCTAAGTTAAATACGACGATCATTGAGTAGTGAAATTTGAGAAATTATTAAAGGAAAGAATAATTGATGACATTGTGGTGACATTGTGCATCTTTTTAAATATTTGGGCTAATTTTGTGCCTCTTAATAATTTTGGCGACATTGCGTATCTTTTACTATATGACACACTTTGTGCATCTTTTTTAATTTTTGGCTCATATTATTTTGACAAAATAAAATTCTTTCCAATAACACAATCCCTTAATCACTTGTACAATAATGAACACATTGATATAGAAATTAAGGGTGATATTAAGACATCAAATATATAATAATTTAGGCTAAGTAACACATGTCTAAAATAAGATAAAATAAGATCTTCTAATCTACACCTAATCATAATAAAATCTAAATATTTTGAGAAATTAAATTTCTACACAAAAATTTCTATTGTAATTCAAATTCAGTTAACATTTTTGAAATTTGATCAACTACATTCGAGTGTTCAAGATTAGTAAATTTTCAATCATAGTCACAATCATAGAATAATATGCATTAAACTTGAACTTCTTTATTCTATAATGATCTACATAATACGCATTAAACTTTGAGAGATTGCATGCTTTATGTTGAAAAGTTCTATGAGTTTATTAGAGGGTTTGCCTCACCAGCATGAATAGATATATGATTGTTATCTTATTTCTCGAATTATTTCTGTTTTCTGTTGTTCATTACTTTTGAAGGAAAATCTCTATTTGATAGAATTTATTCCTTGACACAAATTTATCGAAGCTATGATTTCTAGAAAAAAAAAAGGAAGTTATGAGGCATGTTTATAAAATTAAGTTAAGGTTTCCTCTGAAAGGGTCATTGGCATGAAGTATGGAAGAAGGAAATTTGTTGGTAAGCATTGTGTTAGAAAAGCTTTACGAAGTTCCCCTTTGGTTGGAAGATTATATAACTTGTCTCATGGTTTGAGGGAATTTTGGCTTGTTTTATGTCCCAAGGAGCTTCGATTTGTTTTAAGTTAGAAGATTCATGGTTGGCTTTATGATTGGAAAGATCCACAAGTTATTTTAGGTAGAAGAATTTCATGAGTTGTATTTATTGGAATGTTTTATGAATGTTTTATAGCGGAAAGCTTTACAAGATCTTCTTATTGGAAAGTTTCGCATGTATTTACCCCACGATCGAAAAGGTTCTTTTTGCATTAGAAAGAGTCGTAGTAGATTTTATGTGGAAGGATTTGATGAGGCATTTTGCTTGAAGGTCCTATGAGTCATTTTAAGGATTAAAAATTTTGTGAATGTCTTTGCATTTGGAAGGTTTTGGGAAGCTCTCTAAGTCTCTTTGGAACAAAAGTGAATTTTCATAAATGAATTTTCATTCTCTCTTCACATTTGGGTTTTAAGAGTGGTTTTAAAATAAGTGTGAAATAGAAGCATGTTTGGTTTCAAAGTGAAGGAGTTCATTTTGGGTTCTAGTCTCGACGTATGTTTCTTTTCTTCGTCATTTTGAGATTTATATGAGAATGACTTGGATAATTGCGTCGAATGTTCAAAATGCTAATTTGAATCGTGGGGACAGCAAATAGCATCTAAATCTCTTTTCTCTTTACTCATGTTACATTGAACTAAAGGGAAGAGCATTTTAGAGGCATGCTTGAATTTGAATGAGCATGCCCAACAATAGGGTGCTAACATTCATTTCATCATGTCGGCTTTCCATTTTCTTTTCCTTTCGGCATTGTCGTCTTTCTTTTTCTGGTTTCCTCGCTCTTCTACTGCTTGTCTATTCGTACTTTGAAATCAAGTGTTTACAAAAATGTGAAAGTTCAAAGGTGCAAAGTGGCTCAACCGGTATACAAGCCTGAAAACAACAAGGTACGTTAATATTTTAATAATGCTTTATCATTTATATAATTAATATTATTGTGCTCTCATGCCACCTTTCCTTTACTTGTCTGTGTTTTGTGAGGTGCATTTGGGAAAGCAAAGGAGAAGGGATCCTTTGGAGTTGCTGTGACGAAGGAGTCTACATAAACAAATCAGTCGCCCACATTCATTCCGGTGGGGGTGCTACGGGCGGAACCACCGGGTCATAGCCCCCGGTGCTGTAAGTTTTTCTTAAAACTTAGATAATCCTTAGGAAGCATTTATGTGTGCGCTCCCCACCCTTAGGGCCTTGTAGTAACTTCAATATTATTAGGATCGTTTTGTTTCTTTTAGATCCATAAACCCATTTTACACACATATGAATGTCCAAGGGGTTAGAAATAAATTTCATTTCATCTCCTACAACACTAGCGAAACTTAAGGACAAAAAACCTAAGGATGAGTCTTAGACAACATAGACTTAGGATGCATGCTCCTTTTAGGATAGAAACCACAAAACATAGAAAAACATAGTGGCATCCTACCCTAGGATTAGTGTAGTGATATCTAAGTCTGATTAATCATTAATAATAACCAACCTATAATCAAAACCTCTAACAAATTAGTAAGAGATCAAATCAAATACATAAAAGATATCCAACTCCTAATCAAATCATAATCAACACGTATAATCATTAGGAAGGAAAACTTGAACATAAAGGTAAACTAGAGCAAATTAATCTATTAATCATCCCCCTAACCAAATACTAATTAGATGAAATCCACTAAAATCAACTTGAATCTAAGAGCTATAAAATTGGAGAACAAACCTAAAGCTAAAACTTTCGTAAAACTCAAACCTTAATCAAACCCTCTTATAATTAATCACATACTTGGCCTAAAACCCCTCCTACCTTGAACACTAATGGATCATAACTTGATCAACAAGCCATAAGAGATTTATTAAAACTTAAGTACAATTTAAACTTTAGAACCTTAATAAATCATCTAAGGTTTAATCATATCATTAATCTAGTCTCTTAAAATCAACCAACAAACCCTTAATTAATGATAAATCACTTAATCTACCTCTCTTTTAACTTCCAACAAATTAAAATAACTCAACAAAATTGGTTACTACTGGGTAAACCAGGCCTACGAGGCTATTAAGTTAGCCCCAAGGATGGTGAAATAAACTTCACGGCCTCGGTGAGTAACAAAGGTAGTAATCAACCAAACACTAAAATAAAAGTTCCTAAAATCAATCTTAACTTATTAATACTTACACTTACACCAAAACTTCCCTCTATCCTCAACGAATCAAAATACAAACAACTTTAACTAAACTATCTTATATAGGACACACATAAAACCACACAGCCTACACACACTCAAATTTGTTTGTTAGGACACGATTTCTAGCTTTAGGTTAGGCCGGTGTTTTCTTCATTTTTGTTTCTGTGATGTGGTGATTTACATGTGACACGTGTGCTGGTTATTTTAGATTCTTGTGTTAGATTTCTGTGTTGATTTCTGTGATGGTGGTTTTATTTACTGTATTGTCTCTGTGATGTGATGGGCGATAGATTACCCGTAGGTTAGGGACGATTTTGATACTGACGGTGTTTTCTGCAGGTGGCCATGCTCACACAGCGCTAAAGGGGGGGGGGGGGGCTAAAATAAATAAATCATAAGTAACTGCTACAGATGCTATTAGCTGCTTAGCCCCCAAATAAATAAGAGCATGGTCAAGCGTGGTTGGTTTGAGTACTTTTTTTTTATATATATATAACTGCTTGGGATGATTGATTTTGATTGCTTAGGATAACCCTGCAGGAGAGTCTAGATTTTTCTTTTTATAATTCTGATGTAATGTATTCATTGTATCGAGTTGTGAAAGTTTATAAAATGGGGCATTTTATAAAAGATTAGGGATCCAAAGGGAAAAGAAAGTCCCCTCACAGGGAATTTCTTTTCATTTGGATATCCTACCGGCGATGTACTACGAGGAGACTAAGAGAAGGCGATCCACAGAAAGACTAGAAGATGATGATGAAGACTAAAAATGCCTCATTTTAAAACTTACGTCGTTCTATAGGATTAGAATCCAAGTTGTTGTCGGTGGAGCCTGGCCACCACTACTTTTCTGTACTCTGGGATGTATATTGTATGGCACTTGCCATGGACTTTGGATACTCTTTCCTGTGGTTTTGATGTGATGATTTATTTACCTGGTTGCGCAGTAGAAATGACATGATCTTCATAGGTTTCTTTCTTGCATGTGTATGTGCCTGACCCGTTAGGCTCTTTAGGGATAAAATTCTTTTACTCATAATTAAAATTAAAATTTTAAGAATTAAATAACATAGAAAGATAAC
The DNA here is from genome assembly GCA_019925795.1 of Dendrobium chrysotoxum. Taxonomy (NCBI): domain Eukaryota; kingdom Viridiplantae; phylum Streptophyta; class Magnoliopsida; order Asparagales; family Orchidaceae; genus Dendrobium; species Dendrobium chrysotoxum. The sequence goes on along the minus strand of CM034304.1, from coordinate 20,992,101 downwards.
GATTTAGGGAACAGCCGGAATCGTCCGGGGTCGCATGCATATCAATGCATCCTCTTTTCCTTGTTTAGACACTTCCCTGCCTGCAGGTAGAGTTCAGATAATCCGACCTATGAGGATGAGGTTCTGAATCTGGGGAAGCCTAGTCTTTTTAAAAATTTATTTTTATAAGCCTTTCTTAAAATTTCAAGCATTTCTGATTTGGGTATTTAATCAGCACGCATTGCATTAGTAACTAATTAAAATTAAAATTTAATTGCATTAGTTTTAGGAGCATAGTACCATACGTAAGTCAGATGTCACTTAGGAAATCTCTCTAGATGTCGACCTCAAATTTTAAAAATTTAGCCACCCACCCATCTTTCATAAGGACCGGACAGCATGGATTTTATACGATTAGGTGGTTTAGCTAGCTCTCCTTTTCAGGCAGGATATAAGTCCACGATGCATTAGTTAGGACACAGGCCTTGGTGATGTGTGGAACACTTAGCCCATCTTAGATTTAGGATTCAAGGTTACTACACTCAGTGTCTCGTAGTATGCCTCATCGGTGGGTAAGCTCCTCCTCCTTCCGGGGCTATAAACCCTGCCTATCCGCGTCACATGGATGGCGCCGATTCCATCTTTCTCTCATGCATGTGGTATGAAGTGATTTCTTTTCCAGTTTCCTTCAGTTTGACCGGCCGAGTGCTTATGCGATCCGTGTATGTTGAAGTAACCGAGTTGAGCCTATCTTTTCCCCTTAATTAGAAAGATCCTAGAAGTTTTCCTACGTGCCAAATCCATGTGAGAGAATAATGTAGTATCCTTAATCGAGAGTTTTCTTAGGCTAAGGTCTAAGATGTAATTAACCACGGGGGCTTGCGCCCGTGGGAGACTGATCCCCACATCAAATAAACCCCATTCGAGCTGATGTATCGAATGGGGGAAATCTCGTGACATTTTGGGTCATATATACCATTATCCATCGAGGTGTGTAGGCGAAAGCCGCTATCCTCTATGGCTAATCGTATGTATGACTCCATCTGCTCTTCCATTGGCCTGCTTGGGTAGAGTGTAAAGGCCTACGATCGTTTTGTCCTACGGGATAGTGCGGTCGTACTCTTTACATTCTGTTCACCACAAGCAGAACCCTTTTGGAGACCCACAGATTTCTGGCGACCATGGTGGGACAGGTCTCTCTCTCCATCTTTGGATTATATATTATTCTCTCTTGCGTGTACTCCGGATTTGGTACTCCTTAGTTAGGTTCCTTCCTTTCTGGCCTGTTTGGCTGTTTCACCCTTTCTTCCTCTCTTTCTTTCCTTTCGAATTGTCTGATGCTAATTGTTTCAGTTTGTGTTAACAGACAGTACGATGGCGTTTCCCGGTCCTTCTGTTACCTTTTGTTTCGGCTCTGACTCGTGGGTGACACTTCCTGAGTCCCTGCTCTCGAGCCTACCTGCAGGAAGGATCACCTTTGGATCCTTCACTGACTCGGCGTACGTCACTCTTGGCGGGCCGACCCCTTCTGAGGCTGCAGCCTTCTCTCCCCCACAGAGGAGAGGGTGTGCAGCCATGCGTCCTTTTGGACGTCCAGTTGCTCGGCAGCCAGCCCGGGCACCTATTCGTCCCGCTGTTGTCCGTGCGCAGCCAGTGCGCCCCGTGGCTAGGCAGCCAGTGCCTAGGCCACTTCCTGTCCAGCCCGTTCGTCCAGTTGTTAGGCGGCCAGCGCCTACAGCAATTGTTGTTCGGACAGCCCCGGCCCCTAAGCGCCGGCTGCCAGTAGTCCCCTTACCCGCTGCCCCGGTAGAGGCTACTCGTGCTCGGGCCTCCCCTCCTCCTTCCTCCTCGAGGAAGAGGGGTGCTCAGGTCGAGCTCCCTCCACCTCCTACTCGTCGGGTTTCAGTTTTCGCTAGGCTTTCTTACCCTGAGACTGCCCAGCAGACCCCGACGACTCTTCCTGCAGCTCCTATTCCTCCAGTTGTCCAGTCAGTTGGTTCCGACATAGCGTCGTCCTCCGCTTCTGGCCTTGGGAGAAGGGCCCGAAGAAATAGGAACATGAGGTTGCGTTTAGCAGCACAGGATGCAGTAGCCCTGCAGATGGCAGTTTCTGTGGCTCAGCAGGAGCCAGCCCAGCAGCGAGTAGTTCCCTTACAGCGGGAGCCACGTCGACCCATAGTTCCCCCAGTTCACGATGTAGTAGTTGCACCTGAGATCGACGCAGTCCAGGGAGGACGCTTCTCTCCATTAGTACATAGTGGTGATGAGGAGGACGTCGTCCGCATTGCGGCGGCCCCTCCTGTTACTACTACCCTCCCACGTGCTAGAGTCCCCAAGGACAGTGTTGCTAGGGCCCTCACTCGGAGGATCCGAAGCATTGTCCGTTCAGCACGTGGTAGGGGTCGTATTAGTGAGGAGAGGTTACTCCACCAAATTTGTCAGGTGCATGCTCAGTTACAGAGGCAGTCAGTCAGACAGAGTTACCAGTGGCGGAGAGGACAGCCGCCACGTCAGCAACAGACTAGAGCAGTCACCACAGTTAGGCCCCGGACTGACACCCCTACAGTCGGACGACGCCCACGTCGGCATGGATGCCGCCCGGGGCGATATGTTGTTCAGCCCCAGCTTGGCTCAGTAGTTGTTGTTCCACCCTCACAGTTGGATGTCCCTACTGGGTCCCGTAGTAGTAGATGGGTTTGGTGGCGTCGGCAGGTGGACCCACCTGTCGAGACAGAGCAGACGGTTGGGACCATTCAGCGGGTTGATACATTCCCTTCAGGATCAGCAGCAGTTCCAGTGGCTTGTGAGGAGGTGGCAGATGTTCAGGAGGATGTTTTTTTGAGTAGTACCCCGGCTCGAGCGGAGCCAGTTTCTGTTCTTAGTCCCCATATGATCACCTCTCCTATGGATTCGTACATCGATGCCCTTTGTCAGGCCTTCTCCGGTGAGGACTTGCTCGGAGAAGAGTCAGAAGAGGACGTCCCCGTCCACAAAGTTTGTGTTGTCACGAGGCGGGGTGTTTCAGATGAGCATATAGAGCAGTATGACGGAGTAGAGGAGCAGGGGGAGGCAGATGTACCTTCCACCTCAGCACAAGGTGGACCTCCACGGTCAGTAGATACAGATGCCACAGTTTTGCAGTTACAGACCCAAATGGCGGAGATGGTTAGAGTTATGGCGGCGATGACCGCCCAGTTGACAGCGTTGGGGGCTACACCCCAAGTCATGGATGTAGGTACTCCTACTACATCCAGGGACGAGCCAGCGGTACCACATGCGGTAGTACCAGAGCCTGTGAGAGTGGACAGGGTTCAGAGGACAGTCCCAGTACCACCCCCAGCAGTACAGTGCAGTGTGCCAGTTCAGAGTCAGTCAGTTCAGTTGTCACCAGGGCAGATCCAGGACATGATTGCGCAGAAAGTTGAGCAAGCTATCTCTTCTTAGAAGTCTGGGGATTTAGTCAGTAGAGGTCGTCCGTACCCTATAGAGTTGAGCGGGAGCCATACCCCGCAGGTTTTGTCCCTCCTCATTTTTGGGTGTTTGATGGGTTAGGGAACCCAAGACAGCATGTGGCTCAGTATCGGACCATATGTTGCAACATTGGAGGGAATGATGCATTGATGCTGAGATTGTTTGTTAGTAGTTTGTTGGGAGTGGCATTTGAGTGGTATGCTGATCTCCCCAATGATTCAGTGCATACGTTCGCTAAGTTAGAGCAGTTGTTTATTCAGAGATTCATTAACACTGAGCACAGAGTGACAGTTGGTGAGCTGGTAGTGGCCAGACAGCATCCCCACGAGACTCTACCTAACTACATTGTTAGGTGGAGGAACCTTAGTCTCTAGTGTGAGCCTCAGTTGCAGGAGCAGCATGCAGTTAGATTCTGTTGAAGAACATAGATGGTCCTATCGCTCCATACCTGAAGGGTTTTAGCATTCGAACCATTCAGAAGTTGTTAACCAAGGTCACTACTTTGCAGGACAGCATACCCGTTGCAGTCCCTCCTAAGGTTGAGAATCAACCCCCGCGTAGACCTCAGCGTCAGGAGTTATCAGAGGCACCACCTCCTAGGAAGGTGGAAGTGCATAGTACCTACGAGTCTCAGGATAGGGGCAAGAGGCCCATGGTCAGTTCAGTGCCGCATCGTCCACCAGCACCTCCCCCGCGACCACAGTTTCAGCCTAGACCACAGATGCCACCACCGGCACAGCCTCCTGTACAGTTTCAGCCACGACCCCAGACTCAGCAGTTCACACCTCTCCACAGGACTCCTGAGAAGCAGCAATACCTACAGGAGAAGCTTAGCAAAGAATACCCCTTTAAAAGGGAGAGTGTAAAGAAAATATTCAAGTTCCTTGTTAAGAAGAATATTTTGATATTTTCAACCAATAGGAAGGTGGAAGAGGAGGGTCAGACAGATCATCCGTTATACTGTCCATTTCATAGCATATTGGGCATGTGATTGAAGATTGTTATGTGTTCAAAGACAGAGTGGAGAGCCTTATGGCTAATGGGGAGATCCACCTGCAAGACAGTGATCTAGTTCAGCCCTGAGGCAAGGTTGCTCAGATAGTTCAAATGGTTACAGACACCAGGCAGTGTGACAGTCAGTGTGGTGGTCAGAGCAGTGGTAGTAGAGTACCCCTTAATTCTAGGGAGGAGTGGCAGCTTGCACTCTCTCGCAAGACAAGGGGTATGATCAGACGAACAGTTCAGAATTCAGAGGCAGTTGAGAAGAGGCCTCCACAGGCCAAGTCGACAGTTGCCAGCCCCGTTACTCCGCCAGTTTCTTTCTCTTCTCCTTCTGTTGTAGTGCCTACTGAGCACATTTCTCCTATTTCTTGTACTAGAAAGATGTATGAAAGAGAAAAGTTTGTTGTAACCTCTGAGGGGAAGACGGGATCTCTTCCAGCACTTACGCTGAAGGATTTCGTTCTCCCTTCTATTGATGATGAATTAATGGAAGAGGATGATTCTGGCTATTTCTGGTCTTTTCCTTCTAGTTCTACTTTTTCTAGCACTCGTTCTTTTCATGCTTTAGTTATCTTTGGTAATGACAATGATCCTTCATATGGAGAAGAATTTGAGTGCGAAGAACCTGTGTTTATCATTCCTGAAGGAGGTTGTTATATGGATTTTGGAGATGAGTCCGAGGACACACTCCAATCTCCTTTTGTAGAGCCAACACAAGCCATGGCCTCTGAACCAAATGAGTCTCCGGTTGAGCTTGACTCAGTGCAGGAGATCCAGTTGCGTTCAGGGAAAGTCCTTCCACCAAAAATGGCTAAAAATAATAAAGAAAAAAATAGAAATATCATTACCCAACAGGATGATCCTGTTCCCCCTCCTCAAGAACCAACTAAGGAGAAGGGAAAAGGCCCTCAGTTGGATGTTGATTATAATGTGTTGGCACACCTGAGAAAAATTTCATCTCTTCTTAGTGTTTACGATGCACTTATGATGTCTCCTGACTTGAGAGAGACTTTGGTGAAAGCTTTACTTGAGCCAGAGTCTTATCAAGCCTTCTTTGCCACTGAGTCTGTTAAGGATGCATGTTATTTGAGAGAGATGCCATGCATTACCTTTTCAGATCAGGATCTTCTTTTAGGGACCTCTGAGCACAACCGTCCCTTGTATGTCACCGCTGAAGTAAATGGTTATAAGTTGAACAGGGTCCTCATCGACCAAGGTGCTTCAGTCAATATCCTTAACTATGAGACTCTAAAGAGCCTTTCCCTTAGTTATTTGAAACTAACCTCAGATAACATTATGTTGAAAGATTTCAATGATCAGGGACAACGTGCTCTAGGGGCCATTACCCTGCCGCTGAAGTTTGGAGATCTTTTAACTGAGGCTAAGTTTCATGTTATCGAAGCGGATACCTCATACAAGGCTCTCTTAGGAAGGCCTTGGATTCATGAACATGGGATGGTGCCCTCTACGTTACACCAGTGCATGAAGTATATGAGGAATGATGTAGAGTTCTCCATTCCTAGAGATACTCAACCTTTTTCCGTGCATGAGGTCTCAATTTATGATGACGCCGAGCATTACATGCCTCGAAAGGCTCATAGACCTCCTGTTGCTCAGTCACCAGTGATACCTGCCAGTGTTGTACAGGGTCCTACGCAGTCACTTGCACAGGGTCCTATACAGCCACTAGTACAGGGTCCTTCACAGGTTTGTATTGAGGCAAATCTTTCCACTGTAGATCCTGCTGGATCTTCCTTTCAGTTTGCAGTCGGGCACGATGTTCCCCCTAGTAGAGGTAGGGGATGGCGGGGTAGAGGTCGAGGTAGAGAGTCAGCTCACCCTCCGAGGAACTTTGACACTCGAGTTCCCCCTCCCTTACACCTTTATACTTCCACTTTGACTGTTGAGTCTGATTCTGATGATGAGATGATCGAAGCTCCTCGTCATTCAGCTCCCTCGCCTGCCTTTAGTGTTGCTGATTATAGCGTGTATCCTACATTCCGTAGGTATCTAATACCTAAAGGCGGTTTAGTCGTTGATAGTAGCTCAGACGACGATGTAGATGTCGGACGTCAGACTACTAGTCGACAATCCCTTTCTCGTTAGATGTATGGGATGAGAGTCGAGGAATCTCCTCTTCAACCCTCCCTGACACCTTCCACTAGTGCTCGTGCCGCACTGCACTCTGATGGTCGCTCTGTACAAGAGTTGCACACTCTTTATGTACCACCACAGCCTGGTTGGCATGCGTCACTGTTCCACAGTATAGGTGCCCCACAGACCGCTGACGTAAAGGGTCCTGTGGAGTCCACTGCGAGCGGTGAAGTCTTGCTGGTTCCCCGATACTTTTCCCCTTTCGTGGATAGTTATGCTGAACGGGTCTTGTCCCCTCAACCTGGTCTGAGGGGCAAGCTCTACAGCAAGCCCGTATTTGGCGAACTGATCTCCCTCAAACTCAGCAGGGTCTAGGCTACTTTGAGAAAGATCAATTCCCCTCTACGAACATCCGTGTCATCTCCCACTCTTACCCGGTTGTTTCCATCTCTGACGATGAAGACCCGATGAGGTGGAGGATAGGATCCTTGATGCTCCACGAGAGTTTGAAGATGGCGTCACTTCGGCCATGGACAAACTAAAGGAGATCAATTTGGGTACTGAATTGGATCCTCAACCCATTTTTCATAGTGCTCTGTTATCAGACTCAGAGGCCCAAGAGTATATTGAACTCATATCCGAATTTAGAGATTGTTTTTCCTAGAACTATACTGAGATGCCTGGTTTAGATCCAGAAGTAGCAGTCCATAAGTTGGCCATTAAGTCTGATGCAGTCCCTGTTAAACAGTCACCTCGTCGGATGAGGTTGGAGATTGAACAACAGGTGATCGCTGAGACTAAGAAGCTTATAGAAGCTGATTTCATTCGGGAAGAGAAGTATCCCACTTGGCTTGCCAATGTTGTTCCAGTCCGGAAGAAGAGTGGTCAGATCCGTGTCTGTATAGACTTCCGTCATTTGAACAAAGCATGTCCCAAAGATGATTTTCCTCTCCCCATTCCCGAGTTGATGGTTGACATTGCTTCATCTCATAACATTTTCTCCTTCATGGATGGTTCATCTGATTATAATCAGATAAAGATGGCCCCTGAAGATGAGAGATTCACTGCTTTTCGCACCCCTATCGGAGTGTTCTGCTACAAGGTGATGCCCTTTGGCCTCAAGAACGCCAGGGCCACCTATCAACGTGCTATGACTGTCATTTTTTATGAGCTGATTCATGAGCAAGTAGAGTGTTATGTGGATGATCTAGTAGTCAAAAGCAAGGTCCGTAGTGATCACCTTCGAGATCTACGAATCATTTTTTGAGCGCCTGCGCAAGCATAGTTTGAAGATGAATCCCTTAAAATGCGCATTTGGTGTTACTGCGAGGAAGTTTCTTGGTTTTATTGTTCGCTATCGTGGCATTGAGATTGATCCCTCCATGATCAAGGCCATAGTAGATTTGAAACCCCCCAAGAGTCTTACCCAATTGAGGTCCTTTCAGGGTAAGCTCGCTTTCTTGCGGAGATTTATCTCCAATCTTGCCGGTAGATGTCATCCCTTTGACGCTTTAGCAAAGAAGGATGCCCGCTTTCATTGGGATAGGAAGTGTCAGGAGGCCTTTGAGAGCATAAAGCGCTACTTGACAAGCCCCCCTGTGTTAGCTGCAGCCATCCCGGGTAGGCCATTGATCCTTTACACTACGGCCTTAGATGAATCACTTGGTGCACTCTTAGCTCAAGAAAATGAAGAAGGCAAAGAAAATGCCTTATACTACCTTAGCAGATGTTTGATTCCTGCAGAGCTAAAATACCCGACAATGGAAAAGCAGTGTTTGGCCTTGATCTTTGCTGTGCAGAAGCTTAGACACTACATGCTCTCACACAAGATCAGTTTGATTTCGAGAGTCAACCCGTTGCAGTATCTGATGACCCGTCCGACTCTGTCAGGTTGTCTCGTACGTTGGTCTATGATCTTACTGCAGTTTGACATTACCTTTGTCCCTCAGCGGGCCGTCAAAGGACAGGCTCTAGCTGACTTCTTAGCTGCCCACCCGATCCCTGCATATTCTCCACTTAATGACGATTTACCGGATGAACTAGTCATGAGTGTGGAAGAACAGGAGTCCCCTACTTGGGAGTTTTATTTTGATGGAGCATCTTCTATCAAATCACTACGTCCTTGCGAGACTCCCGTGGTTAGGGTAGGTTTGGGGCTAGTCTTTGTGTCTCCTGAAGGTCACACCCTCCATTACTCTTACAGCCTTTCAGAACCTCGTACTAATAATGAAGCTGAGTACGAAGCTCTGATTTTGGGGCTTGAGTTAGCCATTCAGATGAATATTGTGCGAGTGAAGATCTTTGGTGATTCCCAACTAATCATCAATCAAGTGGCTGGAATCTTCAAAGTCCTCAAACCTGAGCTCTTACCTTATCACAATAGGGCAATGGAGCTTCTATGTTTAATCCCTGAGGTAACTTTAGTTAGAGTCCCCCGATCTGAGAATGGTAGAGCGGATGCACTAGCTAAACTTACTAAGGAGCTGGCTGACCCAATTGGAAATCCAGTGCCTATCATTGTCCAGTATCGTCAAGCCTTATGCCCCGCGGACTTGTCCCCTTCTCCTGATCAGACCCTTGCAGTGTTTGCTGTTGAGGAAGAGTTGGATTGGAGAATCCCTTTTGTGGAGTATTTGAAACATGGTAGACTCCCGGATGATCGCTCTCTTGCCACCCAAATTAGAAAGAGAGCTTTGTCATTCTCCTACGTGAATGAAACTTTGTATCGACGCTCGTTTGACCAAATGTGGTTACGTTGCCTCAACAATGAGGAAGCTCGTAAGGTCATGGGGGAGATACACGAGGGACTTTGTGGTGCCCATCAGTCCGGACCTAAGATGAAGTTCAAAATTAAATGCCTCGGTTATTATTGGCCGACTATGATCCGTGATTGTATGGAACACGCTAAGAGGTGCCATCAGTGCCAGATCCATAGCACTGTTGTTCACCAACCCCCTAATCCGTTGCACCCCACTGTGTCTTCTTGGCCTTTTGAGATCTGGGGTACGGATGTAGTGGGTCCTATTGACCCTCCTTCCTCTAAGGGTCATAGGTTTATTTTGGCTGCCACTGATTACTTCTCTAAGTGGGCAGAGGCCATCCCACTCAAGGAAGTTAAATCAGAAGATGTGATGCGCTTCTTCCGCGATCATGTTGTCTACCGTTTTGGTGTTCCGCGCCGTATAATCTCGGATAACGGCCCGTCATTTAGAAGCACCAAAATTGCTAGATTTGCCCGCCGACATAACATCAATTGGCGTTATTCTTCGATTTACTATCCTAGGGCCAATGGTTTAGCTGAAGCATTCAATAAAACATTGGTCGAGTTGATAAGAAAAATACTCGCGGCAAATAAAAGAGAGTGGCACGACAAATTGCCTGAAGCATTGTGGGCTTATAAGACTACATACCGTACTCCTACGCAGTCCACTCCATATGCTTTAGCTTTTGGGGTTGAGGCTGTCCTCCCACTTGAGGTTGAGCTCCCTTCACTGTGTGTAGCAGTCAATCATAATCTCTCTCATGAGGATAATGCCCGACTACGGTTGGAAGAACTTGACGGTTTAGAAGAGCTCCGTCTACAAGCTCATCAGAACCTTAAGTTATATCAAGCCCGCATGGCCCAAGCGCATGATCGCCTCGTTCGACCCCGTGCTTTTCGGGTCGGTGACTTAGTTCTTGTCTTGCATAGGCCTATCATCTCGCATCGTCGTCGAGGTGGTAAGTTTGAGCCTATTTGGGAGGGTCCCTTCGCTGTAAAGCAAGTATATGAAGGTGGCTCTTACCTGTTAGTTGATGCGAATGGTGTTCACCCCATGCCTGTCATCAACGGTCAGTACTTGAGAAAGTACTACACTTAAATATCCCTCTGTATAGATATAGCTTGAAAGGATTTCCTCTACTTTTCGGCAGTCCGTGGCCACGACGATTTATCCTCTACCACATGATGTTCGTCATGCAAAGTATGAGGTTACCCTTAAAGGTTGTACATAAATACGCCGTAGGGATATTTGTGCTCATGTTCATGCCCGCCAACCACCTTGGTGTTGCGGCATGAAATCTCTTTTTAGTGCCGTCGAAGGTTATTCTTCCCCAGTTTCACTTGTTACTTCCGAGTGTGGTCTGGGATATCAAAACTACCAATTCAAATTCTCTATGTGATATGATAATGGGTCCATACCCCACCTATGTCAGTTAGGTGTGGTGATGTTGACACGTCATCATAATGTGAATTTCATTCCTCTATAAATCTGGGTATGATAGTTGTGCTCCCCAGATCATTCATATGAGCTGAATGTGGCCTGGGTTACCAAAGCCAATGTCCCATTCCTTTATAGATCCTATGCATGTTTTCTTTCTTTCCCCAGTTTTGTTCATGTGGCAAATATGGCCTGGGTTATCAAAGCCAACCATATCCCTCTCTCCTTATGTTTTGATTATTGGAGGATGTTGCATACTAAGGATAACCCATGGATAGGTTAGATGCTTCCTTTACCATGTGTTGTCTCTGATAGTGCGAGATGTGCCTAATCTGTGACTATGGATATAAAGAAAATATATACGAAAAAAAGAATATATGATGTTAAAAGAGAGGGAGGCTCTTAGTTGAGCAGAACTGGTTGCCCTTGTCACAGGTGGAACCCGGTTCTACGCTCCAAGAGCCCAAATCCCTTCAAGATTCTCTCTCGTTTTCCTCTCCCCGAAACATCTTTGCGATGGCTCAGGAGATGAGCGTGTAATTATCTCTCCTAATATGACTCTTCTCTTATAACAGGGATATTATTTTCCCCACTAATGGTGTGATGCATCTTATTTCTGATGTTAGCATCACTGCTTGGTGGATTTGGATTTTCTAGTAGAAAGTCAATCCCTTATTTCCTCTAGCAACATAGCCCCCCCTGAAACCTTGCTTTTGGCTACAGGAGCAATTCTGGGGATGTGTAAATGTTGTTTGCACTTCTCACAGGGTCCCGTCAATTAGTATGGGTGTTACCATTGTGACTCTTTAGTAATTGTTGATCCCCGACATAATTGTTGTTCTTAGTGGCGAGTGTGTCCCCTCGCCATTCCAATTGCCCTTTCCTTAATATGAGATCACTTCCTACTTTGTTGTTTGTACGTTCCTCTTCGTTCAGAGAGATATACATCATTGGGTTACTTTATCGTGTATGATTCTAGTTTTGCCTAAGGGATTCTACTTACGTTTTGGATTACTCATGGCCACGACGATTTGTCCTCTACCATGTGGTAGCTAAAATGCAAGCTCAGGATTTCTTAGATAACGAATCATTTGGGATTCTTCCCCTTACTTCTCTTCCCCCCTCACGTCACTACGCATGTGTGCATTGGGTGAATGGTGAGGTGGTAGTGACTCCTTGTTTTGCCGTTTTCGAATTTGGTCAGGCAAACATGGAGTTGTCCCATTCACTGTTTTCGAATTTGGTCAGGTGAATGTTGGACTCTTTATCTTTTGTCCTGCCGTTTTCGAATTTGGTCAGGAGGACATTAGATTCTTGGGATGCTCTTTACATGTTGTCTTCGAATTTGGTCAGGTGTGTATTGAGTAGGTTCTTTGTTCACCATTTTCGAATTTGGTCAGGTGGATATTGAACTATTCTCATTCGTTGTTTTCGAATTTGGTCAGGCGGATGCTGAATTCCCCTTCTCTTCCACTCTTTGTTTCGCCGTTTTCGAATTGGGTCAGGCAAACATTGAGTCGTCCCCATTCACTATTGCGAATTTGGCCAGGTGAATGTTGGACTATTTCTCTTCTGTCCCGCTGTTGCGAATGTGGTCAGGCGGACATTACTTCTGGGAAGCTTGTCACACATCATTTTCGAATTTGGTCAGGTGTGTGATGAGTTGTTCTTTGTCCACTGTTTTCGAATACAGGTCAGGTGGATATCGAACTGTTTTTCATTCGTCGTTTTCGAATTTGGTCAGACGAATGCCGAACTTCCCCTTTTGGTTGGGTGCCCGACAGAGTCCCTGGGAGACATACTTCACCACCTCTTCATTCTCCCTGTTTTTATTTCCTGCTTAGGGGTTGTTGAGTTCTTTTCCACTCTTTGTTTCGCCGTTTTCGAATTAGGTCAGGCAAATATTGAGTCGTCCCATTCACCATTTTCGAATTTGGTCAGGTGAGTGTTGGACTTTTTCTCTTTTGTCCCGTCGTTTTCGAATTTGGTCAGGCGGACATTAGATCCTGGGATGCTCTTTACACTCCATTTTCTAATTTGGTCAGGTGTGTATTGAGTAGGTTCTTTATTTACTGTTTTCGAATTTGGTCAGGTGGATATTGAACTATTCTCATTCGTCGTTTTCGAATTTGGTCAGATGAATGTTGAACTCCCTCTCTCTTTACTCTTTGTTCCGCCGTTTTCGAATTCGGTCAGGCGAACATTGAGTTATCCCCCTTCGCCGTTTTCGAATACGGTCAGGCGAATGTGGGAACCCCTCTCCCTTTCTCTATTCTGCTGTTGCGAGGTGGCAAGGCAGATAGATGATTTCCTTTATGTTACTTATGCTTCCTTCTCGTTTCTCTTTGATTGTGATCCTCTATTATTTCAAACTTGAGCAAATGATTATTGATTTCTTTATTCTCGTATCATCTTGGACATGTGTTCTAAGTGATCGTCGAATTTTCTTTAACCCTTTGTATTATAGCTTTGACTCGCTCATATGAGCATAAGGGCCCTTTCCCTTCTCCTATCCAATTGTTTCAATATGGTTAGACGGATAGCTGAGCTCTCTTTCTTTGATTTTCTCCCTTGTTGGTTTAGTGGGCGTCGAGTCCTCTTCATTCGCTATTTCGAGTTGATCAGGTTAGTGTGGGGCCTTCTTTCTCTCCTTTGTCTCACCATGCTTGGCATGATTGAGTGGGCATTATAAGAGTGAATGATTATTGCATGACTGTATGAGCAATGCCTGATTTCATGACTATTGCATGATCGTGTGAACCATCGTGTGATTACATGATCGCCGTATAGTTATTACATGATTGTTTATATATCATATGGTTTAATGATTATTAGGTAACTAGATAATTACTGTATGATCGTATGAATATCACATGATTATGTATGTGACTTGATTGTGTATTACTGAATGATAGTGTCACTATCATGTGATTTGATGATGAGATTCTTGTAACCTAAGTGTGTGGTAGTCCTATGGTTATGTAAGTATTATGCGATCTAATGATGGTTGTGTGATTGAATGATCATCTCATAGTCATGTGTTTGGGTGCCCATTACATGATTGTGTGATCATGGTATGGTGGGACATTTATTGTATGACTGTTGTGTGATTGCTCGTCTCTTGAATTCCAGTAATTGAGTATAGGATTGCATTTTTCTAGTGGGTTTTGGTGGTGCGTTGTTGGGTTGCACTTCCCTAGAGGTAGGGAGGTCAACGCTAACACGTACGGTTCACTTGTTGTTCACCGCACCTGTTGGGGGTCCGATTGTTGACCTCGTTTTAGTTCGATTTGCCCTCGAGCGTCTTCGAGTGACTTAGTTGAAATCCGTCGAATCTAACTTAAGCTCGAATCGACTCGAATTGATTCGAATTACACTCGACCGGATTCTATTAGCCTCGATCAATTTATCTTAGCCCTCGTCAAGCCCAATTCGAGTTAGATCGAAGTCAGATTGGGTCTAATTTCATTAAATTAATATAGTCGAGCCGCATCGAGCCCGAGTCAGCCCAATTTAATCCTATTTGAGGTCCATTGACTTTCTGAATCATTTCAAACCTAATATCAAATCAGGAAATGCAATTAGCGGTCCTGATTTTATCAAAACCCGAAGTCTGTTGTCGCCGCAGCGCTACAGTCGTGTGAGCTTCCCACTTCAGGATAGAGGCAGACTTTTTTTTTCGCAGAGCTCGAGCGCGGCAAAGCTATTTCGGTGTATGGGGATGGGATCGAGAGGGCGAAGCAGCGGATTCGTCTCCGAGGTTCGCAACTCTCCCAGGATAACCCATTTGACTCCCCCATTCGCAGGGATCGGCCGGCATTCGCACCATCCCTCTCTCTCTCATCTTGGAGTCCAGGACAAAACCCCCCTCTCTCGGCTCTTGTTCTGGTCGGTTCGCAGGAGTCCCGCCTCCCTTCTCTCTTCCGGCTTCGCAAGGCAGCGACGCCCGCGCCTCCTGGTTCACGAACTCCAGGGAAGTCACCCCGTCCCGACGACCCCAGCTAGGCCGAACCTCCTTTGGCGAGCTTGCTCTCGCCTCCTTCGACCTCACCAAGTCGATCCTCCTTAAGCAGGTAATATCTTCCCCTTCCTTCTACTTCTTCTTGGTTCTGGATCTTCTTCTTTTTTTTCCTATTCTTCTTCTCCTTCTTCTTCTTCTTCCTTTGCCTTCTACATTTCTTTGCTTAGATTCCCTCAAGGATGAGAGGAAGAAGAAAACACGATTTGAATTTTCATAAATTTTTAATGCCTTGAATGGGCTAGTTTTTTTCATGTTCATTCTTCTATTGTTATGGAAAGATTTTAAAAGGTAAGTGCTCTGGTGTGTTGAAAATATGCCCATTTTGAGTTTGAGTTGCTTCCTACTTTGAGTTCCCTTAGAAATGCTAGGTGTGATATAGTAGTTTATGTAAAAAAGATTGTTTTGTATCATCCCTTAGGCACCGCATGCTAGATGTTTGATAAAATGCCTTAAAGGAGTTATCCTCCCCTTTCTACTTCTACTCCTTACCCCTCTCTTCCTCCCTCCATATGTCTTCAATATGCTTTAATTTGTTTAAAATTAGTAGCCTCTGTTATGACATTTGATTACTTCAAAAAAAAAAAAGAGATTTCCTTCCTTTCATGAAGGTGCTTTTCCATCTTGGCTTGCTTAGTTCATTGCTTCATTTACAATGTTCACAAGATATTGAGGGGTTTATGAGATGCTTGCATTCTTTTAGAACTATGAGTAGATGGAAGTTTTATTATGTAAAATTGCATTTTAATGCCATAATGTCCTTCTAGTGATCTATGGTTGAATATTCTTACGTTGCCACTTTTACCCTTATTATTGTCACTATTACAAGAGCTTGTTTCTATTTGGTTGCCCGCTCACATAAACTATTTTCGTTAAACATTTTGTGACGAGATGAAGTAGGGACATCTAGTTGTAGCAAGATTATGATCACCTTGTTATCATCCATTCATCTTGAAGGTATTGGAAATCTCCCCTCTCTACGCATGTTATGTCAAAATTGATTTGAAGTGTTGAACTATGCTTGTATTCCCTATCTTTGCTTAACGAATGAGTCAAATGACAACATGATGCATTGCTAGGTAAGTGAAAAAAAAAACATCACTCTCATTTCCTTCTAGTGTAGTTCTTTTTGGGTTAAGGTTTCAATATCTCCATATTATAATTGAAATGCATGATTGGTAGAGCTTTGTAGTTGATATCAATTGAAACACTCGTGCAAAGTTGTATGTTTAGTACTAAAGCAAGCTTACAAATTTGGGATCAAAATATGTTCTTAGAGTATTTGATGTAGAAATTAGAAGATTATTGGAAAGCAATTATGCATCTCATGTCTTGAATTGATGTTGCATTGTGATGATGGCATGCTCTCTTCCGAGTTTTGGGAGCAAAGTAATGACATAGGAATTCTGTTCTCTTCTCTAAATACATTCGATACAAGTATCAAGTTTGAAGGGTCTTGTGCCCTTGGGATTTTACTCTCTTCGGTTCATGAATGGCATGAAAGAAGGTTGGGTAATTACATATGTGGTTCCCTCTAAATTTTGAGAGATTGCATGCTTTATGTTGAAAAGTTCTATGAGTTTATTGGAGGGTTTGCCTCACCAGCATGAATAGATATATGATTGTTATCTTATTTCTCGAATTATTTCTGTTTTCTGTTGTTCATTACTTTTGAAGGAAAATCTCTATTTGATAGAATTTATTCCTTGACACAAATTTATCGAAGCTATGATTTCTAGAAAAAAAAAAGGAAGTTATGAGGCATGCTTATAAAATTAAGTTAAGGTTTCCTCTGAAAGGGTCATTGGCATGAAGTATGGAAGAAGGAAATTTGTTGGTAAGCATTGTGTTAGAAAAGCTTTACGAAGTTCCCCTTTGGTTGGAAGATTATATAACTTGTCTCATGGTTTGAGGGAATTTTGGCTTGTTTTATGTCCCAAGGAGCTTCGATTTGTTTTAAGTTAGAAGATTCATGGTTGGCTTTATGATTGGAAAGATCCACAAGTTATTTTATGTAGAAGAATTTCATGAGTTGTATTTATTGGAATGTTTTATAAATATTTTATAGCGGAAAGCTTTACAAGATCTTCTTATTGGAAAGTTTCGCATGTATTTACCCCACGATCGAAAAGGTTCTTTTTGCATTAGAAAGAGTTATAGTAGATTTTATGTGGAAGGATTTGATGAGGCATTTTGCTTGAAGGTCCTATGAGTCATTTTAAGGATTAAAAATTTTGTGAATGGCTTTGCATTTGGAAGGTTTTGGGAAGCTCTCTAAGTCTCTTTGGATCAAAAGTGAATTTTCATAAATGAATTTTCATTCTCTCTTCACATTTGGGTTTTAAGAGTGGTTTTAAAATAAGTGTGAAATAGAAGCATGTTTGGTTTCAAAGTGAAGGAGTTCATTTTGGGTTCTAGTCTCGACGTATGTTTCTTTTCTTCGTCATTTTGAGTTTTATATGAGAATGACTTGGATAATTGTGTCGAATGTTCTAAATGCTAATTTGAATTGTGGGCACAGCAAATAGCATCTAAATCTCTTTTCTATTTACTCATGTACATTGAACTAAAGGGAAGAGCGTTTTAGAGGCATGCTTGAATTTGAATGAGCATGCCCAACAATAGGGTGCTAACATTCATTTCATCATGTCGGCTTTCCATTTTCTTTTCCTTTCGGCATTGTCGTCTTTCTTTTTCTGGTTTCCTCGCTCTTCTACTGCTTGTCTATTCGTACTTTCAAATCAAGTGTTTGCAAAAATGTGAAAGTTCAAAGGTGCAAAGTGGCTCAACCGGTATACAAGCCCGAAAACAACAAGGTACGTTAATATTTTAATAATGCTTTATCATTTATATAATTAATATTATTGTGCTCTCATGCCACCTTTCCTTTACTTGTCTGTGTTCTGTGAGGTGCATTTGGGAAAGCAAAGGAGAAGGGATCCTTTGGAGTTGCTGTGACGAAGGAATCTACATAAACAAATCAGTCGCCCCCATTCATTCCGGTGGGGGTGCTACGGGCGGAACCACCGGGTCATAGCCCCCGGTGCTGTAAGTTTTTCTTAAAACTTAGATAATCCTTAGGAAGCATTTGTGTGTGCGCTCCCCACCCTTAGGGCCTTGTAGTAACTTCAATATTATTAGGATCTTTTTGTTTCTTTTAGATCCATAAACCCATTTTACACACATATGAATGTCCAAGGGGTTAGAAATAAATTTCATTTCATCTCCTACAACACTAGCGAAATTTAAGGACAAAAAACTTAAGGATGAGTCTTAGACAACATAGACTTAGGATGCATGCTCCTTTTAGGATAGAAACCACAAAACATAGAAAAACATAGTGGCATCCCACCCTAGGATTAGTGTAGTGATATCTAAGTCTGATTAATCATTAATAATAACCAACCTATAATCAAAACCTCTAACAAATTAGTAAGAGATCAAATCAAATACATAAAAGATATCCAACTCCTAATCAAATCATAATCAACACGTATAATCATTAAGAAGGAAAACTTGAACATAAAGGTGAACTAGAGCTAATTAATCTATTAATCATCCCCCTAACCAAATACTAATTAGATGAAATCCATTAAAATCAACTTGAATCTAAGAGCTATAAAATTGGAGAACAAACCTAAAGCTAAAACTTTCCTAAAACTCAAACCTTAATCAAACCCTCTTATAATTACTCACATACTTGGCCTAAAACCCCTCCTACCTTGAATACTAATGGATCATAACTTGATCAACAAGCCATAAGAGATTTATTAAAACTTAAGTACAATTTGAACTTTAGAACCTTAATAAATCATCTAAGGTTTAATCATATCATTAATCTAGTCTCTTAAAATCAACCAATAAACCCTTAATTAATGATAAATCACTTAATCTACCTCTCTTTTAACTTCCAACAAATTAAAATAACTCAACAAAATTGGTTACTACTGGGTAACCCAGGCCTACGAGGCTATTAAGTTAGCCCCAAGGAGGGTGAAATAAACCTCACGGCCTCGGTGAGCAACAAAGGTAGTAATCAACCAAACACTAAAATAAAAGTTCCTAAAATCAATCTTAACTTATTAATACTTACACTTGAACCAAAACATTCCTCTATCCTCAACGAATCAAAATACAAACAACTTTAACTAAATTATCTTATATAGGACACACCTAAAATCACACAGCCTACACACACTCAGATTTGTTTGTTAGGACACGACTTCTAGCTTTAGGTTAGGCCGGTGTTTTCTTCATTTTTTTTCTGTGATGTGGCGATTTGCATGTGACATGTGTGCTGGTTGTTTTAGTTTCTTGTGTTAGATTTCTGTGTTAATTTCCGTGATGATGGTTTTATTTACTGTATTGTCTCTGTGATGTGATGGGCGATAGATTACCCGTAGGTTATGGACGATTTTGATACTGACGGTGTTTTCTGCAGGTGGCCATGCTCACACAGTGCTAAAAGGGGGGGCTAAAATAAATAAATCATAAGTAACTACTACAGGTACTATTAGCTGTTTAGCCCCCAAATAAATAAGAGCATGGCCAAGCGTGGTTGGTTTGAGTACTTATATATATATATATATATATATATATATATATATATATATATATATATATATATATATATATATATATATATATATAACTGCTTAGGATGATTAATTTTGATTGCTTAGGATAACCCTGCAGGAGAGTCTAGATTTTTCTTTTTATAATTCTGATGTAATGTATTCATTGTATCGAGTTGTGAAAGTTTATAAAATGGGGTATTTTATAAAAGATTAGGGATCCAAAGGGAAAAGAAAGTCCCCTCACAGGGAATTTCTTTTCATTTGGATATCCTACCGGCGATGTACTACGAGGAGACTAAGAGAAGGCGATCCACAGAAAGACTAGAAGATGATGATGAAGACTAAAAATGCCTCATTTTAAAACTTGCGTCGTTCTATAGGATTAGAATCCAGGTTATTATCTGTGGAGCCTGGCCACCACTACTTTTCTGTACTCTGGGATGTATATTGTATGGCACTTGCCATGGACTTTGGATACTCTTTCCTGTGGTTTTGATGTGATGATTTATTTACCTGGTTGCGCAGTAGAAATGGCATGATCTTTATAGGTTTCTTTCTTGCATGTGTATGTGCCTGACCCGTTAGGCTCTTTAGGGATAAAATTCTTTTACTTATAATTAAAATTAAAATTTTAAGAATTAAATAACATAGAAAGATAACGATTTAGAGAACAGCCGGAATCGTCCGAGGTCGCATGCATATCAATGCATCCTCTTTTCCTTGTTTAGACACTTCCCCACCTGCGGGTAGAGTTCAGATAATCCGACCTATGCGGATGAGGTTCTGAACCTGGGGAAGCCTAGTCTTTCTAAAAATTTATTTTTATAAGCCTTTTTTAAAATTTCATGCATTTCTGATTTGGGTATTTAATCAGCACGCATTGCATTATTAACTAATTAAAATTAAAATTTAATTGCATTAGTCTTAGGAGCATAGTACCATACGTAAGTCAGAGGTCACTTAGGAAATCTCTCTAGATGTTGACCTCAAATTTCAAAAATTTAGCCACCCACCCATCTTTCATAAGGACCGGACGGCATGAATTTTATACGATTAGGTGGTTTAGCTGGCTCTCCTTTTCTGACAGGATATAAGTCCAGGATGCATTAGTTAGGACACAGGCCTTGGTGTTGTGTGGAACACTTAGCCCACCTTAGATTTAGGATTCAAGGTTACTACACTCTGTGTCTCGTAGTATGCCTCATCGGTGGGTAAGCTCCTCCTCCTTCCGGGGCTATAAACCCTGCCTATCCGCGTCACATGGATGGCGCCGATTCCATCTTTCTCTCATGCATGTGGTATGAAGTGATTTCTTTTCCAGTTTCCTTCAGTTTGACCGACCGAGTGCTTATGCGATCCGTGTATGTTGAAGTAACCGAGTTAAGCCTATCTCTTCCCCTTGATTAGGAAGATCCTAAAAGTTTTCCTACGTGCCAAATCCATGTGAGAGAATAATGTAGTATCCTTAATAGAGAGTTTTCTTAGGTTAAGGTCTAAGATGTAATTAACCACGGGGGCTTGCGCCCGTGGGAGACTGATCCCCACATCAAATAAACCCCATTCGAGCTGATGTATCGAATGGGGGAAATCTCATGACATTTTGGGTCATATATACCATTATCCATCGAGGTGTGTAGGCGAAAGCCGCTATCCTCTATGGCTAATCGTATGTATGACTCCATCTGCTCTTCCATTGGCCTGCCTGGGTAGAGTGTAAAGGCCTACGATCGTTTTGTCCTACGGGATAGTGCGGTCGTACTCTTTACATTCTGCTCCCCACAAGCAGAACCCTTTTGGAGACCCACACTCGTTTCACGATAAGCACCGCACCGGGCTCCCTCTCACCATATTAAGAAAAGCGTGCATAGGGGGGTCCTCTGGAGCGCCACAAAAGTCGAAAGTAAGACTTTGGGGGATTTTTGAGTTTGAGAACCGTTATACCTTCGCGACGTGGTGGTGGCGACGACGATAAAAATTACAAAATGTTCCCCTCTCTTCTTTCTTCTCTATTGTTTTTTCTCTTCTTTTTATTTTCTCATTTTTTTATTTTTTCTGCTTTTTTTAAAATAATAATAGCAACATTAACATTAAAATTAATAATAGTTATTAGAATAATAATTATAAATGCGATTAACACCAAAATAATAAGGCACGAGAGAGAGGGAGAGATTATCTTGGGTTGATTTGGGTTTTGGATGGGTTTGACACTTGTTTGAGTGGAGAAATGAGGGGCTGGTTTTAATGGGCTTGAGTGAGTGTGAGTGTGGATTTGGGTTGAGTGAAGTGATGTGGCCTATTGAGGAGGATAGGCCTTTGGTTGTAGTGAAGTGTAGTGGGAAGTTTGGAGGGCTATTTGTGGGTTTTGGATGGGCTGCGTTAGTCGAGGAGTGGAGAGGGAGATAAAGCTGTTGGTGGGAAAAAACAAAGGAAGGGATCAGCCTGTTGTTGGGTGACTGGGTTCAGGTAGATCGGCATAGGGATTTCAAATGGGTCGGAGGTGTGAACGACTGAAAGGAAGCGTGCGACTTCGGTTATTGAGATCGGCTATATTCGATTCAAGGAGGTCAGGCTGGAGATAGGGTTCGACAACTGGAGGTGACGGGATGGGGATCGGTAAGGGTATGGTGGAGATCGAACGAGCTAGGTAGAGGGACAAGCGGCTCTGGTCATAGGTTTACGACGTCGATTGACTTGCGACAGTTTCAAGAAGAAAAAGAAGGCAAGGGCTAGGGATCGATAGATCTGGCTTGAGGCAGAGAGGGAGGCTAGCTTTGTTCGGCTTAGGGGGTGGAATCGAAGGCAGCTAGGGTCAAGTTTGGCATATGCTAGAGCTGGGTGGCTGGTTTGGAGCTTCGGCTCTAGCTAAAGATCGGATCAAAGCAATAGGGAGCATACGTTTAGACAAGAGGTGGAGGTTTCGGTTAAATAGGGGTCAGAGGAGCTGAGGGATGCGAAGGAATCAAGTTCGGGATTATGCTTGTGTGTGGAAGAAGAAGTGAGGGCTTATTTAATCGGTTTTTAACGACGAGCAAAGCTTCCATTTGGCACAGGATTTGGGTGGAATATCTGGGAAGAGACACAAGGACCGACATCGGTGCTGAATAGTGTCAGGTACACGGGATTTCTTGTGGGTTTTTGGGAATTTGGGTTGAGGTTAACAACCCTAGTTCGACTGATCAAACCGTGAACCTCTCCTGGTTCGTTGTCTGGTTCGATTTTCACAACCTTGGTATTTATTTTATTTCAAATTAAATACTAATATTCTCAAAATTCTGCATTGGAAATACTTTACTCTCCTTTTACAAGCAAACAAACAGCCATTAAGTCAAGTTTAATTCTTTTTTTGAAGAAAATGCATAAAGCAATTTATTAATAGAAGCAACTAATTACACCCACATTCCTCCTTTAACAAACTCACAAAGTAAGGAGGAATTTTATTACAACTAATGTCATCCCAAAAAAATCTAAAAGAAGAGCTAAGTTAGCCCAAAAATCTGCCAACTTATTACATTCCCTAATGGAAAAACAAAACAAAACTTGATTAAAATCATAAAGGAATCCCAAATCGTTCAGATTAAGGAGATCCTCCTTATCAACAATCTTATTCAATAATCTTTGAAAAAAAATGATAACATTAAAGTTATCACCTTCTGTAACAATTCCTTTTGCATTAAACATCCAATCATGAATAAAATTCCTCAAGGCGAGAACTGATAAAAGTTCCACTTGCGAGCAGTCCCAATGTAGACAACTAAATCCAAAAGCACATAAGAATCTTCCTCTACAATCTCTGAAGACGCCACCTATGCCAGTTTTGTTTGTGTTAGTCAAAGAAGCATCCACATTTGCCTTCATCCATCCAGGAGGGGGAGGACGCCAAGAAAATCGAGACAGCTTGCACAACTGATTAGCATCCCAGTTCTCCCAAATAGAATTAGACCGAAAAGAAGCAACCGCATGTCTGAAGGAATTTGATGCTATATATGTTGATCATCCATTCCACCATGAGCAATCTTATTTCCGCCCTTCCAACAAAAAAATACCACAGAGCAATACAGATTTCC
Organism: Dendrobium chrysotoxum; assembly: GCA_019925795.1. Classification (NCBI taxonomy): domain Eukaryota; kingdom Viridiplantae; phylum Streptophyta; class Magnoliopsida; order Asparagales; family Orchidaceae; genus Dendrobium; species Dendrobium chrysotoxum. The sequence goes on along the minus strand of CM034304.1, from coordinate 20,968,697 downwards.
AACAAACGGATTAGTATTAGCAAGCTGTTTCAAGGAATTAAGACAATCTGCAATACATTTGAAATTCAGTAAAGAACAACCCCACTTGGAAAGACAATCCAACACTTGATAAATTTTAACACAATTCACTGCAATATGTTCACGATCTTCATCAGAAGCACAACCTCTCGGGCATCCAGCAAAATTAGACAACCTTATATACACCAGAAAATGGTTTGACAGGATAGCAATAAAGCTTAAACGCCACAAAAATAGATCAATCCGAGGCCTTAAATTCAATTTCTTCATTCCACTACAACTATTATCTTCCATACACTCTTCATAAGATCTCTCCAAAGCTAAGGCTGAGATAGATTTACCCGAACACTTGTAAAGCAACTCCATCCAATCTCCATCCAAGTATGAATTAATAGGAACAGATAAAATCAAGTCCACCAAATCCTGACCAAAAAATTGCTTCAGCTTCACAACATTCCAGCTTCCTTCATTAATAAAACCCGAGAGAACATTTGAACCTTCATTCATATTAGCAACAAAAGTAGGCCATCGATTTCAGCACCAGAAGAAACCCTCCATCTTACAATAGGATGAAGAAATTTTGTATCATTCAAAATAATCTTCCATGTGGTCGAAGAATTTCTCTTATGATCATCAATCCATACCTCATTACCATATTTAGCCCTCAAGGTTCTATTGACAAGAGAATCTGGTTTAGAGATGAAATTCCAAGCAAATTTGGCCCTCAAAGGATCAACTTTCTCCATAATTGAATGCAATCTACGACCTCCTTTCTTCCTTGGCCTATACAATACCTCCCAAGCAACATAATGAAGTCCATTACTACCATCAATCTTATGCCAAATAAAATTCCTATACATCTTATCAAGCTCACTCAAAACCCCCATAGGAATTAGAGAATGAGTTGACAAAAAGATAGGAAGGGAAAGAAAAGCTGAGTTAACAAGAAGTAACTTCCCAGCAAGTGAAATAAACATATTCCCCCAAACATTCAATCTATTTGAAGCCCTTTCAATTAGATTTTGAAAATCAGTAAAAACCAACCTTCTCAACGCAATTTTAATTCCCAAATACTCCATTTCTGAAACCACCTTAAAGCCCATCATTCTAGAAAGAGACCTCATTCTTCTTCTCTTAACCGACTTCCCAAAGAGAATAGAAGACTTCATCACATTAATCTTCTGACCAGTCCAACTACAATACTTACAAAGAACGTTCTTTACTTTCCTCATACTCTTGTGACTGGCCTCAGAGAAAATAACAATATCGTCAGCATACAATAAATGCGAAATCCTAGGAGCATTCGGAGCAACCTTGATACCAACACTTCCACCTTTTTGAAATAGGCAAGGGGATAATAGACGCCCTTGCCTAAACTCACTTCTAGCCTCAATTCATTCAGAATTAACATCATTGATCAAAATAGAGAACTTTGGCTCCACCACACACTCCATAATAAGATTAGAGAAACTCCTTGGAAAGTCGAAACAATCTAGTACTTGATTAAGAGTAGACCAACCCATGCTATCAAATGCTTGTTCCATATCAATTTTAATAGCCATCAGTCCCTTCTTAGATTTAGAAAATCTAAATTTGTTAAACAATTCTTGGGCCAATAAAATCTGATCCAATATAGATCTACCTTTAACAAAAGCATATTAAACCTCTGAAATGATTCTTAGGAAGAGCAGATACATCCTATTTAATAACATTCTAGCCACAATTTTATAAATAGAATTGCAAAGACTTATAGGACGATAATTCGATGGTTTTAAAGGATTCTTCACCTTCGGAATCAACACCACATTGGTCTCCTTCCACTCAGGACAAAGCTTTCCAAAAGGAAAGAAAGAGCTAATGGCCAACCAAACATCCTCTTTGATAAAAGACCAATAAGTTTTAATAAAGGAATAAGATATTCCATCCTTACCTGGTGATTTATTAGTCTTCAACTATTCAATAACAATCTCCAATTCTTCTCTAGAGAACTCTTTCTCAACCAACATTCTGTCAGCATCATCAAGCTTTGACGACGGAGAAGGCCAACCTCCCAAAATACAACCATGATTCCTCCACTTCTCTTTAAAGAATTCAAAGAAAATACCTTCCAATTTTCCCTGCTCTTCAACCACATTGCCATTACTATCTTTCACTTGACTAATCCAATTTCCATTCCTTCTAGTCGTAGCATAAGAATGAAAAATTTTTGAGTTTGAATCACCTTCTTTCATCCATTGAACTTTAGCTCTTTGATTCCACCAAGTACTAACCCGACCAAGGGTAGAGTTGAGCTCACTAACCTTTGACTTTAACAATAGCAATCTCTGATTCGAAAGACCTCCAGTTGTGGCTTCTTCATCTTGTAAATCCAGAATTTCTTTCTTCAGATCTTCTTTCAGCTTTTGTAAATTTTTGTGCTTAGCTTTGCTCCAAAAGAACAAAGACCTCAAAGTCCTCTTGAACTTCCTGTTCAAACTTTCCACAACGTCCCCCTTCGCAGTTTTCTTCCAGGAATGATAGACAACAGAAAACGAAGCTGGATACGTCGCCCAAACATCTTCAAACATCATGCTTCTGCACTTCCAAAAATCAGAAGAAAAAACTTTCAGCATAATAGAGCAATGGTCCGAAGCTACTCTGGCCAAATGCCTAACCACCGCCAACTTAACCATTCTCAAAGCAACAGAGTTAAGAATACATCTATCCAATCTCTCCAAAATACGAGCTCCACCTCTTTTGTTATTGCACCAAATATATTTAGGACCAACCACTCCAACCTCATGAAAATCACAATTTCTCATAAATGCAAGCATATCTTGAGGACCTTGACAAAGGATGAACTTCTTACCACCTCTCTTATCGTCTTGAGACAAAATACAATTGAAGTCGCCTCCAATAACAGTTGGAATATTTCTACCTGGAAGCACCTCCAAGCCACTCAACAAACTTCTCCTCTTATAGCAATCAGTACTCCCATAAACCGTGGCTACCAACCACACGCCTTTATTAGCAATATTAAGCTCACCCACAACAACTTGAGAAGATGCTTCTATGACTGAAAAAGAAGCAATATCCGACCTCCAACAAACCATAATACCACCAGATAACCCATCAACAGGATACAGGAAAAACTCCCACTTATCACCAATAAAATTCTTGAACTCAAACTTATTCAAAGAAGAAATTTTTGTTTCAACCAAGCCAATAAAAAAAGAACCATGATCCTTCACAATCTCTTTCAGATACTGAGAGGCTTCACTCTTCCTAGCCCTCCTACAATTCCAAAAAATAATGGAATTCATTTACCTTTGAAAGTGGAATTACTCCCACCGCCCTTTTTTCTCACTAAATCAACTTTCCTACAACGGAAAGCAAACTAACATTACCAAGTGATTTGAGCTCTTTTTGGAGTTTAAACTTAGGCACACCCGAATTTCCACCATCCAATCTACAGGAGAAACAGCATACCCTTCCCCCTCCTCAACAAATTCACCATCTTATCTATCCAGAATATTTGAATCTTCATTGTCTCCCTTCAACTTCATACACTCAATATCCATTTCATTATCTAGTACTTTAAACATATTAACATCTGGAGGTATAGCCATCTTCACAGATAAAACTTCCTTACCAACAGTCGGCTAGTAAATAGGCTCCTTCTCTTGGTCTACAGAAATACCAAGACTATTCAAATCTTTATCAGCAACACCATCTTCTTGATCTGCAGCTCTCTGATCTTCCTTGTTTGGCATAGACAACCCACCATTAACTTCCACTACACGTTCTTTCTCTACTAGTACAGATCCACTCCCAAGATTTTGTTGGACTTTCTTTACAATAACAGGAGCAGATTTACTCAGACCACCTTTCTTCTGAACATTCTTCACATAAGCAGAAAAATTCCTTCTCCTACCATAGTTAACATGAATCCAAGGACCATACGAAGCTCCTTTATCAGCTTCCAACGACTCAGTCTTCTCAGTAATAGCATCTATTGAAGAAGGATTCGCCAAACATTCCTAAGCACCAGAGCTACTTTCCACCAAACAATCCTTGATCAAGTGACCAATCTTCCTACATTTAAAGCAAATTGTGGAAATTTTTTCATATTCCAGCTTATGAAAAAATTGGCCATTAGACCCCTCCACCCAAACACCCATAGGGAGCTATACATCAAGTGCAACACACACACAAACCCTCGCATACTCTCTTCTTCCCCACTGGAACATATTGCCATCTATCCAAAGAGGATGTCCTACTAAGGAAGCAATCCTCGAAACATTAATTTCATCCCAACAAACTAAAGGTAGATGAGGCATCTTCACCCATATAGGAGACGTCAAACCCTTCAAAGAAGACGAAGAAAATTCTGGAGTCCACTTCTCTAGTCCCACTATATGACCTCTTACAAACCAGGACCCCCTAATAGCACATTTTCCATGGATTCATGCGAAAAGAAAGAACATAAAACCCAGCCTAACCCCAGAATAGTTAGGTGGAACTTCCCAAATTGCGACCATTGGCGACGCAACTCATCAGCAATCACCTGAACTGGAATGCTCTCCCCAAACACCTTCACTACTATAGAGAACTATAACTTCTCCGAGTTAGACTTAACACTGGGTTCATGCAATCTAATGGCCATACCATCTTCAGATAAAATTGAATCATCCTTGATAAAATTAATCCTAATATTAGGACGTCTCTTCCACGGGTTACCTGGTGTTATGACGCCTACATCAACATTATCTTTCTCATTACACAGAGAGTCTTTATCGCAACATAAATTCTCTTGGACATTACCACAAGCATTTGACTGAACATTCACAACATTATCGGAAGTAGAATCATCCTTATTATTCACATTACAAAATCTATTGGCAAACATCTTCATACCAAATGATGAAGATGCTTCGAAATCATTAGGTTTCTTCAGAGGAGAATTGACACCAGAGGTCCGAGGCGTCTTAACAACAAAACCAACATCAACTTGTTTACCTTTACAAGTTAACACCGAATTCGATTTTGAAAATCCAGCAGCAGGTTCTCTAATAACCAGCGGGCCATCCTTAGAACGTTTACTTTGAAAATCTTTCAACGAACTATGCACATCAGCAATACACGCAGCAGGAGACATCCAAACGGAAGAGCTCCGCGACCAAAAGTGGTCGCCGATGGATATCCCGCCATCCGCCGAAGATCCGCCAAAATAAGCGGGATGGGAAATTTGGAAAAAAAAGGAAATTTCTCTCTAGAAAAAACATGAACTTCTCTCTCTCTATGTGTGTTTCAATGCCAAAATCAATGTCAGTACAATTAATAGTAATTAGTAGTGATAGCTAGTAATCTACATGAAAATTTAGATCAAATTAACTTGGGTTGTTTGCCTATCGTCTGCACGATTACCATGATGATGGGAATGCACTGATGTAATTCCAATGACAAAAGCTCTTTATTATAAAAGCACTAATCGATGATGATAACCAATTTCAATGAGGCCTAGTATTATATTAGTTAATGTTTAGGATGAGATAGAGGGTTGTTTAATGTAATGTAAAGTTTTTAAAATTTAGTTGCTTGATTTGAATGAAAAAGGAATGCAATTAAAATTTTGAAGTATTTAGATTTTATTTTTTAATTTATTTTCAATATATTTGGAATTCGCCCTATTTTGATCGAATTTCAAATACACCACAAGTCATAGAGTGAAGCTTTGCTTGCCAACATGGCTACTACTACCATCCACCCATCCATTGTCGTTGGTTGCCACCTCTGCTCTGTTGCCACCAACTGCCACTGCCCAGCCGACCACCACCACCAGACACCATTGTTGTCATCCCCTGGCCTCCGTCGAGGGCCACCAATGCTGAGCTTTGTATTGAAGTCATTTTACTTCAAACTAAATACCCCTAAGAAAAAAATCTCCTACATTTACACTCAACCAAATAATTTTAAACATTTCAAAATCACTACATTTATTTTACACCATATCTCATTTTTATTCTTTTTTTTTTTCAGCAAACAAACATCCCCTTATTGAAACTTATTGACTTCCCTCTCTCACAGCACTCAATAGTCATGAAAGGGCAACCGCAATAACTGCTTCTACGTTTGCTAAAACGGATGGACAGAAAGCAACAAAGTAAACATCGATGAAGGACCATCAAGCATACCTGAGCTCCAAAATATGCCAGTTCAGCAGCCTCTTCAAATGTTAAATACGGCACAGGCTCTGCTTGAGGATGAATATTTGGATCACATGTCAAAACACCATCAACATCTTTCCAAACCTATAATTTTAAGACATGATTTCACAATCACAAGGATAATAGTTTACTCGAATATTAATCTACTATTCATTCCATCTAGAGTGTATACTGTTGTAAGCCAAAAAAAATTAAAAAAAAAGTAGCTTTGCCTGAAGCTGACCTGAATTTCTTTTAAGCCAAGTGCTTTACCAATAGTAGTGGCCGTCAGGTCACTACCACCCCTTCCTAATGTAGTCACTGCAGAGGATTTGCAGCTCTGCAACAGCAAAATCACATGAAACTTCCAACTATGATAAGGATTCAATCAATGATGCCAACTTGGTGGAATGCATGTACCTTTCCAAGAAAACCAGTAATAATAGGGATTGCGTGACTACTTGACCAATCTTCACGCAATCTCTTTGCAATAGTAGGATAAGTTTCTTCCAAGATGTCTGCATTTGTGAAATCGTCTGTAGTCATAAAACCGATATCAAATGCATCATACTGCAGGAGGCCAATCACACTGTTAGACATCACGCCAGATCACATAAACTAGTTAATATACAGAAAAGAGAAAATGATAATATTTTAAAACAAAGCTTCATATCTGCATGAAACCAACCTTTCTAAAGTATAAAAAACATAAAATATTAAAATGAAGTGCAAGGCCAAAATGCCACTTGAGTCATTTTTATTCAATTTAAGAAGATGGGTTAAAATGACATTTAACCAATCTCTTCCAGTAATTATTATTCATCTGTTGACCTACACGTATGTGCCTGAGCTAATATAAACCAAAATCAGTTAAATCCACATTAATAGTGGTCGCAAAATACAATATCGCACAAAATCAATTGAATATCTTGATTAAAATCAAAATTGTTGGAACATTATTCGTTTCTCAAAGTTATGACAATGTTATCAAAATATTGAAATCACCAAGAAATAGTTTCAATGATCAATTCTACCAAACAAGATGAAAACAAAAATCGAAGGATGTGGCGTCACACAACTTCAGCCTAAAACATATTGTATGAATTAAACTCATCAAAGCATTGCTCATTTCGCAAAACGAACTCTGCCGACAAGTTCGGGACGCTGAAAAATATGCGGAAAGGATCTCTTGCATTGCCAAATAGCAGCTAGACAAAAAGGATTGACTATGGACGCGACATTGCATAAAAATGCATAGTTGTTGCCAGTTTGGCAAAACAAATAGCACTGACACTTTTAGAATGATGAAAATACTTTGAGTGGACACTCATATTGCTCTATCCATTGTGTAAAAGTGAAGTAAAATATTTACTTGTGTGTAAGGATGGCGAAGGCATGCAATTCGAGTAGGGCCTCAAATTAACTAAATTAAATTTCCTGAGAAAATGATGCTCACACAAAGAAGTATCTATTAGCAATTCAAGATTATTTTGAAATCTTTCACCCGTTGAAATCCTGTGAATGCAATTCCTCGTATGCGTCCTATTCCGTCATCAACCACGTGTAGGACCGGTCCTCTCCTTGCAAGGCGCCCATGAAAAAAAAAAAAAAAAAAAAAACAAAGCCAAATTATATATGATCAATGCTTAAACTTCATTTAAAGCTCTCTAAGGTTTGTCGTGGCTCCATGAACATGACATTGTTTGATCTAATCTGCATCAATGCAGGAAATATTCGAGTGATGAAGAATTCAAGATTATTGGCAATACACAACCATTTGTAGTGTATGAAGTACAAATCTATCAAGATATCAGATGCTTCATTTCAAAAGAGCTAAAACCAACATAATCTTCTAAAACTGAGGTAGCAACCTCGAAAGCTTCAAAGCAACTCTAAAGGAGGAAAAATAAAGATGAAGAAGAAGACAATACCAATTCTTCATAAAGTAGCCCATATTCCAACTAAACTAAAGAGAGTCATTCATCGCTTGGGATCTGATACAAAGGAAGAAAAGGATATTCCTATCAAACCTAAGGATATATGCAAGCCTTTAGATAAGAAAAAATAAAGAAGCTTATTCAGAATAAAATTATGAGTTTAAATGTACTAAAATAGAGAGGCGTAACATATCTCCTTAAGGAAAATGACCAATACATCAACATCATTAATTTCACTCATAGTTACACTTGTCCCTCACAAGTTCAAATAGAGTTTTCCATGCGAGGTCACGACATCGAATAGTTGAAAAAATCATAAAAGTAGAATTTATTCAAGAAAAAAAATATGATGATTGGATAGCTATTATTGTGCCTGTGAAGAAAAAGGGTCAAATCTACATCTGTATTGACTTTCAGGAACTCAACTAGGGCTGTCCAAAGATGACTTTCTGCTCCCTATATCAAAACTATTAGTCGATAAGACTTCTAATTATGATCGATATATTCTCATTCATGGATGGATCGTCAGAATACGATCAAGTCAAAATGACTCCTAAAGATAAAGATCACACATCATTCAATGTGCATGTTAGCATATTTTACTACACAGTCATACCCTTTAACTTGAACAATATCAGAGCTATATATCAAAGGGCTATGATGCACATCTTTGATGATTTGATCCATTAAAAAATTGACTGCTATCAATGATCTTGTCATCAAAAGCAAGGACTATAAATACTACACTGATGATTTTAGAATCGTATTTGAGAAGATCAAAATGTTTAATCTCAAAATGAATGCTCTCAAATGTACTTTCGGGGTATCTTCATAAATGTTTCTTGAGTAAATTATTTCACATTGAAATTGAGATTGACCCTAATAAGATCAATACAATCATTGAGATGCCTCCACCAAGTCTTTGCCAACTTCGCTCTTCATAAGGGCAATTTTTGTTCATTCGGTGTTTCATATCAAATCTATCAAGCTATTATCATCCATTTGCAAAGATATTGAAAAAAAAATGTTCGCTTCAAATTGAATAAATAATGTCAAGAAGCCTTTAATAGTATCAAGAGATATCTTCTAAGCTTGCCTATTCTTGTTGCGCCAATTCCCAGAAGCCTCTTATCCTATATGCAGCAGTATTGAAAGAGTCCTTGGCAACATTGTTCTTACAACATAATAAAGAAGACAATAAGAATGCTCTCTATTACATTTGTCAAAGACTGATATAAGCAAAATTACGTGTTCTTGAAACGAGAAGCAATGTTTGGTGTTGATCTTTGCCGCTAAAAAACTTTGATATTACATGTTTTTTCATAAAATTACCTAGATCTCAAAAATTGATCTAGTGAAGTTCTTGATCACAAGTCTAGCATTGACCAGTTTCTTAAGCAGATGGGCGGTGATACTTCTATAATTTGAGATTATATATATTTCTCAAAAGGCCATGAAACAATAAATTCTTGTATGTTCTCTTATTGTACATCATATTTTTGCAAATTCACCTCTTAATGATGATTTACCTTATGAATTGATTTTGCTCACTCATGAAAAGGAAAATCTATAGATCTAGGAATTTTATTTTGATTGAGCATCATCAATCAAATCTGCCTAGCCTCTGAACCTTCTAAAGACATGTATTGGTATCAAGCTGAATTTGATCATGCTAGGAGGCTTAACAAGATACTCTTTCAATCTACTGAGCCTAGAATTAAGAATGAGATCGAATATGAAGCATTGATAATTGGTCTAAAAATAGTTGCTTCAATAGGGATCAAGAATCTAAATATTTTTAATGGTTCTTAGCTTGTCATAAACCAAGTGTTGGGCATTATAAGATTAACAAACTTGAGTTATCCTTTTATTAAAAGCAAACCCTTGAGCTCATGAAGCAATTCCACTAAGTTACCATAACTTGACTCTCTTGGGATAAGAACAATAAAGCAAATTCCTTAATATTATTCGCCCAAAAAATGACAAGTATGAATGACAACCTATATATACTAGGCTAGTTGAAAATAGGCTAAATCAAAATCATTTAAAATTACAATTGACCATAAATATTTATTCAAACAAGGAGCTATCGATAAGTCTAAAATTTTCTCACTAAATTCCTCTATAAGGACCATAAATATTTACTCTTAAATTTACTCTATGAATTCCTTTGTAAGGACAATAAGTACAAAATTTACTCTCTAAACTCCTTGAGTCTCTTGGAATAAGAACATCAAAGAAGATTTTCTAATCGTATTCGCCCAAGAAATGATGAGTATGAATGACAAGTCTATATAAACTAGGCCAGATAGAATTAGGTTGAATCAAAGCCATTCAAAATTACAATTGATGATAAATATTTATTCAAACAAAGATCTATCAAGAAGTTTAAAATTTACTCTTTGAATTCCTCTGTAAAGACCCACTGAATCCTATTGCCGTCAACTATCGATCCCCAGAGCATTAAGCCGCCCATTATTCACATTCTGACAAGACTATAGTAACTGTCTTCTACCCCAACACAACACCATGCTGTCACATTCCCCCATTATGGGTCCACTAGCTACAAAATGTCCAAGCACTCATATTATAATAATCAGCTAGATCGCTTCAGTCGAAATGGTCCAATCAAGCTGAGCGAGCACGAGCGATCGAGCATGAGCAAAGTGATATGATTGGACCAATCCAGGAGGGACTAGTCCAGCCGGTCCAACCTGTGGGCTGCCTCCTGCATTATAACAAGCGTCAGCCTACTGGTTCTCAGGCTGTTAAGCCACCCCCCTTAGGGGTGGGGTCCACTAGTTAATGCTAATTAATTGCTTGAGGGTTTTTTAGTTCTTTGGTTTTAATCTTGTATTTGCTTTAATTAGGACTTGTATTAGGGTTAGGGCATCTTTTTGGTGGCTATTTTTCTGAGTGCTTTGGTGTTCTTGGGCTCTAGCGGCGTCTAGAGAGTCTTGGAGAGATTGATCCTCCTCTCGAATAGAGGATCGTTTGTATCTTGGTGTTTTCTTTCATTTTCTAGCAATCAAGAGTGCTTTTCATGTGCTTTCATCTATAAAAACCCTAAATTCTGCTTGCTCAAACTGTTGAAATTTTGATTTCAGTGATTAAATTCCTGTTTTTCCTATTGTTTCCTATCAAATTAGTATCAGAGCAATTTTTGGGACTGTTTTGGGGCTGTTTTTGTGAGATCATGCAAATGATTTTTTTTTTCAAAGAAGTGTTGTTTTGCTTTTTTTGGGGTCAAGATTAAGATTTTTGAAGTTCTACAAAAATCCAGGTATCGGAGCCTGCATCAGTCAACATTCGTGAGACCCCAAGGGAGAAGCCAATAGGAGGAGGAAGTGGGGTGAATTTCAAAAGACTGACAGAGAGGGAGATGTAGGAGAAGAGGGCGAAGGGGCTATGCTTCAGATGTGATAAGAAGTATACTCCAAGGCACAGGTGTAGGGACCGAACTCTTTAAGTTCTCACCATCTATGATGATGAGGAAACTGAGGAGGGAGGTGAGGGTGAGACAGGGGGCGACGAGGAGGACAAACTGCATCTTAACGTGGTGGAGGTCTCCCAGAACTCAGTGATAGGATTCACTGCGAGTCATATTATGAAGGTGAAGGGAGAAATAGCAGATAAGGAGGTGGTGGTATTTATTAACAGTGCGGCTACCCACAATTTCATCTCCAACCAGGTCGTGGACCAATTTGTGGTGACATTAGTGGATACAAGGTGTTTTGGAGTGATGATGAGTACAGGGAAGGTGGAGACGGGCTAGGGGATATGTAAGGTGGTAGTGTTGACCAGACAAGGGGTTCAAGTGAGAGAGGATTTTCCCCCATTGGAGTTAGGGAGCACTAATGTCATCCTGGGGATGAAGTGGCTGCAGACCTTGGGAGACACCAAGGCCAACTGGGGGGCATTTACGATGGAACTAGTGGTGGAAGGGAGAAGGGCAGTGATCAGGAGAGATGCAGGGCTCTCTAAAGCCAGAGTATCACTTAAAACCATGGTGAGGAGCATACAGGAGGTGGGGGAGATTATCTGGTGGAGCTATATAGGCTGGAGGGGGTCAGATTGGAGGAGGGTGGGGACATTCATTTTTTAGTGAATCCATTGATTCAGCAATTCAGTGAGGTTTTCTAGCCACCTCAGGGATTGCCACCGCCAAGGAAGCAGGAGTGCGCTATCACCTTGAGGGAAGGTGTGTCACCCATCAGTGTCAGGCCCTACCGCTATCCTTAATTTCAAAAGGACGAAATTGAGAAGTTGATTAGAGAGATGTTAGAAGCAGGGATTATCAGGCCTAGTGTGAGTCCTTTTTCTAGCCCAGTATTACTGGTTAAGAAAAAGGATGGGAGTTGGAGGTTCTACGTAGAGTACAGGGTGGTAATAAGGAAACTATATCAGACAAGTTTCTCATCCCAGTGATAGATGAGCTATTGGATGAGGTGAGTGGAGAAGTTATTTTCACCAAGATAGATCTGAAGTCAGGGTACCATCAGATCAGAATGAAAAGGGAGGATGTGCCAAAGACTGCCTTCAGGACTCATGAAGGGAATTATGAATTCCTAGTGATGCCTTTTGGCCTCACTAATGCCCCAGCCACTTTCCAGTCTCTCATGAACAAGGTTTTCATACCCTGTCATAGGCGATTTGTGCTGGTATTATTGATGATATTCTGGTTTACAGCAAGTCAAAGGAGGAGCGCTGGGAGCACTTAAGGAAGGTTTTAGAGATGTTACAGGAGCATCAGCTGAGGGTCAATCTAAAGAAATATTGTTTCGCCCAGGCCAGTGTAGACTACTTGGGGCGTGTAGTCTCTCAGGAGGGTGTAGCTGCAAATTAGGCCAAAATTGAGGTTTTGTTGAGATGGCCAATGCCCAAAAATCTCAGGGAGCTGAGGGGATTCCTAAGGTTGACTGGCTACTACAAGAGGTTCGTGAAGGGTTATGGCACCATCGCATGGCCACTAAAAAAACAATTGAAGAAGGATGATTTCTTATGGGGGGAGGCGACCACGGAAGCTTTTGAAGAAGGCCATAACCACCGTGCCAGTCTTGACCCTACCCGATTTCACTCAGGTCTTCATAGTGAAGGCAGATGCCTCAGAGTATGGATTGGGAGCTGTAGTCATACAGCAGAGCCATCGACACATCGCCTAAATCATCCAGAAGTTGACAGCTAGAGCCAGGTTGAAGTCAGTCTATGAGAGAAAATTGATGGCCACTATGTTAGCCATCCAGAAATGGCGGCCCTACTTGTTGGGTAGGCATTTCATTGTCAGGATGGGCCAACAAAACCTGAAGTACTTGTTGGAGCAGAAGATGGTGACAGAGGAGCACCAGAGATGGCTGTCAAAGTTATTAGAATATGACTTTGAAATTCAGTATAGGTCGAGGACAGAGAACAAGGCAGTGAATGCTTTGTCCAGATGTATGGGGGAGTTACAGACGATAGCAGTGTCGATACCACTGATGCTGGAGTGGGGGACCCTTAAGGAGGAGAGTGCATGGAATGAGGAGCTGGGGAGGATTAGGGCAGATTTATTGAAGGATGGGAGTAGCTACCCGGGCTATTCTCTAGAAGGGGAGAGGCTTTTGTACCAGGGATGATTTATGATGCCTAGGACATCGGTTCATATTCCACACCTACTCCAGGAGTTCCATGGGAGTGCTATTGGGGGTCATTCAGGGGTGCAGAAGACATACAGGAACTCGCCTCAGAGTTGTATTGGAAGGGGATACACAAAGATATGGAGAAGTTGGTAGCCAATTGTGAGGTATGTCAGCGGAATAAGTACATGGCCCTGGCTCTAAGAGAATTATTGTAGCCCCTAGCTCTACCACATCGGGTGTGGGAAAAGGTTTCCATGGATTTTATAGACGGGTTACCTCGATCTAAAGGCTTCACTGTGATTCTAGTGGTGGTAGACAGGCTAAGCAAGTATGCTCATTTCATTCCCCTACGATATCCTTACACGACAGTGACAGTGGCATCAACTTTCATCAGGGAGGTGATCATGCTGCATGGGATACCGGAGGCTATAGTATCCCACACGGATAAGGTGTTCCTCAGCCATTTCTGGAGAGAGTTAATCTGACTATAGGGGACAGTTCTGAAGAGGAACACCGCCTACCACCGACAAACCAATGGGCAGACGGAGGTGGTAAACAGGAGCTTGGAGACATACCTACGATGCTTTGTGTCGGAAACCCCTTGACTTTGGGCCAAGTGGTTAGCATGGGCAGAGTATTGGTATAACACCTCATATCATTCTTCTTCTCAGATGACCCCATTCAAGGTGTTGTACGAAAGAGATCCACCTCACCTGGTGCAATTTGGGAAGGGTAACACCCTAGTTTCATCAGTAGAGGCATACTTGGAGGAGAGGGACAGGTGTCGGAAGAATTGAAGAAGCATCTGTTGAGGGTTCAGAAGATTATGAAAAAATAGGCGGATGGGCATAGGAAGGACATCCAATTTGGGGTTGGGGAAAAGGTGTTCTTAAAGCTAAACCCTACAGGCAGGTGACAGTCACCTCCAGGAGGAATGAGAAGCTGGCTCCAAGATATTTTGGCCCTTAAGAGATAATAGAGAAATTTGGAGTAGTAGCGTACCGTTTGAGGTTGCCTCCAACAACCACCATCCACCCAGTGTTTCATGTATCCTTGCCCCTGACATTTTAAATTCCCAAACTATAGTTGGAGGATATGTTCAGATGTAATCAAACCTTGAAGTATGAAACTTACAACTCTTTTTCATAGGAGATCCTCAAAGAGGTTCCTACACCAAAATTCAAAATCTATTCTTCTTGACCACTACAAGAGTCGTTATGATCCTATAGAGCATCTAAGAAGCTTCAACGATGGCATGGCTCTGGCACCCGGCTTAAAAATTTGTAATGTCAAATTTTTGATAAAACATTGAAGAGCATCCTATGAAGATGGTTTGTAAAGCTCCTGGCCATTGATGGTCTACGCCATCAATTTCTGGTAGAGTTTGTCATTTCAAGGCGACCCTTTAAGTCAGCCCAGATCCGCCTAAGAATACGACAGTGAGAGAAAGAGAGAGTCCCTCCGGGCTATGTGTACAAGTTCACTTAGGCTTCCTGATAACTCTGAGTCAGGAGTTGCCAAAATGGCAGTCACCATAGGCCTTCACAATTCACTGTATAAATATCAAACTCGGAGTTCTCAGGAGGGCCAAAGCTAGCAAGTTTAAACACATTTTTATGTGAAAAAAAAAAAGGATTGCACACATCGCTCAGGAGGAATTACAAAACAAAAGCCCTTCGGACACCAAATGAATACTAAGAAAACTGGTTAGGATTAGCCAAAGGAAGCTAGACGAAACGAAAGATTAAATCTTACGCATTACAGTTAACCAGCAAATTCATACCACCTTTTTTGCACTCTTGATATTAAATCTCATTGATAAATGAATATACCTTTCAGCACAATCAAGAAGGCCTGCAATCAATAGACAAGTACTACTAAGCGCTTTAAACATATGTTTAATTGCATAAGAGAGTACCTGCCGTGCCTTGGTACCTATTTTATTTAGATATTCTGCGAAAATTCTTGTGGACATGCATTCTCCAAATGAAACTAAATAGTCTCTTGTACGAACTGTTAACTCTTTCATCACAGCAATACCTTTCAGAAGTTGCTCTAGTTCTTCCAATAAACCTAGAAAGCAAATTTATTGAAAGAAAGCTTAGAGTATATAATCAGAAATAAAAAAGTACTTTCACAAATGAGACAAAATTAAGCATCTGACAAAAGAAATCTTACAACAACAACAACAACAACAACATCAAGCCTTTATCCCACTACGTGGGGTCGGCTACATGAATCCTTTTTCTCCATTGTGTCCTATTAAAAGTCAAATTCTCGTTTAAATCTAATAAAGAAAGATCATTTCTAATATTTTCTAACCAAGTCTTTTTAGGTCTACCTCTACCTTTCTTAACATAAGTCAAATCTAAGACCTCTACTTTCCTAACCGGGTCATCGGGAGGCCGCCGTTTTACGTGACCAAACCATCTAAGGCGACTCTCTCTAATCTTATCTTCCATTGGAGCTACTCCAACCTTTTCACGAATATGCTCATTTCGTATCCTATCTCTAAGGGTAAAGCCACTCATCCACCTGAGCATCCTCATCTCTGCAACACTTAACTTAGAATTATGCTTCTCTTTTAATGGCCAACATTCAGCACCATAAAGCATTGCAGGTCTCACCACCATCTTATAGAATTTTCCCTTAAGTTTGAGGGGTACTTTTCTATCACACAATAAGCCCGATGCATTCCTCCACTTCAACCATCCAACTTGGATTCTGCTGATAATATCCCCATCTATATCACCATCACTCTGAACAATAGATCCAAGATATCTAAAACGTGTACTCTTATTAATGACTTGATCGGCCAAAGTCACAATGCCCTCACTAGGTCTATTATTACTAAAATTACACTCCATATATTTCGTTTTAGATCTACTCAAGCGAAAACCTTTAGACTCTAAGGTTGACCTCCACAATTCTAGTTTACCTTCAACTCCCTCTCTAGTCTTATCAACAAGAAGAATATCATCAGCAAAAAGCATACACCAAGGTACATCCTCTTGCAAATGTCTAGTGAGAACATCGAAAAGAAATCTTCATAAGAAGAAATGTCGAGAAGTTGTAAACGATCATTAGAAAATGGATCAACAATAAATGAAACTTCATAGCAGTTTATTATATTGTAATTAGAAAGTGGATCATACTATTAATTGTCACAAGGAGATATGCACTTTTTCACACTTTGTATAGGATCCAATGCCAATTGCTCAAACCAAAAAATTGAACTAAATGAGCAATAAAGTATGCAAAATTGTTGAAAATAATGGCTCACTTTGACCTCACAAAAAGTCCTAAATGGAGGCTATCATAGAACTCTATATGACGGTTGCAAGTGTCTTTAATGATGTTTGATCATTAATGTTAGGAGATGAACTCTTCTAGATATAAACTCATGTAATCCTCTCTTATAAAGCATGCCACAAGTAACTCTTCAAGCTTGTATTACTTTTGCATATATCCTGAGAGAAGTTCTAAGTGTTATTTGTTGTCATGTTTGTAATGACACACCCCATTTTGAACCCCCCCCCCCCCTCACAAACAATCAACTTGGAGTGTAACAGAGAAGGTAAATCTAAACAAACCTCTTCTTACTAGCACCCATTCTGATCTGTTTCTATCAGAATCAGTTGAGTGAAAAGTAATCTATTTAGACGCTCTTAACATATCTAGTTTTTATATCTCATAATAGGAAGCATATTTAAGACATTCCAAATAAAGTACATCTAATAAAATATAGAGCTTTACTAAAACTTTTTAAATTCTATTCACATACCCAAAAAGTCTCTGTACAGCCTCCACTTGGACCTTATGTACACCCAAAATGTATGTACACCAAAAAGAACAGTCACCCCTTTCCGCCTAGTGCCCTACTAGCTCATTCCCCTTTCATGCAGTACAACCACTGCTAATGAGCTAGGGCTCAATGAAATACTCAAACAATATATAAGAAATAATAATAATATTTTGACAATTAATTTAAAACACATTGAAATTCCATACCATACTGATCATAAAAAATGCATAATATCACTATCTTGTTTACTGTTCAATACCTTTAGATAAGTTATCTGATGGCTATAGACTTTTGCACCCTTTTAGCTTTCCAATTAAAGGTTGGGTCTGAATTTTCAACTTTTAGAATTTTGAGAATATAGGCTTACCTCATTAGGTTTTTCACCTTTACTTATGCGGGTCAATCCCCCATATATGACTTATTTTACTTTCCCATATCATTCACTTTTCACTGTCATAAATGTAATCATTACAGTATTACTACTTAATGAATCAACAATAAACTGAAATAAATTGAAACAAATGCCATCATAACATAACAAATATGAATTTGCAAAAATAAAAATTTACTATCTCCTATGTATCATTTGGGTATCTCACCATGTCCTCTAAGGTAGTCGGGTAATGCCCTCCGAAACCCCAGCCTCTTTTTCATTTATAAACAACCTAAGTATAAACATTTACCTTTTATATACATTCTACCATAAATTCAAGCTAACCACAAATTCAAGCTATATAAAGAAAATCTTATATGGTTACCTCAAAAGCACTCTTCCTCATTCAACCCATAATTTTTTTTGGACAAATTTTTAAACTAAACCTCATTTAACATTTAATTAACTTAATAACCAACAATTAAAAAAATTTAAAACTCATCAAAGTCTCCTGTTAAATGGGTGACTTACCCCATTTCCCTTTATCTCCGTAAAGCCACCCATTTCCCTGCCCTAATCGCAAAACAACTTCTGCAGCAACAAAATCCAGCGATCTTCTGATTCGAGGTAAGGTTTTTTGAATTTTTTTATTTTTTTGGTGTTCAAACTCTTTCCTTTAGTATTATTCTTCAATTGAGTGAATTATTTTGAAAGATTAGGGTTGATTTAGTGGTTATATTTATGATTTGTGTGTGGAAATGTGGGATATTTTTTTTCAAAGCATGAAGAAATGATTGATATGTGGAAAGCACTTAGATCTTACTAGCATGTTTTTTGGTAAATATAAAATGATATTGTTTATATATATATATATATATATATATATATATATATAATGTGTTGAACTGATTTTTTGGTAATGTGTGAATGAGATTATTTGGTATATATATAATGAGTCGAACTGATTTTTTTTTTTTTTTTTGTGAATGAGATTTTGTAAATGTATTTTTTTAGATTATTTTACTTAGATTTAGTTTTGTAAAAATATGATATATATTTAAATTTATTTAGTTAAATGCTTATCTGTGTGATTCTTTTATTTATTTGAAGTAAGGTTGTATTGTGTAATCGTAGGTTATCATAAGCGATACATAGTAGCGCAATAATGTCTAGACGTGGAGCATCGTTTGTTTTTATGTATGGTGGACAGTTATTTTTAGATGATAAATATTCACCAACATATGTTGGGGGGAGTTACCGGCCCTTGCAAGTGCCAGTTAAGATGAACTTAGAGCAACTGAATATTAGGGTCCTGAAAGCCCTTAAATATGATACGTCAAAGTACATAGTGAACTTTGTTTTTCGTCTGCCCTTAGGGAATGAGTTCAGAGCTTCGCATGTGGAGGATGATGAGGTATGTCAGATATCGCATGCAATTGGGCAAATATTTCTACTTTATGTAGAGTTTGAAGATATTAGTGCACAAAATTTAGTTAATGAGCAATTCACATCCCAAGTGCATGAGACATTTACTTTCGACGGGCTGGCAGAAGATGGTTTGACGAATCTAGGTTTCATGTCGTAATATGCTGAGTAAGTTGTTCATTTAAATGTATTTTAAATAAAGTATAATTGTGTGGAAAATTCACCTTTGTTAACAAAATACCATTTATATGATGAAGTGAAAGGCGAAGAAGTTGTTGCTAGGACGTACTAGGAACTTCCGAGAGACCATCAGTCACTGTCAATGATGGTTACGAAATGATGAGCAGTCGATCCAACGATCCAGCTGCTGATGATGGTGATGATGACGTACATTGTTGTTTAGATGAAGTGAATGTTGATATGAATCCTGAGATCTCTAGCATGGTCCAAACGTTATTGCATGAATATCGGCACTGCAGAAGGCATAACTATAAATAATGAGTTTGTCAAGACATATTCAACCACTCGTGAATGGGATGATGACGTAACAAATGACAATGAATATGTCGGTAACCAAGTTGAAGAAGATTTTTCAATTTCAATAGAGTTAATGGAGGGTATGTGTTTCACTAAGAAAGATGATCTTCAATTTGCATTACAGGGTTGGTCAATTATTAATAATGTGGAATATGTCGTAGTAGCTTCGAACAGACAGAAAATGACAGTGGTTTGTGTTCACAATGGTAGGTTATGCATTCCGTGTATATGGCGTTTGTATGCAGGGATGAGCAAATGTCTCATAGGTATATGGAGACCTGAGCAACTCTGATTCTAGCGACAGGACACTGACAATGTAATTCTCAATTTATAAGCTACTTCATATTGCCAGTATTAGAAGGCATATGGATCTCTCAAGCCGTGGGAGATTAAAGGACAAATTGAAGAGAATTTTAACATAAAAGTTTCGTATATGAAAGTTTGGGATGCTAGATGAAAAGCTATCAAGATAGTATTTGGTAGCTGGGAGGAGTCTTATCGAACCTTAAATTTGTTCATGGACATCGTTGTGTGTTCGATGCCTAAAACAGTCTACACGATATAAATGTCTGAGAATCATAGATTTGAAAGATTATTTTTCTCGGTTGGCCCTTCGATAAACGGGTGGACCTACTGTCGTCATGTTCTTTGTCTTGATGGGACATTCCTGTTAGGTAAATATCGAAGCACTTTACTAACCGTTGTGAAAATTGATACAAATAATAGATTGTACCCCCTTTCCTTTGCGATTGTAGAGTTAAAATGTATTGATTCATGGATGTGGTTTCTGAGGCAAATGTATATACTCATTAAAATGTGCATACCCGAACTAATTTGTGCATTATATCAAACAGACACGTTGGTTTGGTGCGCGATTGTCTTAAAATTTTTCCTAATGTTGCACATTGCCATTGTATATGCCACATACGTGAGAACTTTAAGAAAGCAGTGCGCCAAGTTGGTGTTACTGACATAGAGTTCCTATGGCAGAAGATGTATATGGCAGGAAGCACTAGTAACCCAATGGTGTTTGATAGGTGCATGATAGATATGATTAAGGTGAAGGCTGATATTCAACAGTGGTTGTTAGAGCATGATGTCACGTGGTGGGCTCTAACCCATGATGGTGGATTTCGTTATGGGGTCATGACAACTAATGTGTCAAAGTCATTCAATGGAGTTCTTAAAAGAGCAAGGGGTCTGCCCATTCAAGCGTTGGTTACAGCCATTTACTATAACGTCGTGGCATTACACTTGTGAAGATCAGAATGCTAGATGGCAGTGAAGTTGAAGCCACAAGTCCTTTTGCACCAAGAGTATAAGCCACACTACGAAAGATCGAGCAGGAAGCATGTAGGTTACCACAATCAATTCGAATCAATATGTGTGAGTTCCAAGTTATTGGCATGTCATCTCGATCTTTTAGGGTTAATTTGATAGATAATAGAAATTGCATTTGCAGTTGTGATAAGAGCATTATATATCATATCTCGAGTGCACACGTAGTGAGTTGCATTTCAATGCTCAGGCAAAGTGATGCAGACATCCGACGGTGGACGTTAATCAAAGGTAGAGACGAAGATCGACGGCCAAGATCACTCCATTTTTATCTTAGTTTATTAATTGTATTTTTATTTTAATTATACATTTTTTCTTTTTTACCCTTATTTAAGAGTCTTGTCTTATGTAAGCCCAAGGGAAAAAGTTGTCTTTTTAGTTTCCTTTATTTTAAGGCCTATATATAGAGGCCCATGCTCTTGTATTAGGTAAGATGGAGTTTTAATAAAAAAAAAAATTTTGCACTTTTGTTCTTGGGGAGAACGTTAGTGAGAATCCCTATGGAGGGAATCGTGGTTTCCACCAGCAGCAGGATGGGTCTGAGCTCGTGGCTTGAAGTCCCTTGGTGAAGGGCATCGTATCACCCGTCAGTCTTCGGAAGAGTCCAAGGATCGCGGTTCTATCTTTTTTTCTTTGTATTATTTTTCCTTATTTCCCTAAACCGCTACCTCCTCAAGCCCTCCACCAAGGTGCTGATCCTCCCACCCCCATCACCTCCACACCATCGGCCTACACCAGCCCCTCCTTTCCTCCTCCCTCCCCTTGGCCGAAATCCACCATGGCTCCACCCACCCGCCGGCCACCTCCTTCCCTAGCCCCACTTCCCTCCAAAAATCTCTCTTTCCTTATTTAAGTTGTCATTAATTTGGAAAGATTTTAAATTCAAATAAATCTAATTTGAATTTCAAATCCATCCTCATTAATTACATTAATTTTGGAAAATTGTTTCATTCAATTAATTAATCAATTCTAAAATTAATTGGTTAATTAAACCTAGACACCCCTATTTCGCCCTCTCTATCTTAATCGGCCCCATGCCCATGCCCTCTTTAAATTCTCTTCCAAATTTGACCCCAATCCCCTCTTGCTTGGTCGGGCCCCTCTCCCTTGCCTCCAAATTTCGAATTACTCCTTAATGCTTTCCTTATGGGTTGCTAATCACAATAGGAAAGCAATAAAATCTATTTTCTTTAATTTGAAATTTGAAATTTCTTCCTTAATCTACCTTGTTTTATTTTAGAAAGTTACTTAAACCAAACATATTTGAATTTTAAATAGGTTTTGATTTAAATCAATCTTTCCTCATTTAAGGTTCTAAATAAGGCAAGCTTTAAATCCCCACCCCAAGCCTTACTTGCACCCAACCATGCCACCAGCCCTACCCCTTCCCATATTCATTCTACATCACAAAGTCACCACAATTACATCTCAGATTACTACAGCTTAAACAATTACATAATGATCTATGCTGGTGAATTTCATAACATTCCAGATTGATCCAGTTGGGCACAGCATGACCCATCACGTGGCATTCACCCACTACGCCCTCCAAATTTTAGAAGACGCTCTGGGAGACCTAGAACAAATCGTTATAGGAACACCATGGATGAGGGCAGAGTTAGAAGCAACAGGCAATATAGTGTATGTGGCTCAGTAAGACATAACAGGGCCACTTGTCCTACTAGGTAAGCATAATAGTTTTTTTGTAATGTAATAAATTTTCATATTATTTGTTAGTCAATTTGATTAATTTATAAAAGTCAAAAAAAATTTTTACATTTCAACGTATTATTTATTTGTAAATGTAATAAGTTTTCATATTATTTGTTAGTAAATGTGATTAATTTGTAAAAGTCATAATTTTTCTTTTTATATTTTAATGTATTATTTATTCGTAAATAAAATGAATTTTCATATTTTTTGTTAATAAATGTGATTAATTTGTAAAAGTCATAAATATTTTTTTTACATTTTAACTATTATTTGTTTGTAAATGTCATGAATTTTCATATTTTTATATAAGTGCCTAATATTTGTTTTCTGACCAAGTTACATGGCAACCGAACAAGATAGAGGATGCGGGCGCCGCAGGCGCCCATCCTGTGTGGAGGAACCCACACAGCCACCTATACATAGCATCCATCCTAGCATTTCTTCACTTGCTGGTGGCCACCGAGCAGCCCATCCTGAACAGATAAATTTTTTAAAATTATGGTTTACTTTATTAAAAATATTATTTTTTCAATTGTTGCTTTTCTGAAGTAATACTATTATTCATTACAGGGTACTATATTGGAGACAACTTCACACTTGTTGATAGTATATGAGTGGCCCATCAACTGTCCTAGGTTTATGGAGGCTTTGGTTTTTGTTGGATTGGACAGTGTGAGCTAGATAAGGTACAAGAGAATGGACAACCACTTACTACTCTGGTTAAGAGGTGTGGTCGCCACAGATGAATACTTTTTGCCTACTAGTTGGTGAAACGACTATCACATTGCAGGATGTATCAATGATATTGGGGATACAGATTGATGGACTTGCTTTTGTTGGCCACCCAGTTGTAGGTGCAGGCAGACATTGGTTGAGTTGGTCAGATTACTGTGATGATTTACTTTGGCTGCATCTAGAGGATGATGTTCTGCACCATGACCCTTTCAACCCACGCATTACAGCAAAGTTTAGGATGGGTCAGACTCATGCGCAGACATATGTTCTACATAGATGGTTGAGGTGCACTTTCTGGAGGGACTCATACATAGATCTTTCATAGATGGACTTTTGGAGGCATGTGCGAGCTTACATATTATTTCTGCTTAACTGTCACCTGCTATCAGATACTTCAGGATCAGAAATTCATTTGTAGTACTTGCCACTGATGGAGGATATAGCGATATTCCAGACATATTCACTTGGAGGTGCAGTTCGGGCTCATTTGTATGGAGGGCTGTCTGAGCAACCAAGCCTAAACGGGCCAACATAACATGCTGCATCTACTTGCTGCAAATTTGTGCTTAGAAGCATATACATGTTGGGATACCTCAGCTTCATGTCCCATTTCCAATTCAGCTCGATAGTTTGAGTGTTGGCATCAGGTATGTATTTATATTTATATTAAGAATAGTTGTAGTTATTACTAAAATATTAATACAAATGAATTAGGTGGAATGAGGAACGACTACAGGTGGTACCTATATGGTTTATTTTTGATGTAACCAAGAGTTCCCAAACTAGTCGAAGAACCCCCGATCACAAGAAAGGTATACCAAAAAATTACTAGGTCTCCAAAACATACAGGAGACCAATAAAACTCAAAATAATATGCTTAAAAGACTTGCTTAAACATAACATGACTAAACATTGTTTTTATTTATAAAAAAAGGACAACAATACATATAAGTCACACAACAAACAACTTCATCCTAAAACAGCTTTTAGAATAAAGATACAATGGAGTGGTACTTGTGGAGAGAAGAAAAGGATAAGAAGTCCGAGACGAAGAGAGGAGAAGCTCGCAAGCTTTTCTAGAAGAAGGAGAAGAAGAATTGAAAGAAGCTCGCAAGCTTTTCCAAGAACAAACCCGCAGGTTTTAGATCCCAAAAATTAACACATCATCTCTCTCCCTTTTTTATTACAAAACATTATATATTTATAGAAGAAAAGAGGGCAGCCAAACACCCCTTAATAATTCCAATTAAACCAATCATAAAAGGGGAAAATAGAAGGCCAAAAGACAACACAACAGCCCCCAAAATCTGCACAGAAAACAGGAAGAAAAGCCACAGGAAACCCAGCCAGGGAGCCAGGTGAAAGCAGCCAGAGGGGGACCCGAGGAGCCAACACAGAAAACGGGGCAGAGGAGTCACGGGAAAGCAGCCAGAGAGGAAACCAAAGAGCCAAATTCATCCAAACACAGGATACAAGGGGCGGAACCAGCAGGAACCGAGGAGGCAGCACAAGGGGGCGGAACCTGTAGGAAAAAGGGGAGAGGAACCAGCCCACAGAGAGGGGGAATGAACCTAAATTACTCCACTTAATAATGAGCTAAAAAGTAACTTGAACTAGAGCAATTAATGAACTAAAACAGCAGCTCATCATTAATGAGCTTAGAACCAAGAAGTCTTCAAAGAATACAGCCCAAAACCAAGCAACCAAGCTTAAATCGAGAGGCTATCAGCAGCCCAAAGACCAAGGAATTCACATGATGTTTTGACCCCCACCCCCCTTTGCCTACATCAGATTAATTGATGCAAGCAAAAATTAGGAAAAGCCCCTAATTTTTGCAAGCAAAAACAAAGACTTCCTAGGTAATAGAAAGATACATGAAATGCTCAAATTTAGACAAATTACGACAACTAACACAACAAATTCCTTTGATATAATAAAAATGACGCTTACAAACTTTGACACTTACAAAAACGAACAAAAACAAATCCTAAAGGAGCCCTTCTTTGCTTGAGATGAAAGATACAGGTGAGGTGGATACTTGTGGATAGAAGAAATAGGTTAGAAGCTGAGATGAAAGAGAGGCATAGCTCGCAAGCTATCCTAGAAGAAGGAGAAGAGAGGATTGGAACAAGCTCGCAAGCTTTTCCAAGAAAACCCGTAGGTTTCTAGCTCCAAAAATACTCACATTTTTCAACTCTCTCTCTCTCTTTATTACAAAACACACACACACACATATATATATAAAAGAGGGCAGCCAAACAGTCACCTTACCTCTTTTCAAACCAATGAAAAAGAGGGAAATAGAAGGCCAAGAGACAACAGCTGAAAGGATCCCAAATGTCATCCATATTCATCCCATAATAGCATACAATGGGGGGCTGAATAAGCAAGAACCGAGGAGGCCAACAAAAGGGGGGGCGGAACCAGCAGGAACCGAGGAGGCTAGGGAAGAAACCAAGAAAGCAAGGGGAAGGGGAAGAGCAAGCTCCACTACATACCTTTATGATTTTATGAGCTAGGAAGTGTAATTAATTCTCCAAATAATGAGCTTAAACTTTAGCTCAAGCATTAATGAGCTAGCATCAAGTAGATCCCATCTTTTGAGCTTAAAATCAAGTAGCCAAGGCCCATCCGAGAACAACAAAGGCCCAAAACCGAGAGCAGCAAACAGCCCAAAGGACAAGAAATTCTCATGATGAATTGACCCCCCTTGCCTACATCAATTTTGATGTATAGAGACGAGCTTGATGGGTTACTCAAGAGTCAGATATGTCAAGTACATATATATTTGTAAATTTCATTCATATATGTTGTATTTTGTGAAGAGTATAATCTCGTATCTCTAATAACACAAGTAATATAGGAACCATACACTGCTGAGATCCGTGCACAGGTTCAAGAGATATGCACTTCAGATCAGGACACTTGGCTCTCCAGAGTTCCTTTGATCAGTTGGAAAAGGGTTGAGTGGCACTTTCTTGATCGAGTGCTACGTCAGTTTGGATATTGCCTGTCCACCGATATAATGTCAATGGATCCTAGCTTCATTAGAGTTGATGGATGTGGTAAGGCAGACACAGATTAGGCTTTGTACCACAAGTCCAATATTGCATTGTGGGAGAGCAGGAGAGCATATATTGTTACAGGAGAGACTCGTGGTTGGACTATGATTACAAAGTGAAGCAGCACTTAGCCTGGTTTTGTTCTTAGGCAACACTATATATGCAAAGGCACCAGTGGACCCTCCGACTACATACTATCCCAGATCACCAGCAGAACATCACATGGTAAGTTAAAGTTATATAAGGAGCATTAAATTTATTTTTTTGATAAACTTAAGATGAATTATGAATTTGTGCAGCGAGATTTCTTCGTGAACATGAAGAGGAAATTGCAACCATGCTTCGGGGGAACTGAGGAGACACCCATGTAGGTAGACGTGAACATTGTAGGAGACATGTGCCAAAGATTATGCTAACATATATACATTAATGATGCTCATTATTTTGAGGAGACAGATACTCAACAGACAGTGTTTAGTCCACTCGTTCCTACTGCAGATCCATATGATGCTGGGTCATCCTCCTACCCCGATTTTGGTCCCTCTCAAAGCCACTTCACACTAGACATTGACATCACCTTCACACCTCATTTCATACCTTCTTCCTTGGACGAGCCCCCAGTCAATCAGCCTGATGTCAATGTTCAGGAGCAGCGCCATCTACGTACAAGGCCACTATGTGCACCATAGCATTTCACTCCAAACACTGATGCGATACCACATCGGCATAAGAAGAGGCATTAGTGATTTGTTCCATGTATCTTTTGGTTGCTTTAGTTTTATTTTGATGTTGACTTTATGTATTTCATTATGTTATTATTATTAAAACAAATGTTAGTTGATATTCTGTTTGTATTATATATGATGTTGCCTTTTGATGCTGCTGACAATTCTAATGATCAATCATTGAGTTTTATTTCTTTGAAATGTAGTTTTCACTTTACTAGATGAATAGTGAGTTTAATTAAAACATTACCAAATTTCCATTAGACGCAAACATACACATCCAAAAATCTTAATAAACGTCTACAATAACATGGAATTTAGCAAACTAACACACTTAACAAAATCTAATATACACATCCATAAAACTTAATAACTTCGATGATAATAAACACAAATCACATTCAAACCACATTCAAAAATTACTTAACTAACACACTTAGGAAAGTTCTAAAACAAAAAAAGGCCTTCAAATATTCTTGATCATGATGCGCATGCAAGCTTGGAGTTGGGATTGAGTTGGGCAGCAATTGAATTTGTGCTTAAACCAATGTTGGACACATTGCCAGTCCAATGCATTGAGAAACTCCTCTTTACCTGGCACAACAATCAGATTCGTATATGATTCAACGAGGAATGCATCAACCGCAGGATGCCATTTATAGTAAAGAATATAGTGAGCTATATCAGCAGTCGGGTTGTCCACAATCACATTAAATGACTCATCTTCAAGCATCCAATTTCAACATATTTAGCCTTCAGAACGTTAATCGGCGCTACATATCACAAATGTTCCGTAAACCTCTTTTGTAGAAATCTCAAACCCGCCTCACTCAAATCGGCTTCATCCCTATAATAGGGAATTTCCATAACTTCGACTTGAGTGAGCCATAATATACAGTCTTCCATGTCTAACCAGGAACACATACAGCACCGGTACATGTCATTCGATTTCGCCATCTCCTCTAACACAACATCAGTGGAATGCACTAAATATTTCTTCAATCGATTGATACCCTCCACAATCAATTACTTCAAAGGATTTTTGGTATCCTATTCATTACATACGAAGATATAACAAGCACAAGAAGATTTGTAGAGGAAGTGGAGAATGTAGGATACCAATTACATGCATCCAAACAAAGAAGACATGCTCAATTTATAGCAGAAAACCATCATTTTTAAGAACTATTATTAGTTGGTAAGATATAAATGAATAGCCTGATTTGACATCATTGACAGATTTGACAGTACGAACTAATTTGACAACACAAGTTGATTCGACAATACATGCTGATTTGATAGCACAGACTGATGTGATAATATATAACAACGTTATAGTACCAATTTGTACAGATTTAATAGCACGAACCGATTTGATAGCACAAACTATTTTGATAGCACGAATATTCAATTGAATTGAACTAAATAAAAATATTTTTAATCATTAAATTTTATAATTGAATATATTGTTAAATAATAATTTTTATATTAATACTTAACTGACTAAAATAATTATACATATTAGACCAATTTTCTTAATTAATTCAAATATACTAATACTATTACAATTTAATTCACATAAATTGAATAATAACTTATGCAAATTAATTTTCAGGAGAACTAAACTAAAGAAGTATAAGTACTCATCCTAAACATAAAATTTTATTAGTGAAGAAGCATAGGGATTAGATCACATAACAAAGTAAAATACATCGACACACTTCATACTAAATTTAGACGAAGACATAGATTTTCTAATTTCTAAGCAACATTTGCAAACATGATTGGAGCTGTGTTTGAGTTGGACAACATTTCAGATGGAACTCGAACTCATATTACAGGTCTTGTTAGTCCTCAGCATTGAAGAATTGTTTAAGCTTACCATCAAGTAATACATCCTTCATTCGATCTTTATAGAAATTCAGAATGAACTGGTCAAACCCCGAACAGCAACCACGATATAAAATGACATGCTCAATGTCAAGGTGGCTGCAGTTATTATCTGGCGGGAAATGACCGTCATCTCTATGTCGTTTCATCTCATTGTACGCATCTGTAAGAAACGAGGGCTAACAAGGTGATCATTCTCTTCCTGGAACCTAATTTGAAGAGATTTCCATCCGGCTGCATTTAAGAAATCTCTTGTCCTGTAAAGTTTTACCCTCATTAACTCAGCATGCATATTTCAGAGGCAATCACCCTCGTCTTCTGACCATTCATGTATGTAACACCTAAATATCTCATTCTCATTTGTCTTTTGCTCCAATGAAGTGTCACTGGCTCTTGCTATACAAGCATGCATTCTTCAGCTTGCATCATTGAACCTTTCTTTGTTGGGGATGCCTTTAAGCTTCTCCATATATGGCCAAAATATTCTGAATAACTCAAGTAAAAACTCTACCAATATACTTCATGTGTCTTCTATGCACCATTTAAATAGCAGAGATTAAAAATATAGAACCATCACTAGCAGCCATATAACACAATAGGACTTAAATAGACCTTACAACTTTATAGGCCATTTGATGGATAGGCTATTGCAAGCTACATGAAATATCACTGCACGTTGAACGAGATGTTATAAGGATCCTATGCTCTGAATGATATTTTTAAACAGAGAAATTCAATGCCCACAATAACTACACATTAATTATTTTTTACAGAGGAATTCAATGTCCACAACAACAATTACACATTAAAATCATATTCTAATATTTTATTTAAAAATATGACAAATTGTATACATAATTATTATAAAGTATTCATTAATTAATTTACATTAATTTCTTGCTTACATTTAAAAAAACAATTATATAAGTCACCCATTATATGGGCGACTATAAGTCGCCCATTAAACGGACAACTTACTAATGAGGTTATTAAGGTAAACGGACAACGGGCGACTTTGACAAGTTTTAAATTTTTTTATAATGTTGGTTATTAAGTGAAACAAAGATTAAATGAGGTTTAGTTTAAAAATTTGTCCTTTTTTTCTACTCCTTAATCTCCCTCTTTTCTTTGTTTTTTACTAAAATCAGCAAATTGGTTTCAGCACATAAAAATTTCAGCAAAAGCAACATTCAACATTCAGAAATTCTTTGCTGAAATATTGAATTCCAACAAACCCCTTACGTGATTTCAGCTTTCCTCCACTCTTTTCCTAATTAATTTCAGCTAACTGTAGTTATTTTTTGCAAATGAGTTTCAACAAAATTTCAGAAATTCCTTACTGATTTTCAGCAACTGCCTTCAGCAAACATTGCCATATCCCTATATAATTTCAGCAAGCAACTATAATATTCCTTACCTAAATTTTATTACTTTCTATTTTTTATTTCTGCATATTGACTTCCCCTTCAAGCAGCTGAATTTCACACTGCACTTTCTACACTCTGCTTCTCTGCTCTCAACTATCCACGTGAACTCCAAAGAACACTGGGTGGGGAGAAACGAATGGGAAAAAAATACAATAATGCTTTGGCTTTAGGGTAAGCTTAATATTATAATATTATTAAGGCTCTACTACAGAATTCCACTCATCTTTCCTAACTTTCCCAATCGTTGATTAAGGCACTCTCTAATCAATCCCTTTGCATGCCTATTTTAGTGGGATTTGTTGTTATGCTACAATAACAATAATTAGGATTTAGTTGTTAATTAATTATTAATTAACTCTGATATGAAACTGTTAATAATAATATCTTTATATACTATTAAACTAATTTTTTTAAGACACATTTATATATATATATATCGAAATACTTAAAATTAAAAGTAAAATTTAATGAAAATAAGTTGACATTTAGAGGAAGTTTAGGCTTACATTTATTTTGAACACGTTGGGTATTATACTTCTTCTCTCCTTATTAAAATTTCGTCCTTAAAATTTATTGCTTTATTGGTCGCCAAAGAAATGAGGAAACTTCAGTTTAATATCTTCTTCCATCTCCCAAGTTGTCTCCTTTTCTGGCATGTATTTCCATTCTGCTTTAACATATGGGATCTGACGATTTCTGAGCTGTTTATAATCAAAATCTAAGATTTTTTTTCTGGTTCCTCAATAGAAGTCATATTTTTTTGTAGATCAATTTAATCATGTGAAATTCTCTGATGGATATTTGTAAACCATTTCCTCAATAGTGATATATGAAAAATATTATGAATATCCGACATGTCAGCTGGAAGAGTAAGCCTATAAGCAACTTTTCTGATCCTTTTAATATTTTCAAAATGACTTATATATCTAAGACTCGATTTGCCTCATTGCCCAAATCTAGCTATACCTTTCATAGGCTTAACCTTCAGAGAAACAAAGTCCCTAATTTCAAGCTCTATTTCTCTGTGCTTGGAGTCATAATACTTCTGCTGATGATTCTGAGCAGCTTTTAATCTATCTCTGATTAATCTGATTTTCTCTGTTGCTTCATCAACTAGCTCTGGATCTATTAACTCTCTTTCTCCTGCCTCAACCTAAGTTAAGAGAGTTCTGTATTTTCTACCATAAAGTGCTTCATATGGTGCCACTTGTATACTTGATTGGTAGCTATTATTGTAGGCAAATTCTATCAATGGTATGTGATCCTCCCAGGCACCTCTAAAATCTAAAATACATAATCTCAACAGGTTTCCTAGTACCTAAATGGTTCTTTCAAATTGACCATTAGTCTGAGGATGAAAAGCTGTACTGGAGTGCAAATTTGTGCCCAAGCTTTCATGAATGCTTTTCCACAGCCTAGAAGTAAATCTACTATCTCTATTTGAAATAATAACTTTTGGAATGCTATGCAATCTGACAATATCTTTCACATACAGCGTGCCAATTTGTTTACTGAATCAGTTTGCTTGATAGGAAAAAAGTGTGCTAATTTCGTTAGTCTATCAATAATCACCCAAATATTATCATGTCCATGTCTGAATCTGGGAAATCACATAACAAAATTCATTGCAATCTCTTCCCACTTCCACTCAGGGATAAGTAGTGATTATAGTAATCCACTGGATCGCTGGTGTTCAACTTTCACAATTTGACATGTTTCACACTTAGCTATATATTCAGCAACGTCTTTCTTTATACCTGGCCGCCATTACATTAATTTTAAGTCTTTATACATCTTGGTACTGCCTGGGTGAATTGTGTAGCCGGAATGATGAGCTTCTTGTAAAATTTTCTTTCTCAAGTCCAGATCGTTGGGTACCCACAACTGAAATTTGTGCCTAATGATTCCATCAAAATCAACAGAAAGAGCTGCTCTTTTCTCTAATTGGGCCTGCACCATCAATTTTGAAGATTCACTACTAAACTTTTGAGCTTCTTTGATATGATTTGTTAAAGTGAGTTTTACTGTCATCTGATATAAATATTCCATATTTTTGAAATCTCTAATCTCTAATCTCTAATTATAGATTTTTTATTTTCTTGATCAATTGAACCTCTTGAGTAATCATCCAATCCATCATTCCTGTAAATTTGCGACTCAAAGCATCAGCCACAATATTAACTTTCCTAAGACAATACTGAATATCCAAATCATAGTCCTTAATGAGCTCTATCCATCTTCTTTATCTCAAGTTTAATTCATTCTATAAAAATATATATTTTAAGCTCTGACGATCAGTAAAAATTTTATATCTTACCCCATACAAATAATGTCTCCAAATCTTCAAATCAAATACCACTGCAGTCAACTCTAAATCATGAGTGGGATAATTTCTTTCATGGGGCTTCAACTATCTCGATGCATATACAATCACTTTTCTGCATTAAAACACTTTCCAAACCTTTCAAAGAAGCATCAATGTAAATCTGAAATCTTTATGTTCCTGAGGGAAGTGTTAATACTAGTGTTGTGGTTAGATGCATCTTTAATGCCTGAAAACTCTTCTCTCATTTAATAGTCCACTCAAACTTAACACTTTTTCTCATCATCATAGACAAAGGCATAGCAATTTGTGAAAATCTTTTAATAAATCTTTTGTAGTATCCTGCCAATCCTAAAAAGCTATGAACCTCTATAACATTCTTTAAAATAGGCTATTCCACAAATGCTTTTACTTATTTCTATCACACACAATTTTGACCCCCCTACAGTTAACCTAGAGTATAACAGAGAAGGTAAATCTAAACAAATTTTTCTTACTGGCATCCATTTTTATATGCTTCTATTAGAATCAGTTGAGTAAAAAGTAATATATTCATACGCTCTTAACATATCTAATTTTCATATCTCATAACAGGAAGCATATTTAAGACATTCCGAATAAAATACATCTAATAAAATACAGAGCTTTACTAAAACTTTTTAAATTTTATTTACATACCTAAAAAGTCTCTGTACAGCCTCCACTTAGACCATTATGTACACACAAAACATATGTACACCAAAAAGAATAATCACCCCTTTATGCCTAGTGCCCTACTGGCTCATTCCCCTTTCCTGCAGTACAACCACTACTAATGAGCCAGGGCTCAATAAAATACACAAATAATGTATAAGAAATAATAATAATATTTTGACAAATAATTTAAAACATATTAAAATTTCATACCATACTGATCATAAGAAATGCATAACATCACTTTCTATCTTGTTTACTGTTCAATATCATTAGACAAGTTATATAATGGCTATAGGCTTTTGCACCCTTTCAGCTTTTCAATTCAAGATTTGGTCTGAATTCCTAACTTTTAGAATTTTGAAAATATAGGCTTATCTCGTCAGGTCTTTTTACTTTCACATATCATTCACTTTTCACTTTCCCATATCATTCACTTTTCACAGTCATAAATGTAATCATAACTACTTAATGAATCAATAATAAACTGGAATAAATTGAAATAAATGTTATCATAACATAATAAATATGAATTTGCAAATTTAAAAATTTACTATTTCCTATGTATCGTTTGGGTATCTCACCTCATTCTCTGAGGTAGTCGGGTGATGCTTTTCGAAATCCCAACCTCTTTTTTGTTTATAAACAACCTAAACAAAAACATTTACCTTTTATATACATTCTACCACAAATTCAATCTATATAAAGAAAATCTAACATGCTTACCTCAAAAGCACTCTTCCTCATTCAACCCATAATTTTTTTTACTCCCTAATCTCCCTCTTTTCCTTTCTTCTTTTTTTCCTACTGAAATCAACAAACTGATTTCAACAAACAAAAATTTCAGCTAAAGCAACATTCAGCCTTCAAAAATTCTTTGCTGAAATATTGAATTATAGCAAACCCCTTAACTGATTTCAACTTTCCTCTACTCTTTTCCTTATTAATTTTAGCTAACTGCAGCTGTTTTCTGCAAATGGGTTTCAACAAAATTTCAGAAATCCCTTACTGATTTTCAGTAACTATTTTCAGCAAGCATTGCCACATCCTTACATAATCTCAGTAAGCAACTACAATATTCCTTACCTGAATTTTCTTACTTCGTATTTTTTGATTTCTGTATATTGGCTTCCCCTTCAAGCAGCTGAATTTTCCCAGCAGCCACTACACTTTCTACACCCTGCTTCTCTGCTCTCGACTATCCATGTGAACTCCAAAGAACACCAGGTGGGGAGAAACGAATGGGGAAAAATGCTATAATGCTTTGGCTTTAGGGTAAGCTTAATATTATAATATTATTAAGGCTCCACTACAGAATTCCACTCATCTTTCCCAACTTTCTCAACTGTTGATTAAGGCACTCTCTAATCAGTCCCTTTACATGCCTATTTTAGTGGGATTTGTTGTTATACTACAGTAATAATAATTAGGATTTAGTTGTTAATTAACTATTATTTGTATTGTACGATCAACGTGTCAGTAATAGTTGAGCGAATTAAATCGTCCGCTACGATAACCGAAATATTTTCGTGCTGTACGAACACCTATTCGTACTGTACGAACTTTTTAGTCAAAGGTCATTCAGATGACCCCTTGGGACGATCATTTTTAATGAAGATAGTCCAATACAATATTAATCGTACTATACGATTTGATCACTTTTTCCGACAGATTGTCTAAACAAATTGAATTCTTCTAATCGTACTGTACGAACCTCGATCGTACTGTACGATATGCTGAAAATTTATAAGGAGGGATTTTTAAGGTTTCATTCACTCAAAACTTTTTATTCCTCTTTTCCCTTGACTTGTGCTCGCAATCCTTCTCACGGCCAATGGCAAACAAGCTCGTCAACTGCACCAGGGCAGTTCTTCTTGTCATCCTACTGACAACCGTTTCCAGACTGTGGAAGATGAAGCACCTTATCATTGATACAAGGAAGCCCAAATTACTCTATCCCGCATTCTTAACCAGTCAAGTTTTAGTTATCGTGTAATAGATCTCTTCTTTACTTGCACTCTCCACTTTCTACTCACCCTAGTATTCCCTTATAATTTCGAACTGCTTTATGAAGTTTTTGCTAGTCTACGAGTATCTGCAGATTTCTCCTCCATGACTTCTCATGTCTGCAAATGACCCGTAGAGATTACTAAACAAGATCTAGCTGAATACCTCCACATATCCACTAAAGGGGTTCAACCCCATACTCTATCATATAGGGGAGACTACAACTGGACCACTGTCAATATAGTTATTAGGAATACTTTTCTAACATCAACCACTTGTCCAATCCCTAAATTAAAACGCTCGCATCATTCAGCATGTTCTCTGAACTTCTGTTCTTCCTAAAGCCGGAGATAGGGTAAATATCACTCCTCGATTATATGTAGTCACCTACTTGATCATGTCTGATACTATTTTTGATGAATCCCAAATGATCATTTCTTATCTACACAACCTCACTTACCTTCGCTCATGCTCAACCAGTCATAAGCACAATCTTGCATTAGGCCACCTAATTGCATATATCCTAAACCAAAAATATCCACTTATGTATCCCACAACAGCAGACAAATTTCCCATTTTCTACTCTGATGGCCCTTTCCATGTCTTCTTTTGTCATCACCAAGGGGATAGCCCAAAGAAGAGCTGAATTTCAATGAGGAAGGGGGAGTTGGTCCAGCACCAGCATAGGCACAAGAATACCATCCATATTCCTACAAGGCATTGATACAACATTTTGATCGATTAAAGGCTCAACTGGATAGCCATATTCAGCAGCATGAGACAGACATGGTATGTTTTGGTGAGCAATTTGACACCATTCACTGCTATTTCTAACCGTCGCCGTCTGATCATGTTTCCTACTTCTAAGATTGTGTGTTTCTTTGGAGTCTTTTTGTTATCTTTGTGTTGTGGTCTTTGTTGTTTGTTGTTTTTGTCTTTCTCTACTTTTTGGTGATATCAAAAGGGGGAGAAGTTAGTTGTTTGTATTTTGTGCTTGTTCTATTAAAATTTTTATCTTTGTTATTTATGTTTTCATACGTATTTTCATCTAAAAAAAAGAATAAAAAATGAAAAATAAAAAAAATTAATAATTTTTTTACTTTCCTCTGCTTTTCAAAAAATATCTCATCTATTGAGGGGAGATTAGAAGAAAATATAAGCTCTTGCAATTTCAACCAAAAATATTTGTCATCATCAAAAAAGGGGAGAATGTTGCAATCCAGAATCCTGAGCTTGTGATTTTAATGATCAAAAATATTATTGATTGAATTTTTATTTCTCATACTATTATATATTGCATATATGTTTTTGTGTATACTAACATTTCAGGTACATCATGCAAGAAAATTCAGGACTTAAGTTTAGGTAGAATAGGATGACAAAGAATCTGTAATATTTATTTCTTTTATTTTTAAATTTCTTGAGTCATAGTCCTGTAAAAGGTGTATGCTATGTTGGTGACTGTGCACACACACAGGGGAGTGAGAAAATAATTTTTAATTTTTTGAACTAATCATACTGTACAATCAGATGTTTTTGAAACGATTTAAAACGACTAATCTTAAATTAATTTTCTTTAACCTAATCGTTTAGTACGATCAAAATTATACTGTACGATCTATTACAAACAGAAACCCTAGCTGCCAATCAAAATTAAGTAAGTTTTTAAAATTTCAATCTCTAAACTGATCGTACTGTACGATCCCATTCATACAGTACGATATTTGAAAACTTGCTTAAATAAATCCCTAGGATTAGTCAATCAAATCAAGGTTTAATTAATATAGTCGATCATACTATACAATTTTCAGATCGTAGTGTATGAAGCATGCACATCCTGATGATTGTCTTAGATGAAACTTTGATTTTTGAATTAATCGTAATGTACAATGCCAATCGTCCAGACAATAGCCAAAGACAATTTTAAATCGTCCCAATAATAGTCCTGTACATTCACATAAAAATTGAACTGATCATACTGTATGATATTCAGATCATACTGTACGATCAGGTATACAGATTTTGAATTGTTCATCCCAGGGTTGTTCTATCACACTGTACAACATCTGATTATTAAACTAATCATACTGCACAATCATCCATCGTACTGTACAAATAGTTATGACTCAATTGAAATTTCAGGGTTTTTGGAGACCTTATATAAAAAGATTTTCTTCTTTTGTTCAGTGAGAGAGACTTTGGTTGTTGAAGGTATTCTGAGAGAGCAAAAAGAGATCTTCGAGAGTGGAGAAGGAGAAGGTAAGTTTTAGTAGAGGGAGAAGTAGTGTGGGAGTTCACACGGTTGCTCCAATCAAGCTTTCACCTTGATTCCTCAACAGGGCTCTGTGGATCTACTTGGGGTGCTCTGGTAAGAAATGCTTCAAGGTCAAAGTTTGAGGTCCTCTGCCTTCACCGGAAGGGTGAAAAAGGATTGCAAGGTACTCTGCCTTCATCAGGAGGGTGAAAAAGCTTTCAGGTTCGCTGCCTTCACAAGAGGGTGAAAAGAGCTTCCATGGTTCTCTGCCTCACCAAGAAGGTGAAAAGGATTCCGATTCTCCACTATACCGAGTTGGTGGAAGTGATTCTTGTAAGGGATTCTCCGCTTTGCTATGGGGGATAAAGGAGAGACTTAAAGAATTTGTGCAATACCCGGAGTGGAGGACTCGAGGAAGTGGACGTAGGTCATTATTTGATCGAACCACTATTAAATTCTGGTGTGTTCATTTTAATTTTTATTTTCTATATTTTACTTTTCTGCGATTTATTTTCCTGAAAATTGCACGTTGAAATTGATGTTATATTGATTTGATTGAATTATCATCACCATTGTTGTGATTGTTGTTTAGTTAATTTGCTTCTGCATCGGGTGATAAAGTTATTTATTTTAAGCTATTGAAAAAACTTCATAAAGAATTTTTTTGTTTTAACGAAATTTTTTAAATAATCAATTCATCCGCCCTCCTTTTTGGTGTGCCTAGGGATAGTTCAACGAGGCTTAACATCCTCCATTGAACTTTCAAGATTTAAGCTATCAGACTTGTTGATTTTGATCTTCTTATCCATCATGCTCGAATCTAAAATCTTTTTAGACTAAAGCTCAAATATCAATAATTAGGTTGGTAAAATATTTCGAGAAAACTAAATAAAGATGGAGAACAAATACACCAAAGATCACAATTGAAAGAAATATAAGTTTACATGATTCAATGATACCACCAAAACTAAGGTACATAGAGATTAAATATTTCACTATTATGAATAGGAGGGTTGAACATGAAGATTAAGACCTTATAGCCATAAATCTTGGAAAATTAAAATATGAATGAATCTTGAGTTAAGTGGACACTAATCTTGAAAGTCAAAACTAAATCTTATAAAAGATAATTGAGGCAATTTAGGCAACACACTCAACAAATACCATCATAATGCTTTGTGTTAGGTTGCAAGAACATTTATCATCAGTAAATTAGATGCATACAGATGGTTTGAATGCCAAATGATATTGCAAATTATTGTTGACCTATGACACACGAACCCTGAAATCCCGCACAAATCCTATGTATGCCTCACCTCATATAGAGCTAGGACATCAGACGACGTGTTTCGCACAAACTCCCCACGCCTAAGTCGTGTCACACACGATCTTCACATTTCTGCCTCATCGTTATAGCAGAACGAAGCGAAATGCCTCGTATCTATGCTTCCCGCTTCTTCTTCCCGCAAACGAGACTTCTTCCTCATAGCAGCAAGCCCTCTGTCCGACTTCTATTCCCTATTTGAAATCCCTCCAAATCGGCTCATCTCTCTAACTCCACTAGCCCCAATCCCATCTAAGCCCTGTGTCGAAATCCACTTGTTGCCAGCCCTTCAGATCCCTGCCCAGCTCCTCACAGACTACCAATCGACTCCCCCAGCCGACACTCACTGTCGACCAACTCCTACGCTAGATCCCGTCACTGTGCAGCCTTCTTCTATGCTTGTGCCAACCGAACCAGCTACCTGATTCAATCGATCTAGCACCCACCATCTCCCTCTCAACCGAAGGCTTCCCTACTCCATTCGACTCCATAACCCATCGCCCTTCTCACAACCAAACCATAGACGAACTTCACAACTCCAGCCAAACCCAACAGCTAGCTGATCTCCCTGATTTCCTTCACCCGACGCAAGCCACACTTAGTTGAACCCCTAAATCCCGTCAACTTGCTTGCACTCTTCACAGCCTACGGCCGAATCCGTGCCCGATGTCCAATTACAGTGCCCATTCCACCTCCTCTGCGTCAGCTAAGCCCTGACCTGCCATGCCGATCGACATCCAGCACCAGCTGCAAGCCAGCCTGTTCGATTCCTTCGATTCTCCTCCTGTGCTGATTGATCAAACCGCAATACAGAGGAGCTCCAATAGAGAAGGTTTATTTATAAGTTTTTTTACTATTATTTATTTAATTTAAGTTTTTTCTGTCATTATTATTGTAATTACTATTATTATCATTTAAAAAAGAGAAAAGAAATAAAATAAAAAAAAAGAAAAAAAGGAAAAAAAAAGATAAAAGAGAACAAGAAGAAAAAAATGAAAAAAAGGAAAAAAAAAAGAAAAAAATGAGAAAAGAGAAAAAGAAGAAAAAAAGGACTTTTGTGTACATTTTCACCGTCGATGTCGCCTCACGAAGATATAATGTTCTCTAACTTTAAATCCCGTTCTCAGTGCTTGCAGCGCGGCAAGCAACCACCTATGCATGTTTTTCTTAACGCGGTGGGAGGGAACTCATCGTGGTGCTTGTGCCGAGGAAGGTGAGCCTCGTGCACATTTTTCTTAGCGTAGTGGGGTAAAAATTAAGTACTCGTGTATGTTCCTCAATGCCTACAGGGAAAGAATTGTGCATTTTCAGACAGATACCCCCGAAAACCCATGCACTCCTTTCTTGGCGTGATGGGATTGAAGACTACGGCCGCGATGTCATCCGACACTAACCATGCACGTCTTTCTTAACATGGTAAGAAGGCTAAGACTCTCCAAATTTTCTCTAAATAGAGGAGACGTCGGATGCCGAAATTCAGACTGAAATGTACAGAATTCAAATGAATAATAGGGGACCAAATTTGAACAAATGCAGGGACCTGATCTTGAACTGAACAGCAAGGAACCGAACCCTAAACTCTAAAATGTACAATAAAATTAAAAAAAATGCAAATGCTAAATGATATTTCAAATCACCCAAACAAACATGAATGAATGAGCAGGGAACTCATGGTAGATGAAATTCCAAGTACTACTTGTGTACAAACAAAGATCAGGTGACCAATGTACAACGCTCATGTAAGTAGCACTCTGCAAGCAAAAGGGACATTAAACTCCTACGACCGAAGCTAAGCAAACGCATTAACTCTTTGAAAATGAAAGAGATTGACAAGTGATGAATGCAATGACTTGATAACTAAGATGTGTGCTAGGAGTTCAAAATATATTTAGTTTACATGCAATCAGTGTTGCTTGATTATCAAGAGGCATGGTAGTCTCCTTACAGGCAATTTGCAAAAGACAGCAACATCATGATTCACCCACAATCACATATGAAGAATGCAACACAACTAGAAATGAAGGTTATGATGAAGATAACCCGCTTACAACCAATAGTAGCTAGCTGATAAGCAAGTGCATTGACTAGCTTATGAACAATGATAGTGGATGTAGCAACTTGCCAGCTAATATGTATAGGGAAACCAATAATAAATGTAGCTCGACTGGTACTCCATATTGACACGCAAACAAACATACAAAACCTGCTTGTAAATGATAATGTTCCCTACAGATATATGCATGTAACGTGCAACAAATGTTAGGACATTCGTTCGAGCAACAGTAATTCAGTTTCAAGCAAACACATCAATCCTCTTCGAGCAAAGGTAGAGAGTCTACAGCAAATACAAGCGCCCTCAATCCCCAGGGACATCCAATTTGTTGCCAAATTGGGACCTTACTAAGCCTCCAAGCTTAAGGTGAATGCCTTCGCAACTATCTAAGGAAATGATGGAAGATCAGGAGATGGAGGCTTCCGAGGGATTCAATCGACTGCTGAACCCGTTGGTTCTCTATCTGAAGAAGATGGAATTGGAGCTTAATTGTACGACCTTCTTGAATATTTTGAGCCAACCAATGTTGTTGCCTTGTGATCATACCGTGTGCATTTCTTGTGATGGGATATCCACAAATGATAGATACAATTGTCCTAATTGTGGACTACCTTATGAACGCAAAGATTTGAGACCCATCACTTATATTGAAAAGTTCCTTACTATTTACAAAAATATAAGTTCAATTATTTCAACTTTGCAGCAAGGTTTCTCATTTGACATAACTGACGTGGATGTACCTACTCCCGTCTAGTGTAACAACCATGCTGAGAAGAGGCGCACTCATTTTGCTGGAGCTGAAGGTTTTGTTGATCAGGTACAACTAAGCCCTCTAATTGGTAATTTAGAAATTCTGATAGTGATCGTTGGGATAAAGAAGGGCCACACAATGTAAAGATGAGGTCCGTTGATATGTTACCATAAGAATGTCTTAACTATGGCACTAAGCATGCAAGGTTGAATGGTGATGTAGAGTCAAAGAATGATCAGTTAAAAAATATCTCATCTCTGCAGAAATATCAAGGCTTCTGGAGAAATGTCGCACTATTTGAATGGAGGACAAATATCCGGATATCAACCTTCACAACCTAATGTCCTACATAAGCATCATTAAATATTGCAGTTGCAAGTTAAAGGGAGTTGCTCCTGGTTGTTATGTCAAGGACTATAGGAGAAGCTTACACGTCTCATATGCATATCGGATACTAGAATATCGTTGGGATATTGAAAACTACCTTGTGCTTGGTCCTGTTCATGCTTCAAGGAGACTACCTTTTGACAAATCAAAGACAAAAGAACCTAATAGTGCATCAGTTGAGCCTTTGGTTTCATCAAATTATGATGCCTCATTCTCGAACATCCAAAGGATTGTAATCCCTTGAAAATTGATAGGGTATTGCAAGAGAAGCTTGAGACCACTAAGGCATTAGCTTTGGGGGCAGGAACTGGTGTTCACCATACATTGTTCCTCAATGCTATTTCTGCCAATGATCTGCAAATGTTGTATGAAAATGCGCTGCTAAACACTACCACCAGATTTGCAACACTCGTATAAGCGGACAGAAGTCATTTTCTCAAGCTTCAAATAAAATTTTGCAAGGACTCTAATGGAAATCGCTTAGCGCAAATA
Organism: Dendrobium chrysotoxum; assembly: GCA_019925795.1. Lineage (NCBI taxonomy): Eukaryota > Viridiplantae > Streptophyta > Magnoliopsida > Asparagales > Orchidaceae > Dendrobium > Dendrobium chrysotoxum. The sequence continues at coordinate 20,925,628 of CM034304.1, read as the reverse complement.
ATTATATTTAAATACTTAAATGCTCCCCCTTCATGCATTAAAATATGATTACCCGCATGGGTCCCTATGAGTGTGATGTATGCACACACGTGATGTCTGAAGATGTTGCGCAGGTTAAGAAATAAACTTAAGTTTGAGCCTGATCCTTTTATGTAAATAAATAGGAGTTGGCATGGCTAAAACCATCAAACAAATGTACAGTCACGACGGCAACCGGGATATTTGTTTTATATGTTCATATTAAGTCTTCAAGATCAATTACAAGAAAAATTAACTAATAAAGGCATAAAGCCGACAACAAACCCGATCCTCTGTCGGCAAGTAGCAAAATGAAATTTTTCATAAAAACCCCGATGATGGTCATGTTGATAGAAAATCTCAATTAGAGGAGACCCCAAACATTCAAATGCCTCCCAAATTTCCATGAAAACTTAAAACTCAAAATCACCAAAACTTAAGATGTTTAAAATTGAAATAAAACACCAAAATACTTAAAGCAAAAATACTCATCCACAATCCGCAATAGTTTGCCGATGTAGAAAAAACTGAAATCACTTCAGCTCACAAAGAGCAAATGTCTGGTCGAGAATATCACTAGAATTTATTCTCAAATCATCTTTTGCCAGTGAGGACTTGGTACGTGTCCTCTAACCTATGGCTTCGCCGTCAAATAGCACCACAGGTAAACGGTTATGATCGGGACCCTCTAACAGGGTGGTTTTGCTGCCAAATGGCACCATTAAATTACAGTCATGGTCAAAGCCCGTATGCTCCCCAACGACATTAAATTTTTAAGTAATGAATCAATAGGATATAACTGATAAGACACAAAGCCCTTTATTAGCTAAGGTGGATTCAAAATCTTCCCCTTGGACAAATATTCACCCTAGGCCTACAAGATACCCTTGGACGAAATAACCCATGGTTGCAAACAAAGATCCTTCCAGGTTGGGTCAACTACCTCCTCTGAATAAGTAGACTAAGGACTATGATGACAAAATTATGGGATCTTAATAAGGTCTATCATCACTCCCCCCACCATCCATTTAAGTGCAAGACATTAAATTTTCAATTTTAAAATCAAATTTTTAAATATCAAATCATACTGCTACTATACGCCGGATACTATGTATCTATTTAACGACAAGCCTTAATCGAAAGTTCTCTCTCGCTATCGGGAGGGGTAATTAACTATAGAGGCTTACACCTATAGGAAACCTGAACTCAGATCATAAAGTCCTCGCAAAATGAGGACAAAATCTCTGAGTAATGTCTAATTCAAAACTCAATCTACCTTCTGAAAATTTGCCTCAGAACTTAAACATTAACAGTTGCTATCAGAAAATATCTCAAGTCAGAAAAAAAGTTGACATAATTGCAAGATACTTCATATATGAAAATACTTCAACAAAGCTGACCTGATATGACTGCCTTATCTATTCCCAATTCATTCACTGTCCTGAAATAAAATGAACACAAATTATATCCATATAGCAGATGAGAGAAAAATAGAAAACATGAGCACGATTAGATAAAGGAATAACTTACTTTAGATGTAAATCTTTTATAAACCTAAGCTCATCGATTCCAGATACATTAGATACGCCACAGCTTGCTGCCTTCTCCCCTGCCTAAGAAATGTAAGATTTGGGACTCAAGATGCCTAACCCAGGCATCTATGTTTGCAGTAACTAGCGATCATAGATTACCTGCAAAAGTTTGTTAGTTGTTTTTCCCATAGCAGAGAGAACAATCACTGGCTTTTCATCCGGACAACTAAGAATGAGATTTGCAACCTCCCTCATCCTCTCAGCGGTTGCTACTGAAGAACCACCAAATTTCATTACAATGCTCAACTGTTCAGCACGGCAATCGGCATTTTGCCACTCTATTTCATCTTTTTCCACGACTGTAGAAGCGACTCTCTGGCAGCAAATTCTCAAATTTCTTCCCCTTAAGCATTGAAACAGTCTCCTCTTTTTAGAGACCCTGACAACATGCTCAAATCCAGGCGCGTACTGCTTCTTTAATAACGAACCAATCGAAGTCTGACAATCCTTTCCAAATCCTGTGACACTAGCTTGAACCCCGATCTGAAATAAGATCGCCATGCGAAAACACAAGGGCTCTTCCTAGCCGCAGATCCAATACTACTACCATTCGAAGAATTAGAATGCAGAATTTTATCCGTGATGTATTTCTGAAGATCTTTGAGGCTAATCCTTAGAAACTTATGCTTGATTCAGCCCTCAATTAACCGATTGATAGAAATGACTACAGAAAAAAAAACGTGAACAACGAGAAGGCACATTGAAAACACAAGCACCCTCCTGGAAACGAATATAACGTATACGAAGAAGATATTCTAGAAATCAAGATAAGTAGAAGGATTAGAAACTGGAAGATCGACCATGAGCTCCGCACGGAGAGGAGAGAGAGAAGAACGAAGAGGGTAAGGGTTCCCTGCAGCATTCTTCTCCCGCTTCCACGTGAAGCCGGAGCTTCAATGGGACGCGGGTAGAAGGAGACACGACATTGGCGGTCTAAAAGGCGTTGGAATGTTGTCTGTCTTCAAATAGAGTAGAGGGAAAAAAGAGTCTTTAAATGGACTAGAAGGAAAAAGATGAAGCGAACCGGATTTCAACGTTCTGATCAACGGTTCAGGCTTCCTTTGTTTATTTGGTACTTTTGTAAAAGGTAGTTTTAAGAAATATCGGTTCAGAAAAAGGAGTTTTCTAACGGAGAAGCATATATAAAAAGCTTTTTCAAAACAGCAGAAAAATGACAAAAATGGAGTTATTGAAACGAGGTTTGACAAACCAAACAGTAAAAAAAAAAAATTTTACTGCTTTAAAAAGGAATAAGCACCAAAAACGCCCAATCAAACTAGGCCTCAGTTTGTTGTGCCGTTTTAGCAAGAGGAATACGGAATACGGCGTTGTGTTGTGATAGTTTTTACTCGCAAATACAACACAGCCCACCTTTATTGTTGGTCGTCCGGAGTTTTGGCTAACAACTAAATTCTTATGTTTAAAATTTATGTATGTAATATGTATATCAGTTTATCTTTATTGTATCAAAAGTTCTTTAAAAAATTATGAAAAATGGTTCAGTGGCAATGGGCGGCGATGGCTACCGTGGCGGTGGGAGCGGTCGCCAGCTGTGATGGCGGGCGGCAACAGGCAATGAAGCTCTAGTGTATTTAAAAATTGATCAAATCAAAGGAATTCTAAATACACAAAAAATGAACTAGAGGGTGAACTCTAAATACACTAAAATTTTGTACTGCATTTGATTTACTTCCAACGAAGCATTAATATTCCTCGAATCCCTGCATTTAGAATACCTTATACTATTTTACTTCAAATCAAATTGCCTCTTATTTGTTAAGCGGGATAAAAAGAATGTGAGGGAATGGTTGGATCAGACAAATTAGTTTCACATCAACTTGGCAATCATGGGTAAGCCGTTTTTAATATTTTAATGATGTAATATATAATCTAAACAGTTACGTAATGTTTGAATGATCAAATTTATTATGTAATAAGGCATTTCATTTTTTTGAGCCTCTTTCAAACTATATAAGTTTGAAGTTGGTTGTATCATATGCGTGTTTGAATCTCATTTGAATATGTTCATTATATCTTGATGCTCGTGGTGATGTATTACTTTAATGAAGCAAAATCCATTATATCAAATCCTCCTATAAAGATAATAATAAAATATATTATTATTTTCTTCTTAGATGAGATATCCATATCTAATCAACATCAATCTCCCTTTAAGTGTCTAATCCTCCCATAATTTAAACATTGATTATAGTGCAAATGAGGATGATGCAAGCTTAGTCATACCATCATTTCTAAATTAAAAGTTGAGGAAGGTGATGTTGTGGGCATATAAGATACAAATAAATGTAGTACTGTGGGCTTAAAGGATGCAAATGAAGGAAATGATGTGGATCTACATGATGCAAATGATGGTGGTCAAATGAATGTTTCAATACTAAATTGTCCATCGGGTAATAGAACCCCACTTTTTGATGTACCTGAATTAATAGAAAAGTGAAGTATTTTGATTCTCCATGTAGCTTCCGGCTAAGAATAACAATTATTGATATGAATAACACTTTCTAACTCATATCCTATAAATGGCCTGAAATTAACTCCAATTCAATGACTATTAATATAATGGCCTCTTGTTTTCCTTAATGCATTTAGAAGTAGGGCAATTTTTTTAGAATAAAGATGAGTTAAAAAAGAACTTACATCTATAAGCAATAAAGAGGAACTTTCAACTCAAGGTACAAAAAAATCAAGAAACAAAATTTGGTATGGATCACTTTTAAATAATATTTAGGAGCTTGTAAGCTTCCAAATTGACAAAATTAGACATATTTGAGACGGAGCCATGAATCAAAACATATTTTCACTTTAAATGTTATATCAAAAGATCATCTACAAGGTCGATTATGAGTTATTGGACATAATTAAGGAGACGCTCTTTTGATATGACCCTAATTTGAAGTTACATACGACAATCTCAAAAGTAAAAGGGATTATATAGATGATTTATCTAATAAGAAGGCTTAGCAGTGTCATGAGCAAGTTATCACATATATAGGAGTATCCCCACAAGCATCCTTTTACTACCAACATATATGATCATGATAAATGGGAAGAATCTATGGATAATTTTTTATATCTAACTTTACACTTCAAGTTGTTTTAAGCATGTTTTCTTCTCGTTAGGTGTTTGTATATATAGCTTCAAGAGCACATGTTGTCCAGTATTAAGTATGCACATAATATTTTTGAATACAAGATGTGAAGGCACCTTGTTCATAGCAATGGCCCAAAGATTGGAATTAATACCTAGAATTATCTTGTGGCATTTATAGTTATTGACTATAAAAATATTGATTCATGGATGCATTTCATAATCAATGGAGAATATAGTTTTTTTGTTTATAAAAGATATAATAGTATTTTTAATGCTTCATCAATAGTATTTCCAAAGTCAAGTCATGGAGCTTCCACTCATCATGTTGCTATGACATATCATGATAAAGTTCAAAATCAATATTTGTCACGAGGAATCACTTGGCTTCTAAAGCCTACATAAGAGTTGAGTTATATCATCATTTTAATAAATTGTGGATGAAGAATCCATTCATAGTTTCTTACCTAGAATACGAAGTTAGCTTTGAGAGGTGGGCTTATGTTTTTCCCTAAGAACCATTACAACTTGATGACAATTAATTTTAGAGAGCTTTAAGAATGTTACCATAGTGCATGCTTATATCTATCGACCTCTTTCTTAGAGTTTTTGAGGCACACAATATAGAAATTATTCTTTGATAGATAAACCATTACAATAAATTCAAAATTGGCTTACAAGCTGGAAGCATGTTAGATGCATATAATAATAATATATATCTAATTAAAAATGAGGATACCTCATATCAGTTTCTAGATGAAATAAAGAGCATTGACATTCTACCCACAATTGTAAAGCTGAAGAATGGTTGTCTAATGAAGAATATAAGGCCTCAAAGGAAGAGAAGGATGTAGTGCAATATAAGTGCAAATGATGTGGGGTGAAATGCTTTAATCAAGCTACTTGTAGGGACAAGTTCCAGCAACCTTTATTACATATTGTGCTATATTTTTCTTTTCAAGAATGCAACATTATAATTATATTTGATGTTAGAAGGATTTTCTTTCATTTTGTAATGTCCTATCAAAATCTGTGTAAAATGATTTAATAAGTTGTTCTATTTAATTTAATTATTTTAGTAATGGTATTGAATTGTGCTACTCCATGTTGTTATTCTCTTCACTGTGATGCCACATTGCTTCTATTAAACTTCAAAAGATCCAAACTACTATATATCTTAATCAAACTTGGTTTGAAAAGGTTTGAACCATGTTTAAATGATTAGAAACCTTTTTGAACCTAGTTCATATCTAGTTAGATCCATGGTTGAACCTACTTCACCAAGTTTAAAATTTACTCGAGCCCTACTCAAACCTTAGTCAAATATTGAACTAAAATCTTCATTGATTAAATTAGAAATGTGGTTCAAATCAGATTCAAATGTGATTCAAACCTGATTCAACAAGGGTTCAAACCAAATTTGAATGTATGTTCAAATTAAGATTTGAATACAAAGCAGTTTAAATAAAGTTCATTCACTATAAACAAGAGGATCATTTTAGTATAAAATGAACTTTCAGTTTTTTTTTCCCAAGAAAACAAACAACATGGATATTTCTCTAATTAAGGTTATTATTGGGCATATAAACTCAAATTTTCCTATATATATATATATATATATATATATATATATATATATATTGGGATGATTAAGTCCCATATAACTTTATCTAGAGAAATATCCCCCAGGTTCATTTCTGATGAAAATGTACTTACTAATATATATATTGTACTCATATATAACACGAAGAAGTATGAGAAAATAAACCACTGATTTTAAAATTGCTATTTTTGTAATCAAATCATTAAGAATAACATACCTTCTTGAAAGATACAAATGGTATTCTATAATATATTAAAAAAATAAAAATAGGATTTTGACAAAAAAAAGTTTACATTCATGGTGACTTTCTATATAAGATAGGGTTTATTTTATTTTGTGTTATAATTTTTCTCTAAAGGGAAGCCTTTATAGTTAATTTTCCTTTAAAAGCAAGCATTATGGAGTAGTAATTCAAACTTATGCCTAAGAAATACAATAGGACTTATAACTTTCACCCCGCTAAGAGTTTAAGAAAACTCAACTCTTTTGGGCACACAATCCTACCTAGAGAGGACCGCGTGCCAAATAAATCTACCTAATTGCTTTAAAACCATTCAATCAAAATTTTTATATGAAATGCAAAATAAGCTAAGCTATTGTAAATTTAGGAATTGTGACTTACATTTTAGCCACCAAACTAAGCTGCTCGAGTATGAGGGGTGTGCAAATGCTCCTTGCTAATACAAAATTTTATTTTATTTTATCCTTAGGGGCTTTTTACTTTGTTTATTTTGATTCCAAGATGTTTTCATTTCATTATTTTGTTTCATTGAAATGATTTTGACTATAAAAAACTTAATCGTTAAAAGAAAAACTAAGTTATCCTATAATCAAGCATGCAAATATCTTGAACACCCGAGTGAGGTTCTAATTTAAATTAGAAGTTTCAAGTTGTATAAATTAAGAATTTGAAATGTCAATCATATTTAAAAGTTGATCATTTTATTCCCTAACTAAGGATTTCAACTCTTAGTTCTAATCAAAAGTTGCAATTAAGTGACTTTTATTATTTTTTTAGTTTTAGTTAGTAATTTTTTTTAAGGAAAAAGGCTTAATATTTGCAACATAATAAAGTAGAATATAAAATATATAAAATAAATCTATAAAAAGTAAGTTCCCTATCCAATATCTAGTCTGTGCTAGGTTGTGAGGGTGTCACTCTATCATTGGTTTATTTGTTTTTTTTAATTTTATATAATTCTATTCAAGAATGATTTTAATTTAAATTTATAATATTTTATGGCTTTTATTCGATAATAAATTATGTTCATACGAAATTTAAAAAAAAAGAGAGAATTTCATTTTTTATTTATTATTATTTCAATTTATTTATTTTATTTTTCTTTCTATCTTTTAAGCTTCTAGAAATTTTTTTGATGACTTTTTTTGAATTATTATTAAATTTTCTTTATTTTAGGTTATTTATTTATTAATTAAATTACAATAAGAATTGTTTAATTTTTTCTTAAATTTTAATAACCATAAAATACATAAAATAATTATTGAGATCAAAGATGAATCTAAGAATATTCCATAAAAATTTTGAATTATTTTAAATTTTTATGAATTTTTAACTATTTTTAAATTTTTTTATTGAAAGAAATTCAAAATGATTTAAATGATCTCTAAAAATTATGAAACAAAAAATCTCAAAGGTTTGAAATAATCTCAAGGGGCTCTCAAATAAATTTGAATCCATTTACATTTTTTGAATTTTATGAAATTTTTATTTAATTTAATAACTCTATTTTTATGTATTACTTAAAATGGCTCTAAATTTAATGAAACTCCTCACAGAGGTTAGGAAGAACCTCACGACAGTTTCTTGAAAAAAAGTTGAGCCAATTTATTTTTTATTTGATTTATTACGATTTATTCTATTTATTAATATATTTTATTAAGAAAACATTTAAATATAATTTATAATTTTATTCTCTTGAATTTTGGTTTCGACTAGTTCTAATGATCATGTAAACTTTACTAAAATTTAATTGAAATTTTTAGTGTATTTTCCAAATTCTAGGTCATTTGGTGTCCTAATGAATTAGGAAATTAAGGTTCAAACTTTATATACGCCAATGAGTTTAAACTCCAAGGAAACTACTTTTGTGGGTCAAGAATAACCCAAAGATGATTTTCTTGAAAGTTTGAAGCCATTTTAATTATTTTTATTTTTTAATGATTTATTAATTTTTATACAGGCTTAGGCTTTAGTATTTAGTTAATCAACTTTCCTATTTTAAAATTCTATTAAGACTATTTTTCTCTAATTTTTTGGTTTATTATGATTTCATTGCTTCATATTTTGTATTTTTTAATTTATTTATAATTTTTTAAAGTTTTTAGGTCAATTTTTTTTATTAAAACCCACTGACGAACTCATGCGTTAATCAAAATAAAGATTACAAGTCCTTAAGAGAGACCTTTAGCTCACTATTGCTCAAAAGAGCTACAAAACAATAACAAAGAAAACCTAAGAGCATAAGGTTCCCTCCAAGAACCATTACAAAAAATCTTAATAACATTCTAGGGTGGCTAGGAGCCATCACCCAAAAATAGGAGATCAACAGATAACCATTCAGCCCAATTCTCCTGCAAAAAAAAAAAAAAAAGATTCTCGACAAACTTATGCATAGAACCATCTTACCTGCAAAAAGGTATATCTTCAAAACCAAGTGATATAACTTCAAGTAATAAAAGTAATGTACAACTGCAATGTTGATAAAGCACAGACCACAGTTGCAAACCCCTGGTAGATAATTCAGGAAAAACCAATCAAGATCACTCTCAATATAATCAACACAAATAGGACATCAACCATATAGCCACAGCTAAAGAAAACACCCTAATAAAAGCCACAAACAATAATAGTGTAAATAGGCAAAATAGTTAACACCAAGATTTTGAATAGTAGCACCTAAACAAATAGACATCAACACCAAAATCTGAAACAAGAAACCAATTAAAAGAACACTGCAACAGAACTAGCATCGGGAAAGAAACTCAGTCCCAGATTCACAAGCCCAAGCACCAACCCAATCCAAATAGCCCTCACTAAAAAACCAACACAGAGAATCAGCCAAAACAACCCCAATAAATGGCTGTATAGAAAAAAAATCAACAAAAAAAGCAAAACAAAGACAAAACACCACGAACCAGACCACTTAATAAGAACCCAAATCAAGACCAGCAATAGATGGTCAGAAAACCAACCACCACCACATAACAAATACAGAAAAACACACCCTAACAAAACCATCATAACAGAAAAATGAAAAACCAAAAACAAAAATTTACCTCCTAAAATACAACAGCTCAGATTTATCTAAAAAAGTCATACCTCTCAATATGTGGGGTAAATTTAACCCAGAGAAATTGATAAAACCATTTAACTTACTGCCCAATTTGGCCAACTAGTAAGCACAATAATTTCCTTCATGATAAATTTGCAACATGTGATAATTAAACTTGCAAAGAAGCTGCTTAATACTTCAAATAAGATAAAATTTTTTAGGATTACAAGAAACATCACTATGCAGAAAATTCAACACCAACATAGCATCAACCTCAACCCAAATATCTCTAACACCCATAGCATAACACAAGTTAAGCCCATAACTAAGAGCTTTAAGCCCAACTATTATAGTAGAGGAAGGAGTTAACATACCAAAAAAAGCACACAAAACCTTACCCATATGATCCCTGATAATTCCACCACAGTCAACCAAAATGTTGTTAACAGAACCATTAGTATTCAATTTCACATAAGGCACCTTAGACTTTAACCCCCTCACAATCGAGTTAACTTCCCCATTAATATCGTAAAACTTAAGCCAAAGTTATGGGCAACAAACTGGTCATTCCTAAATTTTTTAGGTCAAATTATGGTTTCTGGTTTGAGTTTTAAGTGGCAAAATGGGCTCAAACTTCTAGAAAATTTTCCATGTGAATTAGGGATGACCCAAGGAAGACTCACTAGAAATTTCAAACCCTTTGAAATTTTTTATATTTTTTTATGATTTATTCATTTTATATTTGACTTTCATTTCATTTGAATTTTCTAATTGGAAACTTAAGGTAATTTATTTCTCTTCTTTTTTTTGCAATTTATTATGGCCTCATGCATTTTAATTTGCATTTTTCTATTTTTTATAAATTTAGTTATGATTTAAAAAAAACAATTTCATTAAAATAAATTCAAAAAATATACAATGAGTTCAATCTATGAAGAAGCATAAAAAAGTAGCCTTCCTCAACGAAATAAAACTAAAAAAAGGGAAGCATAGAACAAGCTAAAACTTCCCATACATGCATACACTTCATAAAAAGAGACCAAAAATTACAGTTTTGTTGTCAATGTGAGGCACGGGAGTTGTCCCCGCCACCCTCTTTCTTCTGCTTCTTTGGTTGATTAGTAATTGGCCCCAAGCGTTGAAGCTCCGTAGCATATCGAGTCATAGAGACTCTATCTTTCCTTGGGCCAGGTCACTTAGGATGCAGGAGGAAAGCCTCAGTGGAGAACTTGAACCGTATGTTGGAGAGATCACCATCCCTAGATGAAGCAACTTGCTTGGATGGTTCACTAACTTCCCCACTTGTGACTTGCATGGAATGGGGAGTAGCCTTCTGTCCTCCAATACCTACAATGGAATTCTTCTTCTTCTATCTCTTAGTTTTTCTAATAGTAACTAACTCTGAGGCCAATAGCTTTCTTGATTTTGCTCATCTTTCTCACTAAGACTGATTGTAGAAAGAGAGTACTCAATGTCCAATTGAGGGGATGGAGGGGTGGCTTGATCATGAAAGATGAATTCGAGTCATTATTCACCATGGGAGGGAAACTATTAGTGACGAGAGGGTCACTAGAAGAGGGGGTGCTGCTATTCTTTCATAAAATAGATGGATTAGAGGTGTGTAGGCATTCATGCAATTCAATTAATCTTCTTTGAAGTGTTTGTGTGGGCTTCTTGGAGGATTGAGGAACATTGGGACAATGACTTATTTTGTGCCCAACAAAGCAACAAAGAAAGCAAAGGTGAGTGATCCCCTCATATTCTTCCCTTTGGAAAAACTTGCCATGAAGCCCAGAGATCCAATCTCCTAGGGGAAGCTAGGCACCAAGATCCATCCTCACTCATACACGAGCAAAAGCATTTCTGCCTAGGAGTTTGATCAAGCATCAAACCATAGAGGTTGTCCAAAGAAAGAAACTATGATTTTTTTTTATATATAAAGAAGCTATGATTTTTTTTGGGAAATCCTCAGTGGGGCCTACGTGTTAATGTAAGAAAATTAGAACACGGTCCTTAAACAAATCTCAAGCTTAGTAATGCTCAAAAGAGCTACAAAAACAAACCAAAAAAAATCCTAGGAGCTCGAGTTCCTTACTACGCAAAATTACAAAATAACCTAGGTACAATCTACGGTGCACAAGAAAGAGCACCCAATAAAAGGGAACAAGCCAAAAACCAATAACCAGCTCCACCTTCCCTTCCAAAAAATTAGCTACGATCACCTGCACTAAAGAAATCCTACAAAAGAAGTTGACAACCAAGATGGAAATTGCATAAATAAAACCATAAATTGGCAGGGTGATAGTCCAAACAATTATCCACAAAATAAATAGCATAATTAGAAGAGAAATCATTCAGCCTCCAACCAGTAATCTTATAACACATATCGGCATCATCCACCAGGAAATGAACAAGCACTCTCCAATTATCAGGTAAGCAGTCATGGAAACCAACACCTAACCCAACATAAGTAGCCCATGGGTCATACTCCACAAAACCATAAGTAAAGGAAACTAAGATAATCAGGCTATAAAACCAGCTCACAATCAACTTAATAAAGTTAGCAAAATTATCCAGAGAAAAGCCACAAGAGAAACCCTCATACAGATTCTGGAAGAAGTAGTTCTGAACAAAAAAATAAAACCAACAGAGAGACCACAACCAAACCAGATAACATGAAACTTGGCACATCCAACACAAATGATTAGAGACATAAATGCCAGCAAAATCCAATCAAAATACCACTCCAGCCTAATCCCAGCCACAACTAAACACATAGGAGTCATGTCAAGGAGAAGGTAGCAAACCAGTTGAGCCAAACCCCACAAGACCACAGCAGAATCGGTCGAAGGAGCAACCTCTAGCACAACCCCAAAATTATCTAGCCCTAGGTTACAGGAAACCAAGCCACCAAGAGAAAAATTGAAACCCAGAAGCCTGGGATAAGCCGAGCAGCATAGGGAAAAAATTTTGATATCAAAATAGAATAAGGAAAACCACAAGATGCAGAAAATAAAGGAGACCCACCAGCACAAGTAGGCAACCCCCAAACCAAAATAAAAGGAGGACCCAAGCACCATCCAAAATTCAATACTAACTTTTGACATAGGGGAGATCAATTTTTTCTAATCTTAAAAGCTCTTTTAAGGGGTTTTGTAAATTAGAAGCAGTGAAATCAGTAAAATAATCCAAGTTACATCCCAAGTTGGCAAGCCAATCCGCACAAGCATTCCCCTCCCTATGATTTTTGAAAGCTTGGAACTGAAATTAGGGTTTCAGATTTAGCCCATCAAATGAACTCCAATTTTTATAAAATTTGGGCCACAAGTTATTATTAACCTAAGCACTAATCCTTAAAAAACTTAGCCCAATTGAAATTGATTAGGATTTTTGGTGATTTGTTAAAATTCTTTCCAATTTACTTTTCTATATATATAATACCAATAATAATAATTTGAAATTATTTTTTTAATATTATATCATATGTTTAGGCTCTTTTAAAAAGTATTTGATGTTTTATGATTTCTATAAAATTCCTTATGCATTATGGAAATCCCTATGTCCATAAGTTGACCTAAACTAACCTACAACTAGGGTTTTGAAATCTTCTAAGTAGATGGCTTTAAACTCTTATGAATTTAAATTTAAAGGTTAATGATGTCCCTAAGATCATCTCATAAAAATTTCAAGTCATTTTTTACATGAGATAAATTTTATTTGATTTTTCAAAGTCCATGTTACCTAACTCTTATGTTTTTTACTATGGATTTAGGAGTGATCCCCATAACTTGAGAAAATTTTCCTTTAATCTTCAATATCAAAGAATTTCTAAAGTTTCATGCCATTTTACATAATAGAAAAATAAAAATAATTTTTCAAATGTTTAGGCCACTTAAAGACTTAAGATTTTTAAAATTCATTTAAGGCTTAAGTAGGGCTCTCCTTACCTTGAGAAAAATTAGGGTCTTGGATAATATAGCCATGATCTTTCCTAGTTAATTTGATGCCTAATTAAAGACTAAGAAAAACTATATTATAATTTGAGTTCTGACCGTGCACAACTCATTGGAACTCAATTTTTGTGCTCATAAACTAGAGCTAAAAAGTGGGAGATCGAGGATAGAATCACTCAGAATCATAATGAAGGGGATAACCCAAGTGTTTTCAAAAGTGAATTTTAAGCCTAAGGGGGTCTATTTATAGAATTTCAAATGTTTATTTGTGTTAAGATTAACAAAACACAACCCTTACATCAGACATGTCAAATCATGTTGGGGATGCACATAGGTAATACCCAAGGTCAAATTAGAAGAAATTTCTTACCTCTCTTTTTTTTGTCATTTATGTATACATATATGATACGTATATAGAGCTACTAACATTATTAAAATATAGTAATATAGTCTTCAATATCAACTTGCTTACATCGCATGTCTATATAGTCAAAATATTCATTTATAATCAGTATCATACATTCATTTTTAAACATCATGATATAAATCCCCATGGTTTCAAAAGAATGACTACTAATTAAAGATTTACCTATTGTAATGACCCAAAAATATAAGAAGTGTTAAAAAAAATTAAATTTTTGTTCGAATTAGACTAGAGCGCTTCAACGCTGTGCTTATGAGTACTACAGTGCTAGGTATAAGAGAATAATAGCACCAAAAACTGCCACTGCGGCATTTATGTCTCTATCATACAATAATTTTGGATTTTAGATGCAACACTGTGATGCTGAGTTTGAGCACTACGGTGCTCGGCCACTAATAGTATTTTTATATATTTTTTAGTATAAACATCTCTGCCATTTCCCCTCACCCCCTCACTTTCTTGCTGCTTGCCTGGGAAGAAATCAATTGTGAAGAAGGACAGAAAGGGGAAGAAGAGGAGAGAGAAAAGAGAAAGAAAGATTTTTGGGTCATTTTAATCCATCCTTTCTATCATGAAAATTATTCTATTCATAGTAAGTGACTAATCTTTTACTCTTATTTTTAATTATTTTAATTTCTATGAATTTTATCACTCCTAAATCTGATAAAAATGTATTATCTCCAAATTTCATAAATTTTCATCGTGTAATTTTGATATGTTATAGATTTGTTCATTCTGAATAATTTGAAATAAATTTATAGCATTTTATCAATAAAAAAATGTATATAAACTATGTGAAATGAGTAGGGAAAATGTATACTAAAAATGGGTTGAAGTAATGTACTGTGATTTGACATAATAATATTGAATTATGATTAGGCTAAAATGATTGATATGATTGATATGTATTGAATGATATACTGAATGAATACTGACTATTTTGATAAAATGATGTACTGAGTGATATAAGACATATGAAATGAAAACCCCCATGTGATAACTTCCAGATTCAATAATTCATTAATGCGAGTCATAAGGCATTGGAGACTGATTGGGAGTTATAAGGAGTGGGGGCGACTGATCTATATGATTCAAGGGGAGTTATAAGAAGTATACTGATTGGGAGTCATAAGGGGTGACTAATCGGGAGTCATAGTGTAGAAGTAAGATACAAGATAACATCTTCTGAATAGCTGATAGAATACTAATTGCTGATATTAATTACTAACTTATGCTAATTATTATTACTAATACTATATGGATATTTACCTTACTGACACTGGTTTCTGTTACTTCTTACTATTGTTGAATATGAATGCTGACATATAATTATATAACGGATAAACTGATGAGAATTATTGAATGATAAAGATGAAATGATTGATTGATACAGGTGAACGGTATAGATAATATATATTAATTTATCAATTTTCTTACATGATTTCTCTTTTACCTGATATTGATTTCAGCTATAAGATTTTAGTTACTTGCTAGATTATTTGCTCGTTATGTGGTTTTTACATGTTTATAGAAAAGGGTAAGGACCCTGTAGTATGAGGTATTAGTTACCATGCACAGGTTTCTTTAAATACTGCTAGTTTAGTTTTCTTTCAATTCCTATGGTTTATATATATATATATATATATATATATATATATATATATATATATATATATATAGCTTATGAAGATTATTGTATATATTATTCTGGACTCTAAATATAGTATGTAAATATTGATTATAGTAATGTGAATCATATTTTTTTGTTGCTTATATTTCCTTAATATAATTAATCAACTCCAGATGTTAAATTGATTTGGTTATAAATGACTATTAGCTATTATTGATAAGTTGACAAGGATAATAAAGAGAAAAGGAAAATAAATTCTTTCACTTTAGATCCTGGGGCATGACACTTATAACCAGTCTGTCCCTTCTATATCTACTCAACTTATTCTTTCTCTTTTCCTTAACATGAAATTTACACATTGAGATAAACAAAAATGAAGAACACTTGCTTAGTAGGTTATTTGACACCTACCCTAATTCTTAATATAACCAAATGCAATAAATAAACATATTATTTTATCATTACATCAGAAATAATTATGGAGGTTATAAATATATAAACTTTTATAGTAGAACTCATAACATTGATACTAAAGACAAAGTTTTAATACAATAATCATTTTATTATATTGAATTTAATGTCAAAATAAATTCAGTAGAAAGATAGGTGTTAGAATGCAATATAAAAATAATTCAAATAACCATCGCTTCACCACATATCACATAAATCTTCCCCTCAAGCCCTTATACCTCTCAAGTTCTTTACATTCTTATCATCTCATCACATTAGTTTCCTCAAGCCTTTATACCTCCTAAGCACTACACATATATAGTATGAGGCCCTTATCCCTCCTAAGTATTCACATGTCTAGTATCAAGCCCTTGTGCCTTCTGATGTTACAATGTATAGTATTAGGCCCCTATGGCTTACTGTTCATAACAAAATTCCTTTATTCAATTACTCAAGCCTTTATATCTCCCCAGTAATTATTACACATTTTTTGACACATAAGCATAGAAATATCAATACTTTTAACATATATAAATAGTATGAACAATTTCTAACATGATATAGGAATATATAAAATTTTACTTGCATAACAAGCACAGTAGTGTTTTAAGGGAAATAGTTATATACTCATTCATCATTTACAAGTCATAAAACTCTTCATGATCAATATTCATAATGTCATTTTGAATTTTTTATTTTTCTAAAATCACTCCTATCAGTGTCAATATACTCACTAAAATACTTTAAAATCATACAACTAAAAATACTTAGTGAAAATATGAGTTTATTCTGTTAACATGACCAGAATATTCTATTATATAATTTGCCAAAAGTTACACAGTAAAAAGTTTCGTGATCTTCATATATTTGAGGTTATATAAAATTTAACTAGATAATTTACCAAAAAATCTCACACGAATGATCCAAATTGAAAATTGAAGTAGGGTAATGGTAACCTGCCTTGAGCTAGATAACGTTTTTAACTAGCCAATCATACAAGATTGGCTCTATGACCTCCAGATCTTACTCTCTCTAAAAAATTCTCACTCCCTCTCAAGTTAGTTGCATCAAAATGAAAAAAAAAAATTAGATGTGTTTTTTATATTTATAGATCTAGCACCACAACACTACCTTTCCCATCATCTCAGTGCTTCCAAGAGATAATTTTAGATATCAAAATAGAGATTCAAGTTCCATAGTGCCCCCAACTTGAATCGTGACACCACATTGTTGCACTCAATGCTGTAGCATTCATTTTCCAATGTCATAGCACCCATCTTTGATAGGGCAGCACTGCAGCACTAATAAGATAGTGTTGCAGCACTCCTAAAGACCTTTCTATCCTTAATGTATTTTTTCTAGTATTTAATCAAAAAGTAATAAAACTCTAATAATTTATAAAATTTGTAAATACTATATACATTTACAAAACTTAACAAGTTTAAATTAATTTATTAAAAATAGTGCAGTTAATATTAAATTGTCATTAGGATTTTGATGGTTTTTTTACCATCGTCGGCCACCCTAGTTGGCATAAGCAGTTAGGAGCTGGCTAATAGGGTGCCTATAATTATCTTGAGTCATTCTAAGGCTTAAGGCAAGTTGGCTTGGTCATTCTAAGGGTAAGTGCATATGGGGGCTTTAGCCATGGCTTGAACTAGCCACTGAGTCCAAGCTAGTTATTTAATGGAGTTAGCAAGGGTCTAAGAAAGTTTTAAAAGGCTAGTGGAGGCTTTGAATTGAATTGGTTTGGCTTGGAATGAGCTGAATTCATTTTTGGGCTTTTAATTGGGGCTGGGTCACCTAGTGGAGCTAGGTCAAGGTCTTATGGTCATTAGGCCAAGATTTAGTGAAGCTTAGATGAGGATTTGGTTTAGATCAATGAAAATTAGGTTTTTGCCTTTTAAGGGTATTGGGTATTTTGACTTAACCATGGTTAACTAGGCTTGACCAAAAGTTAAGAGCATGCTAGGATGATCCTTGAATGGTTCTAAAACACTTAGATGTAATCCTAAATCTAATTAGAAGTAGTTTTCTTAAGATTCTTAGGGGTTATTTGGTCTTTTCCACCTAAATATTGTCAAAAGGGTTTGACCATGGTTTAGGAGTGAGTCTAGGTTACCCTTAACTTATCTTCAATCACCTTAACTTAATTCCTACATCAAATGTATGAGTTTTAACTAATAATGTTACGGGTGAGGGTTTAAGGGTACTTTTGGTAAATTTAGGGTTAAATATGGCCCATAGGGGTTAACCATGGGTTCGGGGTAAGCTTAGTTGACCCTTCAAGGTTAAATGATTGAGTATAACCATAGATGATCCAAGGGTAAATCTTAGGTACATTTTAATATTTTTGAACTTTTTTGGTCAAATGGGTTGAACGAGGGTTAAACATGATTTCAAATGATTTTAACATGGATTAGGATCATTTGGAGCTAATGCTAAGGTTTGGTTTAGTGTTTTGACCTCAGGTGACCATAAGGTGCTTTGGGTTATTTTGTTAATTTTCTAACTTTTGGCCAAATGAGTTAACCAAGGGTTAAAAATATTTTCAAACAACTCTAATACAAATTAAAAATCATTTAAAATCAAACCTAAGGATAAATGACCAGATTTTGGGCTTAGAAATTTAATTTTAATATTTTTAGGGTTACCCTTGGGTTGATCATGGTTAAAGAGGTTTGACCATGGGTCATCCTTGAGCCAAACTATTTGTTGTTGCAAATCTGGTTTTGATGATGACAAACATGTTTCCAGTGTGTTTTGCTTGGCTAATCTGTTTCAGGCACAAAAGACCGCGAGCCACTCAAGCCAACTCAAGATCGGGTCCAAGTGTGTCAAATGTATGATTTTTCTTTTTATTGAGTCAATTGTAATGTAACTGATTCCCTAGCTAAGTAACCTTGCACACACACACTCAGGGAGAGAGATTGAGTGAATTAGAGTTTCTGTTAAAAATTTGTTCAGATCGTCCTAGACGATCGACACATCGTCCTGGACGATCCAGTTAAAATAGAAACCCTAATTAGGGGGACTAAGTTAAGAGGGTCTGATTGAGCCGATCGTCCTGGACGATCTACGGATCGTACGGGACGATATTCCCAAATCAGAAATTCTCAGCCGCCAGATCAAGTTAGGCAAGTTCTTATTTTTAGATACTTGGTCTGATCGTCCCGGACGATACGTGTATCGTCCCGGACGATCCAGTACAATCATGCCTAATTTAATCTGGTAATTAAGAAAAGCAATTAATTCTTGGTTGATACGATCATATCGTCCTGGACGATCGCATGATCGTCCCGGACGATCTTGATCGTCTAGTGCATTTAAGCTGTACGTCCAGAACTATGTACAGGATGATTTGGGGCCTTTTTGAACTAATCGTACCGGACGATTACCCTATCGTCCGGGACGATCAAGTCACTTTTTGGTCGTCCAGCACAGATTTCTCTGGACGACCCGAACTATCTTCTGGACGATTTCCCTCAATTTGAACTAATCGTCCCGGACGATCGCAGGATCGTACGGGACGATATGAACAACTTTTTCTACTGATCGTCCAGAAGAGCTAGATCGTCCAGGCTGAAACAGCTAAATTTGAACTGATCGTACAGGACGATCGATCGATCGTCCTGGACGATCTTGGCCGACAAGTTGAGATTTAGGGCAAATTTTAAGCCCTCCTTTAAAATAACTTTTTCCAATTTTTAGAAAAATCTTTTGCTGCCTTCCTTCCCTGAGAAACCCTAGAGAGAGAGAGAGTTGGGAGAGAGAGAGAAGATCTTGTGAGGGGGAGTTAGTGAGGGATTCACTAAGGTTGCTCCAAGCACGGATCAGAGTCGTCTTCTCCGCTCGTCGTCTGTCGTCTAGTCGGTGTTCTTCGTGGGAGGATCGTTCGCAAGAAGATCCGGGTTCTCTGCCCGCTTCAGGTGGAAGCGAAAGGAGTTCGTAGGTTCTCTGCCTGCTTCAGGAGGAAGCGAAAGGAGTTCGAAGGTTCTCTACCTGCTTCAGGAGGAAGCGAAAGGAGGTCAGGTTCTCTGCCTCACCGTGTGGTGAAAAGGAGATTTTTGTACAGGCTTCTCCGCCTTGCTGTGGGAGCAAAAGGAGAGACACTTCTGTTTAGTACAATACCCGGAGGGGAGGCTCCGGGGAGTGGACGTAGGTCAAGTTGACCGAACCACTATAAAATCTGGTTTGCTTTTCTGATTCAGTTCTGCACTTTACTTTTCAATATAAACTGCTTGGGTGAATATCGTTGGTTGATCTTTTCGTTATTGTTTACTTGTTTCCGCTGCTAAGTATCGAAAAGATTTTTGTAGTTATCGTGAAATTTTTAAATAACCAATTCACCCCCCCTCTTGGTTAGCCTCGGGACTAGTTCACTAGGGCTTAACATCCCTTTCGAACTTTCAAGTGGTATCAAAGCGGGATTCAAAATTTCTGTTTAAAAACTTTTGAATTTGATCCAATGGCTAACTGTAACAATCGTAATACTGCTGAAGGTTATTCTATTAACAGACCACCGTTGTTTGACAATATTCGTTTTGATTTTTGGAAAACACGCATGTCTACTTTTCTGCAATCTATTGATTATCGCATGTGGATGTTAGTTAAGGACGGATACGAACCACCTTTTTGAATGATTAACAATGTGAAAACTGAATTGCCATTTGCTGATTGGACATTTGATGATCGTGATTTAGCACAGTTGAATGCAAAATATTTGAACTGTTTCTTTTGTGCTTTGAAATCTGAAGACTATATGCGTGTTTCTACTTGTACAACGGGAAAGGAAATCTGGGATAGGTTATGTATAACATACGAAGGTACAACTGAAGTCAAATAATCTAGGTTAAACATCTTGTTACATGATTATGAACTTTTTCGCATGAAACCTAGTGAGACTATTTCAGAAATGTACACAAGGTTCACTCAGATTGTTACCTCTTTGCATGCTTTAGGTAGAGAACTTACCAACTACGAAAGAGTGAACAAGATTCTTAGATGTTTGCCTGCTTCTTATGATGCTAAGATTACTGCTATTACTGAATCCAAAGATTTAAATACTTACTCTATTGACAGCTTACTTGGATCACTCATTGCTTACGAGCAAGGGGTGAACCAAAGGCAACTTGATGCAGGTGAACGCAAGAAAGAGAAGACCGTGGCACTAAAGGCCAAAGATTCAGATGCTAGCACTTCTGGGTCTGATAGCGATGAAGTTGCCTTAATCACAAGGCAATTCAAAAGCTTTCTAAGGAAGAAACATAAGAACTATCAGAAGTGGAACAAGGGTAAGTTCAATAAAAACTTTAAGAGTTCGTCTGAATCGGTTTGTTTTGAATGCAGGAAGCCTGAACACATTAAGGCTGATTGTCCAACACTTAAAGCTCACCCAAGCAAGGAGAAGAGTGAGGAGAGACCAAAGTTCAGGAAGGACAAGAAGCGGATTCAGAAGGCGTTCTGGGCAGACTCTGCATCCGACTCTTCTGAGACTGAAGCTGAAGAGGAGGAAACAAACTTGTGTCTGATGGCGGATGATCACCCTGGTCAGTCAGACCAGGAAGAGGTATGTGAGCTTACTTACGATCAGTTATTTTAAGTTCCTGAAAAGATTCATACATCGTATAGGAAGCTTAAGAAAACTCATGCTAGTTTGATATTAGATTATTTGACTTTATAAAAAGAGCATGATTCTGTAGTTAAAGATTATTCCACACTTGATTCCAATCACATGTCTCTGCTTGATGAGTTTGATGAATTGAACAAAAAATATTCTGATTTAGTTTCTGAGCATGATTCTTTGAAAACCATGCATGTTGATTTAGAAAAAGCTTTTAAAGAGTTAGATACAATGGCATGTGAAGTAGAAAGTAACAATGGCGCTTTAAAATTTGAAATTGCAAGTTTAAAGAAAGAGAATGAGTTTTTGGAAGTAAAAATTAGTGCTTTTGAAAAGAACAAAACACCGCCTACCTTTGAACAGTTTTATGCACCGCCACCTTTTAAAAATTCTGTTGCAAGTTCATCAAAGCATGTTTCATACACTACTAGGAAGAGGCACTATCACTCACGACATTTAGTTAATCCTTTTCCTGGTGTTAGATGTTTTTCATGTGGCATGTTAGGACACATATCACACACTTGTACTGTTCACCGTAGTACACATTGGGTGTGGAGACCCAAACTGCCTGTTTCACAGCACAGCACGCATGCATCGCATTCTTCTTTTCATAAGAAGGAACCCAAACCTGTTTGGGTTCCTAAGACTGACGTTTGATACTTTTGTAGGTGTGCTCTCACACAAGACCTCGTGAGAGCATGTGGTACCTGAACAGCGGATGTTCTAGACATATGACTGGAGATGCAAATCAGTTCATTTCGCTGGAGGCCAGAGCTGGAGGCAAGGTTACACTTGGAGATAACACCACCAGGAAGGTGGTAGGCACAGGTATAATTGGTGATTCAAAGAACTTTATGATTGATAATGTTTTGCTTGTAGATGGATTGAAACACAACCTGCTGAGCATCAGTCAACTCTGTGACAAGGGATACAGCATCAAATTCCTGCCCACTGGCTGCATTTTAAGCTTAAATGATGAAGTTGTTTTGCAGGGGCAAAGGATCAACAACGTCTACAAGCTGGATGTAAGTAGCATTAAATCTGATAATTCAATTTGCTTAAAAACTGCTGCTGATGAGTCTTGGTTATGGCATAGGAGATTGTGTCATGCCAGTATGAAAACCCTTAGGAGAGTCACCCAAAAGGACTTAGTTAGAGGTGTGCCCAAGCTTAAGTTCACTAAGGATCACCTGTGTGATGCCTGTCAGTTGGGGAAGCAAGTCCAGTCCTCTTTTCACTCTGTTAAAGACATTAGCACCTCTAGACCTTTAGAAGTTCTTCACATGGACCTCTTTGGACCCATTAGCACTGCCAGCTTAGGGGGGAGAGTCTATGGTTTTGTGATTGTTGATGGTTATTCAAGGTTCACTTGGGTTAAGTTTTTGTCACATAAATCTGAGTCATTTGATGAGTTTAGATCTTTCTCTACTTGGATTCAGAAGAAGTTAGGATGTGAGATTATTACCATCCATAGTGATCACGGAGGGGAGTTTGAAAATGAAAGATTTGGAAGTTTTTGTGAGGATCATGGGATTAGTTACAATTTTTCAGCTCCTAGGACCCCTCAGCAGAACGGGGTAGCTGAAAGGAAGAACAGGACCTTAGTGGAAGCCGCTAGAGCCATGCTTGCCGAGTATTCACTTCCAAAATACTTTTGGGCTGAAGCGGTGAACACTGCCTGTTATGTGCTGAATAGGGTGAATGTGAGAGTCAAACTGAACAAGACACCTTATGAGATCATTAAGGGTAGAACACCAAATCTGTCCCACCTCCATGTCTTTGGCTGTAAGGTTTTCATTCTGAACAACGGGAAGTCACCCTTAGGAAAATTTGACGCCAAATCTGATGAAGGAGTGTTCTTAGGATATTCAAGTGTGGGGAAATCCTTTAGGGTGTTCAATAGGAGGACTTTGGTGGTGGAAGAAACAACCCATGTAGTGTTTGATGAATCTGATCCTAATGAGTCTAGATCTGAAGTAGAAGAGGAAGAGATTGTTGAGGTTACCCAAGGAGTTGGAAATACAAATTTGGAGGAAAGGGTAGA
This sequence comes from Dendrobium chrysotoxum, assembly GCA_019925795.1. Lineage (NCBI taxonomy): Eukaryota > Viridiplantae > Streptophyta > Magnoliopsida > Asparagales > Orchidaceae > Dendrobium > Dendrobium chrysotoxum. The sequence goes on along the minus strand of CM034304.1, from coordinate 20,901,889 downwards.
ACCTCAAACCCCATTGCCTAGAGATTGGAGATATTCTTCGAGTCATCCTAAAGAACTGATCTTAGGAGACCCTTCTGAAGGTGTTAGGACTAGGCATGGACTTAGGAAGGAAGTAAACCATTCTGCCTTTATCTCAATGACTGAACCCACCAACATCAATCAAGCCTTATCGGATGAGTTTTGGATTTTAGCTATGCAGGAAGAATTGAATCAATTTGTAAGGAATGATGTTTGGGAGTTAGTAGAAAGACCTAGAAACTAAAGTATTGTGGGAACCAAGTTGGTCTTTAAGAATAAGATGAATGATTCTAGTGTGGTGGTGAGAAATAAGGCAAGATTGGTGGCTAAGGGGTATAATCAGATAGAAGGGATAGATTTTGAGGAAACTTTTTCCCCTGTAGCTAGATTGGAAGCCATTAGAGTGCTACTAGCCTTTGCCTGTTATAAGGGATTTAAGCTGTTTCAAATGGATGTCAAGAGTGCCTTTTTAAATGGGATAATTAAAGATGTTTTTGTAGAACAACCCCCAGGTTTTGAGAGTTCCCAATATCCAAGTCATGTCTATAAATTAAAAAAGGCCTTTTATGGATTGAAACAGGCACCCAGAGCTTGGTATGAGAGGCTTAGCACATTCCTGTTAGAAAGAGAGTTTGTTAAGGGGAGCGTAGACACCACCCTTTTTCTGAGGAGATTAGGAGATGACTTACTCATTGTCCAGATCTATGTTGATGATATAATTTTTGGATCTTCTGATAAATACTTATGTGAAGAGTTTTCTAAAACAATGAGTAAAGAGTTTGAGATGAGTATGATGGGAGAATTGTCCTACTTTTTGGGATTTAGCATAAGGCAAACGGATGATGGAACCTTTCTCAATCAATCAAAATACACTAAGGACATTTTGAAGAAATATGAAATGGACAAAGCCAAGCCAATCAATACTCCCATGCCCTCCTCAGTTCAGTTAGATAAGGATTCAAATGGAAAATCTGTTGATTAGAAGAAGTATAGAGGGATAATAGGGTCACTGCTTTACCTGACTGCTAGCCGACCTGATATCATGTTTAGTGTCTGTCTTTGTGCTAGGTTTCAGGCCGATCCTAAAGAGTCCCACCTGACTGTTGTTAAGAGAATTCTTAGATATCTTTTAGGAACCCCAAACCTAGGAATTTGGTACCCTAGGCACAGCACCTCCTTTGAGATCATTGGATATTCTGATTCTGACTTTGCGGGGTGTAGGGTGGATAGGAAGAGTACTTCTGGGACTTGTCAATTTATAGGACAGTCGTTAGTCTCCTGGTCCAATAGAAAATAGAACTCAGTTGCACTTTCCACTGCTGAAGCTGAGTACATTGCCTTAGGGAGTTGTGTGGCCCAAGTTCTTTGGTTGAAGCAGCAAGTCTTGGATTTAGGAGTACCTGTTGGCACAATTTCTGTTCTGTGTGATAATACTAGTGCCATCTGTATCTCTAAGAATCCAATCCAACATTCTAGGACCAAACACATTGACATTAGGCATCACTTCATTAGGGACCATGTTACAAAAGGGGATATTGAGCTACACCACGTAGCAACTGAAAATCAACTGGCTGACATATTCACTAAACCACTGGCCTTTGACTCATTCAGCATTTTGAGAACCAGATTAGGAGTGATTGATATAAATGCTTGATTCTGATGACTGCTGATTTATAATTGTTATGATTGGTATTCTGATTTCTGTTAGTTAGTTTTTTGTATTCTGTTTTCTGATTTCAGTTAGTTAGTTCTTGTATTCTGATTTCTGATTTCTGTTAGTTAGTTTTGGTTTGATTATTTACTTTCAGTTGATTTTATTTCTTATGCTGATTTCTGTATTATCCTTTTTGTTAGTTTGATTTGAGTATTTACTTTGCTATGATTTTCTACATGTTTTTATTTATTTACGGGTTCATATCTTGCACTTACTATTTTATGCTTTTCAAGATCTGATCACCGCTCACTACTTCTGGTGATCTAAATTTCTGACTGGGAGTTTTTACCTTATTTTGGTTTGGAAGCTGATAAGCAGTGATTGACTTTGCTGAATCTGTTAAAGGGAAGAAACATTGATAATTATTTCTCTTCCTCTAACTCCTTTACTGGTGTGTAGTTTCTTTTGAATAAAAATCCTTTTCAAAATTAAAATGTTAGTTTTTGAAATAGAGATTATTTTATCTTCCTACAGTAATCTGCCTCATATCAATAGTGTTTTTCAAAGTCTTGAGTCATTAGTTTGATTTTCTAAACCAAGTGATTGCATTTATCATATGATGTATGGCTTTTGTTTTGTGAATCGTTCTTCCTTACTAAGGTGAGTCATCTCCTATGTCTGAAAGATAATCTCACAGCTGAGACTCTTTAATGATTATGAAAAGGAGAAAGCTTATAAAAGATGCGCAGTGCGCCAGATAATTTGAAAAAGAGGCATAAAATGAGCCCAAAACTGAAAAGATGCGAAATTGCCAAATTGGATACACAAAGTGTATCAAAAATCAAAAGATGCGCAAAGCGCCAACCAATTTGAAAAAGAGGCACAAAATGAGCCCAAAACAAGCTTTCTTTCCTTTCAGATTGTTAAATGTCTTAGAGGAATCTGTGCGCCACTTAATATTTTCAAAAGCTTGGGTTTTAAAAATCATGATTTCTGATTTTTTACTTTGTAACACTATTATATCAGATATTTTTCTGGAACGAGGCTTGAAAGGATTTCTTTTCAAATCTAATGTCTTTTATTCTGAATCAGATTTTTGTGTTGAAAGAGGTTTGCATCGATAAGGTGCCCGGGGTCGGAGTTACGAAAGTTGATTATTTCCAACCTTTTTTGGATTTCAGCGCTGTCAATCGTCCTGTCATTGATTTTTTAATCTAAAATCAAGGAAAAATTCTGATTTTCCTATTTTGTAGTTGTTTTATTTTATGTTTTATTTCCGTGTTATGCTTTTCGCTCCTCCTTTTTGTGATGTCAAAAGGGGGAGTCAGTTGTAGTCATGTCTGTTTCTATTTTCTGGGTCATGCTTCATGTATTGTTTTAGCTGTTAAATGAAAATTTAAAAAATATTTGTTTTTTGAATCTCCTAGTTTACTTTTATTTTCAGACTACTTTACAAATGTTTGCCATCATCAAAAAGGGGGAGATTGTTGCAAATCTGGTTTTGATGATGACAAACATGTTTCCAGTGTGTTTTGCTTGGCTAATCTGTTTCAGCCATAAAAGATCGCGAGCCACTCAAGCCAACTCAAGATCGGGTCCAAGTGTGTCAAATGTATGATTTTTCTTTTTATTGAGTCAATTGTAATGTAACTGATTCCCTAGCTAAGTAACCTTGCACACACACACTCAGGGAGAGAGATTGAGTGAATTAGAGTTTCTGTTAAAAATTTATTTAGATCGTCCTGGACGATCGACACATCGTTCTGGACGATCCAGTTAAAATAGAAACCCTAATTAGGGCGACTAAGTTAAGAGGGTCTGATTGAGCCGATCGTCCTGGACGATCTACGGATCGTACGGGACGATATTCCCAAATCAGAAATTCTCAGCCGCCAGATCAAGTTAGGCAAGTTCTTATTTTTAGATACTTGGTCTGATCGTCCCGGACGATACGTGTATCGTCCCGGACGATCCAGTACAATCATGCCTAATTTAATCTGGTAATTAAGGAAAGCAATTAATTCTTGGTTGATACGATCATATCGTCCTGGACGATCGCATGATCGTCCCGGACGATCTTGATCGTCTAGTGCATTTAAGCTGTACGTCCAGAACTATGTACAGGACGATTTGGGGCCTTTTTGAACTAATCGTACCGGACGATTACCCTATCGTCCGGGACGATCAAGTCACTTTTTGGTCGTCCAGCACAGATATCTCTGGACGACCCGAACTGTCTTCTGGACGATTTCCCTCAATTTGAACTAATCGTCCCGAACGATCGCAGGATCGTACGGGACGATACGAACAACTTTTTCTTCTGATCGTCCAGAAGAGTCAGATCGTCCAGGCTGAAACAGCTAAATTTGAACTGATCGTACAGGACGATCGATCGATCGTCCTGGACGATCTTGGCCGACAAGTTGAGATTTAGGGCAAATTTTAAGCCCTCCTTTAAAATAACTTTTTTCAATTTTTGGAAAAATCTTTTGCTGCCTTCCTTCCCTGAGAAACCCTAGAGAGAGAGAGAGTTGGGAGAGAGAGAGAAGATCTTGTGAGGGGGAGTTAGTGAGGGATTCACTAAGGTTGCTCCAAGCATGGATCAGAGTCGTCTTCTCCGCTCGTCGTCTGTCGTCTAGTCGGTGTTCTTCGTGGGAGGATCGTTCGCAAGAAGATCCGGGTTCTCTGCCCGCTTCAGGTGGAAGCGAAAGGAGTTCGTAGCTTCTCTGCCTGCTTCAGGAGGAAGCGAAAGGAGTTCGAAGGTTCTCTGCCTGCTTCAGGAGGAAGCGAAAGGAGGTCGGGTCCTCTGCCTCACCGTGTGGTGAAAAGGAGATTTTTGTACAGGCTTCTCCGCCTTGCTGTGGGAGCAAAAGGAGAGACACTTCTGTTTAGTGCAATACCCGGAGGGGAGGCTCCGAGGAGTGGACGTAGGTCAAGTTGACCGAACCACTATAAAATCTGGTTTGCTTTTCTGATTCAGTTCTGCACTTTACTTTTCAATATAAACTGCTTGGGTGAATATCGTTGGTTGATCTTTTCATTATTGTTTACTTGTTTCTGCTGCTAAGTATCGAAAAGATTTTTGTAGTTATCGTGAAATTTTTAAATAACCAATTCACCCCCCCTCTTGGTTAGCCTCGGGACTAGTTCACTAGGGCTTAACATCCCTTTCGAACTTTCATTTCTAAGATGGATTAAAAGTGTTTGGACTCCATTCCTAGGTCAAATGATTATTTTTGAATTTTTAGATATTTTTAGGGTTGAAGATTTGTCCTTGGTCAAATCACCTTTGGCTGAGCGTCAAAGAGGTTAACAAACACTCCTTGACCCATAATATGGGTCCATTATTTATAGGAATAATCCTAAGTTCCTGATTATCTAGTATAAAATTTAGGGTTTAGGGTATTTTATAATTTAGGAAATTTTAAGTTTAACTTATGGTTAACCTAGGATTTAGTTTGGTGAGTCCTTACCTACCTAAGCTCATTAGGACTTGTCCTAAGAGGCTCATTGGCTTCCAAGGGCTATTCAATGTTAAGTCCTTGGTTGTCCTCCAAGAAGGGTCCTTGGGATAACTTTTAAACAAAGTGGAGAACCAAAGTGCTAAGTGTGTCATATTAGAGAGGATTGACTTCATCCAAAAATAAGGTCAACAAGAAGCACCATTGCTAACTTAACTTAAATCTAGTTTAACCTAATTAAAACCTTTTTCAATAAAGTTTTAGAGAGATCAAAATCTTATTTTAACATGGTTCAAACCTAATTCATTTATGTTTAAACCTAGTTCCAAAAAGTTCAAAATAGGTTTAAATGAGTTCCATCAAGATTTGTTCAAGTTTTAACCTTATCAAATCTAGTTTGACAAGGTTCAGACCTTGTTCGATTTGGTTAAAAAATGATGATAAAAACTACTTAAAATAGGCTTCAACCATAAGAAATAAGGTTTAAACAAGATTCAAGATTGCTTCAAACATGGTTTAAACCATGCTTGACTCTCTACACATATGTTTAATGTAGAACAAGGGTAAAACAAGATTGAATAAGGTTCCATTAAGGTTTGAAAAAATTCAAATTATGCTTGATTCTCTCTTTCTACTGATGTTTAATACAAAATAAGGTTCAAGGATGTTTAAACAAGGTTTGAATAGTTTTGAATAAGGTTCAAACAAGTTTGAACAAGGTTTAAACTTAGTTAACATTGAGATAGAGAAGTCCAACTTCAGGATCATTCTTCACAGTGACCAATGACTAGCACCTACTACATAATATCAATGATATATTATGCATAGTTATATTCAAACTAAGAATGTTTAGGATCTATATGGACACAAAATTTAAGAATTCATTTAAGATGCTTATCTTGCTACATAAAAAGTTAATGACATAGCTACAAAATTTAAGAATAAGTATGCATATAGATACATTTAAATAATGGATTTAGAAGTCCACATACATTTTTATATAGCAATATTAAATATTTTAAGATATATTAAGGATCTAAGTTATTAAAGAACAAGTCCACACGAAGGTTATCTATGAAGAATTACATGCAATCATTTATAGTTTCAAGGAAATTCTTCTTTGAAATCATATATATATATAGTATTTGTTCACATACACTCCATAGTTCCCCATTATAAATAATTTAATTAAAATTTATTATTATATGAGTTATAAAAATAAAAAGCTGAGATACCATTGATTCACAATCTCAAGGTTGTTACCTAACTCTTTCTTTTGACACTTCTTTTATGTTGGCTCTCATCCATTTTCATGGTAAAGAGAGGATACCATTCATGTGTGCAAACAACCATGTCACTTCCAGCAATGCATGGAAATACTTACGAATGGGGTTCATTTTTTGGACTATTGCGAGGTGCAATAACATAGGGATTGTAATCATATAATATCATCAACCTTGTAGACAATGCTATTTATCTTACTATCTAATTGGAATTTATCTAGTTCATTGGATACTACATGAATTCCACATTTAATCAACACCTGAAGGACCTATCTTCATCATTGATGACAAACAATATCCTAAACTTGTGCTTTATAATGTTAACCATAAATTATCTAAGATGGCAGTATTTGTCCAAAATATTTTGGGATAAAATTTCAAGTTACTCCCTTTTTAAGAATCAAAACTCATTTATATGCTACAAAATAATAAGTTATTCTATAAAAACTCCTTTGTGCATGCCAACTTAATTAAATCCTCCAATTTATGTTTAACTATGAGTTGATTATTTAACAAAAATTTCATAGTGACTTGAGGAAGGTATGGACTCATCTTGGTTATTTCCTCCATGAACCTCCTCCTCTACTTCCTTAGCTTGACCGCCAAACTCTCTGTCAAAATATGTGGTGGTTTTTGTCCTTCACAATCCTAATAGAGAGAGGCTGACAAGGAGTATATATAATAAATTTGTAAAATTCTTCCTCATAAGTTCTATACACTAACATAGGACTAATTATCACTTGAAAAATTCACTATAATATTTAAATTTAATTACCACTACTTATTAACCTAAATAACAATTTAAATATGGTGAAGTGAATCTCAAGAAACATAGAAATGTTTCTCTCATGATCACGGAGCATTTCATCAATAATAAATCAAAGACTTAGCTTCCAGACATCTTCTCTAACTTTGCACTCCAAGAAGGATTTTTTAAGATCAATAATTTTGAAGTTTTATTACCATCCGAGTCATTCTCAATCAACCTTGTGCTTGTGGTGTTCTTATTAAATTTCTCTTCAAAGAAGCATTTTAAAAAATTCTAAAATTGGTGGTGTTACCTCCAATGTTAAATATAATGTTATTCTTTTCACATTTAACCTCCCTAAAAGAAGTTAGTTGATTAGGGCCCCATAGTACATATCTTGAAGAATGAAGAGCTTATTTAAGGAATATTCTTATCCCTTTCAAGGACAACCATTATATATTGGGTAATAACTATCTCCAAAACCCCCAAGCTCTCTATGTTACTTTTATATGTAATGCATCTATACGTAAGTAATAAATCTAAACATATTTATAAAATATAAAATAAATTAAATGAATCAATTTTATAAAAGATAATAAGAAAAATAAAGTTTGAAGCTATGTGTTTTATATATTCATTAATGACCCTTTTAAAAGATTAATTTTCTAGTCAAATTTTTAGAAGATAGATTAGATTATATATAAGATAATACCCATACATTTTGTCCTCATTTATTGAGAAATTCATTATCTAATTCCTATCTTTTCATGGATGTAAGCTCCTTTGGTTTATCAGCTCACTTGGTGATGAGAGAGAACTTTTTATTACCTCTATTCATTAGGTTTTAAATGTATAGCACATACTAACAGTGATTTAGGTTTAGAATTGAGAAAATTAATAATCATTTGCATGGAGAGGATGGTGGAATGGTGAAGAACCTGATCCATGGTTTGATCATCTCAGGTTATCATGGGCAGTAGTTTACTTAGTCAATGGAAGTAGTTGACCTAAGTTGACCTAAAGATCCTCATTGGCAGTCGTTGGTTGCTTAATATAAGAGGACACTATAGACTTGGGGTGAATTTCTAGCTAAGAGTATAATTTTACCCTAGCAAGTGCATACTATGACTCATACCTGAATGTGCTAAAGCCATTGGGGAACAATCAAGATATGGACATAACCATAACATAATAGTGTGATTTTTCTATGAAACCACCCAATTAGATGAAACCAATCATAATTATATTTTCCAACATACAACATGATCTTGGCATTCATGCACTTCATAGAATGGGTGATGAAATCTTTTTCCCTCATTGGTTGTTAATGTCCCATTCTTTTAACTTTGACCGCCATTTGAGGGCCTGAATTATGTGCATTGTAAATTCATTCATAAATTTCAACTACATCCTTATTAGCTTTTTGTTCCCTAAGTATCATAGCCATATTTTATCAAAGGATTTATAATAAATACTATTATAGACGAAAGCACAACATAGGATAGTCTTCTTGATTTATGCGACTAGTCAAGTTATTTATTAGTAATTTATGTTCTTTTAAGCAATCGATAAAAGTTTATCTCTAATAATCTAAACATCTACCATGTAGGATTCATGTTGTAATCTGGGATCCTCCTCAAGCTTGTGTTCTACTTGGGTATTTAGAGGCTCCTCTTATTGATTTTAAGAAATTCTCTACAAAGACATAATATAAACCAAAGTTGTATCTTGTTAGTCTAAGTTTGATGACCATTCTTCCTATAGGGGCTAAAGATTTTCTATATCTAGAACATTACAAGTGTGGATCCCAGTCAATATAGGCTCATCATTTATATTTACCATTTTCTTGGCAAACTTGGTCATAGAATCTAGTTCACTATTTTGAGCTTGAGAAACTTGAGTTATGGAAATAGAGTGCAATCATTGCATGATCTCAAGGGCTTGCATGTCATAAAAGGCTAACTCAAGCTTGTTAATCTTATACGTGGCCAACACTTTATTTTTGTCTCTATACCCACCTATTCTTTAATTTTTAGGCCTAATTTTCCTTGGGGCTTATTTGACAAGTGTTAAGTTTAGATTGTTGGCTACTTTATGAACTACCATGTTAAGGGATAAGCCATGCATCTTAGTATATATTTAGGAAAAGTAATCCTTGAACATAGAGTAGTGCTTTCATTTTCTCAAGAGTATCCTTGGATAGGAGAGCACTAATAAAGTTTGTGAGAGGATCTTCCTTATTTCCCATATTAATTTATTTCAATTCATTTATCATAGAAACTTGGCCATCCTCTAGCTCATCAAGTGTTGGTTTGAATATATGATTCGACCACATAAAAGGTTGAGTTTGGAAAAAACCTCCTCATTATGGCGATCTGATTTAATTTCTTCTAATTTTTTTCCTAGGAAATCTCCCTTTGATGGTGTGTAATTAATGAATTCAAGGCCTTTAGCTATATATCACCTTTGCATGACACCTACAGACTTTCTAATACTATATTCATTGAAAATATCTTATTTTCCATTTAATAGTTTTCTTACGAACTCCTAGTTTGTGCATTATCTTTTAAATTCTTAGATGATAGAATTTAGGTATTCTAGGAAAAACTATGTTCCTAGATTTGATGTATTTAATGAGTTGATTAATTTTTTCATCTTAGTACTCTCAAAATTTGTATAATAGACTCCTTTTATTTTTCCATTATCGACCTATTCCTCTAGATCGTTGAGCCATTCTACCATCTCTTTGTGAAGGAGGAGCACATGACCAGTGAACATCATGTTCGAGATCAATGTACTTCTTTTTTTTCTTTTTCTTCTCCTTTTTCTAATATAACTCTTTGTTTTTCTTCTACTTTAGCCAATTTGAGATTTTTAAAAAAGAGAGTCTAGTTCTTAAGTAGTATGAAGTGTCTTCATACATACTAACTTCATGAATTGAAAATGGTTACAGATCACCTTTGAAAGTTCATTAGGGATGTTAATCCCTTATGAACTAGCACGAGGCTAACCAAGAGGGGGGGCGGGGGCGGTGAATTAGTTGTTTTAAAAATTTGTGAGCAAAAATGATTTTAAAAATCTTTTTGAATGTTTTAAAATAATTACAATTTTGCGATGATGTACTAAAATAAACTGACTCTCCTTTTACTCCCACAGCAAGGCGGAGAAGCCTTTTAAAACTCCTTTCACCAACCCGGTGAGGTAGAGAATCCATACTCCTTTTGCTTCCTCCTGAAGCAGGCAGAGAACCTTACCTCGTTTCACTTCCTCCTGAAGCAGGCGAGAACCTCGATCTTCATGCAGACAATCCTTCCTTCAGAGCACCAAGGGATAAGGGACGATGACTGGAGATGACGAATCGAATCCTTGGTTGGAGTAACCTTTGTAAACACCTCACAAACTCCCCCTCACAAGATTCTCTCTTTCTCTCCCAAGCTCTCCCTCTCTCTCTTAAGACTCTCTCAGGTGAGGATAGCGGCAAAAGATTTCAACAGTAAAAAGAACAAGACCTTAAATAGAAGAGCTCAAAAATTGCCCTAAATTTTAACTTGCCATCAAAGATCATCCAGGATGATCTGTCTATCATCATGAGTGATCAATACAAAAACACACAAATCAGCCTGGACGATCTGGTTCTTCTGGATGATTGGAAGACATGGTTTGTTTTGATCATCTGGGATGATTTTGCGATCATCCTGAATGATTAGTTTAAAATTGGAATATCGTCAAGAAAATAGTTTGGGTTGTCCAGGAGAAAAGCCTGGATGATCAATAGAGAATGACTTGATCATCCAGGATGATATATATATCATCCTATACGAGTAGTTCAAAATTGCCAAAAATCATCTGATACATAGTTCAGGTCGTATATGAAAACCATACTGGACGTTTTCAAAATGACTTAATTATCCAGGATGATATTATTATCATCCCATATAATTAGTTCAAAAACATGAATATTATCCAGTAGACAGTTTGGGTCGTCTAGGTGAAATGCACTGGACAGTCAAGATTTCTAATTGATCATCCAAGATGATATGATCGAATCAATCAAACCTTAATTACTTTCCTTAATCACCTGACTAATTTAGGTATGATTGTAATGAATATTCTAGGATGATACATGTTTCATCTAGGATGATCAGACCAAAATGCTAAAAATAAAAACTTTCCTAACTTAGTCTGGTAGCAAAGAATTTCTAATTTAAGCATATCATTCCGTATGATGGGTGTATCGTCTAGGATTATCTGCTTAATCATACTGACTTAACATGGCTGTCATAATTAGAGTTTTTATTTTTAATGGATGGTTCAAGACGATATGAATATCACCCAAGATGATTTGAATAAAATTAGAACAAAAACTCTAACTCACTAAAACTCTCCCCCTGAGTGTGTGTGTGCAAGGTTACTTAGCTTGGGGATCCATTACATTACACTTGACTCAAGAAAGATTAAAAAATATATTGAACCTAAAACACAAACAGACTGACTCGATCATGAGCTGGCTTGAATTACAACTAATCTTGTGAACCTGAAAGGTTAGGCACTCAAACATAAATAGAAATATTTGCTATCATCAAAATCATAATTCTTGAATCCAGATTCACAATAATCTCCCCCTTTTTGATGATGGTAAATATTTATTGGTAATTCCAAATTCAGTAAATAAATAAAAAATTCATGAAAATTAAGGAGTGCAATTTCTATTAGCCAGGCGAATAGTATAAGAACATTGAACATTTAAATATTGATAATTCAAAAACGTACAATAACCCAGAACACAAACTACTCCCCCTTTTGACATCTCAAAAAGGGAAAAATGGTGCATAAACACATTAAAAAATAGTAGAAAACTATCACAAAAAAAAATAAGAAAAGCAATCAAACTAGTAAAAAGGGGGATCCTGATCAGATGAAGTAGGAGGTGGTGGTGGCTGAAATAGACTATGGAAGGTGGCAAACTGTTCTACAAACCATGACATATCTTGGTCGTGCTGCTGCTGCTGCTGGGCTACATAGGCATTAAATCGGTTCACATCCTTAGCATACTGCTGCTCCTAGGCAACCATATAGGAGTTAAAGCGTCCCTGCTGCTGGTCAAACCTGTGCACCAGGTAATCTAAAGGTGATTTTATATGGAGAGGAGCAGGGGAAACAGGTTTAGGAGCAGCTTCTTCCTCTTCTCCTTCAACATCTATGCTGGGCTCCGGATGAAGTTTAGTACTGTGAAGAACATGGAAAGAGTTGTTGGAGTAGAAGGAAGGAGGGATATTTACTGAAACTAGATATTATAGATTATATTTAATTTAAAGAGCATAGGCAATAAGTTGTCCAAAGGTTAGATTTGGGCGTCTCCTGTGGCCCGGATCCCTAATGCTAGTGAGGTGTTTGATGTAGCAAAATAGGAGGTTGGTAGCATTGAAATATGATGGGCCATGATGTAGTAGGTAATCATGCAGAACAAGCGAGTGATGTGGATATGGTCCCCAGCCTTTGGAATGATAGAGGAGCGAATGACATGCTGGATTATCCTAGCATCCTTAACTAAGGAAGTGCATGCATTATCATGGTATGGGGAATTATTGTTCCTAAGAAAGTGATTGGCGACACTCTAGTTAAAGTTTGGGTCAGAGGACAAAAGATGGAGCTTATCGCTAGTAATAGATAGTTGGAGAATATTATGAAAGTCCTGGGTGGTTAATTATATGGGGTGACTATTAACATAAGAGCGGAGGGTGGTGTAAGAAGATTTGATACAAAGATTTGCAAAGAAAATATAGAGAAGCTCAGTGCTAAATAGAAAAATAAAAGTCAGAATAAAGGTGAGGGAGGTGTGAGCGAAAGATTTAGTACCGGATATGTGAGAATGCGTGGATTCATAATTTTGGATTGAGTGATCCCCACATAAAGATAGTGCTAGAAGGCAGCCTGATCGGCTGCATCAGGAAAGCAGGGATCGACACTCCCCTGAGAGGAACTAGCACCCTGTTGCCTAGGTCATTTGCCACCAGCCATGAGAGGAGGATTGAATGAGAGTAGATAAGGAAAGTGTGGTGAAATAATGGCTCAAACTAGCTATTTAAATAGAAATCGGTCATATCATTCTGGACGATCGCAGGATCATCCACGATGATAGGAAGTAATAATTGCGTCTAGGATGATTGGTCAAAAAGGTGGTCGGATCATCCAGGATGATCAGATATCTCCCAGGATGATTAGACACAAGTGATCATCCTGAGGAGTCGAGCTAGAAGACCATTGGCAAAAAGTATCGTCTAGGATAATTAGGTTGATCGTCCAGGATGATATGCAATAAGTCAATCAGACGGGCCAAATTTAAATCGTCCAACTACTGCCATGTGGATCTTCCAGAATGATGAGGTGTATCATTCAGAATGATCACCAATAATTGGTGCATATCAGCCATTTGATCATGATGGGGATGAATTAATCAAATCGTCTAGGATGATGTGAACAAAAAAATAAAAATATGAAGGATAGAGAGGAATGATCAGGGGACCAAAAAAAATCACAATCAAAGCATAGACAGAAAAAACAAAATAAAAATAAACATGAGGAAATAATAAAAAAAGCCAAAAAGATTTTTTTTTTGAATCTATCTGCTCCAGTAAATCAGAAATTTTCATTGATTTTCAATTCAAAAGCCAATAAGAAGAAATCGACGGGCTAAAATACAGAAATGTTGAAAAATTAATTTTCATAACTCCTACCTCGGACACCTTACAGGTTCAAATTCCTTTCAAATAAAAATCTAATTCAGAAGAAAAGAAATTAGATAAGAAAAGTGATCCTTTCAAACTTCGTTCTAGAAAAATATCTGATAAAATGGTATTGTAAATTAAAGAACCAGCAATCACAATTTTCAATCTCAAGTTTTTGAATATATTACAGATACATAAATGCTTCTAAGATTTTTTAAAGATTTGAAAGAGGAGGAAGCTTATTTGTTTGTGGGCTCATTTTATGCCTCTTTTTCAATTATTTAACGCAGTTTGCACATCTTTTGATTTTGATACACTTTGTGTATCTTTTCAATTTTATTGACAAACGTTGCACATCCTTTCAGTTGGGCTTAATTTATGCGTCTTTTATTTTTTGTTGATTGGCACACTTTGCACATCTTTTGCAAGTTTCCTTTCTTTTAAAACCTCTAAAAGACTCTCAGTTGGGAGATTATCTTCCAAATATAAGAGAAGAAAAATTCACTCTCTTAGATAAGGAAAAGTAAACCACCAAAATAGAACCATTCTTATATGATAAATGCAATCACTCGATTAAGAAAATATAAAAGTGATTCAATTATTCAAAACACTACTCATATGAGATAGATTCCTGTAGGAAGATAAAATAGATCACTATTTCAAATTCCAACTTTTAAATTTTGAAAACTATTTTTATACAAAAGGAACAATATACCATTAAAGGAGTTAGATAAAGATAAAGAACCATCAATGTTTCTTCCCTTTAACGGTTTTATAGGAGTCAATCACTGCTTCCAAGCTTCCAAATAAAAATAAGGCAAAACTCTTAGTTAGAAATCCAGTTTATCAGCAATAGTGAGTAGTGATCTGATTCAAAAAAAAAAATAGTAAATCAAAATCTAAGAGGAAAACTCATGAAAAAGAATTAACTAAATCTGATAGGCAAATCAAACAAATGAAAATCAATAGGAAAATAAAGGATCTAAAAATAAACAGATAATCAAATCAACCAAACACTAAAAGAAAAATGATAAATATAAAGTTCAGAAATCAGTAATCATCAGATTCATGCATTTATGTCAATCACACCCAATCTGGTCCTTAAAATGCTGAATGTGTCAAAGGCTAGTGGTTTAGTAAAGATGTCATCCAATTATTTTCAGTTGCTACATGGTGTAACTCAATATTTCTATTTATAACATAGTCCCTAATAAAGTGATGCCTTATGTCAATGTGTTTCGTTCTTAAATATTGGATAGGATTCTTAGAGATACAGATGGCACTAGTGTTATGACATCGAACAGAAACTATGCCAACAGGTAATCCTAAATCCAAAATTTATTGCTTCAACCAAAGAACTTAGGCCACACAACTTCCTAAGGCAATGTACTCAACTTCAGTAGTGAAAAGTGCAACAGAGTTTTGTTTTTTACTAGACCAGGAGACTAAAGATTGTCTTATAAATTGGCAAGTTCCAGAAGTACTATTTCTATCCACCATACATCCTGTAAAATCAGAATTAGAATATCTAATAATTTCAAAAGAAGTGTTGTGCCTGGGATATCAGATACCTATGTTTTGAGTCCCTAAGAGATATCTAAGGATTTTCTTAACTGTAGTCAAGTGAGATTCTTTAGGATCAACTTGAAATTTAGCACAAAGATAAATACTAAACAAGATATCAGGTCGACTAGTAGTCAGGTAAAGCAGTGATCCAATTATTTCTCTGTACTTCTTCTGATCAACAGATTTTTTATTTGAATCCTTATTTAACTGAATAGTGGAACTCATGGGAGTGTTGATTGGCTTGGCTTTATCTATTTCATATTTCTTCAAAATGTCCTTAGTGTATTTTGATTAATTAAGAAAGGTTCCATCATCCATTTATTTTATGCTAAACCCCAAAAGTAGGACAATTCTCCCATCATACTCATCTTGAACTCTTTACTCATTATCTTAGAAAAATTATTACATAAATTTTTATCAGAAGATCCAAAAAGTATATCATCAACATAGATCTGGACAATGAGTAAGTCATCTTCTGCTTTTCTTAGAAAAAGGGTGGTATCTACGCTCCCCTTAACTAACTCTCTTTCTAGTAGGAATGTGCTAAGCCTCTCATACTGAGCTCTGGGTGCCTGTTTCAATCCATATAAGGCCTTTTTTAATTTGTAAACATGATTTGGATACTGGGAACTCTTAAAACTTGGGGGTTATTCTACAAAGATATCTTCCTTTATTACCCCATTTAAAAGGTACTCCTGACATCCATTTGAAAAAGCTCAAATCCCTCATAACAGGAAAATGCTAGTAGCACCCTAATGGCTTTCAATATAGCTAAAGGGGTAAAGGTCTCCTCAAAATCAATCCCTTCAATTTAGTTATACCCATTAGCCACCAATCTTACCTTATTCTTAACCACCATACCAGAATCATTCATTTTATTCTTAAAGACCCATTTGGTTCCCACTACACTTTGATTCTTAGGTCTTTCTACTAACCCCCAAACATCATTCCTCATAAATTAGTTAAGTTCTTATTATATAGTTAAGATCTAAAATTCATTAGAAAGGGCTTGATTAATGTTGGTGGTTCAGTCATTGAGATAAAGGTGGAATGGTTTACTTCCTTCCTAAGTCCATGCCTAGTTCTAACACCTTCAAAAGGGTCTCCTAAGATCAGTTCTTTAGGATGACTCAAAGAATATCTCTAATCTCTAGGCAAAGTATTTTGAAGTTCTACCCTTTCTTCCAGATTTGTATTTTCAACTCCTTTGGTAATCTCTTCTATTTCCTCTTCTTCCTCAGCTTTAAACTCCTTAGGATCATATTCATCAAACACTACATGAGTTGTCTCCTCCACCACCAAAGTCTTCTTGTTGAACACTCTAAAAGATTTCCCAACACTTAAATATCCTAAGAACACTCCTTCAGTAGATTTTGGGTCAAATTTTCCTAAGGATGATTTCTCATTATTAAGAATGAAAACCTTACATCCAAAGACATGGAGGTGAGACAGATTTAGAGTTCTACCCTTAATGATCTCATAGGGTGTCTTATTCAGTTTAAATTAATATTCACCCTATTAAACACATAATAGGTTGTGTTCACCACTTCTGCCCAAAAATATTTTGGAAGTGAATACTCAGCAAGCATGGCTTTAGCGTCTTCCACTAAGGTGTTGTTCTTCCTTTCAGCTACCCCGTTCTGCTGAGGGGTCCTAGGAGCTGAAAAGTTCTGGCTAATCCCGTGCTCCTCATAGAATATTCCAAATCTCACATTTTTAAACTCTCCACCATGATCACTA
Source organism: Dendrobium chrysotoxum (assembly GCA_019925795.1). Taxonomy (NCBI): domain Eukaryota; kingdom Viridiplantae; phylum Streptophyta; class Magnoliopsida; order Asparagales; family Orchidaceae; genus Dendrobium; species Dendrobium chrysotoxum. Next base: position 20,884,694 of record CM034304.1, on the reverse strand, counting down.
TGAATGGTTAAAATCTCACAACCTAACTTCTTCTGAATCCAAGTGGAGAAAGATTTAAATTAAGTAAATGACTTAGCTTTGTGTGATAGAAATCTAATCTAAGTGAAGCTCGAGTAATCATCGACAATAATAAATTCATAGACTTTTCCCCCTAAGCTGGCAGTGCTAATTGGTCCAAAGAGATTCCTGTGAAGGACTTCTAAAGGTCTAGAGGTGATGATGTCCTTAATGGAGTGGAAAGAGGATTGGACTTGCTTCCCTAATTGACAGGCATCACACAGGTGGTCCTAAATGAACTTAAGCTTGGGGACACCTCTAACTAAGTCCTTTTGGGTGACTCTTCTAAGGGTTTTCATGCTGGCATGACATAATCTCCTGTGCCTCAGCCAAGTCTCATCAGTAGTAGTTTTGAAGCAAAATGATGCAGCACACTCAATATTATTTAAATCAAGCATATAAACGTTGTTGATCCTCTTGCCCTGAAAAACACTATTATTATTTAAGGTTATGATACAAGTGTTTGCCAAAAACTTTATGCTGAATCCTTTGTCATAGAGTTGACTGATGCTGAGTAGGTTGTATTTCAGTCCATCTACCAGCAAAATATTTTTAATCAAAAGGTTCTTGGAGTTTTTGATTATACCTGCGCCCACCACTTTTCTAGTGGTGTTGTCTCCAAGAGTGACCTTGCCTCCAGTCCTGGCCTCCAGCTAAATGAATTGATTTACATCTGCAATTATATGCCTTGAGCATTCACTGTCCAGGTACTACATGCTATCACGAGGTCTTGTGTGAGATCATCCCTATAAAATCATCAAATATCAGATTTAGGAACCTAAATAAGTTTGGGTTCCTTCTTATGGAAAGAAGAATGCAATGCATGTATGTTATGCTGTGAATCATACAATTTGTGTCTCCACACCCAATGTGAACTATGGTGAATAGTGCAGGTGTGGGATATATGTCCTAGCATGCCACATGAGAAACATCTAACTCTAGGAAAAGGGTTAACTAATCTATATGGGTGATAGTGCCTCTTCCTAGATTTGAATGATACACGTTTTGATGATTTTGAATGAGATTCTTCAAGTGATTGAGGTTTATATAATTGTGCAAATATAGGAGGTGTTTTGTTATTCTCAAATGCACTAATTTTTCCACTTAAAAATTCATTTTCCTTTTTAAGACTTACAATTTCAAATTTCAATGCATGCTCTTCATTATCTAATTCCAATGCTATGGTGTCTAGTTCTTTAAACAATTTTTCTAAATTAGCATGCAATATTTTTAATGAATCAAGCTCAATAACCAATTTAGAATTCTTTTTATTTAACTCATCAAATTCATCAAGTAATGACATGTAATTGTTATCAAGTGTAGAATGATCCTTAAGCAAAACTTTATGCTCTTTTTGCAAGTTTAAGAATTCTAATTTTAAACTAGCATGCATTTTCTTGAGTTTCATATATGATGAATGGATTTATTTAGAAACATCAAGTAATTAATCATAGGTCAGTTCATATACCTCTTCTGTCAGACTGACCATGATGTTCATCTGCCATCAAACACAAGTTTGTAGTCTCCTCTTCAGCTTCAGTCTCAGAGGAATCAGATGTAGAATTCACCCAGAAAGTCTTTTGGATCCATTTCTTATCCTTTCTAAACTTAGGTTTCTCCTAACCCTTCTCCTTGCTTGGGTGAGCCTTAAGTGCAGGACAATCATCTTTTATATGTCCTGGCTTCATGCATTCAAAACAAACCATATCAAAAGAACCTTTAAAGTTTTTGTTACTCTTACCTTTATTCCACTTTTGAAAGTTCTTGTGTTTCCTCCTTAGAGAGCTTTTAAATTGCCTAGTGATTAAGGCAACATCATCGCTTTCAGACCTGGAAGTATCAATATCCATATCGTTCTCCTTCAGCGTCACAGTTTTCTTCTTCTTTTTCTCACCCGCATCAAGTTATCTTTGGTTCACTCTTTGCTCGTAAGCAATGAGTGATCCAAGTAAGTTATCAATAGAATAAGTGTTCAAATCCTTGGATTCAGTAATCACAATTATCTTGGCATCATATAAAGAGGGAAAACATCTCAAGATTTTATTAACTTTTTTATAGTTGGTGAGTTGTCTTTCTAAGGCATGCAGAGAGGTGACATTTTGTGTTAACCTAGTATACATTTCATATATTAACTCACTAGGTTTCATGCAAAAGAGTTCGTAATCGTGTAGCAAGATATTCAACCTAGACTGTTTAACTTCAGTTGTGCCCTCATAAGTGATACATAATTTATCCCAAATTTCTTTGCCAGTGGTATAAGTTGACACACGCATGTAATCTTCAAATTTCAATGCACAAAAAAATAGTTTAAGCATTTTGCATTCAGTTGTGCTAAGTCCCTATCATCATAAGTCCATTCAGTAAACGACAGTTCAGTTTTAACACCATTAATAAGTCTAAATGCTGTATCATAACCATCTTTAACAAGCATCCACATGTGATAATCAATTGATTGTAAAAAGGTGGACATGTGAGTTTTTTTGAAATAAAATAATATGTTATCAAATAAGGGTGGACGAGTAATGGAATAACCTTCAGTAGTGTTTTATTACCAAAGTTAGCCATGAATCAATTTCAAAAGTTTTTCAAAACTTAATTTTATGAATCTCGCTCTAACACCACTTGAAAGTTCGTTAGGGATGTTAAGCCCTTACGAACTAGGCCGAGGTTAACCAAGAGAGGGGTGAATTGGTAGTTTTAAAAATTTATGAGCAAAAATGATTTTGAAAATCTTTTTGAATGTTTTAAAATAATTACAATTTCGCAATGATGTGCAGATATTTAACAAAATAAAATAATAACTATAATCACACGATCATCAACACAGAAGTAAAGTACAAAAAATAATCAGAAAGAACACACAAGATTTTATAGTGGTTCGATCAACTTGACCTACGTCCACTCCCCGAAGCCTCCCCTCCAGGTGTTGCACTAAAACAAAGTGACTCTCCTTCTACTCCCACCGCAAGGCGGAGAAGCCTTTACAAAACTCCTTTTCACCAACCCAGTGAGGCAGAGAACCCATACTCCTTTTGCTTCCTCCGGAAGTAGGCAGAGAACCTTACCTCATTTTGCTTCCTCCTGAAGTTAGTAGAGAACCTCAATCTTCTTGTAGATGATCCTTCCTTCAGAACACCAAGGGATGAGGGACGACGACTGGAGATGACAACTCGAATCCTTGCTTGGAGTAACCTTTATGAACACCTCACAAACTCCCCCTCTTAAGATTTTCTCTTTCTCTCCCAAGCTCTCCCTCTCTCTCTCTCTCAAGACTCTCTTAATCGAGGACAGCGGCAAAATATTTCAACAGTAGAAAGAATGAGACCTTAAATGGAAGGGCTCAAAAATTGCCCTAAATTTTAACTTGTCGTCAAAGATCGTCCAGGATGATCTGTTTATCATCCTATATAATAAGTACAAAAACACACATATCATCCTGGATGGTCTAGTTCTTCTAGATGATTAAAAGACATAGTTTATTCTGATCATCTGGGATAATTTTGCGATCATCCTGGATAATTAGTTCAAAATTGTAATATCGTTCAAAAGATAGTTCAGGTCATCCAGGAGAAAAGCCTGGACGATCAATAGAGAATGACTTGATCATCCAGGATGATATACATATTGTTCCGTACGATTAGTTCAAAATTTCCCAAAATCATCCGGCACACAGTTTGGGTCATACAAAAAAAAACCATGCTGGACGTTTTCAAAATGACTTGATCATCCAGGATGATATTGCTATCGTCCCATATAATTAGTTCAAAAACATGAATATCATCCGATAGATAGTTTGGGTCGTTCAATTGAAATGCACTGGATGGTCAGGATTTTTAATTGATCATCTCGAACGATATGATCGAATCAATCAAACCTTTATTACTTTTTTTAATCACCTGACTAATTTAGGCATGATTGTAATGAATCATCTAGGATGATACACGTATCATCTTGGATGATACACGTATCGACCAGGATGATTGGACCAAAATACTAAAAATAAAAACTTGCCTAACTTAGTCTGGCAGCTGAGAATTTCTGATTTGAGCATATTATCCTGTATGATGGGTGTATTATCCAGGATGATCTGCTTAATCAGATCGACTTAACATGGCTATCCTAATTAGGATTTTTATTTTTAATGGATCATCCATGATGATATGAATATTGTTCAGGATGATTTAAATAAAATTAGAATAAAAACTCTAACTCACTAAAACTCTCCCCCTGAGTGTATGTGTGCAAGGTTACTTAGCTTGGGGATCCATTACATTACACTTGACTCAAGAAAGATAAAAAAATACATTGAACTTGAAACACAAATAGATTGACTCGATATTGAGCTGGCTTGAATTGCAACTGATCTTGTGAACCTGAAAGGTTATGCACTCAAATAGATACAGAAATGTTTGCTATCATGAAAATCATAATCCTTGAATCCAGATTTGCAACAACCTTTAATATAGTGTTCTACCCCCTTATGAGAGTACTTGATATACTTATGAAGGGTGAAAGGAACCATTTTATACTCATAAAGCCAAGGTCTACCTTGGAGAATATTAAAAGTAGCTCAAAATCTATTATATGGAATTTGGCTTAGGTTTTTAGGATTTATACTTCCAAAGAAGGGTTATCAAACCCAAAGCCCTCTGACCTTCTTCAATGAATCCTTGCAACATCATTTTATCAGAACTGAGTTTGCGAGTATCTAATTTTAAATATGGGAGAGTTCTATAAGCCATGATGTTAACTGATGTGCCTTGATCAACACGGACACAAGATAATATAAAATTGTCTAGATTCACGTAGATATATAACAAATGATTATGATTCCTAGTTCGCAGTAGTAAATTTTCAACTGAGAATGTGACCCCTGGAACTTCCTTAAAGTATAATGCATCTTCTGATTATGTTGATGCTAGATTATCTATAGAGATCCTTGGGTCAAGTAAGGCTTTGATTAAAGCCTCCCTTATTTTTTTAGAGAGAACTATACAATCATAGGTACTCAATTTTTTAGGCACCTTTCTAAGATGTACTAAGACATTATAATCCACTTTAGGAACTTCTAGATTTACTACATCTAAATCTTGAATTAATTGAGGTGGATTTGAAGTCTCTAGATTATTTGCAACTTGTTTTCCTTTATTCATAGCTGAAGTTTATGGAGGCCTAACTTTACCACTATGAAGGTTGATTTTGATTACCTCATCGAGAAAAAAAGCATTGAGTTGTTTTACTTCTTGATCATCGATTATCTTTGAATCATCTTCCAGTGGACTATTTGAATTAGATATTTTAAATTCAATATTGATATGATCACCTTGAATATCAAGAATACAGGAATCACTATAAAAAAGGCATTAAATGATTCTTTAAATTAGTTTGAAGGTGTTTCCTTAGAATTGTTTTCTTCGCTATTTATATTTTGATCTGAATATTTATCATAAAAAATAATAAGATATATGTTGAATCCTTTTTCATTGCTTTTTAGTCTGAGGAGGGACAAAATAAAAGTCATATAATGCTAAAGGTTTAAGAGTTTTAAACTCTCCATTCTCAGAAGAAACTATATTATCAGAAACATTTTTAATTTTATTCTTCTCGTCCTTCCTTAGGACTGCAGAAGCATGACGGGCTCATACTTCCTTAGGCACTTTGGTAGGAACTTCATCTACTATCCATCTAAAGTTACCAGATCAACCTGGATGGGATTCTATGCTCCTAGAGATTCTTGAAAAGATGAATAATATGTCTTATTGAGAATTCTTTTGGAGGAATAGATAATGCAACATCCTAGCTCTCATCAAATTTTAAAGTAAAGGAAGGTACGAAAGGCTCACCAATTATATATTTAATAGATCCTTAACACAAATCAACTAAATATTCCTTGGGTATCACAACTGACCCATCTTCATAATCCTCTCAAGTCATTCCTTGAAAGTTATGTAATTCTCTAATTCATAACCGAGCATTCGGTGATATGGATGGTAATTGGGTTATCCTAGTTTTCCTACATGTTCAACTTTATTAGGATCAGGAAGTTTAAATTCTGATTTCTTTAAAAGATTTTTAAAGATTCTCTTAATAGCATCTCTTTGAATGGATAAGTTTTATTTTTAAGAATTCAAACTTTGCCTTCTCTATTCTAGAGTTTGATAATATTTAGATCTGAATTATTAAACATTTTATGGTCTATTATACTATTGATATTGAGGAGGTGGATTCAGATTCTCTGTCTAAACTTGCATCAGTTGTTTCCCTTTGTCAAATGAAGACACTAATCCTGATTTCATTTTTAGAACTTTCTAAGCCTTAATTTCTTTATTTCTAAAGAAGATTGATTTTTTAGAAACGGTAGCTGAGAGGCTTTCTCTTAAAGATTAGAGGATTTACTCATTAATTTTTAAAAAATTTTGATTATAAAGCCATTGAGCAAAAAGGCAACTGGGCCATGAATATTTTTCAATAGAATCTCAATAGCATGTTATTCTTGCAACTGTGGCTCACATCTCATGTTAAGATTTGTCCATCTCAACATATAATCAACCAGACTTTCACCCAGTTTCTACTTCTCTGCTAGATCATCACTAGAAGTGATGTGATGTTTTACACTAGCAAATCTTTTTACAAATAAGCTTTCTAATTCATTAAAAGTATGGACCGACCCATTATATAGTTCAGCATCAATCAAATGCAATACCAGATAAACTACTAATGAATTACCTGAATAATAGTGCATCACCAACTCCATCATTACAATAACTAGCCCTGAAATGTATAATGTGTTGTTTAGAATTGCCTGTACCATCAAAGTTCTTGATTGAAGGTGGTATGAATCTTTTTGTATAAGGAACTAAATCATATTTTTTCAGGTATGGTCATACCCTTTAGAATAGAAGAAGTACTCTAAGATTTAGCTAACACCTCTTTGACCTATTTTTCTACCATTTGCTTTATGTTTATAGATGGGATTGATTAAGTTTATAATTTCACTGGCTTATTCTCTATTTCTTCTTTATGAATGCATTTGCCTTTTATGTTGACTTGTACTGATTCATCAGGTGAGGATTTGACCCATACATCTGGTGTAGGAGATGGCTTACCCTGTATGATCATGCCATCATCTCCTCCAATTTCATCTCTATTCTCAATATTTGTTCATCCTTTTGATGTAACTATTCTATAAGATGTTGAGTTGAATCCGCTATATTATCTTCATCAAGCCTAACAACAGCAACTTTTGCTTCATCTTTATCCTTCTCTTTTTCTCTTTTCAAAGATGAATGAGATACTACCAGACATGTCTTCATATTGCAAGTTTTCTTTTGCATTCTATGCAACTTCTTTCTCATCTATATGTCGGATACTCTCCTTCAAATGATCCATCATCTCTTTGATTGATTTCCCTACCACATTGTGTGGATCCTCTGGAGTATACTCTCTAATGGATGATGATTCAACCACTAATTTTCCTTTCTTCATTCTCTCCTCTGTAACACTATTCTTATGAGTGATTAGTGCAGACGGAGTGGCAACCACTTTAGGCCACCAAACCCTCTCCCTGTCAAATAATAAAGCTGGTTGATTTGTTGATTTTAGCCTCCTTCTATCAAAGCAAGAAGATGATTTGCTACCTTGTAGATGATATCGATTAACTCTTGGTGGATGATGACCTAAAAAGCAGCCAGAGGTTCTCACTAGAAAAATTTTAAGATTGATTTAAAAATGGAGGTGATATGGGATTATACCCTTGATGGGCTAATGCTCCATATCCCAGAGATTTAATAAGAGTTTGTTGACCCTTATCATTAGATGGTGTTGCATGATGATTAATACATGAGAACTTATTTCATTCTCAATGATGATCTAAAGTAACAATTGGTCGACTAGGACCTAACTCTTAAAACTGTACTCTCCTCTTAGTAGGGGGAGATACTTCTCACCCTCTGCTTTTATGTGTTTGTACTCCAGTAGAAATAAGATCCTTAATACTTTTTAAAAATTCAATTTTTAATTTCCCATAACCAACGACATAGTCAAAGATTTTAATTTCCTTTTCCTTTCATATAAGGAAAGTAGAACATGATTTCCATGGAAAGGAGTAGAAGGAGAGTTTGCTATCATCATAGGGTTCTCTTCTCCAGTAGTGGCTAATAATGGATGGAAATGGTTTCTACCTAGCAATGCAGGGTTTATAGCTACTTCAAGTATTTCAGCATCTACATTCATTATCGCTTCAGTGGCAGGGTGATTAAAATAATTTCTTCCAATAGTTTAGCTTTCTCAGCCCTCTGCCTTAGATAACAAATCATGTTATAATGTTGAGATTTAATCATCTCTTTTACTCCAAAAGATGACCCCATCTCTAAATTCTTGAAGACAGGCACTTCAGCATTGACAACAAACTTTCCTCGATTATTTATAGTAGTTTGAAGGAAAGTCAAATGAGAAAAGACTAAGGGTTTAGTAGCCATAGGAATAGCTACACTCCCAATTTTAATCTAAGGAAGGGTTGATTTGATAGAAGCATCTGAAGTTCTGACCACTTCAGACTATGATCCATCGAATGTAAACTACATGTTATCAAAGCCTAATTCAAATTTAATCTGAGTGCCCTCAGCATATTAGGCATGGCTAATGTTGAAGTTGAAGATTAACTTTCTTGACATTTTTTTGAAATTAAGCTAGAAGTCTATATAAGTTAATGAACTTACCAAGTCAAAAATTAGATACTGAATCAGAAGAATACATTGAACTGAATCTATTTAGCCTCCAGAGAAAGTTCTAAATAATTAACAATGGAAGGTGAGATAAGTTTGATTATGAACCCTATCTATAGAGTTTCATAGTAAGGAGTTAGAATTTGAGAGGATTTGGATTTAGATTTAGACAATGAAATGATTGAAAAGAATTTTGATTTAGATTTGGACAATAATTTTAGTGACAAGATCTTATACAAGAGGGGAGAAAACTTTTAAAATTTAAAATCTAAAACCTAAAATTGTATATACACATTCAAGACTATACACCCATGACTACACACAAGAAACACATGCAAGACTACAAATGGGCGACACCCCTACCTGACTTAGGACCGATTGAGTATTCTGGTTCTCCTAGACTACTTGGTTTTTAGGATGAAATAAAGTAACCATAGGATATGCTTACTCGTATAAGCATGTGTATAAAGCTAAAATTTAAATAAACATATAAATGCAGACATGCAAATGTAAGACTATATACAGGAAGAACTCCTACCTGACCTTGGACTGATTCAGTATTATGATTGGCCTAGACCACTTGGTTTTTAGGATGAAATCAAGTCACTATGAGACATTCTTACTCACATAAGCATGAACACAGAGCTAAAATTTAAATAAACATACAAATGTAGACATGCAAATGCAAGACTATACACTGGAGAACCCCTACCTAACCTAGGACCAATTCAGTATTTTCGTTAGCCTAGTCTGCTTAGTTTTTAGGATGAAACCAAGTAACCATGGGACATGCTTACTCATGTAAGCATGGCCATAAAGCAAAAATTTAAATAAACATACAAATTTAGACATTCAAATACAAGATTATATATGGGTAGAACTACTACCTGACCAAGGACTGATTCAGTATTCTGGTTGGCCTAGCCTACTTGGTTTTTAGGTTGAATCCAAGTAACTATGGGACATACTTACTCATGTAAGCATGGAAACAAAGCATAAATTCAATAAACATACAAATGTAGATGACTATAAAAAATATGCATAGACAAAAGTTGGACATGAATATAAAGGGCTAAACCAAACATGTATTTAATTTACAAAGGTATAATAAACATGTGTATGCAAAACTACACTAAACATGCATATACCAGAATAAAATTTACATAAAATTAAATAACCTAAACATTTAATTATATCTATCTGTATATAAAAATAATTAGACTTCAATAAAGTTAGAGAGAGAAGTCTATCCCTAGTGGAGTCGCTAGAAAAATCTCGTGGACAAAAACTTTTACTTTTACTTGTATGTTTTATTTGCCACATGATTTGTATTAAATATATTTTATAGTCAAATATGCATGGATTAACATTATATCATCCTGAAGAAAAGTCTAATGTTTCACTATCAGTTTGAAAAGAGAAACTGCAATCTATTTTCATAACTAAACACAACATAAGGAATATTTATTTCATCCTTAAGGATAAAGAGAAGATTCGCCTATTATTTTAAATATAAAACTAAATTAATGAATTTATTTTCATAATCAAAGACATGGGGGATATTCAATCACCCTAAGGGTAAAATTAATACTTTTTATTCTATGATTATGTAACTAAATCAATGTTGAAGGCTAGGTCTACATCCTTAGATATTTTCCTATCTTAGAAAGGAACTATGGTAGGGTTTATTTTAATTGTAAGTCCTAGACCTCCTATAAGGGTAAGCCCCTGTAGTTAATCACATATTTTAAGAGAATACTCTTGATTAAAGTAAAGATTAAAGATTTTAAAATTCATATAGATTTAAAGAAAGGCTTGGGCTATGAAGATTTTAGTGTACATGCTTTAGATTATAAATTTTGAAGTTGGATTTGGATTTCTTGAAAAGGTAAAGTAGGAAAGATATGTAGAGAGAGGGGTGTATATAACCTAGACTTACACTTTCCTAGAGTGAGCTACCAGCTAACAATCTTAAGCACAAATAATCATCGTATGTATGCAGGATTTGATAGGCTCTATCCTAGGAATCAAGTAGTTATAGTTTATAAAACTTTATAATAAAGAATTTACAACATATATATGATCATGTAATGAAATGATATGTGAAGAACAATGTATAAATAAATTTTTTATTCATTGAAAATTTTTAGATTACCACCTAGTGTCTGCTGTAGAGTAATGTGGCCAGGTTAAGCCAACAACATGCCTGGATTTCTTTTCCTATATAATATATATTTAAATATGATTATTTATTTCTTCTTGGAATCTTCTAGCTATTGGATCTTTTACAGAATTCTAAAAAGCAATAATCTTTCAAGGAAGAAGAATCATTTCCTTTTGAAACTTATACATGTAAAAAAACAATTGCTTTCAAATCTCTTACAACTCTTGACAATGTACAACTCGATCTAGCTATACAAAATATTTAACATATTTACATTTATCTTTATATTTACATAATTGCCTAAGTACATTCTACTTTTATAGGAATATAAATAGTCGTATATAAAAATGCAATATATGATGTTGTGTGAGTGTATATAAGAAACTAAAATAGCCTAAGAGCTTACTCCAAGTGTGCACTGACATAAAGTAAAGATAACATCCAAAGTATAGAAAGTAACACACCAAACATGAGTACCCTCTAAGTAAGGTACTCCATAAGAAAACCAAACCAAAGCACCAGCCTAGCATAGGCTAGAGTTGGTAGTCCTAAAAAACCCTCTATATTGTGTGAAGGGGATTGTGTGGCTTTGATATGTATAAGGGATTTATTGTTTAAGTCACTTTATTTGAAGGTGTTTATTTATTATAGGCTAAAAGGATTTTTTAATTTAAATTTAAGAATTAATGATTTAGCATTTCATTACTTATATTTTAATATGTTGAAGTTTTTATTTAATTTTAAAGAACCGTGTAAGTTAGCGACTTCAAAGTGCAAAAGTCACTAACCCAAGTCCTAAGGCTCATAGTTGTAATGCTACTATTTCCCCATAAATGATAAGATTGGTTGAATAGACTCCTTGTATTTATTAATAATTTATTAAGAGAGGGAAGAAAAGACTTTGTGAATCTAACATACATGCTCTCCAAAAGGAGTTATGAATGATATATTAATGTTCTTTAGTTTATTATTTATTTATTAAAAATTGGTTAAAGATCCCCTAATCCAATATGTCATTATATTCCTGAAGGAGTTGTACACAACACAAAAGTGTCTTTTGGTTATATAAAATTATTTAAGGATCTCTTAAACCAATGCTAATATATTCAGCAAAATAATCAAACATAAGGAAAGAAAGGTCCTTTAATTATTTAATTAATATTAATTATCAAATTTATTTTATTAAAATAAATTAATTAAATAAATTATCAATATAATTTAGTTTGTATGATTTACAATTGAACCATTATTCTCTGATTATTAGTTGGATTATTTAAATTTTTTAATTATTTATTGAATTTTAATTAATTTTTAATTAATTTTAATTAATTGTTAATTCTTTATTATTTATTTTTATTTAGAATTTTATTTAAATTTGAGTTATTTATTACTAAATTTATTTTATTTTATCGATTTAAGTTGTATTTATTAAATTTTTCTTGATTTTATTTAATTTTAAGTATTTTAGTTAATTATTTAATACCCTTTGTTTACGTAAGAAGTTGGGGTGTTTAATTAACTAACCAAATAAATTAAAAAGGTCATGAGATTAAGGTCATTGGTTAGGACTAACCAGTATACCAATCCCTATAAAGTTAAAATTAATTTAATCAATATTTAATTTTTTATGATTTTATTTTTTTATTATTTAATTAAGCATTAATTAAATTTTAATGAAAACTAAAGTGGGATTTTAGTTTTTATTAATTATAGGTGTGATTTAGAGTTGATTGAAGCTTGCTTTATAATTTTAGGAATTTTGGGTGATTTATTAGAATTCTTGGAAAAATCAGCCCTTAAATAGGGGATAAATTTAGGCTAGCTTAATTAAAAGGTTAAATGAATTCAAATTAATATGAAATTTATTCCTAGGGTGTTTCATACCATTAATTTAACTAGGTTTGAGTTTTACCCCTATTGGGTTCATGCAAAATTTCTTAGAATTTTTTAAAGTTAACTAGACAATATTCTGAATTATTTTTCCTAGATGTCTCTAATGTTCAAATAGGCTTGCAAATCAGAGTATCTTACCCTTGCAACAATATAAACATACCACAACAATATGATGTCCTAAATCTACATGTAATGGATGTGGTGAATTTCTAATTATTTAGGTTAAATTTTAACCTATACAAAAAATTCAACTAAACTCAATGGGTTGCTTAATTAAGACTGAGAAAATTACAAGATATATATAGCCTATAATAGCTCCCTGTCAAAATTGAATGCATTTTGATGAATTATTTGGACTTAATAATAGTAATATATAAAACTAAATAAGTGAAATTAATCTCAAACTATTCATCAAATTGAATTAATTTTAATTTTATTAGATAGAGCTCTTCATTATGAATCCATAGAGGTATCATATGCATAATTTGATTAAATATACAATTTATTAGAATTTTTAAAAGTTTTGATTTAAAAATACATTTTATTTTTAATTTAAAATGGGTTGGGAAGAGATTTAATGGCCCTGGTTGCTTCTCTTTCATACATACCATCAAAACACTAGTCTTAAGAAAGGCTTTAAACTTGGCATTTAATGGATCAAATGGATTAATGTTTTGAACAGGGTAGGGTAGGATGGAAGAAAGAGTGGGGGTAGTTTACAATGAATTTAATCTAGTAGTTTAAGAGTTATTTTGAATATTAGATTTACCTCACCATAAAAGGTTTCAGGAGGTGTTTAATGGTCTATATTCCATGTTGTGAACTACACAACAACTTTGATGAAAGGAGGAATCTTAGAGGACATTTGTACAAGGATTTTGAAAATCTTAAATGGAATAGGTCTCTTTCACTTCTTCCTCTCACTGGCGGTATACTCCAAACTTCAAGAGAATAGTTGGGAAATATAAGGAACACTCTGGGAGAGTAAAACAAAAAGAAAACCTAGCTATAGGTGGACTAGAGAGTGAGTAATATTGGCATGAGGGTTTTGCATGCTTTATCCTATTCCAGCCAAGGGAGCTTTATCCAAGGCTGTGATAGATTAGATCGATTCTCTGGATGCTCAACACCTGCCCCAGGTGGCTATGAAGGAATGGTAATGGTTGCTCAAGATGAAAATGACCTTGGTTTTCTTCACATGGGAGGGGACAACCTAGTTGATTTAAGCCAAATCAATGGTTGTGATGGGCTGAGAGGGTACTTAGAATGATTTTGAATTAATTTAGAAAGGTTTGCATTGGCTAGTTTGGAGGGAAATGAAAATTTTAATGAAAGTGGACTATTTGAAAGGGTTTAATCAGTTTGACCAGTCAATAGGTCAAGTTGATTATGATAGGTCTTAGGAAAGCCTTGCATGCTGTTGAGATAGATTGCAAGGGGTTTTATGTAATGGCTTGGGTTTTTGAGTGAGGGGTTAAACATATACATGAGTTTGACAGTTCTTGGTGGGTTGACCATGTCAAACTAACCAAGGTTATCAAGGAATTTAGCTTGTTTAAAGCATGCAATAAACTGGTCTTGAGGGATTCAGAGGTTTGATTTTAGTGTATGTAGTGAGTTACCCAACTTGACCTAGTTTAACCAAACTTAGGTTCAATTGACCAAGTCTACTATTGACTAGGTTGAGGTGACTAGTCATGTCCAAATCACAATGAGTTGAGTTTAAAGAAGTTTAGTGAAGTTCAGGAATGATATAGGGTTTAATTGTAGGTAAGCAAGGTGCTTGATCAATCAGGCTAGGTAAGGATAGCCCAACTAAGTCAAACATGTCAATCACTGGATGAAGGGTCCAGTGATGAAAACTCTAATGTATGGAGTACCCAGTAAATTGATTTGTACAATGATTGAAGTTAGGGAATGTCAGTGTACTAAAGGAGGCAGTTCACTGGATTAGTTGATTGTAATGCAGGACCATGGGTTATCTACATGATTGAGGTTCATGATTATTGATTATTCAAGGTGATTTTAGTTTAATTGATTATGGCTTAGGTGATTGTAGCTCAGGTGACCTCAGCTAGAAGTGAGGTCCATCTAACTCGATGAATGAGTTGATATCATTTCTGAGCTTAGTAGTTTTAGATGGTGAAAAGTACTTAGCCAAAAAATTATGAGCAAAGTCATTCTAGATAGAGATTGAGCCTATGAGTAATGAATTTAAAAATATTTTAGCTTTGTCTCTCAATGAAAAGGAAATAACCTAAGTCAAATGACATGATAAATGCACCATTAAATTTAAAGGTGGCATATTTTTATAAGAAACTGCCTATATGCAAGTTAGGGCCTTCTATAGCTGTTCCCCAAAAATGAGAATTTTGTATTATTTGAATTCTTATTGGTTTGTGTTCAAAGTTGTTAGCTTGAATACTTAGTCTATTAATGCTCTAGCGAATGGCTTCAACCATTGGATTAGCATATTCCTTAAGCAGTCTAGGTTGATCATTCTTTTAAATTTGTTTTGCAATTTTTAAATCTTTTTGTAACTTTTAAGATTTTCTAATTTTTATAAGAGTTCTTTCAATTTTAGTGTCAAATATGATTTATACTAATCATTTTTTTTACTATGCATATAATAGTAAAAACCACAATAAGAAAATTATAAAACACTAAATAGTTCATAATTATCAAAGTAATAATTCTACTTTTTTAGAAAAATAAAAATAGTGGCAATATAGAGTATGTAAAATAAAATAAAGATAAGATTAAATTAGTAGTTTGCTTAGTAATATCAAATGCAGTAAAGGATAATCAACTTTAATTTCTTGGAAACAATGCCAAAAACTTGACAGGTAATTCCACACACTACTTGATCTATTAATTATTATTTATTATGCTAAGGTATAATTCCTATTTTACAAAGTACATGTGTCGTGTCAAGTAGTAAAGTGATGGGATGAGTATCATTCCCACAAGGATTTGGAATTATCCTAAGCTAACTCTAGTACTACTTAATAAAACTACTATATATTTCTATTGACTATTAAGAGTGATGCAATGAAAAGTAAAAAATTACAGTTGCAAAAAATAAATGTAATAATTTTTAAAACAATGAACCTATGATATTTAAAAACACATGCTTACAATAGAGAGATTTCTTACTATTGTTATTATGAATCAGAGCATAAGTACTCCTAATCTTTGTCGTGCTCATTAGAGTATTAGTTTAGATTCTTCCCAGCTATAGTTTTATTATCTCCTTAAGATCCCGTAATCATAACCACCATATGTCGATGCATTACAAGATTACATTTTAATTCCTCTAATTATTTTTTTTACTCCTTTATCGAGGCTACATATCACATTAGGTTTTAAGTTTATGTACAGCCAATACACAAACTAAATAAGGGATAGAGGAATTAAAAAAAGTGTTAAGCAATTTATAAATTTATGAGTCTACTCTATACAATACATAGTTTCTAGATTATTATAAGTTCAAATAAAAGATTTTAGCCACACATAGAGATCAAAGTAAACATAATAACTATTTTGTTTCACTGAATAAAATAAAAGTACAAGATACAAGATAAGGATAAATATGACCCAGAAATCCTTTGCTAAATAAGATTAACTCCTTTGCACTCATTCCTTCTCTTAACACAAGTACAAGACTCACATAATAGGTACAAAAGAGATAGCCTCTATTAGTGGTAGCCTCACACACACACTCACTCACATCTCTCCTTGTTGTCATCCCTCTAACATGAACACTAGGCCTCCTATTTATAGAATTCCAAATAGCTGAACTAGCATCTCAGCGCTGGCTTGGCAGCAAGCATCACTGTTGATCCATCGTGTTGTTTCACCAGTTCAACCATCTCTAACTATCTTTCATCATGGTGCTGTTGTGATTTGGCATTGTGGCATTCAATATGGCCTTGCAGCACTATCTAGGTGGTGCCTCGATGTTAAGCTATTCAACATTCATCTAGGACTTTGACCAGAGTGGTGCTGATCAGGTTGCACTATGACACTGAAAAAATTATAGTGTTGTGGTGTTGATTCTGTTGTGTTGTGGTGCTGGGTTAATTTTGATTATTTGACCAATTTCCTACATCAAAATATAAATTTAGCTAGCACTTTATAATAATATATATAATTTGGAGTATGTAATTGTCTACTTATTAGTGGCATGACCCTAAACTTTGGCATTTCCACACTTGTACCTTTGAGTTTGTTGGATCTCTTGTTCACCATGAAGTCACGACAAAGAAGTCACTACAAGTTTAGATTGAGCGTAAGGAAATTATAGAGGGAAATAACACAACAAATTTATTTTTATTTAATTGGGAATTATATAAGAATTTATTGGCTCTTAGAGAGAAAAATGATGCATCAATTAGAGTTATAGGTTTTATAACAAGTGAAGCTCTTGGAAAATCTTGAGGAAATTGATTTAGTTAGAAAAATATAAAATGAAATTATCATATCTATGAATCATTTTTAATTTCCTATTTATGAGTAGTGGTTAAGGTCAATTACGCAAGATGAGTAACAAAATAATAATTAGTACAAAAGTTATCTTGATATGACTGTTCTTATGAGCAAATAACTATCAGTTATGTGAGAAGTGTGGGAAATTTCTAAGAAGAGGGTAAGTTATCTTGAAGAGTTGTCCTAACAAGGACATTGAGTACACTTTGTGAGTGCCCTACCCCTTAGGTGTAGTATCCACTAAAACACTACTATAAACTGATCAATATCTGATCTGGTAAGTCTTGTATGTTTTAATTGTGCATTTTCCATTTTTTAAAATGTCTTTGTATATTCTTGAATGCATCATTTTAATCGTAGAGCTTGTCTTGATGATTTTTTGAGTGAAAATTTGCATGCCTTAAAAGTTTCCTTGAGTGCACTAGCGCTGTGTTGGGGAGCATGTGTCTCTTAGCTCTCAAATTTTTTTTGTTCAAAAAATTGCAAAAAAATAGATTTCAAGGGGAGTGTTGTGGTGCCCATCAAAGGTGATATGATGTCATGCTCTCTCTATTTCTTAAAAATTTAAGGAGTTCACTTGTTGTTTAAGCACTATGGCACTATGAAACAAATTTTTAAATAAATATAAAAATTTGATTTCCATATTTTATAAAAATCATTTCTCACCTAAGAGCATATGACTATATAGAGAGGAAGAGAGATCCAATATAGATAAAGTTCAACTTGAGAAGTTTCATGCTGATTTTGTCTATCTGGCTAGTTTTGGAAATTATCAGGGTTGAGGTTGGTTACATTTATTCTATCTCAATAAAGAAGTTACTACAAGTTTTGATTGAGCCAAAAGAAATTATAGAGGGAAATAACATAAGAAATACTAAAATTACCCTATTGTTCACAACTACAGTTCAAAGCTTTTATTATACTATGACACTCTCTATCAATGTCAAAATTTTTTCAGAATGCTAAAATTAAAAGAATAAAAAATATACAGTGAAAATTCACAAATAATATACCAAAATGTTCATAATATTATAATACATAACATAACAAAAGTTATGAGGTTAAAGTTTATTGGATGTCAAAATCTACCCACTTTTTTATTTAAATTTATAATTTAAATCAAATAATTTAAATTATTAAAAATCGATATAGAGAAAATGTAACCTACCTTGACCCAAATAATTTTTTGAATTGGCTCAATGGATAGAATTAGCCCGAACCTGCCTTAATCGAATTTTTTCTCTTAAGGATCCCCACCCACTTTCTCTAAATGGTTGCTTTTTGGTGAGTTTTAAAAAAATATGGTAAGTAGATTTTTATATTTATTTAAAAACTTATCATAACACCATAGTGCTAGGTACCCAATGCTACAAAACTCTCTTAAATTTCTCAAAAATATAGAGAGAAGGCACTGTAATGCTACAACACTCCTCTTAAAATCCATTTTTCCTCAATTTTCATATTAGAAAAAATAGAGAGCTAAGTAGCATGAAGCTCTCCAACATAGCACCATAACGCTCCCAAGGAAAAAATTAAACATATAGATTTTTACACAAAGAACCCTCATGCACGCTATAAGATATAAATGATGCATTAAAAATATACAGAGACATTCAAAAAATATAAAATGTAGATATGCAAATATACAAGACTTACCAGATCAATTCAATACATTATTACAATGGATACTACAATCTTCCCTAGAAAAATGTCTTCCCCAACATTTCAATTTATAACTTAGTCAAACATATAGGGATATAATTACCTTATCTCATATTTCTTCTCTAAGGTAGCTTCTCTCTTAGATATGTGCTTCTACTGCATTTTAACCCTTAAAATCTATTTACTTCTCAATTTTCTAACATCATAAGTTAGAGTTTTTTCAATTTCTTCTCTGTAGCTTAGATTAGGTTGTACTTCAATTTCACTTTTAGAAACTTTTCTCATAGGATCATAAACCCATTTTCACCTTCTACCATACAGTGCTCAGTAAGTGGTCATATTAATGCTAGATTGGAAACTTTTGTAATATACAAATTTTATCAGAGGGATGGGGTCTTCCCATCTACCACCAAAATCTATAATATAGAGTCACAAAAGATCTTCTAGTACTTTAATAGTTCTTTTAGACTGGTTATATGTCTAGGGATTAAAAGAAGTTCTGAAATGTAATTTTATTCCAGGATTTCCCTGAATACTTAATGTGGAACATAGGGATGGCCGCACATAACTGATGTGGCACATAGGGATAGCCCCATCACTAGATCAAAAGCCAAAGGAGGAGGCTCTATTATTAGAACCAATTCAAAGGGTCAAATCTATTTGAAGAATTGAAGCCATGAAGATGATTTGGATGTTTAATTTTATCATTTTTATGCCATATTAGAATTTATGTATGTATTGCTATAATTTTTGTAAATTATTGAGTTATAAAATTAACATCTTATTAATGGTCAAAGTCTAGTAATGTAGAGTCAAATTAGGATAATGTGGCACTATCCCTTCATAAAAAAATGGTCAAATTCCACGTGGAAAGAAGTGGATGTTAGCTATATGATGAGAGGAAGTACTTAGAGTGGTTACAAGTCAAAATCAAAAATCAACACTATTGACCTCATTTTTGTATGAGGTCATTAGGTCTTAACCTAGAACTCCAAGTTAATCTAGACCCTAGGATTTGTAGATTCTAGGATTCTCCTAAATTTTAAACCCTAAGACCTACCCAGGCTCTGAATCAATCTAGACCCTTGGATCAGTTCAGATCTTAGATCACTCCAATCTCTAGACCCATCCAGGACTTGGCATATATCTATATACTAAGCTCCTTCAACTTCTAGACCTTAGAACTCCCTAGGCTCCAAGGTCCTCCTAGACTCTAGACCTTAGGAGCAGTCCAGCCCCCCTATCAAACTCCAGCCTTATCTAATCATCTATAATCATGTAAATGATTATAAATGACTTAGATAATCGAAAATCAAGCAATTCCAATCCAGAAATCCAGACTCAAATTTAAAACTAAAGGTCTAGGTCATGAAACCCTTTCTGGGTGAACTTTCTATCACCTAGAAACCCGGTCATATGACCTTCGATTCATGATCTGTCAATTGCATGTTAACTAGGCATGTCTCTAGGGCCAACCTTCTAAATTTGAACTTGATCTGACACTTCTAACCCTAGAAATTGAATCTTTTTCCAAAGCTTCAAAACTTTTAAATATTTATGGCTTGTGCCACTAGACCTGTCACCTAGTGAAATTTGACCTTGGAGTCTCCTCCAAACCCTTTAATCACTTCCAGACTTTTGATATTGATATATTAAACATTAACGTACATTTTGCTGGACCTAGTTTAACCCAGAGTAGACTGGAGGTCAAAATGACCAAAATACCCTTTAAGGGGGACTGTTGGACTTTTGACCAAAACTCAACATGGTTCAACATTTTTAACCTTTGAAACATCTCTTAATGAATCTCATATGATATTTGAGACCCATTGAAATCAAACCCACTCTTTGGTTTGACCTGGTTGACTAAGTCAACTATGGTTGACCAAATTTACCCTTAACCCAACCATGGTTATTTTCAATATTTAAATCCATTTCAAACTAATCTAACACTTTAAAATCATTTTTTTGGACACTCCCACCAGGCCCAAAACTCCCAAGTCAAATTTTCCTTGGGTTGACTTGATCAACCCAATTAGAAGGGCAAAAATCCTCTCCAATCTCACTCATTTGATCAAAATCCTAAACCCATTACTCCAAGAATTTAACCAACCACTCAACTAGCCAAATGCATCCTATTGAAATGAGTCACCATTCACTGGTCAACAAGTCAATAGGTCAATAAACTGTTGAAATGAGAACAAGTAATGGCCACCTCACAATGCCACATGAGCAAGCTTTTCCCTCTCCCAAAACCTGCCCCAACCTGGTCAAAAGGGATTAATTTCCTGTCCTAAGAGGCCATAAACTAGCCCCCTAAACCATGCTTAGGCTTGGTTTAGCCAAATGAAGGAAAAGGGGTGTGGTCCCCCCCTCTTTGCTTAAGGCAAGTCTCCTTCAACCTACCAGCCTTCTCCTGGTTTTGGAATGCTCATAGGACACATGGTAAGCATCCAAAGAACCCTTGATGAGATCTAAGCCATCCATTTCAAATCATGAGGGTTAAGTGTGGAGAACTTGCCCTAATCCCCTATCTTGCTCATTTCCACCTAAGTACTAAACTCCAGCAACCCTCAACCTTCCAAGAGCTCCTCCCATACTCTCCAGCACTCCCCAAGGCCATTACAAGCCCTCCCACATCATTTCCACCATTAAAATCATCATTTTAGTGGAGAAAGAGAGAGAAAAGAGAGAAACACAATCTCTTCAATATCCTCAAATCCAGCCATTAAAATCTTTTGGAGTCTTCAAGGAACTTGTAGAGGACATCAGCAGGAGCAAAAGGAGCCCAAGTTTGCAAAAATCCACTGGATAGATTATAAGTTATTCTCACTTTTAGGTAGAATTTCAATTTGAAACTGTAGAAATCTTACAATGCATGGAGCCTCCAAACTCTAGGCATTGCAAGATTATGTTGCCCTCTATCTATGTTTCAAATTTTGTTAGATTTCGTTGAGTTTTTTTAAAGATATAGGCATTTGAATTTTTTTTACTCTTTTGACTCTGGTTCAACTAGAGCCGTCAGATCGCGCCTGAAGGCACGATCGGACTGCCCACAATCCATCACGTTTCCGTGTCCTTAACCCGCAGCATCTACGGGATTCAAACCTGCATCATCTTGTTTGGTACTGGACTCGTGGATGGATCCCGACCGTTCATGCCTTCCACGGCCGATCTGATAGCAAGGATCAACTGCCAACGTATATAAGTGGCTGGCTCATAGGCCAACACATGTTTGGGATGCGACGCCATGTTGCCGTAAGGCCAAATGATTGGTACGGCGGCGGCGGTGCCCGATTTGACCAAAATGGGTTTTAAAAAAATTTAAAAATGCTCAGAATCTTCCAATATTCACAGTAAATTGAATTTTCCACCAAATTGGACTTTTTTGAGCTCGTTGGAAAGATAATTTAATGTAGTATTTATTAAAATTAAATTAAGTTATTTTGATCTCTGGATTGTGAGAAAATTAAGTTTATTTGAATTTATTTTTTTATTTTCTTACAATCCAGAGATCAAAAGGATCCCAAATTTTGGTGGAGTGTTCTTGAGCATCTTAGGCATATACTATGATTTTTCTAGGGTCAGATGCTGTGTAATTTTCTATGATGTGAATTTTCAAGGTAATGGGTCCATTTTTGACCCAAAACTTTTAAAATTCATAACTTCATTTTTCTTTAGAATTAGGCTACATAATTGTTGTGGTGTGATTTCATGTGTACCAGGGTTAGTCAAACCAAATTTTAAGCCTATTTGAACAGTAGACACACCTAGGGAAAATAATTAAGAAAAACTCTAAAAAACTTTAAAAATTCCTAGGAGATTGCACAAACACCCAATAGGGGTGAAACTTGAACATAGAAAATGTAGTGACATCATATACCTTAGGTTCAAATTTCATTAAATTTGGAGGTTATTATGTTAGAAAATTAATTATCCAAAGTTTCAACTCTTTTAAGGACCCATAAAATTAAAAAAAATATAATAAATCCAAATTAAATCTAAAAAATATAAATAATATCTCAAACTGATCAGAACTTAAACCTCTATCTAGGAAAAATAAAAGCCCCTTGAGTGGATCCCTAATTTAACTTTAATTTATATTTTAATGAAAATTAATAATTAATAAAAAATTATAAAAAATTCCAAATAAGTTCCAAACACTTGAAAATAGTCCCATGGGTCATCCCTGACCTTTGGGAGTGATTCCATGCTATTTGCGATGAGTTTGGATCAAAATGATCAAAACCTTCCTAATTAAGTTATTTTAAAATTCAAATAATTAGAAAACCTTTGAAAATTCATAACTAATTGCAAAAAATCCAAAATGAACAAACTTAGTGTCATTCAACTCTAATTAAGGTCTAGTATTTTCTAAAAATGTCAAACTCCCAGAATTCAATCAAAGTCAAAAAGTCAATTTTTCTGTCAATTATAGTTCAAATCTAGGCTCAAATTTCAAAAAATCATAACTTCTTATAGAAATCTACAAATTGAGTGTGCTAATAGTCTAACTACTCATCATAAGGTCTAATATTTATCAAAAATTTAAAACTTGTAAAAATAACTTTAAATTAAAAAGTCAATTTTTGCCCCCCCCCTAATTAACATGATTAAATGATTCCAATAAATCCAAAAAATCCAGTAATTAATTAAAGTTCTACAAATTCTTAAGTTGATTAATAAAACACTCAACCAACACTCAAATACTTAACAACCACTCTAAAGATGAAGTTTATGTTGCAAATCTGAATTCAAGGAGAATAGTTTTAATAATAACAAATATGCATGTGTTCTATTTTGCTTGGCAAACCATTTCAGGTATAAAAGATCAAATGCAATTCAAGCCAACTCAAAACTGGGTCCAAATGTGTTTAGATGTAATTTTTCCCTTTCTTGAGTCAAATGTAATGTAATTGATCCCCTTGTTATGTAACCTTGCACACAAACAATCAGGGGGAGAGTTTTAGTGAATTAGAGTTTCTATTTTTAATTTTTGTTCATATCATTCTGGACGATCCAATAAAAATAGGAAGCCTAATTAAGACAACCAGGTTAAGTCAGTTTGACTAAGTAGATTGTCCTGGATGATAGACCCATTGTACGGGATGATATGCTCAGATTGGAAAATCTCAGCCGCCATATTGAGTTAGGCAAGTTTTCTTTTTAGAGATTTGGTCTGATCGTCCCGAATGATACATGTATCATCCAGGATGATTCGTTACAATCATGCCTCAATTAGTCTGGTGATTAAGGAAATCAATTAAAATTTGATTGATACGATCATATCATCCTTGACGATTGCAAGATCGTACGGGATGATCAAGTAAAAATCCTGACCGTCCAGTGCCTTTCCCCTGTACATCCACAGCTGTGTGGAGGACTATTCTAAGCTTTTTGAACAAATCGTATGGGATAATATACATATCATCCCGGATGATCAAGTCATTTAAAATCGTCCAGTATGTTTTACCTATACGCCCAGAGTGGTGCTCAGGATGATTTTGGGTATTTTTGAACTAATCATACAGGACGATAGAGATATCATCATGGACGATCAAGTCATTTTGAGATCATCCAGCGTCAGTTGCCCTGGACGACCAGAGCTATCTTCTGGACAAAAATCCTGATTTACACTAATCGTCTCGGATGATCGCAAAATCGTACGGGATGATCTAAACAAATTTTCCTACTAATCGTCCAAAGGAACCAGATCGTCCAGGCTGATACATGTGATTTTGAACTGATCGTACAGGATCATTGATCGATCATCCTGGATGATCTTTGATGGCTAGTTGAGATTTAGGGCAATATTTTAGCCCTCCTATTTAAGGTCTTTTTCTTCCAATAAGAAAAATCTTTTGCCACTTTCCTTACCAGAGAAAACCTTGAGAGAGAGAGAGAGAGCTTGGGAGAGAGAGAGAGGATCTTGTGAGGGAGTTTTTGTGTGGTGTTCACAAAGGTTGCTCCAAGCAAGGATCTGAGTCATCTTCTCCATTCATCGTCTCTTGTCCTGTCGGTGTCTCTGTGGGAGGATCGTTCGCAAGAAGATCCTGGTTCTCTGCCTGCTTCAGGAGGAAGTGAAAGGAGTCTATGTTCTCTGCTTGCTTTAGGAGGAAGCAAAAGGAGTTCAGGTTCTCTGCCTCACTGGGTTGGTGGAATGGAGTTTTTGTAACGGCTTCTCCACCTTGCTGTGGGAGTAGAAGGAGAGTCACTTAGTGTTAGCACAATACTCGGAGGGGAGGCTCTGGATAGTGGATGTAGGTCAAGTCGACCAAACTACTATAAAATCTGGTATGTTCTTTCTGATTATTTTCCGTCTGTTGATGATTGTGTGATTGTGATTATTATTTTGTTATCATTGAATATATGCACATCATCACGTTATTGAAATTAATTTTAAAAATATTCAAAAAGTTTTTTCTAAATCTTTATTTGCTCTCAAATTTTTAAAACTACCAATTCACCCCTCCCCCTCTTGGTTAGCCTCAGGACTAGTTCGTCAGGGCTTAACATCCTTATCAAATTTTCAAGTGGTATCAGAGCAGGATACAAAAATAAAGTTTGAAAACTTTTAAATTTGATCCATGGCTAACTTTGGTAATAGAAATACTGCTGAAGGTTATTCAATTACAAGTCCACCATTGTTTGATAACATATCTTTTGATTTTTGAAAAACTCGCATGTCCACTTTTCTTCAATCTATAGATTATCGCATGTGGATGCTTATTAAGGATGGCTATGAAGCACCTTTTAGAATGGTTAATAATGTTAAAACTGAACTGCCTTTCACTGAATGGACTTTTAATGATCGGGACTTAGTCCAACGGAATGCCAAATGTTTGAATAATTTTTTCTGTGCCTTAAAATCTGAGGATTACATGCGTGTCTCTACTTGTACAACTGCTAAAGAAATTTAGGATAGATTGTGCATCACCTATGAAGGTACATCTGAGGTTAAGCAATCTAGATTGAACATCCTACTTCATGACTATGAACTCTTTCGCATGAAACCTAGTGAATCAATTTCTGAAATGTATACTAGGTTCACTCAAATTGTCACTTCTTTACATACTTTAGGCAGAGAACTTACAAACTATAAAAAAGTGAACAAAATTCTGAGATGTTTGCCTTCTTCTTTTGATGCCAAGATAACTACAATTACTGAATCCAAAGATTTGAACACTTATTCTATTGATAACTTACTTGGGTCACTCATTGCTTACGAGCAAGGAGTGAACTATTGACAAATTGCTGCAGATGAGAAGAAGAAGGAGAAAATTGTGGCGCTGAAGACCAACGACACTGACACAGACTCTTCCGGGTCTGATAGCGATGATGTTGCCTTAATCACTAGGAAATTCAAAAGCTTTCTAAAGAAGAAATATAAGAATTTTCAAAAGTGAAACAAAGGTAAGAGTGGCAAAAATTTTAAAGGTTCATCTGATACTATTTATTTTGAATGCAGGAAGCTTTGACACATAAAGGCTGATTATCCTACACGTAAGGCTCACCCAAGCAAGGAGAAGGGTGAGGAGAAACCCAAGTTTAGGAATGATAAGAAGTGGATTCAAAAGGCATTCTGGGCAGATTTTACATCCGAGTCCTCTGAGACTGAAGCTGAAGAGGAGACTACTAACTTGTGTTTGATAGCAGATGATCATCCTGGTCAGTCTGACCAAGAAAATATATGTGAGCTAACCTATGATTAATTGCTTGATGTTTCTGAGAAAATTCATTTATCATATAGGAAACTTAAGAAAACCCATGCCAGCCTGACATTGGATTTCTTGAATTTACAAAAAGAGCATGATGTTTTGACTAAAGATCATTCTACACTTGATAGCAATCACATGTTATTACTTGATGAATTTGATGAGTTAAATAAAATGCATTCTGATTTGATTACTAAGCATGATTCATTAAAAGCATCATATGTTGAATTAGAAACTACATTTAGGGAATTAGAAACTCATGCATCTGATTTAGATAATAGTGAGCATCATTTGAAATTGTAAGTCTAAAGAAAAAAATGAATTTCTAAGTGTAAAAATTTGTGCTTTTGAGATAAATGAAATACCTTCTACTTTTGCACAATTTTATGCACCTCCACCTTTTGAAGAATCTATTTCAAATCATCAAAGCATATTTCATTCAAACTTAGGAAGAGGCATTATCACCCACATAGATTTGTTAACCCTTTTCCTAGCGTTAGATATTTTTCTTGTGGCATGCTAGGATATATCTCTCACACATGTATTGTTCACCGTAGTAGACATTGGGTGTGGAGACCCAAATTGCATGTTTCACAACACAGCACACATACATTGCATTCTCCTTTTCATAAGAAGGAACCAAAACCTGTTTGGATTCCTAAATCTGACGTTTGATGATTTTGTAGGTGTGCTCTCATACAAGACCTCGTGAGAGCTTGTGGTACCTGGATAATAGATGCTCAAGATATATGACCGGAGATGCAAATCAATTCATTTCACTGGGGGCCAGGGCTGGAGGCAAGGTTACACTTGGAGACAACACCACTAGGAGGGTGGTACGAGCAGGTATATTTGGTGATTCAAAAAATTTTATTATTGACAATGTTTTACTTATAGATAGAGTGAAACACAACTTACTGAGCATCAGTCAACTCTGTGACAAAGGATACAACATCAAATTCCTACCCACTTACTATATTATAAGCTTAAATGACAAAATTATTTTACAGGGATAAAGGATCGATAATGAGTAAGGAGTTTGAGATGAGTAT
Source organism: Dendrobium chrysotoxum (assembly GCA_019925795.1). Taxonomy (NCBI): domain Eukaryota; kingdom Viridiplantae; phylum Streptophyta; class Magnoliopsida; order Asparagales; family Orchidaceae; genus Dendrobium; species Dendrobium chrysotoxum. The sequence goes on along the minus strand of CM034304.1, from coordinate 20,856,940 downwards.
GATGGGAGAATTGTCCTACTTTTTGGGGTTTAGTATAAGGAAAATGGATGGTGGAATCTTTCTGAATCAATCAAAATACACTAAGGACATCTTGAAGAAATATAAAATGAAAAAAGCTAAGCCAATCAACACTCCCATGAGTTCCACTATTTAGTTAGATAAGGATTCAAATGAAAAATCTGTTGATCAGAAGAAGTTTAGGGGAATAATTGGATCACTACTTTACCTGACTGCTATCCGACCTGATATTATATTTAGTGTTTGTCTTTGTGCTAGGTTTCAAGCTAATCCTAAAGAATCCCACCTAAGTGCTATTAAGAGAATTCTTAGATATCTTTTAGGGACCCCAAACCTAGGAATCTGGTACCCTAGGCACAACACTTCTTTTAAGATTACTGGATATTCTGATTCTAATTTTGCAGGGTGTAGGGTGGATAGAAAGAGCACTTTTGGAACTTGCTAATTCATAGGACAGTCCTTAGTCACCTGGTCTAGTAGAAAATAGAACTCAGTTACACTTTCCATTGCTGAAGCTGAGTATATTACCTTAGGAAGTTATGTGGCCCAAGTCCTTTGGTTAAAGCAACAAGTCAGAGATTTAGGATTACCTACTAGCACAATTTTAATTTTATGTGATAACACCAGTGCCATCTATATTTCTAAGAATTTAATCCAATATTCTAGAACCAAACACATTGATATAATGTATCACTTCATTAGGGACTACGTACAAAAGGGGACATTGAGCAACATCATGTAGCAACTGAAAATCAACTGGCTGATATTTTTACTAAGCTACTAGCCTTTGACTCATTCAGCATTTTGAGGACCAGATTGGGTGTGATTGACTTAAATGCCTGAATTTGATGACTGTTAATTTTTGAATTTTCTATTTTTCATTTTATTTCTGTTATTTATTTATTTGAGTTGATTATCTGTTTCCTGTTGGTTTATATTTTTGCTGATTTTAGTTTCTTTGATTTGCTTATTGAATTTGATTGTCTTCTCTTTTGAGTCTTCTCTTTGATTTTGGATTAACTGTTTACTCAATTAAAAATCAAATCATTGCTCACTACTGCTGATAAACTGATTTTCTGACTGAGAGTTTTTCCTTGGTTTTGTTTGAAAGCTTATAAGCGGTGATTGACTTCTCTAAACCATTTAAAGGGAAGAAACATTGATGATTGTTTTCTCTTCCTCTAACTCCTTTAATGGTGTATTTTTCCTTTTGAATAGAGATCTTCTTTCAAAATTAAAATCTTTGTTTTTGAAATAGAGATCTATTCTATCTTCCTACAGTAATCTATCTCATATGAATAGTATTTGTAAAAGCATTGAATCATCGTTATGTTCTTCCTGATCAAGTGATTGCATTTATCATATGAGAATGATTTTATTTTGAGGGTTACTATCCCTGATTGTAGAGAGTGAGCTCTTCTTCTCTTATATCTGGAAGGTAATCACACTACTGAGATACTTTAGAGATTATGAAAGAAAGCAAGCTTGCAAAAGAAATAAAAAGAGGCACAAAATTAGCCCAAAACTGAAAAGATGTGCAATGTCGCCAAAACTGAAAGGATACACAAAGTGTATCAAAAATCAAAAAATGCGTAAAGTGACCCAAATAAATTGAAAAAAAATAAAAGAGGCACAAAATGAGCCTACAAGGAAATAAACTTCTTCTCTTTCAGATCTATAAACATCTTAGAAAAACCTGTGCTTCACTTAATATTTTCAAGTGCTTGAGATTGAGACTCATGATTTTTGATTCCTTCCTTTGCAATACTATTTTATAAGATTTTTTTTTGGAACGAGGTTTGAAAGGATCTCTTTTTAAATCTAATTTCTTCTCTTCTGAATTAGACTCTTGTTTGAAAGGAATTTGAACCTGTAAGGTGATCATCCTGGATGATCCACCTTATCATCATGGACAATCCATGTGTCTGTAGCTGGATGATTCAAATTCAGCCCGTCCGGTGCATTTATTGCATATCATCCCGGATGATCCACTGTTTCGTCTTGGATGATACTTTTCATCAACGGTCATCTGGATGGACTCCTCAAGATGATCATCTGTGTCTAATCATCCTGGATGATCGGACTGCCTTTTTGACCAATCGTCTAGGCCGTAATTATTGCACCTATCATCTTGGATGATCCTGCGATCATCCTGGATGATCGGTCCATTTTTCTTTATAAATAGCCCCTCTTCACCAAATTTTTCACTGTACACTTCCCTCTCCTCACTTGCAATTTGTTCCTCATGGCTGGTGGAAAAAGATCAAGGCATCACAATGAAGTTCATCCTGGGGAAATGTCGATCCCCGCTTTCCTAATGCAGCCGATCAGGCTGCCTTCCAGCATTACCTTGAAGTTAGAATTACTCAATCAAAGATCGTCAACCCCCACACTCTTACCTACCCGGTACTAGATTTTCTTTCTCATACCTCCCTTACCTTCATTCTCACCCTGGCCTTCCCCTTTAGTACTGAACTTCTTAGGGTCTTTTTTGCCAATCTTCACATCACCTCTGATTACTCTGCACTGCACTCCTTTGTAAATCAGAGTCCTGTAGAATTGACCATATAGGATTTTCATAATATCCTCCAACTTTCAATCACTGGTGATAAGCTCCACAACATAGTTTCTGATCCTGATTTTGATTGGAGTGTCGCCAATTATTTCCTTAGAAATACCAATGTCCACTACCACGACAATACATATTCTTCCCTACTTAAGGATGCCCGTATAATTCAACATGTCCTTCATTCCTCAATCATTCCAAAGGCTGGGGACCGCATCCACATCACACCTTTACTTTTCCTGACTACCTACTACATCATGGCCCACCGGGAGTTCAATGCTACTGATCTCCTTTTTTGCTATATTGAATATCTTACATGCATTAGGGATTTGGGCCACAGGAGATGCCCAAATCTAGCCCTAGGCCACATGATTGCCTATGCCCTTGAGTCGAAGTATAATTTGCAATATCTGGTTCCTACCAATGTCTCTCCTTCCTACTACATAAATAACTCCTTCCATGTCCTCCATAGTACCCGACTTCATCCAGAGCCGACCCCAGATGTTGAGGGGGATGAGGAAGAAGAGGTTCCTGTACCTGTTGCACCTGAAGCACCTACTCATCTTCGTATTACATCACCTTTCGATCACCTGGTGTAGTGATTCGATCAGTGGGAGGCCCGTTTTGATTCCTATGTGATTGCCCAGGAGCAGCATCATGCTAAAGATTTGAGGCACTTCAATGACTACGCTGTCCAGCAACAACAGCAACACGATCAGGACATGGCCTGGTTTGGAGCACAGTTTCCAGCCATCCATGGCTACTTTCAACCACCACCTCCTCCTCCATCTGATCAGGACCCACCTTCATACTAGTCTATTTTGCTTATGTTATTTTCCTTGTATTTATTTTGTATTATTATTTTTATGTGTTTTTCTATTATTTTTCCCTTTTTGAGATGTCAAAAGGGGAAGTAGTTGTTGTATCATGTTGTTAGTTGTTGTATTTCTGGATAGTTGTAATTTCTTGGCTTATCAATGTTCAGATGTCTTTTGAAATATCAATATTTATTTACTGAACTTGCATTTCCTAACAAATATTTGCCATCATCAAAAAGGGGGAGATTGTTGCAAATTTGAATTCAAGGAGTATAATTTTGATTATAACAAACATATATGTGTTATGTTATGCTTGGCTAACCATTTCAGGTACAAAAGATCAAATGCAATTCAAGCAAACTCAAGACCGGGTCCAAGTGTGTTTAAATGTAATTTTTTCCTTTCTTGAGTCAAATGTAATGTAATTAATCCCCTGGCTAAGTAACCTTATACACACACACTCAGGGGGAGAGTTTTAGTGAATTAGAGTTTCTATTTTCAATTTTTGTTCATATCATCCTGGAAGATGTTCATATCATCCTGGACGATGTTCATATCATCCTGGACGATATTCATATCATCCTGGACGATCCAATGAAAACAGGAAGCCTAATTAGGACGACCATATTAAGTCAGTTTGATTAAGTAGATCATCCTGCACGATAGATCCATTGTACGGGATGATATGCTCAGATTGGAAAATATCAATCGCTAGACTGTGTTAGGTAAGTTTTATTTTTAGAGATTTTGGTCAAATCATCTCGGACGATATGTGTATCCTCCTGAACGATTTATTACAATCATGCGTAAATTAGTCTGGTGATCAACGAAAGTAATTAATATTTGATTGATACGATCATATCATCCTGGATGATCACAAGATCGTACAGGACGATTAAATAAAAATCCTGACCATCCAGTGCCTTTCACCTGTACGTTCAGAGCTGTGTGCAGGACGATTCTCAACTTTTTGAACTAATCATACGGGATGATATATATATCTTCCTGGACGATTAAGTCATTTTAAAATCATCTAGCATGTTTGACCTATACGCCCAGAGCGGTGCTAAGGATGATTTTGGGTGTTTTTGAACTAATCGTACAGGACGATAGAGATATCATCCTGGATGATCAAGTCATTTTGAGATCATCCAGCGTCAGTTGCCCTGGACGACCAGAGCTGTCTTCTGGACAAAAATCCTGATTTACACTAATCATCCCAAAAGATCACAGAATCATACGGGATGATCTGAACAAATTTTTCTACTAATCGTCTAGAGGAACTAGATCGTCCAGGCTGATACTTATGATTTTGAACAGATCGTACAGGACGATCGACTGATCATCCTGGATGATCTTTCATGACTAGTTTAGATTTAGGGTAATTTTTGAGCCCTCCTATTTAAGATCTTTTTCTTCTAATTAGAAAAATCTTTTGCCACTTTCCTTACCAGAGAAAACCTTGAGATAGAGAGAGAGAGAGAGCTTGGGAGAGAGAGAGGATCTTGTGAGGGGGAGTTTTGAGGTGTTCACAAAGGTTGCTCTAAGCAAGGATCTGAGTCATCTTCTCCATTTGTTGTCTCTTGTCCTATCAGTGTCTCTGTGGGAGGATAGTTCGCAAGAAGATTCGAGTTCTCCGCCTGCTTTAGGAGGAAGTGAAAGGATTCTAAGTTCTCTGCCTGTTTCAGGAGGAAGTGAAAGGAGTTCAGGTTCTCTGCCTCATCGGGTTGGTGGAAAGGAGTTTTTGTACATGCTTCTCTGCCTCATCGGGTTGGTGGAAAGGAGTTTTTGTACATGCTTCTCTGCCTTGTTGTGGGAGCAGAAGGAGAGTCACTTAGTGTTAGTGCAATACTCTGAGGGGAGGCTCCGGGGAGTGGATGTAGGTAAGTTGACTAAACCACTATAAAATATGGTGTGTTCTTTCTGATTATTTTCTGCACTTGCTTTTCTATTGATGATTGTGTGATTGTGATTATTATTCTGTTATCGTTGAATATCTGCACATCATCGTGTTACTGAAATTGGTTTTAAAAATTTTCAAAAAGTTTTTTTGAAATCGTTAATTGCTCTCAAATTTTTAAAACTTTCAATTCACCCCCCCTCTTGGTTAGCCTTGGGACTAGTTTATCAGGGCTTAACATCCCTATCAAACTTTCAATTTATTGGATGGACTACTCCGGGCTGTGGGCCTACGTGTCCTAAAGAGGTATGGTTCCTTAAGCCTGGTGGCACAACGCCACGGATGGATTCAATGAAGTGTTAAATAATAAAATTAAGTTACTTTTAATTATCTAACCAAATTAAAATTCTTAATTCAATTACATCCGTAAGGTTTTTAGGATGAACTACTCCAAGCTGCGGGGCTATGTGTCCTAAGGAGGCCTGATTCCTCGAGCCTGGTGGCACAACGTCACAAACCTATTGATAGAAAACATAAACTGATTTAACTCTTAAAATTAGTAATTAATTGAATTAATTAATTATAATTAACCATTAATCCCTGACCAATTAAATCAACTTAATCAACCCAGATTGCTACTAGGTAACCCAGGCCTATGAGGCTATTAACTTAGCCCCAAAAAAGGTGAAATAAACTTCATAGCCTCAGTAAGCAATAAAGGTAACAATCATTTAACCATTAAAGTAGATTTAATTTAAACTTTAGTATACTAATATTTAAACTTTAATTAAATCTCCTTTTGAGCCTTCAACAAATTTGAATATTAGATAACTTGAACTAATTGCCCAATTTAGGATCTATCCCAGCAACACAACCTTCTACACACACTTAAGATGGTTTACTAGGATAATCGACTCTAGATTTAGGCTAGGCCGGTATTTACTTTTCTGTTGTGTGCCGAGTTTTTTGAGTTTTTATTGTAGGTTATGATTGAAAATTGATTGATGTGTTTGTTTACTTTCTTTATTGCACTCTATGAATTGATGTAATGGACGATTAGATTATCCTTAGGTTAGGAACGATCTGGATGTTCATTGAATTTTTTGCAGGTGGCCATACTCATGTAGGGTAATAAAGGGGGCTAAACAAATTATAAATGTAAATACTATAGGTGCTTTAGCTGCTCAGCCCCCAAATAAAAAGAGTGTTGCCAAGTGTATTTACTTTTCTGTACTTATACATATAACTGCTTGGGATGTGCTTTAATATTTAAATGCTTAGGATAACCCTGCAGGAGAGTCTAAATTTTTTTAGTTTTACATTTATGTAACTTGTTTGAGTATTGAGTTATGAGTTATGAAAGTTGTACTTTAAATTTGGGATACATTGCCGAATGCATCATTTTTCTCGCTCATCTCCCTCTCACCAAACACAATAACTGAGGTGTTCTCACGTCACCAATTGTCCTCTTTTGCAAAATGCAACATCCAGCCTCATCTATCTTCCTCTTGCCGAAGCCATCAACCTAGCACTCGCCTCTAATGCTCCATCACTGGTCTTTGCATTTCATGTAAGGTCTACATCATCTTAATTAAAGGTCCCATTTTTACCTTACCTATATAGATGAATAATATTAAAAAACTTTGCATGTACAAATTTTTAATATTTACTTTGTCCATGTGTAGATTTAAGCTACTTGAGATCAACAAATTTATATTTTTTTTCTTCTCTTAATAATTTCTTCTTACCATTATTGCCTTGATTTGGATATTCTCTCTCTAAATGAAATTATATCTCCTGATATGTTAAATAAGTTGTTTTATTTAATTAATCATGACAAGAATTGATTTTTTTTTACTGATGCATATATTATTGCTACATAATGCATACTTCTGTGTTTGAACAAAGCGAATGACCCTTAACGTATGTGAATTTGTCATCTTTTCGATAATCTGATTTCTTCTAAAAAAAATTGCTTAAACTAAGATTCCTATTTGAAGGTTAGTCATTCATGTTTGTTTTTTCAATTGGATTTATATTTATTAAAGGGTTATGCTTATTTTATCTCATATTATGTTATACATTTTGAATTAAATGTCTAAGAAAGACAATTTATTTCAAAAGTTTTTTTATTTCACTTCCATGCATTTTTTTCATTACAAATTTTATGTTATTTAAGGATATTATACAAATTGAGAAGATAAGTAAGTCATATTATAATAGAAAAAAATAGAGATGTTCTTTCACATGAAAATTTATTTAAAGTTAGTTGCTAGATAGACAATTTTCTTAACCAAATATTCCAACAATCACAATGATATTTGCAATTAACTATATGTAAACAATAACAAACTAATTCATGGTAAGCAAGACGTATAGATTATTTTGAATTAATTTTAACTCAAATTAATCTCTACTTTATTACATGGGCATTGCAAAAAATATTAGAAGTCATGTACCTGTTATGTATTGCCTGCTCAAGACAATTATGAATTTTTATGCTATATTTGATTGTTGTCCTTACTTACTTTTTTTAATGGTTTATTATTGAATATCATCATTGATTTTTTTTTTTTTTTACATTTTGGTTCCTTGAATTGATTTCCTAAATCTCCTCATTCAAATCGAGGTGCTTGTGGCCAAAATTATTGTTAATCTTGCAAGCCAAGTAAGGAAGTTAACGTAACTTTTGAGTTTTGTCTCTACAAATAACTATTATTATCATAATTTTATTTGTCTCTATAAATAAGTATTGTTAAAAGTTAGACATGCTAATACATAATTCTGAATAAATTTTAACTCAAAATAATATCTACATATAGATGTTCTTTACCTTGATTGATTTATTATGTTTAATTATGAAATTGAATAATTTTTTCAAAATTCTAATGTTACTTTATATTTAGTTAAAAAAACTTTTATCAAAAGTTTGAGTGTTATCTGCTTTTTTTTTTTAGTTAAAGATGACATTTTTTTCTGATTACAAGTTATTTTTTAATGAGTATAAAGTTGTGTTGTAGCTAACAACACTTAGGAGTTTATAAGGGGCTTACATGAGGGATGCAATCATATTTCTTGGGTTGAAATGACTTAAAATGAAGAGCCTAAAAAGAAGAGGAAGAAGAATATACATGACTTTGTGGTGGAGGTGAGTTCCAAGAAGACCAAGCTCTACAAAGAGGAGAGTGTTGCGGGCTAGAATATACGCGGCGATAGAGTTATATATTTACATCTTAGCGTTGCATGGACATCCAGCTCACACACAAAGAACACAATATTGTTTACGTGGAAAACCCAGAAAAGGGAAAAAACCACGGGGCCTAGCCTAGGTGAAAAGATTCCACTAAACTTAAGTGATTTACAAATGTTGACATGTCCATTGACTTAGGGGCAATAAAATTACAATAGTTTGGAGAGTAAGGCAAAGGTTTGGTGTCACTCCAACATCAGGTGGTGGTCCGGTAGCACTCCAGTGTCAAGCGGTGGTCCGGCAGTGACACTTCAGCGTCAGGAGGCACACCGGCTTCGAGTGGCACTTCGACGTTAGAAGGCACTCCATCTTCGGGTGGCACTTTGATGTCCTTGGATGGACTGGTGGTGGTTCGACAGAACTGCGGAGTCTCTTGGTGGACCGGCGGTGGTGCGGCAGAACTCTGGCAGTGGTCGAAGAGGAGCTAGGTGGCTGGAGCTTTCTTCCTTCTCTTCTTCTCTCTTGGCTTATATCCCCTTTTAAGAGGAAATGGGTTTTATTTATAGAATTCTTGAGTGGCATGGCTTGTAAATAAGTGGAAGGTCAAGTGTAAATTGGGAGTGGTTCTGATGGACGGCCGATCTTGATTCCTATGATTATGCACCGTTTAATGAACCTTTGACTGTCTTAATGATATCATAATTTGATGATTGATTCGTCTCATTGAGCCACTCGATTCGACTATAAGCATGTCATGACTGGAAACCATTGGTAACCCAAATTGTGGTTTGCTCCTTCCAAAAGTGCTTCAAGTCTTTAATTTGGACTCATTTGGGCTTAGATTGGGTTGATTTTGGTATCGTTGGGTTCGTGTTTTCAAAACACTCAGTTCGACTGTAAGTTTGCAAAAATCAGAGTTTGGATGGTCTCAAATTTAATTTTTGAAGCTTTCAGCTTGATTTTGCATCAAGATTCATGTCTGATCAAGATAATTTTTTGATGATGTATCAGTTGCCCCTCTATTTTTGGACATCGAAGTTTCAGAAGTTCGAAAATATATAATATAGCCTCAGAAAAAAAATTTTGTACGATCTGAATTAAAAAAATAATCCACTTAATGATGCTCTTTTGAATTCTAAAAATTAATAAATTTTCATTAATTTGGAATAGCTCTTCATCTCTCCCTCATCCTTGTTCCACTTAATAATGCCCTTTTGAATTATAAAAATTAATGAATTTTCATTAATTTGAAGTGACTCTTCATCTCTCCCTCATTATTATTCCACTTAATGATGCCCTTTTGAATTTTAAAAATTAATGAATTTTCATTAATTTGAAGTTGCTCTTCATCTCTCCCTCATCATTATTCCACCTGATGATGCCCTTTTGAATTCTAAAAATTAATAAATTTTCATTAATTTGAAGTGACTCTTCATCTCTCCCTCATCATTATTCCACCTAATGATGCCCTTTTGAATTCTAAAAATTAATAATTTTTTATTAATTTGAAGTGGCTCTTCATCTCTCCCTCACATAACTATAAATACCCCCTTTAGGGTATGAAAATTTGCACCTCCCCCTCTCTTCTCTTCTTTCTCAAGCTGAGGCCTTCCTCTAGCTCTATTCTGATGGGTATCCCTTGTTCAGCCCTAGGACCCCTCATTGAGTAGGAATTTTCTCCTCTTTCTGAGACCTTCCCCTAGCTCTGTTCAGATGGGTATCCCCTGTTCAGCCCTAGGGCCCCTCACTGAGTAGGAGTCCTCTCCTCCTTCTTCTTCTCTTCCTCACACCGAGGCCCCTAGTTCTATTCAGGACTAGGGCCCCTCACTGAGTAGGAGTCTTCTCCTCCTTCTTCGAGAGATCCTGCGAAGGTCTGACGTTAGTCGATGGAAGTCTAGCGATGGATAAAAGTTTGACGTCAGGAAGAAGTTCAATGATGGGTGGAAATTCTACGTCGGGTAGAAGCTCGATGAAAGTACGATAATGGGTAGAAGTTCGATGATGGGTGGAAATTTGGCGTCGTATAAGTCCAGCAATGGGAGGAAGTTCAGTATTGGGTAAAAGTCTGACGAAATTCCCGTGATGGGCAGAAGTCCAGTAACAGAAGGAAGCTCAACGTCGGGTAAAATTTTGATGAAAGTCCCATAATGGGCAGAAGTCTAACGACGGGAGGAAGTTCTGTATTGGTAGAAGTCTGATGAAAGTCCTGCGATAGGCAGAAGTCCAGCAACGGGAGGAAGCTCAGCATCGAATAGAATTCTGACGAAAGTCCCGTAATAGGCAGAAGTACAGCAATGGGAGGTAGTTCGGTGTCAGGTAAAAGTTTGACAAAAGTCCCGTGACGGGTAAAAGTCTAGCAATGGGAGGAAGTTTGGTGTCGGGTAGAAGTATGACGAAAATCCCGCGATGGGCAGAAGTCCAGCAACAGGAGGAAGTTCGGTGTCGGGTAGAATTCAGACTAAAGTCCCGTGATGGGCAAAAGTCCAGCAACAGGAGGAAGCTCGGCATCGCGAAGAATTTTGATGAAAGTCTTGTAATGGGCAGAAGTCCAGCAACGGGAGGAAGTTCGGTGTCAAGTAGAAGTCCGACGAAAGTCCTGCGATAGGTAAAAGTCATGTAACATGAGGAAGTTCGATGTCAGGTAGAATTCTGACGAAAGTCCCGTAATGGGCAGAAGTATAATAATGGGAGAAAGTTCAATGTCAGGTAAAAGTACGATGAAAGTCCCACGATGGGTGGAAGTCCAGTAATGGGAGGAAGTTCAATATCGGGTAGAAATCTGAAGAATGTCCCGTTATGTGTAGAAGTCTAGTAATGGGAGGAAGTTTGGCGTCGGGTAGAATTCTGATGAAAGTCCTGTAATGGGCAGAAGTCTAGCAACGAGAGGAAGCTCGGTGTTAGGTAGAATTTTGATGAAAGTCCCACAATGGGCAGAAGTCCAGTAATGGGAGGAACAAGTCCTACAATAGGTAGAAGTCCAATAACATAAGGAAATTTGGTGTCGGGTAGAAGTCCAACGAATGTCTCACGATGGGCAGAAGTCCAGCAATGGGAGGAAGCTTGGTGTCGGGTAGAATTTTAATAAAAGTCCTATAATGGGTAGAAGTCCAGCAACGAGAGGAAGTTCGATGTCAGTAGAAGTCCGACGAAAGTCCCCCGACTGGTAGAAGTCCAGAAATAGGAGGAAGCTCAGCGTCGAGTAAAAGTCTGATGAAAGTTTCATGATGTGTAGAAGTCTAGCGATGGGAGGACGTTCAGCATTGGGTAGAAGTCTGATGAAAGTCCCACGACGGGCAGAAGTCCAGTGTCAAAGGCTTCTTGATGAGATTAGCCTGTATAAAAGTGATTGAGAGAATCCACCAAGGATGTGTGACATATCCGAGGTTGTATGTCAGAGCACTGCTCAATGATATTAGCCTATATGGAAGAGGTCGAGAAAATCCACAAAGGATGTATGACCTATCTGAGGTTGTACGTTAGAGCATTGCTCGATGATGTTAACTTATATGGAAGAGGTCAAGAGAATCCACCTAGTATGTGTGACCTATCCGAGGTTATATATCAAAGCACTGCTCGATGACGTTAACCTATATGGAAGAGGTTGAGAAAATCCACCAAGGACGTGTGATCTATCTAAGGCTGTATGTTAGAGCCCTGCTCGATGACGTTAATCTATATGGAAGAGGTTGAGAAAATCCATCATGGACATGTGACCTATCCAAGGTTATATTTCAGAGCCCTGTTCGATGATGTTAACCTATATAAAAGTGGTCGAGAGAATCCACCAATGATGTATGACCTATCCGAGGTTGTATGTTAGAGACCTACTCGATGATATTAATATATATGGAAGATGTCGAGAGAATCCACCAAGGATGTATGACTTATCCGAGGTTGTATGTGAAAGACATGCTCGATGATATTAACCTTTATGGAAGAGGCCGAGAGAATCCACCAAGAATGTATGACCTATCCTAGGTTGTATATCAGAGCCCTGCTAGATGACCTCAACCTATATAGAAGAGGTCGAGAGAAGCCACCAAGGATGTATGACTTATCTGAGGTTGTATGTCAGAGCCTTTATTTTAATGATGTTAACTTATGTGAAAGAGGTCGAGAGAATCCACTAAGGATGTATGATCTATCCGAGATTGTATGTCAGAGCCCTGCTCGATAATGTTAACCTATATGAAAGAGGTTGAGAGAATCCACCAATGATGTATATGCTATCCGAGGTTGTATGTCAGAGTCCTACTCGATGACATTAACCTATATGAAAGAGGTCGAGAGAATCCACCAAGGATGTATGACCTATCTGAGGTTGTATGTCAGAGCCTTTGCTCGATGACATTAACCTGTGTGGAAGAGGTCAAACTGAATCCCCCTGGGATCGATTATGCTGCCTTGATTGGGGGGGGGGGGGGCGAACGCCGTGCATATCCCGAATCAAAGGTGAAGAATGATCTATCTTTAGAACGTTACAACCTTTTTGAGGTCAAGATTAAGACCTTACCCAAGGAGTAGAAGTCTAACTAGGGACTGTATAAAGTTTAAAAATTATTGAAAGTATCATTGCATTTGCTTGAATCTGTATGATCCCAAGATATTATCTTGGATATTGAAAGTGTTGGATGAATCTTCTTGACCATGGCTGTAGTCAAGGTTAAGCCCCCAATCGGCATTTAATTCCAATAAAATTAATGGAGTAATAGCTGATGCAAGGATGTTGGCATGAGCGACCTTTTGAGGTTGGAGCAAAAGTTCCCCCTAGTCTGCATCTGATTCTTATGAAGTTAATGCAGCAATGGTTAATATCAGGATGTTGATATGAGTAATTTTTTGAAATTGGAGCAATAGTTGCCCCCAATTGGGAATCACGTTCCCACAGACGACACCTAACTATTACGGGCTAGAATATAAACGGTGATAGAGTTATAATTTTACATCTTAGCGTTGCATGGACATCCAGCTCACACACAGAGACCATAATATTTTTTATGTGGAAAACCTAGAAAAAGGAAAAAACCACAGGGCCTCGCCCAAGTGAAAAGATTCCACTAAACTTGAGTGATTTATAAATGTTGACCCATCCATTGAATTAGAGGCGGACAAATTATAGTAGTTTGGAGAGTTAGGCATAGGTCTGGTGTCACTCCAACATCAATTGGCGGTCCAGCAGCACTACGGTGTCAAGCGGTGGTCCAGCAGTGACACTTCAGTGTCAGGAGGCACTCCTGCTTCAGGTGGCACTTCGGCGTCAAGGGGCACTCTGGCTTTGTGTTGCACTTCGATCTCCTTGGATGGTCTGGTGGTGGTTTGACAGAACTACGGAGTCCCTTGGTGGTCCGATGATGGTGCGGCAGAACTCCGGCAGTGGTCGAAGAGGAGCTAGGCGGCTGGAGCTTTCTTCCTTCTCTTCTTCTCTCTTGGCTTAGATCCCCTTTTAAGAGGAAATGGGGTTTTATTTATAGAATTCTTGAGTGGAATGACTTGTAAATAAGTGGAAGATCAAGTGTAAATTGGGAGTGGTTCGGATGGACGGCCGATCTTGATTCCTACGATTATGCACCATTTAATGGACCTTCGACTATCTTAATGATATCAAAATTTGATGATCTTGGGCTAGTTGGATTCATCTCATTAAGCCGCTCAATTCGACTATAATCATGTCATGATTGGAGACCATTTGGTAACCCAAATTGTGTTTTAATCCTTTCAAAAGTGCTTCAAGTCTTTGATTTGGACTCATTTGGGCTTGGATTGGGTCGATTTTGGTGTCGTTGGGTTCGTGTTTCTGAAACACTCGGTTCGACTATAAGTTTGCAAAAATTAGAGTTCGGATGGCCTCAATTTTAATTTTTGAAGCTTTCAACTTGATTTTGCCTCAAGATTCATGCCTAATCAGGATAATTTTTTGATGATGTATCAGAGAGAGAGCAAAGATTCTTTACAAGCTTGGGAATGAAGAAGGATTTTGTTTGCCTTGAGAGGATAAATAGAAAAGAAATAAAAAAAATATTGTGGAATTTGTCTATTATAATTTGCAAAACAAAGGGAAGAATAATGAACTTGGAGGTAAGTTTAAAATTGAACATTTTATCATTTACATTCATTTATAAAGCTATATATATATATATATCAATGTTTAAAAATTGAACCGAACCGGCCGATTCAACCAGTTGAACCATGAACTGGAATTTTATAAGAATCACTTTAGACATTAACCAGATTGAACCGGCTTGAACTAGAGATTCAATCAGTTAATCAATGCTAATTTTCAAAAACCTATTTGATTAATATTTAATTAAATTAAATATTTAATAAATTTATTATTAAATAATTTATTTAATAAATTAATTTAAAATTTATGTATTTTTATTAAACCAGCATAAAAAATGTGTTTAACACATGGCACATGGCACAACATATTATATGCCTTCTTTGCCAAGGTAATTCAAAAAGCTTATATAGACAAAAGAATGCTAACACACATTGTCTAGGTGATGTGGGACTAAAAACCAAAGAGATTTTCTCAAGTTTACTATACATACTCTATATATTTATCCATATATAATTAAAATTAAAATTTAATAATGCAAATAATATTTAATTTTTATCTATTATTTTTTCTATTATTTAATTATTTAATATATTTTTTTAAATTTTTATCTATATTTTAATATTAAATAATATAACATGAATCAATAAATATAATTTTTTAATATAAATTTTGTATACTTTTCATAAGTATAAATTATATCTAAATATATAAAATAAATTAGAAATTATTTATATTAAATTTAAAAATATATATGTAAACTATTTTTACATTAAATATGGATTATATTATTTATAAAATGTGATTTTAAACCTCCAACTCATTTTTAGTTTGGATTATATTATTTATAAAATGTGATTTGTGTTTAAGTTTAAAATTAGATCATCATATTATAATATTAATTTTATTAATTTTTAATAATATTGTTATTTATTACATCATCCGGTTTAACCTTGAATTGGTCAAACTGTGAACCTCTCCTTCTTCCGGTTCATTGTTCGGTCCGGTTTTCACAACCTTGATATATATATTATATTTTTAACAATATATTTGAAACTACTTATTTTTAAAAATATTAAACTATGCCCAGATATTCATATTTATTTAAAATTTGCTATTATTAAACTATCAATTATACTACTAGTTAATGATTTCTGATAATCTCAAAACAAAAAAGAGTCCTATAAATTAAGTAGCATTAAATATATTGAATTGTTTAATATTCTGTATTATTTATTTTTTGTGCTTTTAGCTTCTATTCGTATTGCTTCATTGGCTATCATCTTCAATAAATATTGATGTGATTAAAATAATAATTTGAGTGTATAACATATTTATTTCATGCTTCAGTAGAATCAATGAAAAACAAGTAACTTGTGTTCATGAATCTAAACAATCTAATATAAAAAGAATAAGAATTCCACATAATCAAATATAAAATAAATATATGTTCTAGTTTTAAATGATCATGGCATTAAGCCTTAATTAAGCTTTTAATCGAGCTTATTGATGATCTTTTAATGATATTATTCATGATTTTAAATTATCTTAACACCAAGTTATTCAAGCATTCTCATTTATCATAATATTGTTAAAGGTTATTCAATAAAACATTATTTTTCTTTAATTTTACGTACTTACTTAGGTGTACTTAAATTACTTTTTTATTTTTATTATATTATCTATAATCTGATTTTTTTAATATTATTCATCATTTCTGTAGAATTTTATCTTAGCTTATCATTTATAGTTGCTAAAAAATCAGCATATTCTTTTTATAAAACATGCATACTCTAAACCATGAAAGTGGATGTGTGGCAAATGACGATTAACAATACAATTCGAATGTTGTTATAACTATATGATTATAGTCTCAACTTATTGACTTTTTTTATTCATTCAAAAAAAAAGAATACTAATAATGAGGTTGATTATAAAAAAAGAATGGGATCCGTCCTAGTATCCTTCATAATGTGATTGATGATCATATTTCAAATCTCTTCAAGATTATGATAAAACAACTGATTGGTTGCCATGTGCAACCTATTTATTGTATATCTAACAGTTGCATTATTAATATCTATAAACCTGGTGACTGCATACCTCATATTGATAGCCATGATTTTTTGAGGCCATATCTACTGTGATATACGTTTAAGCGAGTGTAATATAATGTTTGGGCACAATCTAAGAATTGTTGGGTCAGATCAGCTTCAATTCCCCTTCCAATTGGGTAAGTATAATATATTGTTTTCTTGTCTAATCATATTTTAATATTCTTCTTTTCGTAAGTTATGTTGTAATCTTCTATGGTTATAAGATATTGTTATAAATTTTTTTCTAATGTCAATATTTCCTGGGGCTATGTTGAGACATGTGTTAATGCATCATTAACTATGCAATTTTAATTTAATAAGTACAAAATATTAAAAATGTTATTATTTTACTTGATAAATTCATTAATTTTTATGATATCTTATCCCATTATCCCCATTCTATTCAATTTCATATCATCTATATTATTAACTTCTAATATCAATTTTATTCAGATATGTGCTGATCTTCAATGGTAATGAAGCTGATGTTGCAAAATATTATGTTCTTGCAGTCCCTTGCAAAATGTTTCATCATTCAACCTCATGTTCACTTATATATCTATCTTCAAATGCTCAAGTACTTAATTTTTTATTCTTAAATTCTATAGGATATCTATTACTTTAAGGAAAATGGATAAGGCTAAGCGACCGCATAAGTTCAAGATTGAGCTAGATTTATAAAATGTCAAGCTTTAAGATTTGTGTGACGGCTATGAATCTTAGCATGAAAACACATAAAAGGAGGCCTCTATAGAGTGAAAAGATCCCCTTATTTTGATATCTACAATGGTTCCATTTTGCATAGAGATAGTTTCAACGCAAATACTCTACTTCTTTTATTATCTTCACTTAACAATTGCTATGTTTCGTGACTTTAGTTGTTGGGGTGATGATTTTTATAATAATCAAGCTATTTTTATGATAATATATTATATAATTTATATTGATTTAAGGCAATGATGATCTTTGCTTATCTTAGCTTTAGTATGTGTTGCTTTAATGCAACACTTACAAAATTATTCTTGAGCAACCAGTCAATAATGGAGAAATGATTTGCATATATGACTTAATGAAGACCATATATAATGCTTTTATTCACTATGATATTTACCTTATTATTAGAATTGAGATAGCTATAAGCAAAAGATATTACACAACAAGATAAACTAATGGTTAATTTTATATAATCATATGGTATTATTATTTTTTATTTCAATTAAATTATCTTATCATATTGATTTCTATTTTATTTCTTTCTTTCAATGCAGATAATACATAAGAAAATTATAAATATCGAAGTTCAATGAATAGTGGAATGAAAATATGTTCATCATATTATCATTTAGTTATATGTTTTATATATTTTTGTACACATACCTTTCTGATATCTCATATCTTCAATTCTACTTGTGTCACATGCTTTGGTTGCTAATTATTGCAAGTAACTTTTGATCAATTAGTAGTGGCAATCAAAATTCTATTTTGAAGATGATTATTACTTTTGTGTTTAAATTTTGTGTCACAATCTTTGTAGTATTATGATTTGGAGGTGTTAAAAGACATCCATGAGCTTGCCTAGCCATGGAAGATGTGAAAATTTTCATGTTCAATAAATTTCTATCTCACAACATGTACAAATATTCTAATTTTGGAGTTTTTTTGTCATATTGGTACATTGCTATACAAAAATTGTGCTGCTAATTTTTTTTCCATTATTTAGATATTTGTTTTTATTGTTAATTATTAAAATTTTTTATGATATTAAGGCTTCATTTGGGATGGTTTTTTTATTGCTTCTTAAAACAACTTTTAGTACAAAAATCTTATATTTTGTACTAGAAAGCTACTTTAAGAAGCCAAATTTACCCTTTGTTTGCTTCTTCAGTGGCATTAGTGTGTTATCTACATTCATTAATATATCTTTATTGCAAGCAAAAGAGGATTTTGTCAAATAAATGGGCAAATCTTAGCCTAAGGTCTACCACAGCATAAAATATATTAATTTACTTTTTAAAACTATTAACATGAAAGATTATGAATTGATATTCAAGTAAATGATCATTATTATAATTATTTTTACTAACAAACTTATTGATTCTTGTAAGTAAATAAATAGAATTTTTTATGTTTATGATATTTATTTTTATTTTAAAATTTTTTATTCACTTGTACTTTGTGGATATGGTTAATGCAAATACTAAACCTTATATCAATTCAACTTTGAAATAATAGATTTAGTGAAGGTAATCTTTCGAGATATGGGAAAGATAACACATGATTGGGCCATCATTTGCTTTTGAAAATATCTTAGTAGAAATTTCACTAGTTTTACTTTTGTTTCAAGTTGTTGAGTATGCTGGATTACATGTTCAACCACATAAAGCTTTTATTTGTTTTAATAGTTTTTCTAATTATTGCGGACTAGAACATTCATGGTAGTAGGGAGAAAGTGCTTAATGTCTTAGCTTTGAATGAAGATTCAACACACATACAAATAAAGTGAAAGGGGAGAGAGAGTCATAAGAGACACTAGGATTTTTATATGAAAAACCCTAAAAATAGGAAAAACCACGGGGCCTAGCCCAATCAAAATGGTTCCACTAGTATTTATTATCGATTACAAATGAGGCTCTTCCATGAGAGGAAGGTCTTGGCTTGATGTAGTAAATATACATCATGTAGAGCACATTACAAGGTGATAGTTAGAAGAATCTAGTGATATGAGAGTTATTCTCAAGAGAGTGAGGGCTTGTTCATTTGGCTAGCAAGACCATAGTCGGGTGATGGTGTTCAGAGGGACCGTAGTCGGCGGGTGAAAATGGTTGGATGGACCATACGTGGTAGGCGACACTGGTCCAAGGGACTGTAGTTGATAAGTGGTGGAGGTCGCAAAGACTGTAGTTGATGAGCGATATTGGTCAGAGAGACCATGGTCAACAGGTGACGATGATCCAAGGGACTGTAATAAGCAGGTGGAGGAGGTCACATGGATCATACTTGATGAGCGATGGTGGTAAGAGGGATCCTAGTCAATGTTCAACGGGAGGTAGGAGGGACTGTAGTCGGTGGGTGATGGTGGTTGAAGGGACTGTAGTTGACAGGCGACCAAGATCGGAGAGACCGTAGTAGGCAGGAGACGGGAGGTCAAAGGGATCGTAGTTAACTGGCGACGATGGCTGAAGAGACTTTAGTCAGTGGGCGACAGAGGTCAAAGGGACTATAGTCGGTGGGCGATGAGAGGTCAGAGGCACTATAGTCTGCAAGCGACGATGGTTGCAGGGACTGTAGTCGGGCGGTCAAAGGGACCATAGTTGGCCAATGATGTTGGTCAAGGGGATCGTAGTGGAAATGCGATGGTAGTCTGAGAGACTGTAGTCAGCGGGTAGTGGAGGTCACAGGGGCTATAGTTGATGGGTGACAATGGTAAGAGGGACCCTAGTCGATGGGAGGTCAGAGGGACAGTAGTCGACAGGCGATGGTGGGTCAAAGTGACCATAGTCGGTGGGTGATGGAGGTCGAAGAGACCATAGTTGGCAGGTGATGAAGGTCAGAGGGATCGTAGTCGGTGTGCGATTGTGGTTGGAAGGACCGTAGTTGGTTGCGATGGTGGTCAGTGAGACCATAGTCGGCGAACAATAGTGGTCGGAGGGACTGTATGGTGGTCAATTTGAATGGTGATCTGACGATGGTTAGTGATCAGATAGTGGTTCGAAGATGGTTAGGCAGAAGTCCGATGGTGGTTGATGGCTAGTTAGTAGTCTGGTAATAGTCGACGGCCGGGCAGTGGTCGATGATAGTCGAGTGGAAGTTTGGTTGTGGCTGGCGATCAGGTGGAAGTTTGGTTGCGGTCGACAGCTGGGTGGTGGTCTGACGATGGTTGTGTGGATGTCCGGCGGTGTTCGGCGGAGGTTTGTTGGTGGTGGTGCTAAAGCACTTGAATCGTTAGAGCTCTTTCTAATCTTCAGCCAAAGGTCAAAACTCTAACACCGGGCTATATATAATTTTTTGTGAGTGGTATATCCCATAAATATGGAGAAGAATTGAGGCATATTTGGACTACACCATCAGATGACCCATATTGATCCCCTCAATCATAGAGCATTTGTTAAGCATTTATATGCCCAAATGATGTTAGAATTAAGCAATCTTAGGCTTGTTGGATTTTTCTTGTCGTGCCGCTTGATTTGACTATAAGCATGTAATATTTGGATACAATTTGGTTATCCAATTTAGGCTTTAAACCTTCCAAATAAGCTTCGAGCCTCTGATTTGGACCCATTTGGGCTCGGATTGGACTGATTTTGGTGTCGTTGGATTCGTCATATCGAGACATTCAATTTGACTATAAATTTGATTAATTTGGAGTTTAGATGGTCCCGAATTTAATTTTGAAAGTTTTCAACTTGAATATGTCTCGAGATTCATGCACAATTAAGACGATTTGTAGTGACATAACAGTATATATATATAATTTCAATATTTTGCGAAGTTAGAGTATTAATCGGAGCAAAAAAATTTAGAAACTTTTGCTCCAAAATATTTAAACTTGCTTGAAATTGATTGTAGAGGCTCCGATGGGCTCTGAAAGTATAAAAATAGAGTCTTTAACATCAAAAAATGTTTCTAGGGACTCCAAAAATGTCTGAATAAACTTTTCGATATATATATATATATATATATATAATGGATTTTATCTTATTTTTTCTTATTACCTCCAAAGGAAGGCGACTATAATAGCCGCCTCATTGAGGCGATGAAAAAGAAAAATAAATTTAATAGTTAATTAATTTATGTATATTAATATGGGTCGTCCGATAGAGCACTCCAAATTTGCTCAAGATCTTCTCCATATTTACGGGCAAGCCACTCTCAAAAAATTATAAATAAACCCTCACTCTCTACATGAAGGGGGACCTTTGGCTACAGATTGGAGAGAGCTCTGAAGCTTTAAGAGCTCCAACACCACCACCGGCGAACCTCTGTCGACCGTCGCCCGACCAACTCCAGACTTAGGGGTGTCAAAATGGGTCAACGGTTCGGGTTCGAGTAGAACCTGAGTTGACCAAGGTCTAAACAGGTTAGCCCGACCCATTAACAGGTCAAGTATTTCAACCAAGGCTCAACCCGTGAAGGTCACAAGTTGGCTCGACATGACTCACGAACTCGTTTAATTTTAAAAATGGGCGATTGTGATGTCAACTGAGGCAGCATGGTGCAGGCAGTCTGGGGTCATTGTCGAGCGCAAATCAGCTAGATGGACTAGAACCAGATTAGACACTAGCGTTTAAAGGACCGGATGGTGGACGGCTATATGTGAGTCAAGAAGAGTAGAGGACCGGATGGCGAATGACAGTCATGCGAGTATAAGACCGACGACCAAACAGATGGATGGTTTTGACCCGAACATGGAATTTTCTAGATCGGGTTCAGGTCGTGTCAAATTTTGACACCCCTAGCCAGAGTACCACTCGATCGCCAGAGTACCACTCATCTTTATTGAGTCAAATGCCATGTAACTGATCCCCTAGCTAAGTAACCTTACAGATACACACTCAGGGGGAGAGTTTTAGTGAATTAGAGTTTCTGTTCAATTTTTGTTCTGATCATCCCGGATGATATTTACATTGTCCTGGATGATCCAATGAAAATAGAAATCCTAATTAGGACGATCATGTTAAGTCGGTTTGATTAAGCTGATCATCCTGGATGATATCAATATCGTACAAGATGATAGGCTTATATTAGAAATTCTCAACCGCTAGATCAAGTTAGGCAAGTTTTTATTTTTGGTGATTTGGACTGATCGTCCCGGACGATACGTGTATCGTCCTGGACGATCCATTACAATCATACCTAAATTAGTTTGGTGATTAAGGAAAGTAATTAATGTCTGATTGATTCGATCATATCATCCTGGATGATCACAGGATCGTACGGGATGATGTGCTAAAAATCCTGACCGTCCAGTGCCTATCACCTGTACGTTCAGAGCTGTGTGTTGGACGATATTCCTGCTTTTAAACTAAATGTACGGGACGATACCCATATCATTCCAGACGATTAAGTCATTTTGAGATCGTCCAGCATATTTAACCTATACACCCAGAGCGGTGCTCAGGATAATTTTGGGTGTTTTTGAACTAATCATACAGGACGATAGATATATCATCCCGGACGATCAAGTCATTTTGAGATCATCTAGCACAAGTTCCCCTGGACGTCCAGAGCTATCTCCTGGATGAAATTCCGTAATTACACTAATCATCCTGGACGATCGCAGAATCGTACGAGACGATCAACACAAATTTTTTCCACTAATCGTCCAGAAGTACTAGATTATCCAGGCTGATACATGTGATTTTGAACTGATCGTACAGGACGATCTAGTGATCTTCCTGGATGATATTGGCCGACCAGTTGAGATTTAGGGCAAATTTTGAGCCCTCCTATAAAAGATCTTTTTCTTCCAACAAGAAAAATCTTTTGCCTCTTTTCTTTCTAGAGAAACCTTAAGAGAGAGAGAGAGCTTAGGAGATAGAGAGAGAGAGGATCTTGTGATGGGGAGTTTGTGAGGGATTCATACAGGTTACTCCAAGCAAGAATCAGAGTCATCTTCTCCGTTCATCATCTCTCATCTTGTCAGTGTTTTCTATGGGAGGATCGTTTGCAAGAAGATCCGAGTTCTCTGCCCAGTTCAGGAGGAAGCGAAAGGAGTTCAGGTTCTCTGCCTACTTCAGGAGGAAGCAAAAGGAGTCCGGGTTCTCTGCCCGCTTCAGGAGGAAGCAAAAGGAGTTCAGGTTCTCTGCCTCACTGGGTTGGTGGAAAGGAGTTTTGTACAGGCTTCTCTGTCTTGCTGTGGGAGCAGAAGGAGAGTCACTTTTATGTTAGTGCAATACCCGGAGGGGAGGCTCCGGGGAGTAGACGTTGGTCAAGTTGATAGAACCACTATAAATTTGGTGTACTCTTTCTGATTATTTTTTACACTTTGCTTTTCTATTATTATCTGCTTGGGTGAAATCTATGGTTGATCTTTTCATTTCTGTGTTTACTTATTTTCGCTGTAAATTATCGAAAAGAACTTTCCTGTTGCTCATGAATTTTTTAAAATAACTAATTCACCCCCCCTCTTGGTTAGCCTCGGGATTAGTTCATTAGGGCTTAACATCCCTATCAAACTTTCAAGTGGTATCAGAGAGGGATTCAAAAACAAAGTTTGAAAACTTTATCGCATGTGGATGCTTGTTAAAGATGGCTATGAATCACCTTTTAGAATGATTAACAATGTTAAAACTGAACTGCCTTTCACTGAATGAACTTTTGATGATCGTGACTTAGCCCAACTAAATGCCAAATGTTTGAACTATTTTTTTGTGCCTTAAAATCTGAGGATTACATTGGTGTTTCTACTTGTATAACTGGTAAAGAAATTTGAGATAGATTGTGCGTTACTTATGATGGTACAACTGAAGTCAAACAGTCTAGGTTAAACATATTACTTCATGACTACAAACTTTTTTGCATGAAATCTACTGAATCTATTTCTGAAATATATACGAGGTTCACTCAAATTGTCACTTCTTTGCATGCTTTAGGAAGAGAACTTATAAACTATGAAAAAGTGAATAAGATTTTGAGATGTTTGCCTTCTTCGTTTGATGCTAAGATAACTGCAATTACTAAATCGAAAGATTTGAACAATTATTCTATTGATAACTTACTTGGGTCATTCATTGCTTACGAGCAAGAGGTGAACCAAAGACAGTTTGATGCAGGTGAGAAGAAGAAGGAGAAAATTTTGATTCTTTCAGGTCTGATAACGATGATGTTGCCTTAATCGCTAGGCAATTCAAAAGCTTTCTAAGGAAGAAACATAAGAACTTTCAGAAGTGCAACAAGGGTAAGTCCAGTAAAAATTTTAAAGGTTCATTTGATACTATTTGTTTTGAATGCAGGAAGCCTGGACACATTAAGGCTGATTATCCTACAATTAAAGCTCACCCAAGCAAAAAGAATGGTGAGGAGAAACCCAAGTTCAGGAAGGATAAGAAGCGGATTCAAAAGGCGTTCTGGGCAGATTCTGCTTCTGACTCCTCTGAGACTGAAGCTGAAGAGGAGACTACAAATTTGTGTCTGATGGCTAATAATCATCTTGGTCAGTCTGATCAAGAAGAGGTATGTGAGTTTACTTACAATCAATTACTTAAAGTTTCTGAAAAAATCCATTCATCGTATAGGAAGCTTAAAAATACTCATGCTAGCTTGAAACTAGAATTTCTGAATTTATAAAAAGAGCATGATATTTTGATTAAAGATTATTCTACTGTTAATTGCAATCACATGTCACTACTTGATGAATTTGATGAGTTGAACAAAAAGCATTCTGATTTAATTGTTGAACATGATTTATTGAAAATCATGCATGTTGATTTAGAAAAAGCTTTTAAAGAATTAGACAATATAACATGTGACGTGGAGAGTAGTATGGGAGCATTAAAATTTGAAATTGCAAGTTTGAAGAAAGAAAATGAATTTCTAAAAGTAAAAATTAGTGCTTTTGAGAAAAAATAAAACACCTCCTACTTTTGCACAGTTTTATACACCTCCATCTTTTGAAGAATCTATTTCAAAATCATCAAAGCATGTTTCATTCAAACCTAGGAAGAGGTACTATCACCCACGTAGATTAGTTAACCCTTTTCCTGGTGTTAGATATTTTTTTTGTGGCATGTTAGGACACATCTCCAACACCTGCACTGTTCACCATAGTACACATGGGTGTGGAGGCCCAAATTGCGTGCTTCATAGTATAGTACACATGTATTGCATTCTTCTTTTTATAAGAAGGAGCCCAAACCTATTTGGGTTCCTAAATCAGATATTTGATGATTTTGTAGGTGGTCTCTCACATAAGATCTCATGAGAGCATATGGTACCTAGATAATGGATATTCAAGACACATGACTGGAGATGCAAATCAGTTCATTTTGCTGGAGGCCAAGGCTGGAGGCAAGGTTACACTTGGAGACAACACTACCAGGAGGGTGGTAGGAGCAGGTATAATTGGTGATTCAAAGAATTTCATGATTGACAATATTTTGCTAGTAGATGAATTGAAACGCAACCTACTAAGCATCAATCAACTCTGTAACAAAGGATACAATATCAAATTTCTGTCCACTTGTTGCATTTTAAGCTTGAATGACAAAATTATTTACAGGGACAACGGATTAGCAATGTCTATATGCTTGATGTAAGTTGCTTTAAAACTAATGTTTCAATTTGCTTAAAAACTGCTACTAATGAGTCTTGATTGTGGCACAGGAGATTATGTCATGCCAGTATGAAAACCCTTAGGAGAGTCACCCAAAAGGACTTAGTTAAAGGTGTCCCCAAGCTTAAGTTCACTGAGGACCACCTGTGTGATGCCTGTCAATTAGGGAAGCAAGTCCAGTCCTCCTTTCACTCCATTAAGGACATCAGCACCTCTAGACCTTTAGAAGTCCTTCACATGGATCTCTTTGGACCCATTAGCACTGTCAACTTAGGGGGGAAAGTCTATAGTTTTGTGATTGTTGATGATTACTCGAGGTTCACTTGGATTAAATTTCTGTCATATAAATCTGAGTCATTTGATGAATTTAAGTCTTTCTCCACTTGGATTCAGAGGAAGTTAGGTTGTGAGATCTTGACTATTTATAGTGATCATGGTGGAGAGTTTGAAAATATGAAGTTTGGAACTTTCTGTGAGGAGCAAGGGATTAGTCATAATTTTTCAGCTCCTAGGACCCCTCAGTAGAACGGAGTAGCTGAAAGGAAGAACATGACCTTAGTGGAAGCCGCTAGAGCCATGCTTGCTGAGTATTCACTTCCAAAATACTTTTGGGCTGAAGTGGTGAACACTGCATGTTATGTGCTGAATAGGGTGAATGTTAGATCCAATTTGAACAAGACACCTTATGAGATCATTAAGGGTAGAACTCCAAATCTGTCCCACCTCCATGTCTTTTGCTATAAGGTTTTCATTCTGAATAATAAGAAATCATCCTTAAGAAAGTTTAACCCTAAATCTGATGAAGGGGTGTTCTTAGCTATTCTAGTATGGGGAAATCCTTTAGGGTGTTTAATAAGAGAACTTTGGTGGTGGAAGAGATAACTCATGTGGTGTTTGATGAATCTGATCCTAAGGAGATTAGAGATAAGGAAGAAGAAGAGGCAGGGGAGATTACCCGAGGGGTTGAAAATGCAAATCTGGAGGAAAGGGTAGAATCTCAAAACACCTTGCCTAGAGATTAGAGATATTCTTCGAGTCATCCTAAAGAACTGATCTTAGGAGACCCTTCTGAAGGTGTTAGGACTAGGCAAAGACTTAGGAAGGAAGTAAATCACTCTGCCTTTATCTCAATGAATGAACCCACCAACATCAATCAAGCCCTTTTTGATGAATTTTGGATCTTAGCTATATAAGAGGAACTGAATTAATTTGTAAGGAACGATGTTTGGGAGTTAGTAGAAAGACCTAGGAATCAAAGTATAGTGAAAACCAAGTGGGTCTTTAAGAATAAGATGAATGATTCTAGTGTGGTGGTTAGGAATAAGGCAAGATTGGTGGCTAAGAGGTACAATCAAATTGAAGGGATTAATTTTGAGGAGACCTTTGCCCCTGTAGCTAGATTGGAAGCCATTAGAGTGTTACTAGCCTTTGCTTGTTATAAAGGATTTAAGTTATTTCAAATGGATATCAAGAGTGCCTTTTTAAATGGGGTAATAAAAGAGGATGTCTACATAGAGTAACCCCCAAGATTTGAGAGTTTTCAATATCCAAATCATGTTTACAAATTAAAAAAGGCCTTGTATGGATTGAAACAGACACCTAGAGCTTGGTATGAGAGGCTTAGCACATTCCTGTTAGAAAGAGAGTTTGTTAAGGGGAGCGTAGATACCACCCTTTTTCTGAGGAGAATAGGGGATGATTTACTCATTATCCAGATCTATGTTGATGATATACTTTTTGGATCTTTTGATAAAAGTTTATGTAATGATTTTTCTAAAATAATGAGTAAGGAGTTTGAGATGAGTATGGTAGGAGAATTGTCCTACTTTTTGGGTTTTAACATCAGGTAAATGGATGATGAAACCTTTCTCAATCAATCTAAATACACTAAGAACATTTTGAAGAAATATGAAATGGACAAAGCTAAGCCAATCAACACTCCCATGAGCTCCTCTGTTCAGTTAGATAAGGATTCAAATGGAAAATTTATTGATCAGAAGAAGTATAGAGGAATAATTGGATCACTTCTTTACCTGACTGCCAGCTGACCTGATATTATGTTTAGTGTTTATCTTTATGCTAGGTTTCAAGCTAATCCTAAAGAGTCCCACCTGACTGCTATTAAGAGAATTCTTAGATATCTTTTAGGGACCCCAAACCTAGGAATCTGGTACCCTAGGCACAGCACCTCTTTTGAGATTATTGGATATTCTGATTCTGACTTTGTAGAGTGTAGAGTGGATAGAAAGAGCACTTCTAGAACTTGTTAATTCATAAGACAATTTTTAGTTTCTTGATCTAGTAGAAAACAGAACTCAGTTGCACTTTCCACTACTGAAGTTGAGTATATTGTCTTAGGAAGTTGTATGGCCCAAGTTCTTTGGTTGGAGCAACAAGTTTTGGATTTAGGATTACATGTTGGCACAATTTCTATTCTATGTGATAATACCAGTGACATCTACATTTTTAAGAATCCAATCCAATATTCTAGAACCAAACACATTAATATAAGGCATTGCTTCATTAGGGACTATATTATAAAAGGGGACATTGAGCTACATCATGTAGTAACTAAAAATTAGTTGGCTGACATATTTACTAAACCATTGGCCTTTGACTCATTCAGCATTTTGAGGACCAAATTAGGTGTGATTGACATAAATGCTTGATTCTGATGACTGATGATTTCTGAGTTTTTTCTTTTTTTTATTCTTATTTTATTTCTGTTAGTCTTTTGATTTGATTATCTATTTCCTATTTTATATTTATTCAGTGCTAATTTTCTTCTTACCGTTTGTTATTTTTCTGATTTGAGCATTTATTTTGATGAGATTTCCTACTTATTTTTGATTCACTATTTTATTCCTTTAAAAAATCAGATCACTGCTCACTACTGCTGATAAACTGAATTTCTGACTGAAAATTTTTTCCTTATTTTTGGTTTGGAAGCTTGTAAGCAGTGATTGATTCCACTAGATCTGTTAAAGAAAAGAAATATTGATGATTATTTCTCTTCCTCTAACTCCTTTAATGGTGTCTTATTTCTTTTGGATAAAAATCTTCTTCAAAACTAAAAAGTTGGTCTTTAAAATAGAGATCTATTTTATCTTCCTACAATAATCTACCTCATATGAATAGTGTTCTCAAAGTTTTGAGTTATTGTTATGATTTTTTGAACCAAGTGATTGCACTTATCATATGATGTATGATTTTTGTTTTGTGAATTACTCTTCCTTATTGTAGAGAGTGAGCTTTGTCATCTCTTATGTCTAGAAGGTAATTTCAAAGCTGAGATTCTTTAATGATTTTCAAAGGGAGAAAGCTTACAAAAGATGTGCAAAGAGCATAAAAATAAAAAGAGGCACAAAATTAGCTCAAACTAAAAAGATGTGCAATGTCTCCCAAAATTGAAAAGATACACAAAGTGTATCAAAAATCAAAAGAAGCGCAAAGTACCAAACAAATTGAAAAAGAGGCACAAAATGAGCCCACAAAGAAATAGGCTTTCTTCCCTTTCAGATCTTTAAATGTCTAAGAAAAAATCCATGCACCACTTAATATTTTTAAAAGCTTGAGACAAAAAATCATGATTTCTGATTCTTTACTTTGTAATACTTTTATATCAGATATTTTTCTGGAACGAGGCTTGAAAGGATCTCTTTTCAAATCTAATTTCTTTTCTTCTGAATTAAATTTTTGTTTGAAAGAAATCTGAACCTATAAGGTGTCCGAGGTGGGACTTATAAAAGTCAATTTTTTAACTTTTTTGGATTTCAGCGCTGTCGATCATCTTCTTATTGGTTTTTAGATTCAAAATCAAGGGAAAATTTTGAATTACTAGAGCTGATCGATTAAAAAAAAAGGTTTTAGCTTTTTGTGTTGTTGTGATATTTTCTGTTTGTATTGTGTTGTCTGTTCTTCCTCCTTTTTGTGATGTCAAAAGGGGGAGTTAGTGTTTTGAGTGACTAGTAGTTTCTTGTACTATTCTAGTTGTTTATTGTATTGCTCTTATTTTATAGTTGTTGTCCTTATTGTATTTTGTGTTTAGTGAAATTTGAAATGAAATTTTTATTTCATGTGTGTAATGAGTACTCCTGTATGTTTTATTTGAAACTACTACATCAATGTTTGCCATAATAAAAAAGGGGGAGATTATTGCGAATCTGGTTTTAAGGGTTATGATTTTGATGATAGCAAATATTTCTGTTTCTGGTTGCATGTTTAATCTTTCAGGTACACAGGTTCAATTATAAGTTCAAGCTAGTCCAAGATCGAGTCAATCTATTTTAAAATTTAGGTCCAATGTACTATTTTCATCTTTATTAAGTCAAATATCATGTAACTGATTCCCTAGCTAAGTAACCTTGCACACACACACTCAGGGAGAGACTTTTAGTGAATTAGAGTTTCTGTTCAATTTTTATTCTGATCGTCCCAGATGATATTTACATCGTCATGGACAATCCAGTGAAAACAAAAATCCTAATTAGGATGACCATGTTAAGTCAGTTTGATTAAGCTGATTGTCCTGGATAATATCAATATCGTATTGGACGATAGGCTTAAATAAAAAATTCTCAGCCACCAGATCAAGTTAGGTAAGTTTTTATTTTTGGTGATTTGGTCTAATCATCCCGAACGATACGTGTATCATCTTGGACGATCCATTATAATTATGCCTAAATTAGTCTAGTGATTAAGAAAAGTAATTAAGATCTTATTGATTCGATCATATCGTTCTGGACGATTGCAGGATCGTACAGTACGATGTGCTAAAAATCCTGATCATCCAGTGCCTATCACCTGTAAGTCCAGAGCTGTGTGCTGGACGATATTCCTACTTTTGAACTAATCGTACGAGACGATACCTATATCATCCCGGACGATCAAGTCATTTTGAGATCGTCCATCATGTTTAACCTATACGCCCAGAGCGGTGCTCAGGGTGTTTTTGAACTAATCGTACAAGACGATAGAGATATCATCCCAAAAGATGAAGTCATTTTGAGATCGTCCAGCACAAGTTTCCCTGGATGTCCACAGCTGGCTCCTGGACAAAATTCCTGAATTATACTAATCGTCCCGGACAATCGCAGAATTGTATGGGACGATCAGCACAAATTTTTTCCACTAATCATCTAGAAGAACCAGATCGTCCAGGCTGATACATGTGATTTTGAATTGATTGTACAGGACGATCTAGCGATCGTCCTGGATGATATTGGCCGACCAGTTTAGATTTAGGGCAAATTTTGAGCCCTCCTATAAAAGATCTTTTTCTTCTAACAAGAAAAATCTTTTGCCACTTTCCTTTCCAGAGAAACCTTGAGAGAGAGAGAGAGAGAGCTTGGGAGAGAGAGATAGAGGATCTTATGAGGGGGAGTTTATGAGGGATTCATAAAGGTTGCTCCAAGCAAGGATCAGAGTCGTCTTCTCCATTCGTCGTCTCTCGTCTTGTCAGTGTTTTCTGTGGAAGGATCATTCACAAGAAGATCCAGGTTCTCCGCCCGCTTCAGGAGGAAGAGAAAGGAGTTCTAGTTCTCTGCCTGCTTCAGGAGGAAGCGAAAGGAGTCCGGGTTCTCTGCCCGCTTCAGGAGGAAGTGAAAGGAGTTCAGGTTCTCTGCCTCACCGGGTTGGTGGAAAGGTGCTTTGTACAAGCTTCTCCACCTTGCTATGGGAGCAGAAGGAGAGTCACCTTTGTGTTAGTGCAATACCCGGAGGGGAGGCTCCAGGGAGTGGACGTAGGTCAAGTTGACCAAACAACTATAAAATCTGGTGTGCTCTTTCTGATTATTTTCTGCACTTTATTTTTCTGTTATTATCTACTTGGGTGAAATCTGTGGTTGATCTTTTCATTTCTGTGTTTACTTATTTTCACTGTAAATTATCGAAAAGATCTTTCCTGTTGCTCATGAATTTTTTAAAATAACCAATTCAACCTCCCTCTTGGTTAGCCTCGGGAGTAGTTCGTCAGGGCTTAACATCTCTATCAAACTTTTAGTTGCCAGACTTCCACCCAACCATTAACGACCATCGCTTGGCCACCGACCACCCTAGACTTCCACCAGTCACTAACTGCCGCTAGACCTCCTCCCGCAGCTAACCATTATTGATCCTTCGTCAGGCTGTCAAGTACGGTCCCTGTGACCACCATTGCCCACTGGCTATAGTCCCTCCGACCACTGATGCTCGTCGATCATGATCATGTTGACCACCCTCACCTGCCATCTATGGTCCCCCCGACCATAGTTGCCCGTTGACTACGATCCATCCAACCATTATCGCCTACCGACTATGGTCCCTTCGACCACTATCACCCACCGACTATAGTCCCTCCGATCTCCATTTCCCACAAACTACGATCCCTTCGAGCACTATCGTCCGTCAAGTACGATCCCTCTAAACATAGTCGCATACCGACTATGGTCCCTCTAACAGCCCATTCGACCAACTTCCCCGTCGACTACAGTCCCTCCGATCACCGTTGCCCACTGACTACGGTCCCTCTGACCTCCATCGCCCGCCAACTACAATCACTTTGACTTCCTTCATCGATCGACTATAGTCTGTATGACCAAAGTTTCCTGTCGACTATAGTCTCTCTAACCTCTATCATCTTCCCACTATAGTCCCTCCGACCACTATTGCTCACCGACTATGGTCGTTTGACCACCGTGGCCCACCGACTATGATCTCTCCAACCTCTGTCACAGGCCAATTATGCTCTATCCGACCACTATTGCCCACCGACTACAGTCCCTCTAACCTCCGTCGCATGCTTACTATGGTCCCTCCGACCTCCATCAGCCCACGAACCAAATGAACAGGCCAACTTTCTCTTGAGAATGGCTCCCTTATCGTTGGATTCTTCTAACCCCAACTATGTAATGTACTCTACATGATATAATGAGATGAGGCCTTTCCCCCAAGGAAGGGCATCATTTGTAATAGATTACAAACACTAATTGAATCATTTCAACAAGGCCAGGCCTCGTAGTTTTTTTCCCTTTTTAGGGCTTAAAAATCTTGGTGTCTCTTATGACTCTTGCACACCTCTCTTTTATATATTTGTGTGATGGATCTTCGTTCAAAGCTAAGACATTAAGCTCATTATCTCTCTACTTCCACGAATGTTCTAGTCCGCAACACTTATGAAAATGGTATATATTAGATACACATTTTTTTTCCTAAGTGTTGAACCAAGAATTTATATGTGTTAGTTTAATTATTCAATAGTAAAATTTTATCATATGGGTGAGCTATTCTTTTGTGAATGAAATAGGATAAATTTGTTCTCCCTTTTTTCTTTTTTTTTCCTTTTAATTTAGTATATTAATGTCATGCTATAATGTTATATTTATAATATTTTTTTAGCTTTTTTACAAAATGTGAATTGATTAGTTATATGACATTATTTTTTTGCAGAGAAACAAATATATATTTTTTAGTATTGAATTATAAAATTATATTAATATATTTTCTAGACAATAATTTAAGAAAAATATATAACTTTTCACTAATATAATTAATAATTAGAATTAAATATAGAGATAAAATTAATAATTTTATATTTTTATCAAAGAAAATATAATTAAAATTTTCATAACAGAGTTTTTTTTAGCTTTAAATTTTTATTCATGTGCATTTAATACACGTGCAAAAAATTAGTGTATATATATATATATATGAAATTAAATTAAAAATATATTTGATGATGATCATTGTTTGTATATTTATCTAACGTAAATTAGTGGCTCTGAAGCATGTAAAAATTGAAAATTGTGAAATTGTTTTGAAATAGGTCTTGGGAAATCTATCTTATTACAATCTAACACGATATGACATTCTATATGTGAGCTATGTCGAGTTGGCTTGTGACATTAGGCAAGTAGCAGAGAATTTTGTGTAAAGTGGCCTTATTAAGAAAATGGTTTTCAAACTGCATTAAGCAAATTCAATATTTGAGTTTTGAGGTCCAAACAAGATTGCCAATCTTGGCTACAAGTTGAGTCTCAAGTTTGAGTGAATAAGGGTGGTAGGCCACCCAAGGCCTTAGACTACCTCTAATCTTGATTAGTTATGAGTGAATTAAGTTAGCTCATACTAAACTAGCTGTAGAACCTAATTTAGACTTATAAGTTGACTTGATTAACTCAACCGACATGAATATATGGGTTTATAGACACTACCCTCATTTGATCACCCCATCACAATTTGATTTACTATAATATAAAAGTTGCATCAGGTTGAGTCGTGATGATGTCATTCTAAATAATTATAGTAATGAAATCACAAAATAATTAAAAAAATAAAGTCAAAAGGTAAGAATTAGATAATAATAGGATATTAATTAGGTATTTATTTTTTCAATAATTTTAATATTTAATAGAGTTATGATAGTTTTAAATATATTCAATATTAATATTGTTGTGACATTTATATATATACTATGAAATTATTATATATTTATATATCTAACACCTAAATTTATATATTTATTCATATAACACTCTAAAAATATAACTAATATTAATTATTTAAAATGAAATACACAAAAACATATGCTTTGATGTGATTCAAAAAAATACATAAGTAAAAAAAGGCATTTTATAGATAAATATATAAAAATTTTCTGATTTCTCTAACATATATTTAAATTCCTAAAAATGTAGTTCTACCATTAAATTCCATGACATGACTCGGCGAGGGTTCCGATGTTGGAGGAAGAGGAGAAATTTAGGGTTTCTTCCAAACCCCTAGCAGTTCTTCGTGTTTTTCCTTTGATTGAGTGGTTCTTCCTCTTCAAATCTTGCTTTGCATGGATCCTTCTACTGATTTTCCTCTTCTAAAATCAGTCATGGATCCAAGTTCTTCAACTAGAAAGTCTCCGCTGAAAATGAAAGCTTGGAATGGGTTATTGACATCTCGTCAATCTTCACCCAAACCTTTTTCTATTTCTTTTGTTCTTTTTTGTGATAAACTTGCTCTTTTTCTCTGAAGGAGATGTTTGGGGTGCCTCTGAAAATGGGGTTTAATTTTGTACGGATATTTGTTGGGTAAGTGACCTTACTTCGAAGCTTTAAAATCCATTATGCTTACGATCTGGAAGTTAGAAGGTAGTTTTACTTTACCTGCTTTAAGTGGAGGATTTTTTCTGATTAAGTTTTCTTGCCCCTAAGATTATGATTTTGTTCGGTTCTTTTTTTGGTTCTATTTTGGAAAACCTTTCATTATTAGAAATGATCTCCATTATTTTGACCTAAATGTGAAGAATTTATTTCTATTCCTCCTTGGATTAAGATTCTTGATCTTCCTTTAGTTTGTTCGACGCTTGAGGGTATTTCAAAGATTACAAGTTTGGTAGGGATCGGATTCTTATTGGTGTGGACTCTCTAACAGCTGAGCAAGCTAAGCTTACTTTTGCTTGGGTTTGTATTTTTATTACTAAAGAATCCAGTCTTTCAGATGAAGTTAATATCTCGATTGCTTTTAATATCTTTTCGTTAAAAGTTATTTATGACTAGAAACCTTTTCCATCTTTGGATTCTGGATTTATAGTTCACCCCTCTTCATTGTGTCCTACTAAGCCACAGGTTTCTCTTGAGAAACCGGAGACTAGTAGGGGAAGAAGTAGGAGTAGGAACATTTGGAAGGAGGTTTCAGGCCCTGTGAGGCTATCTCTATCATCAAAACATGTTTCTCAAATAAATTCTAATATGAATCCTCAATCATTATCTAATGCTCAAATTCATTCTAAACCCTTATCAAGAATATCTCATTCTTCTTGGGTTGTTAATGAGTTTTAAGATAATTTGCAATTACATACTAGTATTTTGAGGACTTCTAGAGTTATGCCTCTTGATATTAATTTAAAGAATTTGCAAGATTCATCTTCTGGTGTTAATGAGGCTTTACCAAATTTAAATTCTCCAATAGATGAGCTTCCTTCAAATTTCAATTTAAATTCTTCTTCTACTTTGTCTTTGACTATTTCTGTTAAAGATTCTAATTCACAAAATAAGTTTCAGGTATTGGAAATCTTGGATGGCGGATAACCTGAGTATAAGGAAGGTTACTCTATTTATGTTTTAATTAATAAGGGAGATTTTACTTCTATTAATTTTGTTAATGATCATTTTGTTTTAAAGTCCTGATAGCTTCTAGTAAATCTACTAGATCTAAAAATGGCAGGAAGGCTATAGTTTTGAATATTAAGCTTTAATGAATTTTCCAAATCTTATTTCCTGGAATGTGAGAGGCTTTAATAGCTTGGATAAAGTTAATGCTTATAAAGACCTGGTAAGGAAATCTAATGTGAATTTCTGTTGCATTCTTGAAGCTAAAGTAAAGCTGGATCTTATTGATAATCCTTAGTTCGATGCAAAGTATAGGATTTTCCAGCAAGAAGGTAGTTGTCATAATTTTAATTTTTCTAATGCTAGTAGGATTTTTTTGTTAAAATGGAATGCTCATGTATTTCTTTTACTACTATTTCTACTAGTCGGTTCATACATGGTATTCTCAAGATTGGTTCTACTTCTTTTATTATCATGGTAATTTGGCTGCTGAAAGAATTAGTCTCTTGAAGAATATTATTGATTTAGCTTCTAATATTTCTTCTCCTTGGATTTTGTTAGGACATTTTAACTGTTGTAGATTTGCTAATAAGAAATCTCGTGGTAATTCTCTTACTTATAGTAAAATGGGGGAATTTAATAACTGTGTTATTAATTATGGTCTTATTGAGCTTTCTTCTATTGGCATTTTTTTACTTGGTTCAACCAGCAAAGTGATAATTCTATTCATATAAAATTAGATAGGGTTTTTGTTAATAATATTTGGTTAGATCTTTTACTATTTTTTAATTATTTAGTTAATAATCCTTTTTTTTCTGATCATTCCCCTCTTATTGTTAGTAATAATAATATGGGGTTTTTGAGTAATCATTTTCTTTTAAAATATTATTGGTGTAAAAATACTGAATTTTGGGATTTGCTTATTGAGGTTTTTGCTAAATCCCCTATTGGGAATCCTATTAACAACCTTTATTCTAAATTGCATATGCTAAAAGGTTTAATAAAGAAGCAAGCTTGGGCTTCTTCTAAGCATATCTCTATTTCTATAGAGTCTCTTCAAAAGCAACAAAGTGATTTGTTATGTCAGATTCAAAAGGACCCTTTGAATCAACATCTTAACTTGGCTCTTATAGAAGTTAATAATCTTCTTAATGATAATTTATCTTTATGTTCTTGGATCATTCAAAGGACAAAAATTAAATGGATGTCTTGTAGAGAAGATGATTTAGGTTTCCTTTATTCTAAAATTCGGTGTAGATAAAATTCAAATAGGATTCATGATATTTCTTCTTCTCATGGGATTGTCTCGGATCCTAAAGGCAATTCTGATGTTTTTGTGTAACATTTTAAGTATGTTTTTAATTCTCCAAAACCAGCCTTTGCTTCTTCTTTCAATATTCCGACTAGTAAGGTTCTTCCAGAATTTCTTTGTTCTCCTCTTATAAATCTAGTTATTGTTTATGAGATCAAGAAGTTGTTTTTAATAGTCCTTCTGCTCCGGTCTAGATGGTTTTACTTTCAAGTTTTTAAAGAAAACTTGGGAGATTGTTGGGCCTTTTCTTTATAAAGCTGTTCTTTATTATTTTAATAATGGTTTTATGCCTAGGACTGCTAAAGCTACGATTATTTCTCTTATTCCTAAAAAGAATAATGTTTCTAATGTCTCAAGTTTTAAGCCTATTTCTTTATGTAATGTTTTAATAAGATTTTGGAAAAAACTTTTGACAGGTTGCACGGGGTTATGCCTTTTATTAATCATAACAGTCAAGCATGTTTTATTAAAAAATGATATCTACGTATAATATCATCCTTGCTACTGAACTTTTAAGAGAATTTAATACTTTTTATAGAGAAAAGTTTTTTGTGCTAAATTAGATATTCACAAGGCCTTTGATAATATTTCTAGAGAATTTTTGCTTGCAAAAATAGCCTAAAAAGGTTTTCCTCAAATCTTTATATCCAGGATTCAAGGGTGCATTGATGATGTTTATTTCTCTATTATTCTTAATGGTTCTCTTAATGGGTTTCATAGCTCTTCTTCAGGTCTTCGTCAAGATTTCCCTCTTTCTCCTTATCATTTCCGTATTATTATGGATGCTCTTTCTAATCTTCTTGATGATAATTCTCATATTGAAAGTTTTGAGGGGGTAAAGGCAGGTGATACTCCTTCATCTCACCTTTTATATGCATATGATATACTTATTTTTGGTAAAGCATCTATTAAGAATGTTGTAAAGATGAAAGATATCTTGGTTCATTTCTCTATTGCTTGTGGTCTGTTAATTAATAATTCTAAAAGTTCTCTTACTTTCTCTAATAATTGTCATTTAACTAAAGACATTAGTCAAATTTTAGGTATTACTATCTCTCAGTATCTTTTAAAACATTTGGGATTGCCTATTTTTGGTAAAAGACTTAAGATTTTTTTATTATTAACCTTTACTTAATCATATTGCTTTG
Organism: Dendrobium chrysotoxum; assembly: GCA_019925795.1. NCBI lineage: Eukaryota > Viridiplantae > Streptophyta > Magnoliopsida > Asparagales > Orchidaceae > Dendrobium > Dendrobium chrysotoxum. Next base: position 20,818,487 of record CM034304.1, on the reverse strand, counting down.
CTTTCGGCTGGTTGGAAATCAAAATTATTTTCTTTTGCTGGAAGGGTTTAGTTTCTTAATTTTACTATTTCTAATATTATTTTCTAGGATTAAGAGTATTTCTCCTCCTAAACTCTATTTTAAATTTATAAGAAAAGTCTGTTCTAATTTTCTTTTTCATGGTGATTCTTCTAGTATGAAGATTCACATAATTACTTGGAAAGAGGTTTGTAAGCCTAAGAATGTTAGTGGTCCTAGTATATTTTACCCTCAAGCTCTTTATTTTGCTTATAGTTGTTCTCTTATTTGGCGGGTTATTAATGACACAAGTCCTTTGGCTAGTTGGATCAATTTTAAGTACATTTCTTTTTGGAAGCCTTGGTCTCAAATAGTTTCTATCTTTTGAAAAAATATTATCATTATTGCCAGAGGCATTAAAAGGAAGGTTTTGTTTAATATTTCTCCCAATAGTTCTCTTTCTCTGTATTGGGATTCTTGGTGTAAGGGGAAAGCTCTTCATGAGATTGCTGGCATTAATCTGGATTCCTCTTATTGGGGTAATGGATTACTGATTTGCTGGAATTTTCTAGCTTTTACGTCTTCTGTTATTAGTTTGGCTGTTTCTTCTATTCCTATTACTAATCAGAAGGCTCTAATATATCTTGGTAAGGGGTGTTACTTCCCTCTTTCAAAATGTTCCATAATGCTTTTTATGATAACTCCACTAAAGTGGAATGGTGTTCTTACATTTGGCATAAAAGATATGCTATGAGATTTTCTTGTTATGCTTGGATGACAATATTGAAAGGTCTTAAAACATCTAATATCCAAGCTAAGATAAATTTGAATGATCCTCTTTATTATATCCTTTGTTTAAATGTTGAAGAGAGTCATAATCATCTCTTTTTTGAATGTGATTTTTCTTTCCGCATTATTTTCAATTTTCCGCCAGATTTAAATTTTTTATGCTTAGGCCTAATTTGATTCAATTACTGGATTATATTTCTTCTCTTCATTTGGATTCTAATGTTAAACATTTATTCTTCATGTTTGTTTGTTTTATATTTATTTCATGTGGAAAGAAAGAAATAAAAGGATATTTGATAATAAGCATTATACTGCAGATTTGGTTGGCTATTTTATTAAGAAGGCTATTTTAGCTAAAATGTCTTGCTGGAATTCTTTTCATTGCATTAAAAATTTTCTTTATTAAAGGGAGATTTTGATTTCATTTGTTGGTTCTGTGGTCTTTTCTTTTGATGTATTTTGTTTGGTTATTTGGGCTATGATGATTGGGACCTCCAGTCTCTTCTTGGACGGTTTTGCTCGGCAACCAGCTTGTTTGTCTTGGATGGTCATTCATTGCAACCAAGGATTGATTTATCTTTTTATCCCCTTCTTTTAAAGTGTTTGTTATTCTTCGGTTGGGCTATTTTAGGAGGTTTTCTCCCTTTCAAGTCCAGTTGAATTTGGGTTAGTTTTTTTATTTATTATAGGTTATTTGTTTTCCTTTTATTTTTTATTGGCTTGTGTTTGGTGTTTTTTGGGTTTCAGAGTTCTGGTCTTTTTTAGAGCTTTGGATTTTCGAGAATGCTGATGCTTATTCTATAATTTTTTCAGTTAAGGATTGCATGTGCTATATTTTGAAAGTGGTGAAATTTCTTGTGCCCTTTCTCGTCTGTTGGTGTTAGATTCATGATGTTATGAGTGTGCAGTTGGCTCGTCTCTTGGTGTTGGTTTCATGAAGTTATGAGTGTGCAATTAGCACTCTGAACTTTAGGAGTTGGTACTTAGCAAGGAGAGACCGGATCTTCTTCTCATGGAACCCTTATGTTCTCTGTTATTTCTAATGACAATGTTGTGCTTGCAATTTTAATAAGTATTAAAGGCCTATTTTTCTCTTGATTGTCTTCTGTCTTCTAGAAGACAGTGGTGTAGTTTTATTTCTTTTATTTAAGTTTTTATTTCTTTAGATGGCCTTTTTTAAGGCTTCTTCTCTTTCTTTTTTTTTTTAAAACATTTTTGTAAGTTTTTTTTCTTTATTTTTCTTATAAAAGCTATATTTCTCCTGTAAACTATTCATTTTTAGGAGTTTTTTGGATGCACCAAGGATTTAATTTAAGTAGGATTTCTTAAATCCTCTAAATCCGAATTTATGAAATCATAGGGGTATTAAATCCTGAAAACTGTTTAGTAACATTCAATATAAATCCTAATAAATCATTTGTAACTGTTTGGCAATTCAATTCAAGATTTAAGACGATTAAGAGATTTGATTTTATTTCTAATATAATTAAAGTACACCAGGAGAAGTTTAAATAAAATATAACAAAACTTTGTTAATATTAATTAATATTCTAATATTAATTAATTATTTAATTATTATTTATAATATTTTATAATAATTATTTTCATTTAAAATCATATTTAATCCTATTAATTATTTTGAAATAACTAAGTATTTAACTAATAGATTTAATAATAATTTAACTAATTATTTAAATATTATTTAATTAGTTTTACTTAATTATTACTATTTTAAATTATATTAATTATGTTATCCAACAATAACTTAGAGAGGAGTCTAGGTTTTGTCTTTCCCTTCTCTATTTCGTTCGGCTTCGTTCCTTCGCATCGCACAAGTTCTTTGTCGCTGCGTTCCCTTCCTGTTGAATCGAAGTGACGACATTTTTTGATCGGAAGCAACAACGGGAGCTCGCTTGCTGTGAAGGTAACTTTCTCCCTTTCGCGCGCTTCTTCGACCAAATCCCGTAAATCCGCCGAACCAAAGGATTTCGTAAATCCGGGATTTACCACGAAAACTGGGAATTTTTCGTCAACCGCGGCTTTGATTTACTGTGAGATTTGGTTTTGCATTTTTGGCCGTTTGGCTGGATTTAGTTCAAATCCGGCATCCAAACAACCCTTAAATCCCTCCCCCCCCCCCCCCCCCCCCCCCCCCCCCGGAATAAAAAAAACAATCCTCATATATTTCACGTGGACTTTACATTCGTATTCCGAACTCGTCACCATGGATCAAATGCAACTCTGACTCACCGAGCCTACGCCTCCGTGATTAGATTCCGCGTTCTAGGTCAAAAAGAAGAGGTATTTCTGCTCGAATTCAGTTCCTCTCTCCATCTCGCGGCGTTTTTGGATCCATTCAATTGCATTTCACAGCAGCTGAAGCAGACGATAGGAGAAGATGAGGAGGGTTTTTGGAGCGAAGAAGAAACAGGAACCCCCTCCTACTATCCAGGATGCCACCGATAGGGTATTTGACTCTTCCCTTAAGCTCTCAATCTCTATTTTGTCGTTTAATTTATCGTTCTTTATATGTTGGCATTTAAAATGTTTCCTATTTAGGACTAATCTAGGAGCATTTATGATGTTCGAAGAATTTCTTTGGGTTTTTAGTGTACGGGTTGGTCAATCTGTGCTGTATGAATCAGGGATTCGTTGCTCTTTCCATTGATGATATGTTCTGTCGGGATACAAATATAGGTTAATTTTCCATTCATAAAGTTTTATGTAGTTTAGAATAACCTTTCTTTTTATCATGTTGTATAATTGGCAACTAGGCTGATTAGTTAATCTAATCAAGAAAAGTATGATAAGAGAAGTTCAATCATTTTCCTTACATGCTCATGATAAATGGGGCGTTGAAGAAAGGTTGAAATGCTGTTTCATATGATTGCTGATTCATCCATTTCACTTTTATAAATGTAATAGACATATGGCTATATATATATTTTTAAAATTTTTCATCATCATCGCCCACATAGACATTATGGAGGAAAACGATATGTTTATGTTTTGAATATTGTCGTAGTTGTCTTTAAAAATTTATGTGGCTAATGTTGTGTTGTACCTCCAAAGAAGTAAATGAAAGCTATCATTCTAAACAGATGAATAATATGCTTGAGCATTTCATCTTTTTCCTATACTTGAATTGGGAAGAGAAGAAATTGATGTCTGTCTTCCCAAATTTCAGTTTTAGTCTTCATCTATTGATTGGCTAGCTATCTTCCTGCCATAAATGTTCTAATCAGTTTGGTTTTTATACTTGTGAATGCTAAAGAGGTTAGTTTTCTATTCTTTTACTCCAAGGGATTCCATCTTGGTAATTTTCTATTGTGAATTCTGCTATGTTCATTGTGGTACTATGGAAAGAGATGTTCATAATAAAAATGCTTCATAATGATTCATCTATGGGCTTATTTATCAATTTCCTATGTTTTAGTAGTAGTGGTTGAAGTAGAAACAATCAATCACTCAATGACATGAATCATAGGGATGCCATACAGTTCAAGAGATAATTAGGTACTGGTAGAGTTGGCTTCGGAGAGATTAAGCATTTTGTTGTGGTATTAATTTGTTTATATATTGATGTGATTTCTAAAGTCTATCATTGGTTGGGATTTCTCCAAAATACTTCATGTGGGTAATCCTAAGGTGTTGAATAGCTAATAAAAGCTATTTGAATTTAAATTGTCAAAAAGTGCCTAACATTGCTATAACTACGCCTTCACTAACTTACACACAAAGTCTAATCATCCCAAATTATATTTGAACCAACTTGCTTGCTTATATATTCATTTATTATCCACTACTTGAATATATTTACTTAATTAACCTTAATTCTTGCAGAGTAATGGAAAGCATATTCATCTTATTGATTTTTGTTGTGAATAACTTTTTGTAGTATAGGGCCACCTATTAATCCTCTAATATGTGAATGCTAGTCTTTTAGTCTGTTTGGAAGTCCATTTCTATACTCCATTAATCCGCAATGTTACTATTGGAGGTAGTTCTGCAATTTTTTGTTTTATTTGTTATTATACATAGTTAGACACTTAATACAATTATAAGTTGTGACCAATTTTTGATAATTATGACTAGCTACTTAGCTAATTAAATAAGTTGATTTCTATTTAGATATTAAGTGGTTGATTGACTCCTAACTGATACCAAAACTCCTAGTTATGATTAATTTAATTTTATTCACTATTTAAAAGCCTAAACATATTTTTCTATGATAAGCAGCTTATGAGGCATTTTTTCACCAATTATTATTAGTGATTATATCATTATATGTATTTATTGGAAGACATAAGCTAGCTAATTAACTTCATAGAAAAACTTCTTATAAGAATTTGCATAACTTTTGGTACTAAACCTTCTCAGTTACCTAGTTTAATGTAGTTCAAAGATGGGAATTTGTGAGGGAGGGGGGGGGGGGGGGGGGGGGGGGGTAGTGTATTTGAGTATTATGGTATTATGACATTAAATGAAAAATATGAGATTTGTAGTACCCGAATTCCCACCGACAAAAAAATGATAGGTATAATAATACATAAATTGAATGATTTAAGAAATGGAGAACTAGATAACAACTTGTGCATCTTGTAGGGAAATTTTTTTTTTAGAAATATATGTTTGAATAATTGAGTTGAGTTTTATGAGAGAAAAAGTATCTGCTGCAACTTCATTTTTAAAAGGTAAGAATGTTGAAATTAAAGATAGAAGGGAGGAAAAGATGTCTGATCTATCATTTTTTCCCTTGAATAAAGATTGGAAGGATACACATAGATTTTTTTGAAAAAATTGAAATAAAAATATCTTTAATGTAGTTTCATTCATTCAAGAAAATAGAATGGAGGATTAAAGCATAAATCTGCTAGAAAATATACAATGAAAATCTGTGTTAGACATTATAAATGTGTAGATTTGATTATATTAGAAAATAAAAAATTTAAATAAAATTTAAGTGTAATTTAAAATGAGGGATTTGTTTATATTTTTTAAATAAAGTATTGAGATTTTTTATTAGTAGAAAATGAAACCCTTTTTTATTAGTTGTATTGATACAAACATGACTATTTATGGTCCATCATTCATGTGTGACCAATTTTACGTTAGTTATGATGCTAAATCCTATAACAGCGAAGGTACAAATTTTAGTAGATTATAACAAAGATAATTATCATATATGCTATTATTTTATTTTTGTACTTCTATACAATTATCATTAATCCTGTATATGCATGTATGTCCCTTTCAACTTTTGATGCTTCTAAACATTTATACTTTGTGAATATAAACTAAGAGAAAAGAGGGGGGTGGGGGGGGGGGGGGGGGAAGGGGTGGTGAAGATAAAATGTCCAATTAAAATTAATGAAATAAAAAGTATGTTATGGTATTAAAAAAAATCTAAGTGCATGTAGATCACAAGTTTCATAATTAAGTCAAACTTAAGTAAAATAATAAGTGGCTGTGAAGAGTAAGCAATTCATAATACAAAAAAGCCATACTTCATGTATAATATTTTGTCCATCTTGTGAGTTTGACACTTCCTATGATTGCAAGATCTTATGGTTAATTTTCCCAGTCAGTGTGACACAACTCTTATAGAAGGAGATTACATGGTTTTACTCATCTTACACAAATTAAAATTTGTAGGTCTCGTTAAAATTATCTTAACTTGACTTGGGAAGTAGATGTGAGGGTGATTGTAAACCATGTGTGGGTCCTATTATTCCTTCATTTAGGTGGACTCCATTTTATTGAATTATATAAGAATTGTTGTTAGTATTAACATTTGAATCAAGGAATTTTTTTACATTGATTTTTGACATTGAGTTATGGAGCTTTGAATGTGATTGTTGGATGTCTCATTTGGAGCCTTTTCATTTGAAACAATCCCTGCTAGAAGAGTGGGCGAAAAATTTATGCCAAGGGCAAGATATTTAAGGTAGATCTTGATTTTCCCTAGCAAAGTTCTTGTTGGTAATGAGTCTTAATGTACGTAGATTGAGAGCTTAAACTTAGTCACCTGCCTTGGAAAAAATGATTTAAAAGTTAGAATTGTGGCTCACCTCATAGGGCTAATGATAGAGGCCATTTCAAATGGATTGAGAGCTCAAACTTAGCCACCTGCCTTGGAGTAAATGATTTAAAAGCTTGAATGTTCGGGATCATTCAAATTGATTCCCTAATGGGGCATAAGTTTTGGAGTGAACTCTAAACTACCTTTTGATGTGAGTCTCTTGTAAAGTGCATGATCATCATAGGGGGGACAAAGTGTTGATAATTGGGCTTATGATTGGTTTTCATTGGTGAAAACTTCCAACTTCTAAGCATGAAGCAGCCAATATTACATGTCTTTTAAGGGTATTAACTTATTTCAACTAATTTGAGTAGAAGAGATCATTTGGCATTATATTTTTGTGAGGTATTGTAACCCTTTGAATAGGATTGCCTTTGAGTGACATGATAACCTTTAATTGAATGTTATGGTCATTGTAGCATTGGTGGCCTTGTAGTTTTTTGTTAGTAGTTCATATTTACAATAATGTTCTATTTACATCATATTCATTGCAGTGGTGCAATAGCATGCTCAGTAGTGTAATAAAATGCTTATCAATGCATTGATGTGCTTATTGGTGCTTGGAATGCTTTTCAGTGCGATGTCATGTTGCTCAGTATACTACCCTTGATCATAGGCTGGAACTTCATTTTCACTATTTGGGATTAGCGCCATTCCTTTTGGAGCAATTTGGGAGCTGTATAAGCATTTCATGGTGCATTATAGCCTTATGCTCTTTTCTGTGCATTATTACCCATATTTTTTAAAGTATCATCATATTCTTGGGCCTCTACATAAAGCAAGGTAACTATTTTCTTCATCAAATAAGCTTTGGATCGTGCAATACAACATTTAGCTGCATTGCAATACAACATTTAGTTGCATAAGGTCACATAAACTAACCTTGTTGGTGCATATTCAGAAATTATGTGACTAGTGTGCTCCCACAAATTTTGTTATGAGTCCACCTTACATTGTCTAGGGATGATTATTAGTCAGCCAAAGATGAGTGAGTTAACTAGGATCTATTGCGATCGTTAGAGTGACTTCGATCCTTAGTGTATACCACTTGATCAATAGTGATTTGTTAGGTCAATTATGTTCTTCTCAAAGTATCTTAATTGATCACACAGCTTCTTTGAATTTCCTCAAAAATATTTGCCAACTTTTATTGTTTTAATAGTTTTGATATTTTAAAATAATTTTATCAGATGTGAAAAAATATCACACTTAATAACATTTACACAAGCAGAGTCATAAATAATTTTGTTTGCTTTTATAATTGAGCAATTTAGAGGTGCATATGTGCTACTTTGTAAATGAAAAAGAATATTTTCATAATTTGAGAATGACAAGCGAGTCATGTGAATAGTTTTTATAGTAGTCATATGATCTTTATATGTTTTCTTAGAATTGTTACAGTCCTTTGTGCGATTGTGAACATTTTTAGGGACTTATTAAAAAAATTTTAGGTTCAAGGAGCATTCTTATAGTTTTGAAAAGTTATTGGGATTAGTTTTATGATTTGGAAGAAGAAATTGGAGTAAATTTGTAAGTTTGAATAGTCCCTAAGTTTGTTATATTCTTTTGGAATGGTTTGAAGGGTGTAGATGGAGTAATTGATGCCCTTTGTAAGTTCTTATATAAGATGAGCGGTAATTAACAAAAGAACAAACTTGTGTTGGTGCATTGACATGAATTTGTTTAAAGGCATTTGAGCATAGTTTATGTTGGTTATGGGCTATCATTAAGGCATCTACACGAAATTCATATTTCGATGGCAAGGGACTTGAGACTTGAGTTTTCTTAGTGGGAGAAAGTGGTACCTTCAATTTCATTAAGTGGCACTTAGGGAGAAAGTTGTTTAATTGCTATTGGTATATACCCAAAATTTTCAAAAATGTAAGCATAATTTTTGGCTTAAAATTTATCCCATTTTATTACACCTTTCTAAAAACATCAAACCTATTTTTATTAAATTTTATTTTTAATTTCGATCCATTTGATATATAGAAGTATATCTAAAATATCAGTGTAATAGTATATATGTATAGGCATTCATTAAATAGTTGTTTAAAATTTAATTAACAAAATGACACTAAAATCTGAATGCTAATGAAAAGGAAAAATGAGAAAAATCATATTATGAGGGATTGACCCGCACAAGTAAAAGACGAAAGACCTAACAAGGTAAATCTTAGGGATTGTATAGGAGGTACCCGACTCTCAATTCTAAAAGTTAAAAATTTAGATGCAACTTTGAATAAGAGAGTTGCACTCTCACTTTTAAAAGTTGAGAATTTGGACCCAACATTGAATGAGAGTTGTAAGTGTACAAAAGCCTATATTCATCATATGATTTGCCTAAGGTATTTGAAAGTAAACAGAATATGAAATATGGAAAGTTAATATACATTGATATCTCGTACAACTTATGATTCTTATAGAAATCTTAATATTATTTACAATTGATTGCAAATTTCATGTTTATTATTTCTTATATTATGCTTATGTATTTCATTAAGCTTTAGCTCATTAGCATTGGGTGTATTGCAAGAAAGGGGAAAGAGCCAGTGGGGCTCTAGGCAGGAGATCGACTACACTTTTTATGTATATACATTTTGGTTGTGCATATAAGTTAGGGTAGGAAATTGTACAGCTAGACTTTTGAATATGTAAATTTTATTTGACAAGTTTAGTAAGCTCTGTATTTTATTTGATGAGTTATGAATATGCTTTTAAATATGAACTGTGTAGAGCAATTGTTAAAACTGCAAAATGTATTATGTTAGGATAGTCCAAATAGATTATTTTCTACTAAATTGATTTTGATAGAAGTAATTTAGGATGAGTATTAGTAAGAGATATATCTGTTCAGATTCCCCTTATCTATTGCACTCTAGGTTGATTGAAGGGGGTCAAAATGGAGTGTGATAAAAATTAGTTTCAAAGCTTAAAATATATATTTTCATAAAAAGAATTAAACCTGAGATAAAGAAGATGGTTGGAGTTAATCAAGGTTTGTAATGTGGACATTTGGTATTGTCCTGGAAAAACTAACATTATGGCCAATGCTTTGAGTCAACAATTTATATGAATGATGAATTGAATGATTATTCAGGAGGTTCAGTTGATCAAGGAAATGAAAAATCTACAATTGAAGGTCAAAGTTTTTAAAAATGTGGAATACTTACATTAAATTACAGTAAAACTAACTTTAACAGATCGAATAAAAAAAGCTCAAAAGATTGATAGTGAGTATCAAAAGTTAATTAAGCAGGCTAAGTCAAGGAAAATACCTGATCTTTTTGTTGATGCTGATGAAATCATTAAGCATAAATCTCAACTGTGGGTACCTAGCAATACATAATTAATAAAGAAAATTTTGCAGGAAGCTCATCACTCTGGCTACACAATTCAGCTAGGCAGTATCAAAATGTATAAAGATTTGGAATTAATTTTCTGGTGGCTAGGTATGAAGAAAGATGTTGCTGAATATGTGTGTAAGTGTGAAGCATGCCAAATCATGAAAGTTGAACATCAACAACCTAGTGGACTATTGCAATCATTACCTATCCCTGAGTGGAAGTGGGAAGATATTGCAATGGATTTTGTTATGGGATTTGCTAGATCCAAACAGGGGCATGACAACATTTGGGTGATTATTGACAGATTAACTAGTTTAGCTTACTTTTTGCCTATCAAGCAACATGACTCAATAGATAAATTGACACGCCTGTATGTGAAAGAGATTGTCAGATTACATGGTATCTCAAATGTTATTGTCTTAGACAGAGATAGTCGATTCACTTCTAGGCTGTGGAAAAATATTCATGAAAGTTTGGGCACAAATCTACACTTTAATAAGCTTTCCATTCTCATATGGATGGCCAATCTAAAAGAACAATTCAAGTATTGTAAGACTTGTTGAGATTATATGTTTTGGATTGTGGAGGTAGCTGGGAAAATTACATACCACTGATAGAATTTACCAACAACAATAGATATTAATCCAGTGTAAAAATGGCACTAGAAAGTGTAGAACTCCTTTAACTTTAGTTGAAGTAGGAGAAAGACAATTATGAACAAAAAGCTAGTTGATTAAGCAACAAAGAAAATAAAATTAATCAGAGACAGATTGAAAGCTGCTCAGGATCGCCAGTAAAAATATTATGACCCCAAACACAGAGCAGTAGATTTTGAAGTTGGTGATTTTGTATTTCTGAAGGTTAAAACTGTGAAAGGTATAGCAAGATTTGGGCAAGGAGGCAAATTGAGTCTTAGATATATTTGAAGTTATTGAGAAGATTGATAAGGTTGCTTACATGCTTGCTCTTCCAACTAATATGTCAGATATTCACAATATTTTTCATGTGTCACTGCTATGGAAATGAGTTACAGATGTCCGCTAGAAATTTTCATATGATAAATTTAACCTACAGAAGAATCTGACTTATATTGAAGAACTAGAAAGAATAGAAGATTTTAATATTAAACAACTTAGAAATGATCAGTTCCCTTATGTTAAAGTGAAATGGAAATACATATCATAAAATGAGGCAACATGGGAGAATGAAGAAGACATTAGACTGAAATTTCCTCATTTGTTTGATGACCACTAAGATAATGAATTTTGAGGACGAAATTTCAATAAGGAGGGGTAGATTATATTACACAAAAATTTAAAAAAAAATGTAAGCATAATTTTTGGCTCAAAATTTACGCCATTTTATCACACCTCCCAAAAACATCAAATCTATTTTCATTAAATTCTATTTTTAATTTCGATCCATTTGATATTTAGAAGTATATCTAAAATATCAGTGTAATTGTATATATCTATAGACATTCATTTAATAGTTATTTTATATTTAATTAACAATTAATTAAAAGCTAATTATTGTAGCAAGCATGGTTAATGAACATTTAATTAGATGTTGTACTATAGTAGATTTTTTTTTTTTAAATAAGCCTTTTTCACTTACCTTTGCATGCCACGACTTGATGCAATCAACGGTTGAGAGTGTATTAAGAAGACAGTAGTGGGAAAAGCATTAGATATTATATTATTATATAATTAAGTAAAGTAAGCATTAGCCTATTAAGCCTTTCTTTCCCATGCCATTTTCCCCACCCAATTCTCTCTGGATGTGAAGTAGCCGTGAACAAGCAGTGAATTAGGAGGCGGAAGGGCTGCGGCTGCTGGGAGAGGAAAATCTTAGAAAATAGTAAGGGAATAGAGGAAAAAGGGAAGGAGAGGAAGTAGGGGAAAGAGGTTAGGAGAGGAAGGGAGGTTGAATTGAATGTCAAATTTTACAGTCTTTTGGTATTATAGCCTGTTTTATTCTATTGGAATGCAATTTTTAAAAGGCAAAAATGTATGCTTTAGGTTGTTTACAAGAGGAAAAGAGGTCGGAGAATTGTAGGAGAACAAATTCATAACGGGGTGAGACACTCAATCTGTAGTATAGAACATGAGATCATTTTCTATATTTATGGTAATTGTGGTAGCCAAGAATTTTATAATAACCAGGTTGTTTGTTTACTAATTTGTTAACTGTAAAATTGAGTTATTTGATAAACACTACATTCTGAATGTGATACTATAAAATGACACTACAACTATTGGTTTTGAACATCTGAATGTTAATGAAAAGGGAAAATGAGAAAAATCGTATTATGGGGAATAGACCCGCATAAGTAAAAGGTGAAAGACCTGACGAGATAAGTGTTAGGGACCGTACAAGAGGTACCCGACTCTCTCAATTCTAAAAGTTGAAAATTTGGATTCAACTTTGAATAAGAGAGCTGCACTCTCACTTTTAAAATTTGAGAATTCGGAAATGAGAGCTGTAAGTGTACAAAAGCCTATATTTATCATATGATTTGTCTAAGATATTTGAAAGTAAACAAAATATGAAATGTGAAAAGTTAAATATACATTGATATCTTGGACAACTTATGATTCTTATAGAAATCTCAATTTTATTTACAAATATTGCAAATTTTATGTTTATTATTTTTTATATTATGCTTATGTATTTCATTGAGTTTTAGCTCATTAGCAGTAGATGTATTGCAGGAAAGGGGAAAGAGCCAGTGAGGATTTAGGCAGGAGATAGACTGCACTTTTTATGTATATATATTTTGGTTGTGCATATAAGTTAGAGTAGGAAATTGTATAGTTAGACTTTTGGATATGTAAATTTTATTTGACAAGTTTAGTAAGCTCTGTATTTTATTTGATGAGTTATGAATATGCTTTCAAATATGAATTGTGTAGAACAATTGTTAAAATTGAAAAATATATTGTGTTAAGATAGTTCGAATAGATCATTTTCTACTAAATTGATTCTGATAGAAGTAATTCAGGATGAGTATTAGTAAGAGATATATCTGTTTAGATTCTTCTTATCTATTACACTCCAGTTTGATTGAAGGGGGTCAAAATGGGGTGTGACAATTGGTGCCTTCAATTTCTTAGTGTTTGGTTGTGATAGAAGTGCAAGTGGCTGATAATCCTTATAAAATTACCCCCCACCACCACACACACACATATATATACATATGTATATATAATAATAATAATAATAATAAAAGGCATACAATAACTATTTAATCTATCAAACTTAAACAACATTTCACAATACAGCTATATTGAGGACTTGGTACAAGCATCCTTAATCCAACTTTTCATAATAATTTACATAAATATGTACTTTATAACAATAAAAGAATGGAATGCTAAACTTATCAATGATCAACATATTCCTGAAACTAAAAAAAGATATCGAGTAGCCTTCATTGCACATATGCATTTTAGTGGTTATTTGTTGAAACTTTATTTTACAGAGAAATTTTTGCTGGATGTGTGAAATAAAACCTCTATCTATGCTACTAAAAACCAAGAAAATTTAAAGAGAAATAGAGTCAATCATCTATTTGTCGCACAAATATATGATAAAAAATACACAATTAGCACCAGAACTGCAGAACTAAAGAAAAAAAAAGTCAAACTATATTCTAGCCATAACAAGAAGGAAAATAGTGGCCCTATCATAAAGAATTGGGCCACATGACTGGAGTATGAGATTAGAGTTCTGTACTTGAAGTACTGAAGTCCAGATAGGTTATTCAAATTAAGCGGTTTGTTTCTCATAACTTCTAAAGCTCTTGAATTGCTGATATTTAAATAGAATTTGTGATATTATCATGCCTGTGGTAAGATTGAAGGTTATCGAAAAGCTTGGTTATTATATTCCTAGAAGATTGTGGACAATAAGTTGGCATATCATGAGCAGATGCAAGGGAGAGTATGAGAAGCACTATCCAATTTAACGGGATTGTATCAAGCTGTGTCAGTTGTTTAGGTATTACTCGAGTCAGATGTTAAATAATTAATGCCAATTAAAACAATTTAAATCAGCTTTTTGCACCATATGAATCTTTTATTAAAGAGTTTGAGCAGTATATATTCATGAACTTGAAGCTAAACAGGACTGCTAAGGCATATCATATGATTGCATGAATTTGCTTTAAATACCATGGGATAATGCAGTTATCTGTATCAGAAATGTTCTAATATGAAAAGGTAATTTGATTTCTTTTCCAATTAATTGTGGTAGGGCAATGTGTGCTCAGATGAAATGCCCTTTTTTTAACTGTAGAAATATGGAATTCAATAAATTACTGTGTAATATAGTGTTCCTACTTTCTTCTTTTGTTGTCAAACATATTTCACCTTGTAAAAGAACTATTACCAAGTCTTCGAATGTAATTGTTATCAGATAAACAAAAGAGGTGATACAGTTGATGAAAAGATAAACAAGCTTGACTCTGAGCTGGCTAGATACAAAGAGCAAATCAAGAAAACCAGACCAGGTCCTGCTCAAGAAGCTCTTAAAGCTCGTGCAATGAGGGTACTTAAACAAAGACGGATGTACGTTAACTTTCTCTTATTTTAGTATCTTTACAAATACATAGCTAATAGCTTAGCCGATTGCATGTATAAGTTTTTAAATTTTCTTGGTAAAAATCTCAATCCTCAGTTGTTAGTGAATCTTCTGTTGTTATTAACTATTAATTTGATTGTGGAAGCTTAATTGATTTGACGTTTCTGAATACATGAATTACTTTATTACTTACCCAATTGTGCAGTGGTAGTGATGTCCTCTACAAGTGATAGACGCTTGTTACTTTTCTAGCTGTTTGACACTTTTTAGTTCGTTGTTGCATGCGCTAAGGATTTTCCTCTTGTTCAATGGCATACCAAATTATTGAGCTGGTTTTCCTACACAGGATACAATGTTTGTTTGTTTACTTTGCGAGTGTATCACAGATTTTTTCCTTTTTTTTTCTTGTTTTGATTGGCAGGTTAAGGCTGATATCAAAATTTTTCTTTGATTTTGCTTGACCATTTATTCACTAATTTGTTGTGTCCTTCCTTTTATTTATGCATAGCGATACATAGGCACTATTGCAAAGCACATCTTAGAGTGTCCATTGACTTATGTATGTGTATAGGTGAGCATGCATGTGCATGTTAGGGAGGGAGGGAATCTTTTAATTGCAATTCATAATTCAATAATTCCAAATGACATTCATTCAACACCCATATTTAGAGGAATATGGTTACAAGTTAAGACCAAACTAACTTAAATTCAAATATAGATAAATCCTTATAATCGAAAATGAAGATAATCCTAAGTAAATAAATATAAAGTTGAAATAAATCGTGTAATAAATATTATAATAATCTTAAATACTAGATTATATTAGAATTAGTCTAGGATTATTTTTTATGCGTGTTTTGTTTTTTATTAATACTTTGGAACTTTGGTAGAAGCCTATTTTTTGAAATTTGATTTTCATGGTGGAGGAGGTGGTGAAGTTGCTTTATGAACATCTTTTGTATTACCACGTGCAATCTAAACATTAGAAGTAGAATTTGAAAGTTTAGGATCTAGATGTCTTCATGTATTATCCATTTTTCTTAAAATAGTAGCATTAATGAGCCCATAGTCACATGGCAATGACATTAAGTAGTAAAATGAACTCAAGCTATGTTTTCAGTGAGCAATCATGTAATACTTTTTGGAACATGTGGACCAACTTGCATTGTTGGAGAAAAATCATGCAAGAATACGAGAATATGGGAAACAACCTGTTTCTTTGTCTCAATAGTATAAGATATTTCAATAATAATCTTCATAGACCCATTCATCACAAAGATTAGGGTTTTTCATTGGAGGTGACAAAAATGTCTTAATTTTTTGAATTGATGCATGTTTCTAAACTTTTGAATTTGATAAATTGGTATCTATTATGGTATATTATCATGATGAGATGGTTTTGGATTGGAATGAACATGACCTTTATAAGCATAACCATCTTAAGATCCATTGTAATATGATTCATTAGAGTTGCCATTTTGATAAGAATAAGAACCATGATCATATGGATAAATTTTGAGTCATATGTGAGATAGTTGTATTATTCCTTATTAGTTTCATCCAATATCTTATAGTAATATTTTTGGCCAATCATCATATGACATACTTATACTGATATTACCTAGTATAATTACTTACCCTAAGGCTTATAATGATGAGGATCATATATTTCACCCAAATCTAGAGTATATCCAATTCAATGTTGTGTACTTAGATATGATGAAGCATGTGAATTAATTCATAATGTTAATTCCATAATGAATAAGGTGAATTTTGCAGTTCTATATGTGATTTTCTTCTGTTTGTGATGTATCTCGGGCATAATCTTGGCATCTTACTTAAGAATTATTATACAATTATCATTATAAAATTTAACTTTAAACCCAATTAAAGCATAAAGAAGAGGAACTTGTTGCCAATTTTGATGCCTCAAAAATTTATTGTCTTTGTGAAATATCATGTCATTTAGGAGAAAGAGATTCAAATGCTTTGTGATGCTCACTAGAGGAGAGAGGAATTGAGAATGCTAATTTCACTTGGTGAGAGGACCATGACAAATAATTGATGGAGAGGGAGAAAGGATAGATTGGTAAAAGGAGAATACGACGAGGAAGTGTACATTAGGAGAAAAGCGAGGGAGGGACTCTTTTAATTCTAGTTCTTGCTTCAATAATTCATAATAATTACCATTCAACCTTATAGATGTAGTATTTCAAGAATTCAAGATAAGATTAAGCAAATTGAATTCAAATGTAAATAAATACTTTAATAATCCTATCATTTAATTAAAAATTAAGATAATCCTAATAATTAAAAAAATAAAACTAAAATAAATTCCAAAATAATCCAAAATCTAGAATTATTTTTTGTGCGTATTTTGTGGCAAATAATTCAAATTTCCATCATGATGCGCTTTTTGGTTAAGGTTGGCTATGAAAAGAATGATAATAATATGTAGATCACATTGGTCATTGGATTTATCATAATTTCCTCTTATCATCATCAATAGCCTTTACCTAATTTATTTGGATTCACTTTATAAATCTTCATTATTTGTTCATTCATATTGATTGTTGCATGAAATGTTAAAACCATTTCAGGGAATGTTTGATTGCTGAAAAAAAATGCAAAGTAAAAGGGAATACAATGAAGAAAAAATTCATTGTATTTGAACTATTTGGAGTTATTTGGATGAATGTAAAATAAATGCAGGTGATTATTTCTTTTAGTTGGCTTGAAATAAAATAAATGTAGTAAAACCATAGTGCTAGTGGCTGGAGGTGGTGTTAGGTGTTTGGTGGCAACGATAAGTGGCAACAACAGAGTTTAGGAGTGTAGGTGAGTCAAGTTGACTCATGAGTCAGCTCAAGCTCAGCTTGATTAATGGCTCATGAGCTGAGCTCGATGAGTTAACGAGTCATGTTTGGATCAACCTCAACTCGACTCGTAGCTCGTGAGTTGACTCGTTTAAAAAATGTTACTATATAATACACTTAAAATATTAGAACTCAATAGTTCAAGTATAAATCATTAAAAATATTTAAAAATTATATCTCACTTTCTTATATCAAGTGATTCTTTATTATTTTTCTTCTAATTTCTTATTCTTTTAATTATTTTATTATAATAATTACTTGAATCATATCATTTTATCTCTTTTATTATAAATGAGTTAGCTCTTGATCTGGCTTGAAGTTGTAAAATTAAGCTTGAACTCAAGCACCAACTCGATTAATTAATCAAGCTCAAGCTCAAGCTAGGGGTAACCCCAACTCGACTCGATTTATTTACATCTTTAGTGAAGTTAGCTTGCGGTTTATTTTGGAATTCAATTGAAAAAAGGCGAGTATAGAATACATTAAAATTGAACTATGGAGTGAAAAAATAATTAACATAAAATCTTCTCTGCATTTTCTTTTATCAAACCGAACACCAAAATTTTCAGATCTCCTGCATTTGGAATATTTTGCATTTATTTTTCAGCAAACTAAATAACCCATCTTTTTACACAACTTCTATTCATGGAACCTTTGGTCTACCCTTGATATTAATTTTACATCCCCATTTTTACCATTTTCTCTGCATGTTCAAAATACCAACATTTTAGTTGACATAATCTCCTTTAGTTGAAAGTGAAACTTGAAACTATTTTCTCACTTGTTCGACCCTTGCCTTTAATTCATCTATAAAATAAGATTATGGTATTTATGAGTGGGTTGTTGAATGCTTTCCAGAGTGTAACAACTTGTAATCTGAAATTGTACTTTCCTCTTGATAATCCATTATTCTAAAGATTTTAATTAGAAGGTATGCTATCTCAAATAGATCATTTTAGTCACAACAAACTTATTTGTGTAGCCCTCTTTTGACACTCGTCATTTTTCAATATTTTCATTCTATAAGACTTCTTCATTAAGTACTTTGTAACTTTGTTTAAATTTGTGCAATAAAAGGCTTGCCTTAAGGCCTTGGCGCCATTTTGAAAAAAGAAATACCAATACCATAAGGCGTACGCCTTACGTTGTCTGAGGAGGTGTATGCCTCAGTGGGTTTAAGGTGTGCCTCAAGGTACACCTTGTGCAATTTGTAAGAGATGTAGGTCTCAAAAATTAGGGTTTAGATTATTTAAAAATTTTAATTTATAAATTTAATATACAAAACAAATTATATTTTATTATTTCTCTACATCTAAACCTAAAACAAACAAAATAAGTCGGACAATAGATCAGCAGCAGCGGAATCACGTGAAGGAAGAAACAGAAAACGAAGAAAGCAGTGGTGGAATCACGTGATTAAAGAAACAGATGAGGAAGAAAGTAGTGGCGGTCTCACGTGATGGAAGAAACAGACGGACCGGAATCAGACGAAGGAGAGGGTGGCGAAATTAGATGAACGGCTCGGGTAGACACTCACACACTGTTGCTTCATTTGTGTGTGTCGAAAAGCTTGGGAGTAGGCTTGTTTGTTCGTCACCCACGAACATTTGGGGTTAGGGCAGAACATTTATAAAACTTAACTAATATTTTAATCATATTTTAAAATTAAATGTTATAGTATCTTATAAATTAAAAATATAAATATTAAAAATATTTATATCTATAATAAAAAAAATAGCGCGCTATTTTGCGCTATGTGCCTGCGCCATTGCGTGCACATGGCGCAAATAGCACGTGCCATTTTGAACATTTGCGCCGTGCCATTCATTTAGCGCCGCAGGTGCGCCGCGCCGTGCGCCATGGCGTGTGCTATTTTGCGCCATTGACAACTATGCTTGATGCCGCTTGCACTTGCAATTGCAATTGAGGAAGAGGGAGCAAAGAATGTAACTTACTATATTGAGATTCTAATGAAGATTCACAAAGTGATGAAAATATGGGAGACTTTTGAATTCAAAAATTATACTCTTAAGGACTTAGACAAGTTATTTACTTTCTCTTAAAGGGTAGGGAGCTCTTTGACCTTCCCCTTCTATTTTTTTTTGGATTGGAGAGTATCAATTTCCCCTTCTTGTTATTTGGCAAAACATATGCGGCAATATAACACTTTTTTTGGGTCATAGTTTTTAAGTTGCTTCCTTTTTCTGGAGGAAGTGTTGTTGTTGGTATTGAAGCTCTTGGACACGTACAGTTTTCTGAATTTTGCAATCCAATTTTGTAGTTCTTGAAAGGTATTTATTAAAGTCATGTCAAGGTTTTGGTTTATTTGGCCATCAATGTTTTTTATAAGGAGTTTAGCAACAAGATTTTCAATGAATAGTTGATCACACCAATCGTTTAGATTTTACAATATTGTTATATATTTTGTGAAATCTCATCCCTCCTTTTTTTGAGGGTGAGATTTATGATTATTATCATTTTCAAGGTTGTGAAAATCGGACCGGACAACGAATTCGAAGAAGGAGAGGTTCACGGTGAACCAGGGTCGAATCGGATGACGTAATAAATAATAATATTATTAAAAATTAATAAAATTAACATAATATAATATAAATATCTGAGCATTTAATAATATTTATAAAATTTTAAAATATATATAATAAAAATTTATAAATATAAATATCATTTAAGAATAATATATTTATATGTTATGATTAAATATATTTATAAGAATAATATTTAATATAATATAGAAATTTATAATATCAAAAAGTAATGATCATTAATATAATATAAATATATGAGCATTTAATAATATTTATAAAATTTTAAAAAATATAATAAAAATTTATAAATATAAATATCATTTAAGAATAATTTATTTATATATTTATAATAAAATATATTTATAAGAATAATATTTAATATAATATATAAATTTATAATATTAAAAAATTATATTAGTAATTTTTATAATATATATTATAATAAATTTATAATACACTAAGCTCAAATTTGTAGCCCAACTAGGCCTAAATTTGAAGCCCAACTAAGCCCAAATTCATATTCTAAATTATTCATGCAACTTTTTTAGTCCCACATCATAGGAGTTTGAGGTAGTTGCCTTTAACTCTTTAAATAGTGTGAAGTACACGCTTTTTCCTAAACACATTATGTGTGATTGTTGAGATAATATGTATATATTATGGTGTAATTAATCATTATATTTAATAAAAATATTTAAAAAAGTTAATAAAATTTAATAAACTAAAATATATTATTTAACATTTAATTAAAGCAAAAATAAATTTTTTTATATAACCAGCCGGTTCTTTCTAAATTGGACCGGTTCAATCCAGTTTGATTCGGTTCGATGTGAAGTCGGTTCTTTAAGCTGGATCGGACTAGTTACCCGATGGTTCACGGTTGAACTGACCGGTCTAGTCCGGTCCAGTTTTCAAAACATTGTTCATTTTGGAGTAATTTGTGAATCATTTATGGAACATCATTCCAAGTACTGCGACTGTTTTAACAAAGCTATTAGGTAATTTAGTGTACCACTTGAAAGCAATATTAGCTAGGTTGTAGGCAAACTAGCATAACAAGAAGTTATCATTTTCTCCAGTGTTGCTATAATAAATTGGGTTATATGCAATCTGGGATTTTTTTTGCTTAGAGCAAGGGTTGAATTTTGGCACAACATATCCCGTGGGATATTGTACTTAATCATATTCGGTTGGATACATTCAGCCTTTATCCATTAGATCTTCAGTAGTTGCAGACGTGATCACTTTTTTGACCTTCTGATTGAGTAGATCTTTATGTTATGTTTAAGTGACCACCTCGACTTTCTGTTGAGTGGTCTGTGCCACCTCTTGCGGAGATTTTTCACCACTTCTTGAATTGGAACTCAGAAGGAGTAGTTTGAGTTCTACTTGCTTGGAATGTCGGATTAGTAGGTCTCGAGGGATTTGTCCAATGGAGCAATTATTTGTTGGCATCTAATTGTCCCAATTGTACTAAGCTAACCAAATAGGTCTTTCATCATGAGGCTTATGTTATTTATGTAAGCAAGTAACTAATTGATCTCTTGGTATCTAACATGTAGTTGATATTGCATTTTTTGTTTCAATCGCTTTATACCTTCAGAAGGATCTTTAACTTCACTGAATCCCTCTTGTTATTGCAAGGGTTCATTTTTCTAGCAGCAGTTGATCTTAAAGGTTGTCCCTCCACTTGTGAGGTTGAGGCCATTGTTTCGGTCATAAAGCCTTTAGGCTTTAGGTAGGTTGATCATGTACATGCTCAATCATGCAAACAACCTCAACCACCAACTGATCTATGCTTTCGGATGTCTCCATCATTGTTAATATAGTAATCTTCATCATTTTAGGAAGAATCTTCTCATCCAAATGGCTCTGTTGCATGTACCTTTAGCATCGACTCTTTTTAGGTTAAGATTTATTTTTCTAGTGGTTATAGGTGAAGAAGGTTCTTCTTCGAGAACATAAACTTCCTCCTTAGTATATTGTGGTGTTTGCTCATGTTATACTGTTGTTTAGAGGATGGTCTCTAGTCATGATTTTGGGATCGTCACTTTGGTGTTTGCCATCTAAGCAAGTTGCAGTAGGATTTGAAAGCTTGGGCTGCTTCGAAAGCCATATTTGCCAAGATTTTTTAGTTGTGGGTCTCTAAAAGTTCAACTTGGGTTTAACACCCGAATGCTCATCGTGGGACTTTGAATTTTTTTGATGGGGCTTTGGTCTATATGATATGATTGTCATGACCTTCTGGCAATGAATCTCTTGGGATTATAATGCCAAGTTGTTGCACTCTAGTGCTCATTGAGCAATTTTCTTATGTTGGTTGGCATTATGTTTAGTTTGGATAATCTTTTTCAGCATTTAGATGTTGACGTATCCATTTTAAATTTTGTAGCAGCGTTCTTGCAAGTATTTGTTCTCCCTGGAGTGGGTAATTTTTGTAGTGGCCTCAAGTACGAAGTTCTTTAGTTTTATTACGATTAATCTTTCTTTGACTATGATGAGGACTTTATAAGTGTGAATTAAATGGGTTCATACCTCTTTTACCTTAACAGGTTGGTTAGATTCACTCAACAACCATGATGACAATTATTCAATAGCGATTCAAGACTCCATTAAACTTCATGCATATTTGTTGATGAACAAGCATTCACTTATTGTGTCAGAACCAAAAATCAACAAAGGGAGGTGAGACCTCATATTAAACCAATAATCAACGACGGGTGGTCTTTCGAGCTTGATCTGGCCAAATGTTGATATGAATGTGTGAAGGAAATTTTTTTTTTGAAGATGATACCAAAATTATACGTGTTTTTGCAAATGATGAACTAAACTCGGAGTTGATGGGTGTTAGTTGTCAAACTCATGGATGTCGAACTAGACATCACTAAGTTAATGAAAAGATGAACTAGGTATCTTGTTAATATATTTAAAAATAATCATGTAGTTAGTTTTTATAATCAATGAACGATCAATATTATTCTTTATGTTGTGTTTTATATCAACCAAGTAGATTTTGTTTAGGCAGAAATATTATGCTAACATATTTGAGCTATCAATTTTTGTTTCAACAAATTCAAGTATTTGGGAATTAGACATTGCATCTTTCAAGGAATTCTTCTAAGTGATCAATCCAAACAAAATAACTCCTAGGATTATACAAGTTGTTAACTATTGGAATACAGTTATCTTCTTAATAATTATGAACTTTTTAAGAATTATAACTAAATTGTTTAAATTACATTTTTTTTCTTTAGCATTGTGATAAAATGTCAAACTTTGGTACCAAATCTGATATAGTATGTCTTAGGATTTAGAGTTTTGAATACAGAGCTCACATGAAATGCAAAAAATCATGTAACAAATATGCATAATTCACAAGACATCTATTAAGCCAAAACAACTAGTGCCTGATGTTGGAAATTAATCTAGATAAATATTCTGTGGCATTCCGCCCCAAATAGACTATAATTAAGTATATAAAATAGCCACACTTATGATTGAAATTCACATTGACCAAAATCTATATTATAAAGAATTGGATTAGTTATAATCTCTTTTCCACCAATACTGAAAAGCATAATAGTATAAAGAGAAAGAAAAAGAAAGAGGAAGAGGGACTCACCAGAAAAGCAAGTTTAATTCCTGTAAAAGGAGAGAGTCTTTTCAGGTTTTTTTCGTGCACACTCAATCAAAGGATCAAATGAACAACAACAATATCCCTCCACAAAATGATATTTATTTATACCATTAATTATTTTATATACATAGAATCCTCAAATTTATAAATGGAAGAAGTAATAAATTATCAACAAATTGCTAATAAATTATTAATTAGTTCCTAACAAATTTAATGATATTTATTAGAACAATAAATTGCTAACAAATAAGTTACTAACGGACAACATTCTGTTTTTAAGACTTTCAATTTCTACTCATTCTAACAGATAGCCTTTTGATATTGATCTCTCAATTGTGTTTCTTAAAAGAAAACCCATTTACTTGAAGCTTTATAAATCTTGTAGTTTGACATTCTGCCCTTTTTCTTTAGATTTTTATAAGGCTAATTTCACTTCAATTTCTTTGTTTATTAATCTACTTATAGCCTGCAGCTGAGTGATCATTTTTAATCTCATTACTCAACCTTTTCCTACCAAGCCTAATGCTATTGCTTTTCATGTTAACTTTGTAATCTGATGAATATATTTTCTGATTTTATTTTTAGTTCTCTTTTTTTAAGTGTGATGAGTCTAGTAATTGGAAAGTATCTTACTGGCCTAAACTTTGTTGCTCAGCATTTTATCAATTGATACTTCCATTACATGATTTTTTCCATTTGAGGAAGATAATCTGTTGATTGATGTTTAGTGGGATTTATACTTCTTTGCAGTTAAACCACTTGCTATAATGGCATTTTCAAGTTTGGATGAATATTATGTGTTGTTTCACCGTTTCCATGAGGTGTTCTACTGCATCCAAATAAATATATTTGTGACAACGTTTTGATAGAGTTTGAGAATTTTTTTTTTCAACTGTGAATGAGTGAATCACAGCTGTTGCCAGGTCCCAAGTCCTGGATGAGAAAAGTGGAGGGTTGCATTAGGTAGTCGACAACCAGCGTAAAACTTGTCGAATAACCATGACATGAATCCTTTAATAAATTGTGTTAATGCTAAGGCGTTCCCTGGAAGCGACGCACTGTATGGCCTGAATATAGTGAAAAGTGTGCAAGGGCCGCTGCATCGGCGCCCGGGTGCAGTGTTAAATAGGCAAGGGTTCCCATATCAAGGACGGATGTGGGCAAAGAAGCTAGTCCATGATACTAATATTAGGATAGGAACTTGGAATATAGGTTCCCTTACAGGAAGATTAATGGAATTAATAGATATTATGATTCATAGGAAGATAAATATTTTGTGCATTCAGGAAGCTAAATGGGTTGGAGAGAAGGCTAAGGAGATTGATAGTTTAGGATTTAAAGTTTGGTATTCAGGTAAGAGTCGTATTAGAAATGGTGTAGGCGTGATTATAGATAAGAGTTTGAAGGATAATGTTATAAATATTAATAGAATTGGAGATATAATTATGGCTTTAAAGATTGTTGTTGATGCTAAGATTATTAATATTATAAGTGCTTATGCTCCTCAAGTAGGTTTGGATATGTGTTCAAAATTAAAATTTTAGGATGACTTAGAAGAATTAATTCAGAAGATACCTCTCGAAGAAAAAATTTTTATTGGAGGAGATTTAAATGGACATGTTTGTAGAGAGGTAAATGATTTTAAAAGCATTCATGGTGGATATGGGTTTGAAATGACTAATGAAGGTGGTAAGACCATATTAGATTTTTCTTTAGCTTATGAATTTTTAATTGCTAATACCTTATTTAAGAAAAGAGATGAGCATCTCATCACTTATAAGAATGGTTATAATAAAACTCAGATTGATTATTTTCTTATAAGAAAAGTAGATCGTTTAGATTGCAAAGATTGTAAAGTTATTCCGAGTGAAAGTTTATGTACCCAACATCGCTTATCAGTTTTAGACTTTAAGATGAAAGGACAGAAAATAAAAAATAAAGTAAAGCGATTTTCTAGGATTAGATGGGGGCATTTAAAGAATAGTAATAAAAATATTTTTGAGAGTAAGCTAAGATTTTATTTGTGCATGAGGATGCTAATGTTATGTGGGAAAAAGTGACTAGTGATTTTAAAAATATTGCAAAAGATGTGTTTGGAGTATCAAAGGGAAAAGCCCCTAATAGTAAAAATAGCTGGCGGTAGAATCCAATTGTGCAAGAAAAGATAAAAAATAAAAAGATTTGTTATAAAAATTAGTTTAGATATAAAAATTCTGATAATTGGGAAAGATATAAAGAGGCATGTAAGGATTCTAAGAAAGCAATATGTGATGCAAATATCCTAGCTTTTAATGATTTATATAATAGATTAGATACTAAGGAGAGAGAAAGATATATGTATAAGCTAGCCAAACAAAGAGATAGGAGTAGTAAGGATTTAATTCAAGTGAAGTGTATTAAGGATGAAGATCAAAAAGTACTTTTCTTAGAAGATGATATTCAACAAAGATGGATGAGATATTTTGATAAACTTTTTAATGAAGATTGTAAGAATACAATTGACTTTAGTGACCTTAGCATCCTAAATGAAAATAAAGATTTCTGTTTTTATCGGCGTATTAGTAAAACCGAAGTTAGAGAGGCTTTAAAGAAAATGAAGTGTGGAAAAGCTGTTGGACCTGATGATATCCCAATAGAGATGTGGAAATGCTTAGGAGATGAAGGAATTTCTTGGCTAACTAAACTTTTTAATAATATTTTGAAGACTAAAAAGATGCCAGATGCGTGGAGAATGAGTGTATTGATTCCTATTTGTAAGAATAAAGGTGATGCACAAGATTGTGCGAATTATAGAGGAATTAAGTTAATGTGTCACACTTTAAAACTATGGGAGCGAGTTATGGAACGTAGGCTGCGGCGTGATACTAATGTTTCTCAAAATCAATTTGGATTCATGCCTCGTAGGTCTACTATGGAAGCCATACATTTATTGAGAGGTTTGATGGAGAAATATAGGGAGAATAAGGAGGATCTACATATGATATTTATTGATTTAGAGAAAGCATATGATAAAGTTCCAAGAGAAGTGCTATGGAGAGTTCTTGAAAAGAAAGGAGTTAATAATGCTTATATTCAAATCATTAAAGATATGTATGAAGGAGCTATTACTTGTGTTTAAACACAAGGTGGTTTGACCAAGTATTTCCCTATTTCGGTTGGATTACATCAAGGATCAGCTTTAAGCCCATATCTTTTCGCGTTAGTCATGGATGTTCTCACTAGACATTTACAAGAGGATGTACCCTTGTGTATGCTTTTTGCTGATGATATTCTTCTTGTTGACAAGACTAGAGAGGGAGTTGAAGGTAAACTTGAAGTCTGGAGATCAACCTTAGAGTCTAAAGGTTTTCGCTTGAGTAGATTAAAACTGAATATATGGAGTGTAATTTTAGCAGTAATAGACCTAGTGAGGGGATTGTGACTTTGGGCGATCGAGTCATTAATAAGAGTACACGTTTTGGATATCTTGGATCTATTGTTCAGAGTGATGGTGAAATAGATGGGGATGTTATCAGTAGAATTCAAGTTGGATGGTTGAAGTGGAGGAATGCATTGGGCTTGTTGTGTGATAGAAAAGTTCCCCTTAAACTTAAGGGAAAATTCTATAAGATGGTGGTGAGACCTGCAGTGCTTTATGGTGCAGAATGTTGGCCATTAAAAGAGAAGCATAATACTAAGTTATGTGTTGCGGAGATGAGGATGCTCAGGTGGATGAGTGGATTTACTCTTAGAGACAGGATACGAAATGAGCATATACGTGAAAAGGTTGGAGTAGCTCCAGTGGAGGATAAGATTAGAGAGAGTCGCCTTAGATGGTTTGGTCACATAAAACGGCGGCCTTCCGATGACCCAGTTAGGAAAGTAGAGGTATTAGATTTGACTTATGTTAAGAAAGGTAGAGGTAGACCTAAAAAGACTTGGTTAGAAAATATTAGAAATGATCTTTCTTTATTAGATTTAAACGAGAATTTGACTTTGAACCGGACACAATGGAGAAAAAGGATTCATGTTGCCGACCCCACGTAGTGGGACAAAGGCTTGTTGTTGTTGTTGTTGTGAATGAGTGAATCAGATTTTATATAGTATGTGAGATGGTTGCATCTCGTATTGAATTGACCACTCTATTCATGTGTTTCGTCTTTCTTCAGCTCCTGTCAGTTTATTCCGTGCAGTCTCTTTGGTGCCATCTTAATTATATAATCAAATCATTTATATCTTCCCTTTGCTTAGGTATGAAGGACAACGAGATATGCTATATAATCAGACCTATAATCTTGACCAAGTTTCCTTCGCTGCAGAAGGACTTAAAGATGCTCAGCAAACTGTATGTTGAACCTTTTGACAATATTTCTAGTTTTTAATACCATTCACCTAATGTCTATCTGCATGTGATCTTTCAGATGACTGCATTAAAAACTGCTAATAAGGAGCTGAAAGGAATGATGAAAACTGTCAAAATTCAGGACATAGATGTATGGATTACCTTCTTTATCCCTCAAAAAAAAAAAAAAAAAATCTAATACTGAGGCTTATAGACTGACAATCCAACCAAACCGGTTTTCTGATCTTGATAACTTGAAAATTTTCTGCTGTTCTTTGTTCTTCAGAGCATGCAAGATGAGATGATGGAACTGATGGACGTTAGCACAGAGATACAAGAATCTCTTGGTAGAAGTTATAATGTTCCTGATGATATTGATGAGGAAGAACTCATGGGAGGTATAGTAAAGACCTTTTTTTTTTAAAATTGGCATTAGTTTTACAATTTGTAGATGATCAATTTCAATCATTATAATTTTTTTTCATGCATTCAACAGGTTTTTCAATTAATTATAACTTGTTATTTTATTTCAAATCGATATTGATTGCAGAGCTTGATGCCTTGGAAGCTGACATGGGCGCAGAATCTGAATCTTCAGTTCCATCTTACCTCCAACCAGATAAGGAACCTGATCTTGATGCAGAACTCAACTTGCCTGCAGCACCAATGGGCCATGTGCCTGGCCGGCAGAATGTTCAGGTAACAGATCTCATTGGCAGAATGACTGCAAATGCGATTGTTTAAACTATATGAATCTTTCTAGTATAATTTGAGGGAGTTATTGATAGAGAGAAGAGAGGTGGTGGGATATAGGAAAAGGTAGAAAATAAGAAGGTAAGCCAGTCTTCACCAAAATATTTGGTTTTGACAAGGTCATCAATCGAAGTCAATAGAACAAGCCACCAAGCCAATTCCAAATCCTCAAGAAGATATTTCTTGAATTTATTTTTAAATCACGTAATATATCATCATTGCACTGTTTTCATCTATATAAGTAGTTACATTCAGAATTTAAAGGGGCATGAGTGGGAGCGTTATGAACCTTCCAACATCATCGGCAGAACCATCCTCCAATAAAACATCTCTTTGAATTGGAAATGTGTCCTTCTATGTCATTCTTGAATCCCTGAATTTAAGCTTGTCTTTTGATCTCCCATGGCCGGTTGAATGAATTAAATCCCATGCATCACAGTTTTTTTGAATAATATCAAGAGTCATTACAATAAAAGTGGCCATTTCTGTAAAAATTTTATTTATACATTGTTCATGTTCTTAAAGCAGGCGGAGGATGAACTTGGTTTGCCTTCAGTTCCTCGAGCTTCTCTACGAGGCTAAAGTGCAAGCTGATTCTTCATGAAGAAGGCAATACGCTTTACCTTAAGGACACAAACTTATGCTGGCTATGTTTATATTATACTAAAATGTATTTTATAGAAAGTAATTGAAATGAACAGTGAAGGATATAGCTATTTGTCCATAGACTTGTCAGATTTTTAGTTTCTCTTTTGAGGACTCGCGCTATTCATTGGTGATGATCATTTGTTGAAAATATTTTACTTTGCTTGCAGTTGAAGATGAGCTCTTGTCAGTTAGTTTTAAGAGCCTGTATATACTTTTTTAATGTATTCGTATTAGATTTCTATATATGGTACACGGTAACTTGGAGAAAATAAATTTTGATCAGAATGTAGCGACGTAAATTCTGGAAGATGTGCTTCAAAAATTAATATATAATTTTTTATTATATTTAGGTTCTCGTAAGAAATACTGTAACTTTGTATGAAATTGTACGGAAAATGATTTTACTATTGGTTATCAAAGGTAATTTTTCGTCATTGAAATTGTTAAAAATCATAAAAAAATAATAAAAAGTAGTAAAAAAGTTATAGTTGCTGTCTTAAAAGTAAAACTGTGAATTTTTTTTTCAAAGTTTTGTAAATAAGTATGTGATTTTGATTTGTAAATAGTATTAATATAATCATGCTTTTATATGAATTTATTAGAAAATCATAAATATTAAGATATTTATAGGCAACCCGTTGAATAATTATCATATAAGGTGAAATAAGAATTATATATTTATATATATCCTCCCAAATATGTTAGGTGTGATAGCACAAAGTGTGAATGGTGAGATTTTATTTGGTTTAAGAGGGTGAATTATGTGTGTTTGAAAATTTATGATGGTAAAGAGAAAGAGTTTGACATCTTTAATTTTTATAAAGATTCAACACATATTAATAGAAAGTGGAGTAAGAAATTTCTTCTCGTAGGGCTAATACTAAATTTTTAAAAAAATCTCTCATTTTTTCTTGCAAAATCAATAATTAAATTAGAATTTACTTCAGCAATTATTTACTGATTTGCATGAAAAATGATTTGTACTTTTAAAATGAAATTCATAAAAATATTAAAAGAGGATTGTACCCCAAATTTTAGATATAGGAAAGACAGAGAGAAAATAAAATTCATTTTTTTCATTGGCCATTTATCCCTACATGCACATCTAAATATTAATAAATAGCACAACTTTTTTTTTTTAAGGTAAAGCACTATATAGACGCTAGAGAATAGAATTAGTACAGAATGTTAGAATTACTTATAGAGCTTTTTACTGCACCACTCTGGCACATGAATATGAATATTAACACAAAGAAGGGCCAAGGCAAATAAGCTTCATTGGCGAATGAGAGGAGGCAGGGGAGGGGAAAGAATGTTACCTTCATTGGTGAATGAGGCGGCAAACTGTTGTTACACCCTTCGGCTTTGTTGATTTGACAGGCAACGTCGAGGGCGAGAAGGAAGGGGGGTTTTAAGAAAAAAAATGAAAAATATGTAGGTGAGCCCGGAATAGAGGTAAGCCTTTAGGGAAAGTAGGTTTTTTAAGAGGGGAAAAATGTGAGCGAGTTAAGCTCAAAAGGGGGTTTTTGAGGGGAGCGGGAGCTGGTGCCGAACATTATATGGCTCTATCGCCTATTAGTTGATTTTTTCATTCCTCCTACAATTGCCATGTCACGCCCAAGAACTAATGGAAGAATTGTTCTTAACTTGTTTGACTCATCATTAATAAGTAAACCTAGAACCAATTAAGACATCATATTATAGAAATATAAACAACTTGTATTTCATCACAAAAGTGATGTACAATAATCCAATGTAACTTTTTCAACATATCAATTACATAAATGAATGATTGGATCCAATGTAACTTGAATGTTTGACCTTACATTTTTTTCTACTTAGCTGAGACTTTACCCTTTTCTGAATTAGCATTTAAACATATATAGGATGATCAAACCTCTTGCTCAATAGGCTATCCGAGACCTACTAAAGAATTCAACATTTATAATTAAAATAAATTGCATAAGAATTGAATATGATATTTTATAGTTCAGTAAAAGTAATATCGTAATTATGCAATGTTCTATTCCTAACATGATTTTAGTATTATACTTGATTATTAATAGTAGTTATGTGTCAATAGTATACATTTATTGAATTTGTAAGTGGCAACAAAATGAACTTGTAAGTAGAAACAACATGACCAGTCCTTGATTTTATACATAGCAATAACATGAGCTTCATTTAAACTAGAACTTAAATTTAGGGTAGATTACATGACTTGTATGTAATTTATGAAAAGCATGATTCACATGCACATGTTCCGATTTCTTCATATAACTCCGCTTGATCATCTCACATCTATTCAGGATATATGAAGGAATTATATATAGCCTTATTCCCCTTATATCTCTACATCTACTTAATCATCTCATATTTGTTCAAAATAGATGGAACATATACATGTGTACAGAGACCCTTATAACTCTACTTGTATTACATAAAATGTGAATCAACCTCCACTTTTATTACTTTATTTCTCCATAGATATCATCCGCCATATGAACATGACATATATATTTTATCACATAAACATAAAAATATCAATATATTTATCCTCTTCGGCCTCTCTCTGGACATTTTTAGTGAATGGGAATGAAAATAGGTGAATTGGCTAATGCTTTTAGATATTTATATAAAAATCTCAAAATTAACCTAGTGCCATGACACTAACCCTCCTAGCGCCGCTGTGCTCCCAAGATATTTTTATTTATAAGAAATTCCTCATAAATAAAATCCTCCATAAGCATCATAGTGTTACTAAATAAATAGAGAAGGAAACGCCACATCACTCATAATTACTCAAATATTATTCACCCAAGAAAAGAGCTTAGCATTGTAGTGTTCTCATCCAAGCATCATAGTACTATAAAAAAATTATTTATAATTTTTTCTACTTAACCATCTTCAGAATGACTCATAAACACTTAAATAATCATATAAATTCATACCATGATCTCTTCAGGTCATTATAGGTGAACTAGGCACTATATCAAGGGATATTACATGCACTCTTTTATATTGTGCTAGCATTTCAGTAATGGCCTTGGTATACAATCTAATATTCCATACATGTACCAAGCATAAACTATCACTTCATTTGAGATTGTATATGCTCCAATGAAATCATCATTCTTCACATTGATTCCAAAGATTAGCCTCCCAACATCATTATAAACCTTCTTTCTCTATCTTGATTTCAGCATATGTAAGATAAATTAACTATCCAACTTATGGATATTTAATTAGTGGAGAGAATATAAGGTATATGCTAATAAGCACAACATTGATATGCAAACAGGCATTATAACTTTTTTTCCTCCTTATTCCCACTTTCTTATTATATAGAACAGTGCCTTTATAGATTTCATCAATACTAGTGATCTACAATAGCTAGCTGCATGTTCACTATAAAATAGAAACTTCCTACTGTATAAAATTTTGATTTTGTCCTTTATACACATATAAATATTCACCAAGCTATATTCTACATTGTATAACTTTGTCCCTATTTTGTAATACTTCTGCCAATTTTTATAATATTTTGCTCTTTATTTTACTCTTCTTTAGCTATAAGTATTGACTTCTCTCTAATGCTTTTCTAACAACAATAATTGGGTTTAAATAACTAGAAGATGGTGGTTGAGTGGTCATTTGATGGTGATAATTGGGTAGCGGTAGCACGATAGTGATGGTTGTGCATCGGTAGTACGACGATGATGATTGGATGAAGGTGACAACATGTTAACTTACATCGATAGCGGTCTATTGATAAAGGTTAGGTAGTGGGTGCTTATTGATTGCATTTGGGCAGTGATTTTTTGACAGCAACGATTGGGTAGTGATGGTACAACTTTGATGTTTAGGTGGCGATGATCCGATGGTGGTGGAGCTCTAGGATTTTTTAGACCTTTGAGCCTTCTATAGTCTCAAGTCTTAATTCAACCCCTTTCCATGTGGAGAGTCATAGTCTACTTATAGTTTTGAGAGTGACACTGTTCATAACAACAACAAGCCTTTCTCCATAAATATAGCCAAAATTAAATTATTCCATCAAAAGACCCTAACAGATCCCCTTGATTATAAAGTGCTTTTTGATTAATTGAAGAACCTAATGATGTTAGAATCATGCAATCATTTGCACACAAAATTTTTCTTATCAAGGTATTTGATTTGACTATAAGCATGCAAGATTGGGAGATTATTAGTCATTCAATTAATGTCCCAAGGTTTTCAATTATGCTTCAAGTGCTTTAATTGGGATCATTTGCAGTCAAATTAGATCACTTATGTGTTAGCCATCATGAGTTGTAAGTCATATCATATGTTTTGTTTTAATCATTTATGCATTATTTTCTAGATTAATGCACTTACTATACAAATTATAACTATAAGTACATGTGTACATAAGGACTAAATTCAAATGGAGTGCTAAAATAGAGAACCAAGATGACTTACACAAACATGTGGATCAAAACCCCTAGGATAAGATCAAGAAGTCAAAATCAAAGCATTAAGTTTCACCAAGGGTGATCCAAACTATGAGGCATAAGAGTTGAGTTATAAATTATGCTTTTTTATTTTTCTTATTTATTGATATTTTATGTAAAAAAAATTTAAACACCCAACACACTTACACTAGAGTGAGTAGTGAAACTAATTCTAAAATATTCTTTAAAAATGATAAAAAATATAAGTTGATCTATGCTAAATCATACTATATGATCCTTATCGTACTATATGATGTATACTTGAACCATAAAATTAGATAAGATCAATATATATTAGTTAAAAATTTTATAATTTATATCATGAACTAATTATACTATATGATATGATTAATACAGTGAGATAAGTATTAACTTTAAAATAAACTATCATTACAATATTATTTTATGAATTAAATTAATTCAAAATTTAAATTAACCATATTATAAGATACATATTCTACTATACAATTATCTTCCTAAATTAATCTTGTTAAGCCAAATAAATTAAGTGAGTAATAAATGTGAATTTGGCATAACTAAATATCAGTGTGATGTTAATCTTACTATATGGTTAACTAGTGTACATTCATAACTTTTTTATTATGTAAAATAGTTATATTATATAGTGATCATATCGTACTGTATAATCAGCATATACTTCTCCAGAAAACCCTAAAAATGTTGGAGGATGAAAATTTTGTAGAAGAGTGCTTTGAGTAAAAAATCCCTTGAGAGCATGTGCACCCATTGTTATTTCCACTTTTATTCAATCTCAAATCCTTCATAATTTTATTATTGTTTATGGAGAGTTCTTGTTTCATCAAATTTTATAATATATTAAAGAGATCTCAAACTTTATATTACAAGATGTTATGGATTATCTGGGCTAGAGTAGTGATTTTCTCGCTTGAAGTAGAAGAAGGAGTAGAGTTTATCAACTACCCATCAAGGTGAGGGGTTTCTTTGCTATGTGGTGGCCGAAAGAGAGGGAGGTGAAGGTTGTAATACATGGACATAGGAGCTAATGCCAAACCATATTCAAATTAATTAGTGGCTTTTTTTCTCATTATTTTCTTTTCATTACTACATGCTTTATTTGAACCCTTGCACTATCGATAATATGGTTGATCTATTGAATTGCATGAGATGTTTTATAGAGAGATTAAAGACGTAGAGAGATATCATTTGGGAGAGTCCAAAAGATTTGAATAAGCGATTTACAATGTTTGTATAACTCAATCTATTTTCTTTAATCCTCTAAGTTTTGTAAAGGCTCTTGGGGAAGGGCTATGGAGATTCTTAGTGTGGAGACTCAAGATCTAGCCTGGGAGGCTAGGGTTGAAGGCTTTTTGAGAATAAATGTAGTGTAAATATTTCTCTATTACCCTATGATGGAGAGAGTCTTCTCCACCTCATTTGGAACAAAAGGAGAGGGTTAGTGTGTCACGCCCAATGATCTAATTTGGAAGAATTACCAATCTAAAATCTTCTAATAATCTAGTAGAGCCAATATTAATCATCCATATAAAAAAATAATATGCATAACAGAAGTTATCTTTCATTTTTTATACTCTTAAACATGTATATTTCATTTCATCTTCAAAAAATCATTTACATTAGCCATGAATATATGTTTCCAATCAATCTATCTTACTACATTCATGGCTACAAAAATAAACAAAAAATAAAAGAAATACCTATCTTTAGAATTTGATCTGTCACACTCCATTGGATCCTTATCCTTCCTTGAAATCATAAAAAATTACATAATGTGCAGAAGCCTAGTAGGTCATGAAAATCTACCACTCTACCAAAGAACATAAGGTAGAACAATATGTATATAATCATTCAAATCATGAACAGAGCATGGTTATCATGAATTTATGTACATAGGAACATATCAACATGAGTAATAATGATCAATATGAATAGAATCAATCAAAATGACAAAAGTATACAAGTGCGTGGAAATCATTGAATTTGTTCTATCCAGTATATGGAAAGGGCTACATGAAGGCAATCATGGAATCATTAAAAGCAATGCAATCATATCTTAATTCCAATAGTTATCAATGCAAGTCAGCATCATGAATACCCTTTATATTTCTTATCATGCTATTTATGTAGTATGTACCAATCTCATGTATCAAGTGTATCATATATCTATATCTATATCAAAGTCATTATGCATCATATCATCTATCATATAGCTCATGTATTATATAACTTATGCCTATTCATATTATCTCTATTCATTGATTGACACACTTCACCCTGTGGGCTATAATTGATACTATACAAGTGCATGTGTTGTGTCAAGTAATAGCGAAATGGGTTGTATCTTTCCAATGAGGATTAGAATAAAATTAATACCAATTTAGTACTACATTTACTAGTTGCTAGATTTATCTTATCACATGGATTAAGAAGTTTGTGCTTACTGAAAGTAAACTACCACTAATCAACTAGGAAGAAATTCTATGTTCATTCGTTTCTAAACTTATGACAGATAAGAATTTATGTGTGCTTATATAGGTTTATCCTGATAGGTGTTGTGCATTAGAGCATATATGACTCATGTTCTTTATCAAGTTTATCAATCTTTAGCAAAGCTTAACTTTACTATTGTTATACTATCTCCTTAAGAATCCCAAAGTCCTGCCCAATATAAGTTTATGCCTAAAAGTTCTTCATTCCTTTACCCTAATTTTTCAAGTACTCCTTCGTTGAGGATCTCTATCAAACTAAATTTTAAATTTGTGCATGGATTATACACAAATTAAGTGAAGCTTAGAGGAACTAGAAATAACATTAAATAAATGTTTAGCATTTAGACCCATTCTATATAACACATACGTTCTTATCATATTATGAGCCCAAAAATTGATTTAGCCTAACATTACAATTAATATGAACATGAAAGCTTCATTGTAAAGATAAAATAAATAAAAGTGTTGAGTTGTACGAATAGATAGAACCATATTTCTCTTGTAATAATAGATACATACACTCCTTATCCTCTAATCCTTCTCTCCTTACTTACTCACACTCCTATTGGGAATAAGTACAAGAGATAAAAATGGCTAGCCCTCTTCAATAATTTATCTATGTTATTTATCTAAAAAAATAACAATTGATTCTAGCGCCATGGCACTCAAAGTAGTAGCATTGCAACGCTCCATAAATGATCTAACATTGCAGTGTTCATGAAGAACTCCACTGTGGTGCTATGAGTTAATTGATGTGTTATTTCCTAAAAGTAATTTAATTAACTTCTCTAATATGGTGCTTTAGCAATTTGGCATTGTGGAATTCTAATCAATGCTGTAGTGTTTTGGCTATATGGCATTGTGATTCTTGGATGGTGATGCAGTATTGAGCATCCTTAAGTTGTGCCACCTTGCTCTCTATTCTTGAGATTAGAATTTGGCCTTCAATGCCATAGTACTCCAAAGTCCAGCACAGTAACATTAGGGATTTTTTTAGTTTCCTACATTTTCTTTGAATTTTCCTACATAAAATTGTTACGTGAGGCAATTTTAAAGAAAAAATGGATAGCTTAAAACATAACAATTTTGAACTAACAAAATTCTCTAAAATTAAATTATTACTTTTCCTCAAGTTATCCATATGCACTTTAATTCATAGCTTATTTTACTCGAATGTAAGCTTTTGGATTTTTAAAGTTAAGAAAATATTAACTTAATGGATTAAATAGTAGCATTCAATGGTTAATAACTCCATTAATACATCTTATAATAGCCCAATATTCCATCTCCACTAATATTCCCTTTAAATCCAACTCCTAAATATGTTTGTAAATATTTTGACGATCTTACCTAAGTTTAATGATCTTGGGTTTTAGGAGAACTTCATATTTTATTTAATTTTCCAATCATAATATAAGTTTCCTTATGTACCATAACTCCCACAATTTCCCTTAGGTTAATTTCTCCTTAAACCATTTAGTTGGAGTTAGATTTTTAGGTACCAAATTTTGATGTTTCAATACAACTTTTCATGTTTCAATACAACTTTTCACTTTGGTTTTCTTTTTCTTTTTATTTTTTATCATTTCTTATTTTCTTTTATTTTCTTTGCTCCTTTTTTTTTCTTTATTTTAATATTTTTGCTAAGTACTTCTTCTTAATGATTTTGAATACCTATTTTTCTCTTCCCGTTATGTGACCTAAGTAATTACTACTTAAGGTTCATCAAAGGTCTTATGATTCCATAAGTGCGTGCTTATATTAAGCCTTTAAATTAATATAAATAAGTCATTATAACAAAGCATTTAACTAGTTAATCCTAAGATAAGTATTTAAGTGCTAAAGTGCCTTTTATGAGTCTTCTTTATTGGGAAGTGCTAGTTTTAATGAAATTATTAGTTATTATATAGGTTGCTTAGTTTTGTTATTTTCCACTTTGTGCGTTGTTAATCACCTTATGTTATTATTTTTCTTATTGATAAAATTCCCAAATTTACAATCCAAGCATATATAAAATTTTATAATGAATAGTCAAAAGTGTATTAAGAAATATTTGAAAATAAATAATAAAATTAAGCTTGCAAGATATTACTAAATAGAATTTCTTTGATTTTTACCTCAAAATTATATTTAAATAAGAAAAAATAAAAAATAATAAAGAAAAATAAAAAAATAAAATATAAAACAAAAATAAAAAGAATCCTGTTTTACTCCACTTCATCTTCTGCCTCCCCTTCTTCTTCTTCTCCTACTGCTGTACTAGACCCCTTGTAAGATTCATATGCTAGGGCTACAAGGAAAAATGTTCTCTTTGGGGCATATAATAATTGGCAGTTCCTGAACATGCCAACCAATTCCTCATTAAAAGCAGAAGCGTACTGGTAATGCTTCTATTGCAGCTCTATCATAGAATTCATCCTGCTGCTCATCCTTTGCTATTACTACCCACTTTCATCAAGAGAACTTCAAATCCCAACAACTTGATCCCTGGGATTGATAATATGATCTTGTAAGGTATAGGGGCTCTAGGTTTAGGCTATATAGGCTGGTTGGGTAGACTAGAACTCTCCCAAAGTTTAATAACAGTTATTTGAAAGGACTAGATTTTATTTTTGATAAGTGTAGTGTTGACCTTATTTTTTTATGAGGTTATCTTGATCTACATCTCCCTGGTTTACATTCAATCACCCTTTAGAATCAACACTTCAATCAATCTACATCTCAATCAACTCTACAATCAACCTTCAATGAGCTTTAATAATACAACCAATATATAGTCAACCTACAATCATTTAGATTACAATCAGTTGATGCATAATCATTGATTACAATCATTGAACCTCAACCACTTGGACAATTAGAACCCTGGACTACAATCAGGTAGCCCAATACATTGCCTTGTATAACACATGTTGTAATCCAGGATCCCGAGCATTTGATTTTGATGATGAAAAATAATATTAACTGGATTACTACATTCCTTCTTGAAAAAATATAGATGTTTATTTTTGTCTATAAGCACTAACATTTTAGGTAAGATACACACCACTCACGATTGTTGGAGACTTAAGACTGGGTAGAATTGGATGAAAAAGAATTTGTATTTTATTTTTTTTAATTTTTATTTGTTGAGTTTGCCAAAAAAGAGTGTATGCAAATGAGGTGACCATGCACACACACATAGGGGGGAGACTTTCTTTTTTTAAAGTTATTTTTTTAAGAAAATCATACTGTATGGTATGCCATTAAAACTCAGGCTTAACGACTAATTTTGACTGATTAGTTTGTGGACAAATCATACTATATAATCGTGATCGTACTGTATGATTTGTTTCCATCTGAAAACCTGAGCCACCAGCATAGTTTAGGTAAGATTTTAAATTTGAATTTTTGAACTAATTGTACTGTACGATTATTTGAAATCTTACCAAAATTATCCCCCGTAATCAAGAAATTAAATCTTGGTTTCTTAATTACTGTCATTCGTATTGTACGATATAAATCATACTGTATGATGTATAGAGATGATTTTGGTCATCCCATTAATCATACCAGATGAAATCACAGTTTTTTGAACTATTCATCCCAGACGATATTTATGTCATACAAAATTATGATCTAAGTTGAACTATTCGTGCTGTATAAAGTGTACAGTGCGGGATGATTTATAGAGAAAATTTTGATCATCCCATAGGTCGTCCCGTACGAACAGTTGAAGATAAAATGATCCTCCAGTACTATCTCTTGATCATACTGTACGATGTTCGTAAAATTTGTGAACTATTTTTCTACCTTCGTACTAGACGAAATTGATTTTGGACTGATCGTACTGTACGATATTGGATCGTACTGTACAAATAGCATCATCTGAATTGAGTTATTAGGGTTTTATGAAGCCTAATTTAAAAAGAGTTTTTCTTATTGAGAGAGGTTGTTCTTGTGATTGCTATGTGAAGAAGAGGAGCATGATTGTTAAAGGAACTCTTGAGAGGGAACTTTTAAAGAGATCCAGGGTTTGTGAGAGGAAGGAAAAGGTGAGCTTAAGCGTGAGGGAGAAGTAGTGTGAGGGGATCACACAGTTGCTCCAAGCTAGCTGCACGCTTGCTCCTCCTGTGGCCTTGGTGAGTCTTATGGAAGCTCTCTAGGGAGAGAGGCTTCAAGATCAACGTCCTCAAGGTTCTCTGCCTTCTCTAGGAGGGAGAAAAAGGAGAAGGTCCGTTGCCATCACCAGGAGGGTGAAATAGCGTCTAGCACTCCGCCACACCAGGGAAGGTGAAAGTTAGTTTTGTAAAGGCTTCTCTGCCTTGCTGTGGGAGCAGAAGGAGAGTCTACTTTTATTAGTGTAATACTCATAGTGGAGGACTCCGGGGAGTAGACACAGGTCAAGTGATCGAACCACTATAAAAATTTTTGGTGTGCTTTTTCCATTTTTCGCATTTTTACTTTTTGTGCATTTATTTTTTGTGTTAACTGCTTGGTGAAAAAAATCTGATTTTAGCTTTTCATTATGAGATTTAAAATTGTTTCAGCACTCTTGTAATTGTGTATGAATCATTAGCTTCTGCATTTGACTAGTTAAGTTTTTATTTTAATAATTTGAAAAATCCTTTAAAAACTAGAACTTGTGTTTAGGATTGATTTTTTAAAATACCAATTCACCCCCCCTCTTTGTGCATCTCATAGTTTCAATACACTGACTCATTGACCTCAATCATAATCCAAACTACTTCATTAGAAACACCATATATTAAATCAGGCATCACTGGGTTCTTAAGCTAGTGAGTAATCAATTTGAACCCACTAGGCTAGCTTAAGCTACACCAATTAATCATCAAGTTAATCAACCCTAATTGAACTCCAAATTAACTCTAATCTTTACTCAACTACTCTAAGCACTATTCCTAGTGAATTGGACTTGATGAGTCAACATGGTCTAGTCAATAGTTGACTTGGTCAACTGAACCTAATTCTGGTCAAACTAGACCAACTTGGGTCAAATCACCAGAGGCATTTCAATGAAATCTCTTATCATAAACCATTTTTATTTTGTAACTCAAATGCTTTCTAACTCTTTATGAGTCAAGTCATGGCTAGTTTGACTTGGTCAAACTTATGAGCATGGTCAAACCTTCACATACAATTTACACTACATTCAAACTCTCAAACCCTATCTCCAAACCATGCTATTCCACTCCAATACCATACAAAATCTTCCTCAAGCTCATTCCAATCAACAAAACTTAGTTGATTGGTCAAATAATCAACTCAAGCTAATAAACAACCTCTCTATAATCAATACTTCATTCAAATACTATAGGGTTTGCTCTAAACTCCTTTTTCTTCAATCTAATGTTATTTAAAACTCTTCCCGAATCCAACACAACTCAGTTGACTGGTTAAACAACCAACTCAAGCTAATAAACTACCTCAAGCTTGTATTTCCCTCCATACTAAACTTCTCAAGTGGCTTAATCATATTCTAGGACTTTCCTAAGTTCCCCCTAAACCCAGCTCAGCCATTGGTTTAGTCCTAAATAAGCCTGAGTGGTCACCTCCATATGGAACAACTCCAAGTCATTTCATCTGCTCCAACCACTTCATCCATTGTCTAACAAATTGAGACAACAATAAGGCATCCAAGCATTGCATTTGAGGCATCCTGACCATCCAAGATGACTCCAACAGTTAATTGGGCAAGTCCTCTTAAAACCCTCAATTTTTAGCAATCAGGCTCCAACTAGCCATATTCCAGATGACCTTATGTTTCATTTTGCTCCCTCGGAGGTTCTAGTGCATGTCCTTGGTGAATTTCTTATGTTTGGAGCTCACAAAATTTGAGATCGATGAAGAACCAAAAGGCTGTCCATCCAAATTGATCCAGTTCTTCATATAACCATCCTCAGAGCTTAAACTCATCACCCAAGTTGTTGAGGATATTTTAACGAAGAAAATGAGCTATCATACATCCCCTGAGATCAGTTGTGTGAAGGTATTCTCCTAACCATAGAGTTCTACCTAGGTTTCTAAATAGGTTTTTAAGGATAGCATAAAAAGCTCTATAAACACTTTCCCACTCTTGTTTTTGTAATCTATCCTTTATATCTCAAATATCATGCCATTTTAATAACTATATAACAAGTTTAAATAATATTTTGAAACCTAGGTTTCAGCTATTTGGTTGGAGAAGATGATCCTAGGGCTGTCCGATCTATGCTAATCACACTAACATTGGCGTGTTCGATCCAACCAACCTAAACGATTAAGAAAATAAGATTTCAACCAACTCATTCTTACACACCTATTTCAAACCACATGAATCAGACGGCTCTATGCTTCATCTAACGTGGTTAAATATTCAACCATGCGGCACTAACATTGCTGCCATCCTAGCTGGCTTGATCCCCTTCAGATGCATGTAAAGCACTGCTGACAGCTTTAATATAATAATTTTTTTTAAAAATATATTTTTTAATATAAAAAACTTTAAAAAAATTGCTATAAATAAAATATTCAACCATTTTTTACAAATAACTCCTCATGTTCTTCATAATAAAATTCCTTATCTTTAAAAAATAAAATTAGAGTTTGGTGATTAGTATTTAGGGAATAATTCCAGTTATACACATTTTCAAATTTCCTTAACTATTCCCTAAATAAATATATTTTTAAGCTAAAATTTAAATGGCATAAATTAGATGATATTGGGATTATCCACTAATTTTCTCAAGGATGTTTAAGGTTAGCCTTATTTATAGATGAATTTATAAGAATCTAGGCCATGATTTGATTTAGGTCTTTGTAAATTTACTAATTCAAT
The DNA here is from genome assembly GCA_019925795.1 of Dendrobium chrysotoxum. Taxonomy (NCBI): domain Eukaryota; kingdom Viridiplantae; phylum Streptophyta; class Magnoliopsida; order Asparagales; family Orchidaceae; genus Dendrobium; species Dendrobium chrysotoxum. Next base: position 20,775,111 of record CM034304.1, on the reverse strand, counting down.
AATAATCCTTTTTAAGCATATAATTCCTCATAGAATGTGTAAACAAAGCTCTATCAATAAAAAATGCATTACTTTAGTTTATTGAGTAGATAAAGAATAATTGAATTATTATGATTTTCCAAAATTTCATCAAATGCTCTTTATGTATACAACATCTTGAGTCAAATTTTGGGTGAGATAAAATAGGGAATGTTACTTACATTCCTTGATTTTCCTAAGACAATTCAAATTCTGTTTCATTGTTTATTGAATTTGTAAGCCATTGGGTCATTATTGAACCCAAATATTTGGAAATTCATTACCTCAAAATTTTTTTAGATTTAGTTCACTTGATTGTTGTGGTATTATTGTATGTGCATATACAAGGGTTAGATACTTTGATTACAAATCATTTGAACATTAGTGACATTTAAGGATAATAATTAAGGATAAGGAGTACTTAACTTAGAAAATTCCTAAGAAATAATACACACATCCAATAGCAATGAAACTTTGCACTAGTGAACTTAGATATATTATACACCCTAGGAATTAATTCTACTTTGATTTGACTTGAAAATAAAATTAATCAAAAATTAGCCTTTAATTAAGGGACAAATGTTCCAAAATTCATAATAATTCAAATAAAATTCATAAAAATACAAAATCACTTTTAATCAACTCTAATTAACATGTGAAATTACTAAAAAATAAAATCCATATCCAAACTTGATTAAACTTTAATTAATAGTTAATTAACTCTTAATTAAATATAAATTAACTAAATTCATTAAAAATTAAACATAGATCAAATTAACTCCAAATTATTTAGTCATTGATCTATTGGTTAATATTAATCAATGACATCAATTTCCTGATTATTTGGATTAATTTAATTACAAAATTAAATAACCCAAGCTATGTTAATAATGGACAATTTAATAATTCATTAAACAACCCATTTCATATATAGATAAATAAACATAATAAATATAACTTAAATATACAGGATTCATTAAATAAAAATAAAATAAATTCAAAGATTAATAATTTGAATATAAAGAAAATTCATGAAAAAAAATTTAATAATAATTTATTAATAATTAATTAAAAATTTAATAGTTCATTAAAATTTCCAAATAATTCGATAAAAATTAGAAAAATTCAACAACAATTTAAAACATAAATAAAAAATTAGTTTGATAAAGTTTTTGATTAAAATTTATTTTTTTAATCAAATAAATTTGATAATTAGTAATAATTAAATAATAAGGTTTTTATGCTTAATGCTTAATTTCATTTGGAGGGTATTTTAGCATTAAATTCAAAGCCTTCAATGCACATTCAATCACCTATTAGTCTCCTTATCTGTTGCATGACTCCTTTTAGGAAGGCATTTACATACTTGATTAGGAGATTTTAATAAGATTTAATAACCAATTAAGAGTTTCATGCACTATGCTAGCCTCCATTTATAGAAGGTATAGTTGTATAAAATTAATAACCCTTAACCAAAAATTAATATATTAATTGGCACTATATGTCATACTTGACTCCATTTTGAGAGTATGTGTATTGGATTAATTGGTCCCTTCTTTTATCCCTTAATAAATCAATAATAAATCTTTAAAGGTTTTATGTAATCCTCTGTCCTATATGGGGGATAATTTAGAGGTGTCAAAACTTGACCCAACCTGAAACCCGACCTGTACCTGACCCAAAAAATTTTGGGTTCGAGTCAATCCATTTGCCATATGGGTCAGGTTCGGGTTCGAGATTTTGATCCTTTAGATAGGATGGGGATTCGTGGGAGGCTCACCAGGATCATGCTAATATCCTTCCATATTTGGGTGGCTGATTTAGGAAGGATTATATTAGGACAATTATGCATTATTCTGTAATTATTTATTTCTTTGTTAGATATCTTATATAAGTCTATAAATAGGGATAGTTTTGTATAATAAAATTAAGTATTTTCCCTCTCCAATTCTCTGAATTTAACACTATCAATATAAAGAAAACAAATAAGTTTGGTTTAGCTATCATGCTTTCACAATAGAAATACTAGATCCAACACTGTCCAGGATAATTGCATATTCCCCCAAAGAAAAAAGTTAGATTTGTTTATTGTTTGTAGAGCAACACAAGATTGTTTAATAAGAAGACATTAAGGGGAATCAAGGGCGTGTCATGCTTTAACTTTCTGATTAACAAGCAAAAGTGGTTCAACATTACAAGCTGCCCAACTCATATGTAAGACCAAGTGTAAATACAAAGCAAGGTTACTTGTATTACAAAGCAAGGTTGAAATTGAGCAATCAGGTATTGCAACATTTTTGTCAGTAAGATAGCGTAAGTCTCAAACCATTTTGAGGCATAAAAATTAGAATTAAACTATTAAATTAATTTAAAAAATATGGAATAAAAAATAATACATTAACATCAAATTAAGATATCAAATAAGGTCATAAAAAGTCAAAGTAAGATCATAACAATAAATCTCTCACACTCTCAATTCAACATAAATAACTTGTCTAAGTCTTTAAGAGTATAATTTATGAATTAAAAGTCTTCCCTATTTTCATCACTTTGTGAATCTTCATTAGAATCTCAAAATAGTAAGTTACTTTCTTTTCTCCCTCGTCCTCAATTGTAATTGCAAGTGCAAGCACCGTCAAGTGTGAGTGCAGCATGTGACTGGGAGTTGAGGACCCGTGTGCTATTCTAGTTCTCAATTTTGTTTGTTTTTGGTTTAGATGCAAAGAAATAATAATATATAATTTGTTTTGTATATTAAATTTATAAATTAAAAATTTTAAATAATCTAAACCCTAATTTTTGAGACCTACATCTCTTACAAATTGCATAAGGTGTACCTTGAGGCGCACCTCAAACCCATTGAGGCATACACCACCTTAGACAACGTAAGGCATATGCCTTACGATGTTTCTTTTTTAGAATTGTGCTACGGAAGGTCTTGAGGCAAGCCTTTTATTGCACAATTTTAAACAAAGTTACAAAGTACTTATTGAATAAGTTTTATAGAATGAAAATATTGAAAAATGATAAGTGTGAAAAGAGACCTTCACAAATAAGTTTTTTGTAACTAAAATGATCTATTTGAGATAGCATACCTACTAATTAAAATATTTAGAATAATGAATTATCAAGAGGAATGTACAATTTTAGATTACAAGTTGTTACACTTTAGAATGCATTCAACTACCCACTCATAAATACCATAATCTTGTTTTATAGATATATTAAAGGAAAGGGTCAAACGAGTAAACAGTTTCATGTTTCACTTTCAACAAGAGGAGATATGTCAACTAAAATGTTGGTTGTTTGGACATGTAGAGAAAATGGTAAAAATGGGGATGTAAAATTAATATCAAGGCTAGACCAAAGGTTACATGAATAGAAGTTGTGTAAAAAGATGGGTTATTTAGTTTGGTGAAAAATAAATGCAAAATATTCCAAATGCAGGAGATAAAAAAAATTTTGGTGTTTGGTTTGATAAAAAAAAGGAATGCATAGTAAATTTTAGGTTAATTATTTTTTTCACTCCATATTGCATTTTTAATGTATTTTAAACTAGCATGTTTTCAATTGAATTCCAAAATACACTACAAGCTAACTCCACTAAAGATGTAAACAAGTCGGGCTAAGCTCAGGTTACCCTTAGCTTGAGCTTGAGCTTGATTAATTAAAAGAGTTGGAGCTTGACAATAATAGCAACAACATCAAGCCTTTATCCCACTATGTAGGGTCATCTAGATGAATCCTTTTTCTCCATTATGTCATGTTAAGAGTAAATTTCTCATTTAAAGCTAATAAAGAAAGATTATTTGTAATGTTTTCTAACCAAGCATTTTAGGTTTACTTATATCTTTCTTAATATGGGAAAAATCTAATACATCTACTCTCCTAACAGAGTCATCGAAAGGCTACCGTTTTACATGACCAAAACATCTAAGGAGACTATCTTTAATCTTATCTATCAATGGAGCTACTCTGACTGTATCATGGATATGCTCATATCATATCCTAACTCTAAGAGTAAGTCCACTCATAAACCTGAGCATCCTCATCTCAGCAACACTTAACTTAATATTATGCTTCTCTTTTAATGGCCAAGAATTTGCTTATAAAATTTTTCCTTAAGCTTGAACGATACTTTTCTATCACACAACAAACCTGAAGCATTCCTGCACTTCAAATATCAAACTTGAATTCTACTAATAATATCCCCATCTATTTCACCATCACTATGAACAATAGACCCAAAATATTTAACATGAGTACACTTATTAATGACTTGATCGCTCAAAATCATAAACCCCCCACTAGATCCATTACTACTAAAATTACACTCAATGTATTCGATTTTAGATCTACTCAAATGAAAACCTTTAGACTCTAAGGTTGACCTCCATAATTTGAGTTTCCTTCAACTCCCTCTCTAGTCTTATCAACAAGAAGAATATCATCAGCAAAAAGCATACACTAGGGTACATCTTCTTATAAATGTCTAGTAAGAACATCCATGACTAGAGCAAAAAGATAAGGGCTTAAGGTTGATCCTTGATGTAGTCCAACTGAAATAGGAAAATACTTGGTCAAACCACCTTGTGTCTGAACACAAGTAACAACTCCTGCATACATATCCACAATGACTTGAATATAAGTATTATTAACCCCTTTCTTTTGTAGAACCCACCATATCACTTCTCTTAAAATTTATCATATGCTTTATTTAAATCAATAAATATCATATATAGATCCTCCATATTCTCTAAACTTCCCCATTAACCCTCTCAATAAATGAATGGCTTCTATAGTAGACCTTCCTGACATGAATCCAAGTTGATTTTGAGAAATAATAGTATTACATCGTAACCTATGCTCCATAACTCTCTCCCAAAGTTTTAATGTATGACACATCAACTTGATTTCTCGATAATTCGCACAATCTTGTGCATCACGTTTTTTCTTAAAAATAGGAATCAACACACTCATTCTCCACTCAACATCAAATTAGAGCTCGAGGTTAAGCTTAATTTTATGACTTCAAGCCAGGTCAAAAACTAGCTCATTTATAACAAAAGCGATAAAATGATATGATTCAAGTAATTATTATTATAAAATAATTGAAAGAATAAGAAATTAGAAGATAAATAATAAAGAATCACTTGATATAAGAAAGTAAGATAAATTTTTTAATATTCTTAATATTTTATACTTGAACTATTAAGTTTTAATATTTTAAGTGTATTTTATAATAACATTTTTTAAACTAGTCAACTCACAAGCTAACGAGTTGAGTTGAGGTTAACTCAAGCATGACTTGTTGACTCATCGAGCTCAACTCATGAGCCATTAATTAAGCTGAGCTCGAGCTGACTCACGAGTCTGCTTGACTCACCTACACCCCTAGACTCCCTTGTTGCCACTGATTGTTTCCACCAACCACCTTCTAACACCACCTCTGCCTAACAACATAATCATCATATGGTTTTATTATATTTATTTTATTTGAAACCAACTATAAAAAATAATCACATGCATTTATTTTATACTCATCCAAATAACTCCAAATAGTTCAGATATATTGCATTCCTTTTGCACTATGTTCCCTTTTATTCTGCATTTCTTTTTTAGCAATCAAACATTCCCTGAAATTGTTTTAACATTTCATGCAACAATTAATATGAATGAATATATAATGAAGATTATAAAAAAAAATCCAAATAAATTAGGCAAAGGCTAATGATGATGATAAGAGGAAATTATGATAAATCCAATAACCAATTTGATCTACATATTATTATAATTCATTTCATAGTTAGCCTTAACCAAAAAGTGCATCATGATGGAAAGTTGAATTATTTGCCTCACAATATGCACAAAAAATAATTCTAAATTTTGGATTAATTTGAAATTTATTTTATTTATTTAATTATTAGGATTACCTTAATTTTGAATTAAATGATAGGATTATTAAATTTTTATTTACATTTGAATTCAATTAATTTATTCTTATCTTGAAATCTTGAAATACTACATCTATAGGGCTTAATGGTAATTATTATGAATTATTGAAGTAAGAAATGGAATTATAAGAGTCCCTCCCTTGCCTTTCTCTTAATTTACACTTCCACAGTGTATTCTCATTTTACCAGTCTATCCTTTCTCCCTCTCCATCAATTATTTCTCACAGTCCTCTCACCAAGTGAAAATAAGCATTCTCAATTCCTCCCTCCTCTAGTGAGCATCCCAAAGCATTTAAATCACTTTCTCCTAAATGACATGATATTTCATAATGACAGTAAGTTTTTGAGGCATAAAAATTGGTAACAAGTTCCTCTTCTTTATGCTTCAATTAGTTTTAGAGTCAAATTTTATAATGATAATTGCATTATAATTCTTAAGTTAGATGCCAAGATTATGCCTGAGATACATCACAAACATAAGAAAATTGCATATAGAACTGCAAAATTCAACTTATTCATTATGGAATTAACATTATGAATTAATTGACATGCTTCATCATATCTAAGTTCACAACATTGTATTGGATATGCTCTGGATTTGAGTTAAAGATATGATCATCATCATTATAAGACTTAGACGTAAGTAATTATACTTTGTAATATCAGTATAAGTATGTCATCTGATGATTGGTGAAAATATTACTATAAGGTATTAGATGAAACTATTAAGGGATAATACAACAATCTCGCATAAGACTATAATTTATCCATATGATCATGGTTCTTATTCTTATCAAAATGGCAACTCTAATGATTCATATTACAATGGATCTTAAGATGGTTATGCTTATAATGGTCATGTTCATTCCAATCCAAAACCATATCATCATGATGATATACCATAATACATACCAATTAATCAAACTCAAAAGTTTAGAAACATGCATCAATCCAAAAAGTTAAGGCATTTTTGTCACCTCCAATTCAAAACCCTAATCTTTGTGATGAATGGGCCTATGAAGATTATTATTGAAATATCTTATGCTATTGAGACAAAGAAAATGGTTGTTTCCCATATTCTTATATTCTTGCATGATTTTTCTCCAACAATGCAAGTTGGTTCACATGTTCCAAAAAGTATTACATGATTTCTCACTGAAAACATAGCTTGAGTTCATTTTACTACTTAATGTCATTGCCATGTGATTATGGGCTCTCTATTGATACTATTTTAAGAAAAATGGATTTAATACATGGAGACATCCAAATCCTAAACTTTTAAATTCTACTTCTAATGTTTAGATTGTGTATGGTAATACAAAAGATGTTCAGAAAGAAACTTCACCACCTCCTCCACCATGAAAATCAAACTTAAAAAAAAGGGCTTCTACCAAAGTTCCAGAGAACTAATAAAGAACAAAACATGCATAAAAAAAATCCTAGACTAATTTAAATATAATCTAGTATTTAAGATTATTATAATATTTATTGCATGATTTATTTTAGCTTACTCTTTATTTACATTGAATTATCTTTATTTTAAATTAGCAAGTATGGTTATTAGGATTTATCTATATTTGAATTTATGTTAGTTTGATCTTATCTTGTAACCATATTTCTCTAATTATGGGTGTTGAATGATTGTCATTTGGAATTATTGAATTAGGAATTGCAATTAAAAGATTCCCTTCCTCCCTAACATGCATATGCATGCTCTCCTATACATATACATAAGCCAATGGACACTCTAAGATGTGCTTTGCAATAGTGCCTTTGTATTGCTATGCATAAGTAAAAGGAAGGACACAACAAATTAGTGAATAAATGGCCAAGCAAAACTAAAGAAAAATTTTGATATTAGCCTTAACATGCCAATTAAAACAAGAAAAAAAGAAGGAAAAAACCTGTGATACACTCACAAACTAAAGAAACAAACATTGTATCCTGCACTAATATTAAACACCAATAAAAAAACTAGCTCAATAATTTGGCATGCCATTTAATAAGAGAAAAATCCTTAATGCATACAATAATGAGCTAAATAGTGTCAAACATCTTAAAAAATAATAAGCGTATATCACTTGTAGAGGACATCACTACCATAGAACAATTGGTTAAGTAATAAAGTAATTCATGTATTCAAAAACTTCAAATCAATTACGCTTCCAAAATCAAATTAATAGTTAATAACAACAGAAGATTCACTAACAACTGAGGATTGCAATTTTTGCCAAGAAAACTGCAAAAACTTTTACATGCAATCGGCTGAGTTATCATCTATGTATTTGTAAAGATACAAAAATAAGAGAAAGTTAACGTACATCCATCTTTGTTTAAGTACCATCATTGCACAAGCTTTAAGAGCTTCTTAAGTTGGACCTAGTCTGGTTTTATTGATTTGCTCTTTGTATCTAGCTAGCTCAGAGTCAGGCTTATTTATCTTTTCATCAATTGTATCACCTCTTTTGTTTATCTGATAATAGTTACATTCGAAGACATGGTAATAATTCTTTTACAAGGTGAAACATGTTTGACAACGAAAGAAGAAAGTAGGAACACCAGATTACATAGAGTAATTTATTGAGTTCCATATATATACAATTAAAAAAAGGACATTTCATCTAAGCACACACTACGCCTACCACAATTAATTGGAAAAGAAATTAAATTACCCTTCATATTAGAACATTTTTGATAAAGGATAACTCCATTATCTCTTGGTATTTACAGAAAATCCATGTCATGATATGATATTCCTTAGCAGTCCTATTTAGCTTCAAGTTCATGAATATCTACTACTCAAACTCTTTAATAAAAGATTCATATGGTGCAAATAGCTGATTTAAATTATTTTAATTGGAATTAATTATTTAAGATCCGACTCAAGTTATACCTAAACGACCGACACAGCTTCATATAATCTGCTTAAATTGGATGGTAGTTCTAATACTCTCCCTTACATCTGTTAATGTTATACCAACATATTGGCCACAATCCTCTAGGAATATAATGACCAAGCTTTTTGATAAGCTTCAATCTTACCACATGCATGCTAATATTATAAATTCTATTTAAATATCAGCAATTCAAGAGTTTTAGATGTTAAAAGAAACACTCTGCTTCATTTGAATGTGTTATCTAGACTTCAGTACTTCAAGTACAGAACTATAATCTCTTACTCCAGTCATATGGCCCAATTTTTTATGATAAGGCCACTATTTTCCATGTAGTTATGGCTAGACTATAGCTTGCCTTTTTTTCTTAGTTTTGCAGTTCTGCTACTAATTGTGTATTTTATTATCATATATTTGTGCTACTAATAGGTGATTTACTATATTTCTCTTTAATTTTTTTTGGTTTTTATTAGTGTAGATACAGGTTTTATTTCATACATCCAGTTAAAGTTCTTCTATAAAATAATGTTTCAACAAATAACCACTAAAATGCATATGTGCAATGAAGGCTACTTGATATCATTTTTTAGTTTTTGGAATATGTATTGTTAAGTTTAGCATTCCATTCTTTTATTATTATAAAGTACATATTTATGTAAATTATTATGAAAAGTAGGATTAAGGCTACTTGTACCAAGTACATATTTATGTAAAATATAGAGTTTCATCAGGCTGTAGTTCTACATGAGCCTTACAAATATCTTTATTGAGTAAGACTTTGATTAAAGTCTCCCTCATTTCCTTGGACAATGCCAGGGCATCGAGGTAATATAACTTTACCATTATTAGGATGTTCGAGGCAGTAGAACTTTACCACTGCTAAGTTTTACCTCTAATACTTCCTTAAGGGAAATGATAGGGATTATCTACCTGAGCCTTAATTCTCTCTAGATTCCCTTATACCTATGGACAAATAAATTATACCCACTGATTTGCTTTATGTTCTTTAATTAAATCTCCTTAGCAAACATTATACCCATTGTATTGAGTCAGCAGTAAGCCACCCATTAAATGGGCAACTTTGGCTAGTTTTAATTTTTTATTTTATTATACTTTATTACATAAATATGTTTTTAATCATGCTTAATTTAAAAATGTACCATAGTTAAGTACATAATAAAAAAATTATTAGAAGTTCAGATTGGTGGGTGTAACCTATTGAGCCGTATTTGCTTACACCTATTATGCCTTTTGTTTTAGGTTAAAGGAAAAAGAAAGAGTCTATTGAGTCACTAAGTTTGGGATCTAATATGTCTAAGTCTATATAGGTATTAACTCAATTTTATACAGTCATGGCTAGTTATGTGATTTCTCTATTTTGGATCTATGTAGTCATGTACTGTAGTGTAAATACTGTATATACATAATGATGATAAATGAGAATGAAAAATAGTGGATAAGTTTATTTTATTCTTTTTATTGAAGTTAATTAGAAACTTTGTGATCTATATAATTTACTAAAAGAACTCTGTAAAACGCCAAACTTTGATGTTGAGCTAGTCTGTTAGAAGTCAACACAATAGGACCTGTATATCTATGGGTCCTATTAGATTGGTTTGTGACATTATTAGTAGTACTTCATGTTCATTTAATATTATGATTGTTGGTAGGAAATTCGGGTTAGATTTAATTATACTGCCTTAGTGAAGTTTGAAGTAGTTCTGTGTATGAATTGAGTAGTAAAATATTTTGCCATATTGAATGTTGGAAGAAAAGAGTTAGATTTGATTTACCCGAAGATGAGGTATTTAATTTTAGTGTGAAAAAAGAGTGATTTCATCTCTTATTAACTCTAGCAAGATGAGAAAATGCATAGAAGCTGATAAATTAATTTTCTTGGCTAAGTTAGAAGCTATCAACGAGGTGAATAATGATATGAATAGTATTTCTATGGTGAATGAATTATTTGTTTTTCTAGCAAATCATTTTATATTTTCAGAATTGATTTGATATTGTGATATTATCAAGTTAAAGTGAAATAAAGTGATATTAAGAAAATAGCATTCGGTACTTGCTATGAGCATTATGAACTTTTAGTTATACCATTTGTACAAATGCCTCGATCATATTTTTGTCTATGATGAACAAGATTTTTAGACTTTATCTTGATTAGTTTGTCATCATTTTTATTTATGATATATTGATTTATTCTAAAATGGATGAAGAGAATGTAAGTCATTTGAGAATTGATTTAGAATTATTGAGGCAACATGAATTATTTGTTAAGTTCTCTATATGTGAGTTTTAGTTAAGAAAAAATATTTTCTTGGGGCTTATTATTAGTGATGAAGGCATATTAGTGTTGAAATGCTGTTGTGAGAGGTTAAGAAGCTTCAAGTAAAATAGAGAGGCAACAATAAAGCTAATCTCATACAGGAAACATAGAAGGTTGATGAAAACTAGTTATCACATTCATTCTTGAATCATGATAAACTATTATAGGTGCTTTATATATTTTGGTATAGTAAAGATGGAAATACCTAATTTCCCTTGGCAGTTACATCTTCAATGGTCTAGTTTAAATCATTAATAAAGTAGCAAGCATCTATAAGAAGAAGTGGAGACAAGTCTGAGAGCATAGATGAAAACTGTCTGCAGAAGGTAGTGGAGACAACTCTGAGAAGTAGAGCTATTATGTAGAGTCTTGTCATTATTATCACTTCCCTAGGTTGATGGGAGGAATGATAATGTGATATGCATTGACGGAATCACAAACAAAATGATCGCCAATCTAAATGTTTTTTGTTCAAGCATAAAACATAGGATTGCAAGCAATAGATATGGCCAACATATTATCACAAAAAGGTGGAGTAGTATCTAGAGAGAGGGAGAAGTCTTTACATAAGCAATGAAACCATATAAGTTTGGTTATGGTAGCAAAAAGGGATCAATATTCTGCTTCGGTTGATGAACGAGTTACAGCAGATTGTTTGGTTGTGGTAGCAGCAAGGGATCGATATTCCACTTAAGTTGATGAACGAGCTATATCAGATTTTAAATGACCATCAATAAGAGCATTGCCAAGAATAATATAGTAGCTAGTAGTAGATTTTCAATTTTGAGTATCACCAGCCCAAGTCAGAATTGGAATAAGTAGTTAGCTTGAGATCTCCTTTGGTAGGAAGTTATCCATTATCGATGGTCCCTTTAAGATAACGAAGAATTTATTTGAAGAGCTGAAAATAGAAATGTAGAGGTTATTCATGTGTTGACAACAAAAGCAACATAAGGTCGGGTGGAGGTAAGATATTATAGGGATCCAACTAATTGGCAAAATAGGAAAGGTTGGCTGAAGTTGTTTTGTAGAGTAGGTTCGATTGGTCATTTTGTGGAAAGAGGAGTGGAAAGTGGTTTGCATGCCGTCATTCTAGCTGTGGAGAGAAGAGTATGAATGTAACTTTTTTGGGATAAATGGTAGTCGGTATTGGACATGGGGATATCCATGTCAAGGAAGAGTGAGAGAGGGCCAATGTTCGTGATTGAGAAGCCAAGTATTAGATTATGAAGTAAATTGGAAATGAGGGAAGAGTCATTTCCAGTAAGAAGAATATTGTCAACATATATATGTAGGTAGATTTTGACAGTTTATTTAGTAAGGATGAGAAAGGAAGGGTTTGTGGAGCTAGTGCGAAATCCTTGAGTTATAAGATTTGAAGAGAGAGTGGCAAACCATTAACAGGGAGCTTATTTGAGGTAATAAGTAGCTTTTTGTAAGAGACAAACATGCTTTAGTTGTTGGGAATCTTGAAAACCTTATGGTTGTGTCATGTAGGCAGTGTTGTTAAGCTTTCCATGAAGGAAGGCATTCACCACTTCTAGTTGGAGGATGGGCTAATTAAAATGAAGGGAAACTGTGAGAAGAAAGTGAATGGTGGGGAATTTGGTAACCGGACTGAATGTTTCAAGGTTAGCAATGCGATATTCTTATTTAAATCTTTGACCCACTACACAGACTTTGCAAAGGGCAATGGAACTATCAGCATGGCATTTTATTTTGAATATCCAATTAAAGCCAATAATGTTTTGATTAGTGGGAGGAGGAACTAAAGTCCACATTCATTGTGACTGTAGAGCATGGAGTTCTAAGGAGAGTGCTTGACACCATTAAATATGTTTAATAGTAGAGGAATAGTAGGTGGGTGTGGTTTGAATGGTATGGTGGAGATTAAGAAGAATTATAGGTTTTAGAGATCCCTTTTGAAGGCATGTTTACATGGGATGCCGAGGTAAAAGTCGAGTAGGCATAAAGAAGGATGTGGCAGACATAGATGAAGGTGTATTGGGTAAAACCTAGGATGTTGTAGCTAGGGATGTGGTGAATGGTACTTGTGTTGCAGTGTGAGTCGAAGGATTTAATGTGGAGGATTATGAAGGATAGGGAATGGTGAAAGGAAAAGTATCAAGTGGAATTGGCAGAGATAATATGGATATGATAGGGAGAATTTTGGATTGGTGGAAATGATGTGGTTGATTCATTAAAAATAGCATGCCTTGAGATAATGATGCTTCTAGTAGATGAGTTATAACACTTGTAGCTTTTTTGAGCTATTGCATAGCCAAGAAATGTACAAGGTGTAGAGTGTGGTGCAAGCTTATGAGATGCATAGGGACGAAGCCATAGATAGCAATGACACCAAAAAGAATGAAGATGAGGGTATGAGGGAGGAATGCCATAAAGAAGTTGGTATGGAGAAAGTGAATGTGTAGTTATAAAGGGATGATAGTTTATGTGATAAACGACTGTAAGTATAATGTCAGCCTAGAACTACTCAAGCAGTTGAGAATCAATAAGTAATATACGAACAATGTCAAGCAAATGTTTATGTTTGCACTTAGTGATACCATTTTGATAAGGGCTGTAAGGACAAGTGTATTGATTATGAACGCCATGTTGCATTAGGAATGAGTGAAGTATGTGATTAATAAACTCACCGCCACCATCGGTATGAAGAGTTCTAATGAATTTGATTAAATTCTTTTCAATGACAACTTTAAATGATTTAATTTTTTATGGAACTTCAGATTTAGATTTCAGTGGATACAACCAGGTATAACGAGAGTAGTCATCAACAAGTAATAGGTAATAATGAAAATCATTATGCGAGACTATTGGGGACGTACCCCAAACATCAACATGTATAAGCTCAAGAGGAGAATTGGATACATGTTTGGATTCACTAAATGATAATTTGTGTTATTTTACTAAGAATTACAAAGGGTAATAGAAGATGAAGTACATAATTGAGGAAAAGACTTGATGATAGCAACAAATATAGAAGCACTTGGGTGACCCAAATGACAATGCGAAAGTATAGCAGAGGTGGAGGCAACAACTGAAATATTGGCAGCATGTGTTGTAAAGGATGAAGGAAATGTGGACATCGGCTAAGCCCATTAAGAAAAGGACCTTGGAGAAGAATACACTTGTTCTTCATATCCTTTATAGCAAAATGAATTTTATTAAATGTTATAGCATAGTTGTTGTCATTTCTAAGCTTAGAAATAGAAAGGAGCTTATTTGTGAGGTGAGGAGCATGAAGAAGATGACTTATGTGGAGCTTATATGATGGTGTAGGAAGCAAACCTTTACTAGATTAAAGGATAGGAAGAGTTGTGCCATTGTTGACAAGTACTTGGTCAAAACCTGAGTATGTGGTGGGTTACTATAGAGGATTTCAATTTGGTGTTAAGTGTGCAGTGGTACCACTATCCAAGTACCAAGGAGAAGAAGACAAATCAGTAAAAAATGTGAAATTATTGGAGCTCGAGGAGGGAGAATATTGTAGATTTATGTGATGCCAATAGTTGAGTGCGGGGTGACCGCATTTTCCATATATTTGGCTATCACCAGAGAATTTGGATTTGTTGTTTCTAAATGAAACATTGGTAGTGGTAGATATTCCTCAGCCTCAAGTGTATGGGAATTAACCACAACCATGTCCACGGGTAGAAGTAAGACCGAACTGTGGTTCAATTGCATATGTCAGTGATAATAAGCTCTTTGATAACATCAATAGTTTGATTCACTTTCTCACTACACAAGAGGGAATACATATCATCAAGAATTATAGGGGTGAGTTTGGTTTTAATTGCTACCTTGAAGGCTTGATAATTGGAGGAAAGACCATTCAGGATGTATATAATAACATCTTTGGTATCTACTACACCACTAGAAGAAATATTATTATCTACCAAATGATTAACTATGGCAAGGTAATTAGTCATAGAATTATTTTACATGGATAGTGAATGCAATTCATTTTTTAGTTGGATAACTCTTGAATGATTGGCAGAGAAGAAGCAGTGTTTAAGAGTAGACCAAATAGAAAAATATGAGTCAAGATTAAGAATATAAGGTGGTATAGATGGTGAAATGTTTGAGAAGATGGAAATGATAAGGTTTTGATCAAATAGAAGCCAACATGTATGTGGGGGTGTTGGGTATCAGTTGTTCAGTATCTGAGAGAAGGTGTTTGGGTGGACAAGTGATTGTACCTTCCAAGTAGCCATCAAATCCATTAGCAGTGAAGAGTTTAAAGATTTGAGATCTTCATGTGGGATAGTAATCAGGTAAGTGTTGAATATGAAAAATATTCTTGATGTTGGAGACCAAAATTTTTAGAGATTTAGGAATGGAGGTTTCAGTGACAACAGCGGGCAGAGCTGAACTTGGGGGAGGAGTAATGGGTGTAGAGATGGTTGAACCGCCTATAGTGAAGATGTTGTTAATCAAGGATCTATAATACCATGTTGAAATGCTATTGTGAAGAGGTTAAGAAGATTCCAAGAACACATAGAGGCAACAATAAATCTAATCTCATATAGGAAATAAAGAAGGTTGATGAAAACTAGTTATCACATTCATTCATGAATCATGAGAAGCTATTACTAGTGCTCTATATATTTTGGTATAATAAAGATGGAAATACATAATTTCCCTTGCCAGTTACATCTTCAATGGTCTCAATTAAATGAGCAGTAAAGTCGAAAGCATCTGTAGGAAGAAGTTGAGACAGGTTTGAGAGTAGAGCCAAAAACTATCCACAGAAGGAAGTGGAGACAGGCCTGAGAAGCAATATTGTTATGCAAAATTGTGGTGATGAAAAGTCTTTTTATCATTATCAATAAATAGATCCCAAAAATTGAAAGTAGTTTTTGAATGGCCAAGATCAACTAACATTAGAGGGAAATAACATAACAAAATTCTTTTTTCATTAATTGGGAATTATATAAGAATTAATTGACTTCTTAGAGAGAAAAAACTATGCATCAATTAGGGGTTATAGGGTTTCTAAAGATTTAAGCCCTTGGAAAATATTGAGGATGTTTATTTAACTAGAAAAATACAAAATGATCTTATCACATCTATCCCTGATATTTGATCTATGAGTATAACTTGTGGTTAAATTCAATTATGCAAGATGAGCTAAGAACATAATAAAAAGTGGATAAATTATCTTGTTATAGATGTTCTGATAATGAGAAAGCAAGGCTAACAACTGTCAATTAGGTGAGAACATTGGTAGAGTTCCAAGAAAAAGTTAGTGCCCTTAGTGAGTTATCCTAACAAGAGCATTGAATACACTTTGTGAGTGCCCACCCCTTGGCCAATTAACAAGCATCTTTGGGAAGAGTGGCCTTATTAGGAAAATGAGTTTCAAAGTGTAATATGCAAATTCAATATTTTAGTTTTAGAGGTATAAACAAGATTGCCATTCTAGGCTACAAGTTGAGTCTCATGTTTGGGTGAATAAGGGTGGTAGGCCACCGATTGCCTTAGACTACCTCTAAGCTTGATTCGTTATGAGTGAATTAAGTCAGCTCACACTGAAGTAGCTGTAGAACCTAATTTAGACATATAAGTTACTTGACTAACTCAACCTAAAGGAATATATGGGTCTATAGATGCTATCCTCATATAATCACCCCATCCCAACTTGATTTACTATAATATAAAAGTTGCGTTAAATTGAGTCGTGATGATTTCATTCAAAATAATTATAGTAATGAAATCACAAAGTAATAAAAAAATAAAGTGCAAAATGCAAGAATTAGATAATAGTAAGATGTTAATTAGGCACTTATTTTTTTTATTAATGTCAATAATTAATAAAGTTATGATAGTTTTAAATATATTTGATATTAATATTTTTGTGGCATTTACATAAATATTATGAAATTCTTTTATATTTATATATCTAATACCTAAATTTTTATATTTATTTATATAACACTCAAATCTTTAAAGCATATAAAAATATAACTAATATTAATTTATTTAAAATAAAATACACCTTTTGTAACATATGACTTGTTTTGATTCAAACAAATACATAAGTAAAAAAAAGCATTATATAGATAAATATATTAACATTTTGTAACTTCTCTAATATATATTTAAATTCGATATATTTCACGTAGACTTTACATTTTCTTCGTATTCCAAATTCATCACCATGGATCAAATACACCTCTGACTTACCGAACCTATGCCTCTGTGATTAGATTTCGCATTCTAGGTAAAAAGATGAGGTATTTCTTCTTGAATTCAGCTCCCCTCTCCATCTCGTAGTGTTTTTGGATCCATTCAATTGCATTTCACAGTGTTGAAGCAAATGTTAGGAGAAGATGAGGAGGGTTTTTGGATCGAAGAAGAAATAGGAACCCCCTCCTACTATGCAGGATGCCACTGGTAGGGTATTTGACTCTTCCCTTAAGCACTCAATCTCTATTTTGTCGTTTAATTTATCATTCTTTATATGTTGGCATTTAAAATTTTTCCTATTTAGGACCTATCTAGGAGCATTTAAGATGTTCGAAGAATTTCTTTGGGTTTTTTAGAGTATGGGTTGGTCAATCTGTGCTGTATGAATTAGGGATTCATTTCTCTTTCCATTGATGGTATGTTCTATAGGGATACAAATACATGTTAATTTTCCATTCATAAAGTATTATGTTTTTACCTTTTACATTCAGATTACAATTCTAAAATTAAAAAGTGGTTTTGTTTTTCAAATGGCATTATGGCTAGGGAAGCATAAATAGATGCTTGTTACTGCTTTTTCTTTTATGAGGATGCATATTAGGAACAAATGCTTGATGAATAAGTGTCAGGTTGTTTAGAATAATCTTTCTTTTTATCATGTTGTATAATTGGCAACTAGGCTGATTAGTTAGTCTTATCAAGAAAAGTATGTTATACAATCCTTGGTTTGTTAATTCCCATAAGCTTTTTGAGAATGAGGAGAGCTGTGATAACTTTGGTTCCTCCTCTCTTGACCAAATTTTGGTAAAATGGGATTCATTTTGTGTCTTTTTTAACCCCACTATTCTTTCTCCCCAAATTATTTATGGGTGCCTCTCCTCAGGCTCCTCGACCTTCTTTTGCGTCTCTGTCATTTATGCAGCCAACTCTCCTGAGGATAGGAGATTTCTCTCGGCTCAATTTAAAGAGTTGGCCAGTAATATTTCCCAACCTTGGATTAATGTTGGTGATTTTAACTGTTGCAGGTATGAATATGAAAAAGCAGGCATCATTCAGTTACATCCTAGCCGCTTAGGGGAATTGAATAATGAAATTTTTGATTGTGGGGTTGTAGATCTTGATTCTATTGGCTTATTTTGGACTTAGTTTAACCAACCAATTGACAACCCGGTTCACATCAAGCTGGATAAATTATTGGTTAAAAAGAACTAGTTGGCTGGATTGCTTTTCGAATGCTTACTACAAGGTAGATCCTCTATAATGCTCAGATCACTCCCCTCTCATCATCTTCCCTGCGCCTATCTCTTATAACCTCCTAGGTTTATTTTTAAAAATTTCTAGACTAAATTGGATGGTTTTCGGGAAGTGGTTCTTGATTCCTTTGGAGATTATTTTTCTAGTAGTCCAATTATTTCATTATATTACTGCCTTTAGAGTTTAAAGTGTATATATAAGGACAAGAAGTGGAACTCATCTAACTATATATTTTTTCAATTGAGGAACTTAAAGCTAAGCAACATCTTTGCCTATTAGATCTTTAGAGGCATTCTTTAGATCCCACTCTTAACTCCAACTTGAAACAAATCATTGAGTTGCTCTCTTCCTTTCAAGCCTCTTGGGTCTCTTGGATGCTTCAACGAGCAAAAGTTAAATGGTTATCCTTTCAACCCTCTTCGGTCTCTTGGATGCTTCAATGAGCAAAAGTTAAATGGTTATCAAATGGAGAAGAGGACCTTGGTTTTATCTATGCTAAAATTAGATCTTGGAAAAGCCATAACATGTTAAAGGAGGTTTCTGCCCCCCTTGGCCTCTTCACCACCCACCATGATATTATTGAAGCTCCTGTTCAGCACTTTAATAACCTTTTTAACACCCCTTCCCTTCCTGTGCAGCTTAGTATGTTATTCCTCCTAGGAATATGGTTACTTAGCAATTAGTAGACTTCCTGTTAACCACCCCTTTTACTAATGATGATATTAAAGTAGTGGTTTTTTCTCTACCCTCCTCTTCCTCCCCATGCCCAGATGGATTCACTGCTGAATTTTATAAACTCTCGTGGGATATCATTGGGCTCAAAGTTTGTAATACTGTCAAAAACTTATTCAGCTCGGGTCATCTCCCAAGAGGGTTTAAGGCCACTACCATACCCTTAATCCCTATATGCTCCCATGCCTCAACATCTCTACTTATAAGCCAGTATTCCTTTGCAATGTATTCTATAGGATTATGGCAAAGCTTCTAGCTAACAAATTAAAAAAGTCTTACCCACTATCATTCATGAAAGTCAAGCTGGCTTTATTCACAAGAGATGTTCTTCTAACAACATTCTCCTTGCCTCCAAAATATTGAGAGAATTCAAATCCTCTAGAAGTCTTTTTTATGCATAACTAGATATTCGAAAAGCATTTGATTCAGTATCAAGGGATTTTCTTATTAACCGTATGAGGAAAAAGGCTTCTCTGAGAAGTTCTTGAGATGAATCAAGGGTTGCATACATGATGTTTATTCTTCCATTTGCCTTAATGTCTCCCTTGAAGGTTTTTTCAAATCCTCTTCTTGCCTTAGACAAGGGTGCCCGCTTTCCCCTCTATTATTTTACATTATCATGGATGCTCTCTCATGCTGTCATATTGATCCACATAATTCCTCCTTTAGTGGCACTAATTCAGATGGACATGAATTTAATCATTTTCTTTATGTAGATGATCTCTTGGTGTTTGGAGTCTGTTCCACTCAAAATGTTAGGAACCTCAAAAGAAAACTTAAGGTTTTTGCTGATGCTTCATCCCTCCATATAAATCCCAATAAAAACTCTATCATCTTCTCTCCTCAATCTCCAAACCATTTTGATATTTGTTTTATCCTTGTTATCTCTAACATTGCTTCTTCTCTCACTTATCTGGGGCTCCCTATTTCCTCTAAAAATTAAACTCCTCTCACTTCCAACCACTACTGAGTTGGATTTTTACTCTACTTGATGGTTGGAAAGTCAAGTTTTTATCTTTTGCAAGTAGGATTCAGTTCCTCAAATTCATAATTTCCAACACTTTGGCTTATTAGATAAGAGGCTCTATTATTCCCAAAAGTTCATGTAAAGCCATTGAGAAACTTTGTTCTAGATTCTTATTTCAAGGCAACATTAAATATAAAAAATGAACTTAATTGCTTATAATACTGCTTGCAAACCTAAGATTGCTATGGGTCATGGAATGCCTGCTATCAACTCACTTTACCATAGCTTCACCTATTCCTTATTATGGCATCTGCTATCTCATGATTCTAGCATTGCTACTTGGTTTAGAGGGAAATTTGTCTCACCATGGAAACACCCTCCTTCTCAGACTTCCAAACTATGGAAACTCAATTGCTCTGTTGCTCTTAAGATTAAAGAAAAATTTGCTTTCAATATTACACCTCAAAGCAATATACCTATATATTGGGACCTGTAGTGTAATGGAAAAACTCTTTAAGATCTTTTTAATCCACCGAGACTATCTCATTACCCTATTAAATACTTCATTTAGCATAGCTCCTGGGAGCTACCTAAGTTTATTCGGATGCCAGCTCAAGAAGAAATTTTGTTAATCTATATTTCAGAGCAATCAATTGTTGTCTGGGATGGCTCATCGAATCCTTCTCATCAAAGTTTTTTGGCCAATTCTTACATGCACTTACATTCAGTATCATGGCATAAATTCATTTGGCATAAACGCAACTCCATTCGTTTCTCTTCTTATGCTTGGATGTCAATTATTGTGAAATTAAAAACAACTAACTTACTAAGAGAAATATTGATATTCCACCGTAGTGTGTTTTTTTCTTCAATTCGATGGAATCTCATAAGCACTTATTTTTTGAATGTGACTTCTCATTTTTGATAATTTTTGAATTATTTCCTCACCTGGGTTCATTTTAATGAGGCATACTTTATTACAAATTTTGGAGCATTTTGAGATCTTGCATGAATTCAACAATAAGGAAAAATAGTTTTGTTATTTTGCTATTTGGTCCTTGGTTTATTTTCTTTGGAAAGAAAGAAATAACCATCATTTCTCTGGTGCTTGCGTTACTCCTTCAGCCCTCTGTGTCTTTGTCATGAATGCGATTATATTAAAGGCTAGTAAGTGGAAGAATTTGGATGAGCTTAAAGATCTTTATCCTTCTATTCTTTGTTGATTCTAGATTTTTCTTCTTGATGGTTTTTTCCTCTTGGACTATGATGAGTGAAGCCAATAATCCACCTTCATCTCCTTGGATGGCCTTGGTGGTAACCAAAATTTTTTGGTCTGATGGGATCTTCCTCTTCGATGTTTATGTGTGCCTACACTGGAGGTCTTTGTGCCAACCAATTTCTCTTACTCAATGGCCTTGTGGCCCTGGGGCCTGGGGTTAATTATCTATCAAGCGGCTATTGCATTTTGACAAGTTTACTGAGCTATATGATTGATTCGATTATTGACATTTTGATCACCTATGTCCTATTTACCCCCTTCACCCATCTTTGTTGGCTTGGGTGTTTTTGTGTTTTGGGTTCCTTTTCCTTCTTTTTTACTTGTAATTGCTTTATAGTTGGCTTTTCTTTTCATATTTTTGCACTTGTAATTACTTCGTTTCATTTATAAAAACCAGGCTCTATCCCAAATTTCCCAAAAAAAAAAGAAGAAGAAAAGTATGATAAGAGAAGTTCAATCATTTTCCTTACAAACTCATGATAAAGGGGGCATTGAAGAAAGGTTGAAATGCTATTTCATATGATTGCTGATTCATCCATTTCACTTTTATAATGGCAAATGTAATAGACATATGGCTATATGATGATAAAGAGGGTGATTACTAGGTTGCTAGGGTAGAGGCTTGGCTATAAGAAGCATATAGTGGCACTAAATAAATTAAAAAAAAGGGAAGCAAAGGTCATTTTTTGAATCTCCTTTAGGACAATCTTTAAAACTAGCTTCTTTAAAAATTGTAGCACTTGGAAGATGCTGGATTATTTTTCTATTGGCTTGTTAAATACTTATTTTTATTCTACTGCAACTATGTTAACTAGTTATACGATGTGTACTAGGATAATTTACTTATGAATCTTTTATTTGAGATTATGGAAATGATGTTGCCTGCCTTGCAGTAATGAAGAGTTTTTGTACTCATTGCATACTTGAATTAATAAATTTAATACATTATGGAGGAAAATGATATGTCTATGTTTGTGTTTTAGATATTGTTGTAGTTGTCTTTAAAAATTTATGTGGCCAATGCTGTGTTGTGCCTATAAAGAAATAAATGAAAACATCATTCGAAACAGGTGAATAATATGCTTGAGCATTTCATCTTTTGTCTATACTTGAATTAGGAAGAGAAGAAATTGATTTGTATCTTCCCAAATTTTAGTTTTAATCTTTATCTATTGATTGGCTAGCTATCCTCCTGCCATAAATGTCCTAATCAGTTTGGTTTTCATACTTGTAGATGAGAAAGAGGTTAGTTTTCTATTATTTTACACCAGGGATTCCATTTTGGTAATTTTCTATTGTGAATTCTGCTATGTTCATTGTGGTGCTAGGAAAAGAGATGCTCATGTTAAAAATGCTTCATAATGATTCATTAATGGGCTTATTTATCAATTTCCTATGTTTTAGTAAGTAGTTGTTGAAGTAGCAACAATCAATCACTTAATGGGCGCCTGAATTATAGGGATGCCAGGTACTGGTAGAGTTGGCTTCGGAGAGATTAAGAATTTTATTGTGGTATTAATTTGTTTATATGTTGATTTGATTTCTAAAGTCTATCATTGGTTGGGATTTCTCCAAAATACTTCATGTGGGTAATCCTAAGGTGTTGAATAGCTAATAAAAGCTATTAGAATTTTAATTTTTAGAAAGTGCCTAACATTGCTATAACTATGCGTTCACTAACTTACACACAAAGACTAATTTAAATAAGTTGATTGACTCCTAACGGATACTTAAAACTCCTAGTTATGATTAATTTAATTTTATTCACTATTTAAAAGCATAAACATATTTTTCAATGATAAGCAACTTATGAGGCATTTTTTCACCTATTATTATTAGTGATTATATCATTATGATTTTTTATTGGATGACATAAGCTAGCCAATTAACTTCATTAAAAAACTTCTTACAAGATTCTGCGAAACTTTTTGTATTAAACCTTCCCAGTTCCCTAATACAGTTCAAAGATGGGAATTTCTGAGGGGGGGGGGGGGGGGGGGCAGGTGGTATTTGAGTACTATGGTATTATGAAATTAAAATGAAAAATATGAGATTTGTTGTATCCAAATTCCCACCATGAAAAAAATGATAGGTATAATAATACATATATTGAACGATTTAAGAAATGGAGAACTAAATGATAACTTATGCATCTTGTAGGGAAAAAAAGATTTTAGAAATATATTTTTGAATAATTGAGGTGAATTTTATGGGAGAAAAAGTATCTGCTGCAACTTCATTTATAAAAAGTAAAAATTTAAAAATTAGGAGACTTTAGAAAAGATGTCTAGCCTGTCATTTTTTTCTTGAAAAAAGTTTAGAAGGATACACGAAGATGTTTTTTTGAAAAAATCCAAATAATAATAAAAACATCATTAATGTAGTTTCTTTCAAAAAAATAGAATAGAGGATCAATGCATAAATCTTCTAGATAAATATACAGTGAAAACATGGGTCAGACATTATAAATGTGTAGATTTGATTATATTAGGAAATAAAAAAATTTAAATAAAATTTAAGTGTAATTTAAAATGAGGGATTTGTTTATATTTTTAAATAAAGTATTGAAATTTTTTTATTAGTATAATATGAAACCCTTATTTATTAGTTGTAATGATACAAACATGACTTTTTATGTTCCATTATTCATGTGTGACCTATTTTACTTTAGTTATGATGCTGAATTCTACGATGGCAAAGGCAAAAATTTTAGTAGATTATAACAAAGATAATTACCATATATGCTAATATTTTATTTTTTGTAGTCTAGGGCCACCTATTAATCCTCTAATATGTGAATACTAGTCTTTTAGTTTGTTTGGAAATCCATTTCTATAGTTCACTAATCTGCAACGTTACTATTGGAGGTAGTTCTACAATTATTTGTTTTATTTGTTATTATACATAGCTAAACACTTAATACATTTATAAGTTGAGATCAATTTTCAATAATTATGGTTAGCTACTTAGCTAATTAAATAAGTTGATTCCTATTTAGATATTAGTGGGGAGATTACATGGTTTTACTCATCTTACACAAATTAAAATTTGTAGGTCTCGTTAAAATCATCGTAACTTGGCTTGGGAAGTGGATGTGAGGGTGATTGTAAACCAATTGTGTGTCCTATTATTCCTTCATTTAGGTGGATGCCATTTTATTGAACTATAAAATAATTGTTGTTACTATTACATTTTTTCACATTGATTTTTGACATTGCGTTATGGAGCTTTGATTGTGATTGTTTGATGTCTCACTTGGAGCCCTTTCATTCAAAACAATCCCTGCTAGAAGACAGTGAGTGAAAGTTTATGCCAATGGCAAGATATTTAAGGTAGATCTTGATTTTCCCTAGCAAAGTGCTTGTTGGTAATGAGTATTAATGTACGTAGATTGAATAGCTCAAGAATGTAGCGATGGCCATTTCAAATGGATGGTGAGCTTAAACTTAGTCACCATCAATGGCGTAAATGATTTAAAAGTTAGAATTATGGCTCACCTCAGAGAGCTAATGATAGAGGCCATTTCAAATGGATTGAGAGCTTAAACTTAGTCACCTTCCTTGGAGTAAATGATTTAAAAGTTTGAATGTTCGGGATCATTCAAATTGATTCCCTAATGGGACAAAATTTTTGGAGTGAACTCTAAACTACCTTTTTATGTGAGTCTCTTGTAAAGTGCATGATCATCATAGGGGGGACAAAGTGTTGATAAGTGGGCTTATGATTAGTTTTCATTGGTGGCAACTACCAACTTCTAAGATGAAGCATCCAAGATTACATGTCTTTTAAGGCTATTAACTTTTCTCAACTAATTTGAATGGAAGATATCATTTGGCATTATATTTTTGTGTGGCATTATAACCCTTTGAATAGGATTGCCTTTGGGTGACATGATAACCTTGAATTGAATGTTATGATCATTATAGCTTTGGTGGCCTTGTAGCCTTTTGTTAGTAGTTCGTATTTACAATAATGTTCTATTTACAACATATTCATTGCAGTGGTGCAATGACATGCTGAGTGGTTTAATAAAATGCTTATCAATGCATTGATGAGCTTATATTGGTGCTTGGAATGCTTTTCAGTGTGAGTTCATGTTGTTCAGTATACTACCTCATAGCCTGACACTTCATTTTCACTATTTGGGGTTAACAACCACTCTTTTTGGAGCAATTTGGGAGCTATTTAAGCATTTCATGGTTCACTTATTATAGCCTTATGCACTATTTTGTGCATTATTACCCATATTTTGAAAATTGTCATCATATTCTTGGGCCTTTACATAAAGTAAGGTAAGTATTTTCTTCATTAAATAAGCTTTGGATTGTGCAATACAACATTTAGTTGCATAAGGTCACATAAACTACCCTTCTTGGTGCATATTAAAAAATTATGTTATCAATGTGGTCCCACAAATTTTGTTATGAGCTTACATTGCCTAGGAATGATTATTAGTCAACCCAAGATGAGTGAGTTAACTAGGATCTATCTATTACGATAGTTAGAGTGACTTGGATCCTTGGTGTTTACCACATGATTAATAATGATTTGTTTGGCCAATTATGTTCTTTTGAAAGTTTCTTAATTGAAAAGTAAAGACAAATAATGTGCAAACGATCACAAAGGCTTCTTTGAGTTTCCCCAAAAAATTTTGCCAACTTTAATTTTTTTAAATAGTTTTGATATTTTAAAATAATTTTATCAGATGTGAAAAAATATCATTCACTTAATAGCATTTACATGAGTAGAGTCATAAATAATTTTGTTTGGTTTTATAATTAAGTAGTTTAGAGGTGCATATGTGCTACTTTGTAAATTAAAAAGAATATTTTCAGAATTTAGTAATGTCAAGTGAGTCATATGAATAGTTTTTAAGGAAGTCATGATCTTAATATGTTTTCTTAGAATTATTACAGACCTCTGTGCAATTTTGAACATTTTTAGAGGCTTATTACAAAATTTTAGGTTCAAGGAGCATTTCTTATAGTTTTCAAATGTTATTGGGATTAGTTTTATAATTTGGAAGAAGAAATTGGAGTAAATTTGTAAGTTTGAATAGTCCCTAGGTTTGCTATATTCTTTTGGAATGATTTGAAGGGTGTAGATGGAGTAATTGAGGGCCTTTGGAAGTTTTTATATAAGATTCAGTAATTAACAAAAGAACAAACTTGTGTTGGTGCATTGACATGAATGTTTTTGAAGGAATTTGAGCCTAGTTTATGTTGTCTATGGGCTAACATTAAAGTCATCCACAGTAAATTCATGCTTCGATGGCTAGGGACTTGAGACTTGAGTTTTCTAAGTTGGAGGAAGTGGTTCCTTCAATTTCTTTAGGTGGCACTTTTGGAGAATGTTATTTAATTGCTATTGGTATAATACCCAAAAATTTTAAAAATATAAGCATAATTTTTGGCTCAAAATTTACCCCATTTTATCACTCCTCCCTAAAACATCAAATATGTTTTCATTAAATTCTATTTTTAATTTTGATCAATTAGATATATAGAAGTAGATATAAAATATCAGTGTAATAGTATATATGTATATGTATTGATTTAATAGTTGTTTAAAATTTTAATTAATAGTTAATTAAGAGCTAATTAAGTTTACTATAGCAAAGCATGGTTAATGAACATTTAATTGAATGTCTTACTATAGCAGATTATTTTTTTAATAGAAGCCTTTTCCACTTACATACTTGCCATGACCTGATGCAATCAACAATTAAGAGTGTGTTGGGGAAAGCATTAGAGATATTATATTATTATATAATTAAGTGAAGTAAGCATTAGCCTATTAATCCTTTTCTTTCCATGCCATTTTCTCCACCCGATTCTCTCTGGATGTGAAGCAGTCATGAGCAAGCCGTAAACCAGTAGGCAGAAGGGTTGCAACTGCTGGGAGTTGAAAATTTTAGAAAACATAAAAGTAATAAAGGAAAAGGGAAGAAAAGGAAGTAGGGGAAATAGGTTAGGAGACGAAGGGAGGTTGAATCGAATGTCAAATTTATTTGAGGTAAAAAATTGCAGTCTTTTGGTATTATAGCTTGTTATATTTTATTAGAAAGGCAAAAATATATGCTTTAGGTTGTTCGCAAGAGGAAAAGAGGTCGGAGTATTATAGGAGAACAAACTCATAATGACGTGAGATACCCAATCTATAATATAGGAAATGAGAGCATTTTATATATTTATGGTAATTATGGTAGTCAAGAATTTTATAATAAGCAGGTTATTTGTTTACTAGTTAGTTAACTGTTAAATTTAGTTAATGGATAAACACTAAATATTGAATGTGATACTACAAAATGTCACTACAACTATTGGTTATGAGCATCTAAATGTTAATGAAAAGAAAAAAAAATGAGAAAAAATAATATTATGGGGGATATACTAGTACAAGTAAAAGCAAAAGACCTTATGAGGTATGTCTTAGGGATCGTACAAGAGGTATCCAACTCTCTCAATTGTAGAGGTTAAAAATTTGGATTCAACCTTGAATAAGAGAGCTGCACTTTCACTTCTAAAAGTTGGGAATTCGGATCCAATCTTGAAGAAGAGGTGTATGTGTATAAAAGCCTATTGTCATCATATGATTTGCCTAAGGTATTGGAAAGTAAATAGAACATGAAATATGGAATGTCAAATATGCATTGATTTCTTTTACACCTTATGATTCTTATAGAAATTTTAATATTGTTTATAATTTGCAAATTTTAATTTTATTACTTCTTATACTATGGTTACAAATTTCATTGAGCTTTATCTCATTAGCTATTATTATACTGTAGGATAAGGGAAGGAGAAAGTGGAGCTCTAGGTAGGAGGTTGATTGTACTTTTTTGTGTACATATATTTTGGTTGGACATAGAAGTCAGAGTAGGAATCTATATAGTCAAATTTTGGAAAATTTAAATTTTATTCGATATGTTTAGTAAGCTCTGTATTTTATTTGATGAGTTGTAAATATACTTTCAAATATGAATTATGCAGAACATTTGTTAAAACTAAAATATGCATTATGTTAGGATAGTTTGAAGAGATCATCTCCTACTAAATTGATTCTGATAGAAGTAATTCAGAATGGTGGTTAGTAAGAGATATATCTGTTCAAACTCTCCTTATCTGTTACACTCTAGGTTTACTAAAGGAATCAAAATGGAGTGTGACAATTGGTTCCTTCGATTTCATATTGTTTGGTTATGAGAGAAGTGGAAGTGGCTGATAATCCTTACAAAATTCCCCCCCCCCCCCCCCCCCCCCCCCACACACACACACACATACATACATACATATATATATATATATATATATATATATATAAGCATACAATAACCGTTTAATCTATCCAACTTAAACAACATTTTAACAATACGACTATAATGAGGACTTGGTACAAGCATCCTTAATCCTACTTTCATAATAATTTACATAAATATTTACTTTATAACAATAAAAGAATGGAATGCTAAACTTATCAATGATCAACATATTCCAAAAACTAAAAAATATCGAGTGGCCTTCATTGCACAGATACATTTTATTGGTTATTTGTTGAAACTTTATTTTACATAGGCATTTTACCTGGATGTGTGAAATAAAACCTATATCTAGACTACTAAAAACCAAGAAAAGTTAAAGAGAAATAGAGTCAATCACCTATTGGTAGCACAAATATTTGATAAAAAAAACATAATTAGCAGCAGAACTACAAAATTAAGAAAAAGAAAGGCAAACTATAGTCTAGCCATAACAATAAGGAAAATAGTGGCCCTATCATAAAGAATTAGGCCATATGACTGGAGTATAAAATTAGAGTTCTGTACTTGAAGTACTGAAGTCTAGATAGGACATTCAAATGCAGCAAAGTGTTTCTGTTAATTTCTAAAGCTCTTGAATTGCTAATATTTAAATAGAATTTGTGATATTATCATGCCTGTGGTAAGATTGAAGCTTTTTGAAAAGCATGGTTATTATATTCCTAGAAGATTGTGGACAATATATTGGCATAACATGAGTAGATTCAAGGGAGAGTATGAGAAGCACTATCCAATTTAAGGGGATTGTATCAAGCTGTGTGAGTTGTTTAGGTATTATTTGAGTCAGATCTTAAATAATTAATGCCAACTAAAATAGTTTAAATCAACTATTTGCACCATATGAATCTTTTATTAAAGAGTTTGAGCAGTAGATGTTCATGAACTTGAAGCTAAATAGGATTGCTAAGGCATATCATATCATTGCATGGATTTGCTTTAAATACCATGGGATAATATAGTTATCCTTTATCAGAAATGTTCTAATATGAAAAGGTAATTTAATTTCTTTTCTAATTAATTATGGTAGGCGCAGTGTGTGCCCAGATGAAATGCCCTTTTTTTAATTATAGAAATATGGAATTAAATAAATTAATCTATTCAATATGGTGTTCATACTTTCTTCTTTCGTTGTCAAACATATTTCACCTTTTAAAACAACTATTACTAAGTTTTCAAATGTAACTATTATCATATAAACAAAAGAGGCGATATAGTTGATGAAAAGATAAATAAGCTTGACTCTGAGTTGGCTAGATATAAAGAGCAAATCAAAAAAACCAGACCAGGTCCTGCTCTAGAAGCTCTTAAAGCTCGTACAATGAGGGTACTTAAACAAAGATGGATGTATGTTAAATTTCTCTTATTTTAGTATCTTTAAAAATACATAGCTGATAGATCAGCCGATTACATATATAAGTTTTTAAATTTTCTTGGTAAAAATCATAATCCTTAGTTGTTAGTGAATCTTCTCTTGTTATTAACTATTAATTTGATTGTGGAAGCTTAATTGATTTGATGTTTCTGAATATGTGAATTACTTTATTACTTAACAAATTGTGTAGTGGTAGTGATGTCCTCTACAAGTGATGTATGCTTGTTACTTTTCTAAGAGTTTGACACTATTTAGCTCGTTATTGCATACGCTAAGGATTTTCCTCTTGTTCAATGGTATACCAAATTATTGAGCTAGTTTTCCTATTGGTGTTTAATATTAGCGTAGGATACAATGTTTTTTTTTTAGTTTTTGAGTGAATCACTTATTTTTCCCTTCATTTTCTTATTTTAATTAGCAGGTTAAGGCTGATATCAAAAATTTTCTTTGATTTTGCTTGATCGTTTATTCACTAATTTGCTGTGTCCTTCCTTTTATTTATGCATAGCGAAACATAGGCACTATTATAAAGCACATCTTAGAGTGTTCATTGACTTATGTTTGCGTATAGGTGGGCACGCATGTGTATGTTAGGGAGGGAGGGAATCTATTAGTTATAATTCATAATTCAATAATTCCAAATGACAATCATTCAACACCCATATTTAGAGGAATATGGTTATAATATAAGACCAAACAAACTTAAATTCAAATATAGATAAATCCTAATAATCATACTAGCTAGATTAAAATAAAGATAATCCTAAGTAAATAAAGATAAAGTTGAAATAAATCGGGAAAAAATATTATAATAATCTTAAATACTAAATTATATTGGAATTAGACTAGGATTTTTTTAGGCTTGTTTTGTTCTTTATTAGTTCTCTGGAACTTTGGTAGAAGCCCATTTTTCTAATTTTGATTTTCATGGTGGAGGATGAGGTGAAGTTGCTTTATGAACATCTTTTGTATTACTATGTGCAATCTAAACATTAGAAGTAGAATTTGAAAGTTTAGGATCTAGATGTCTCCATGTTTTATCCATTTTTCTTAAAATAGTATCATTAGATAGCCCATAGTCACATGGAAATGACATTAAGGAGTAAAATGAACTCAAGCTATGTTTTTAGTGATGAATCATGTAATACTTTTTGGAACATGTGTACCAACTTTCATTGTTGGAGAAAAATCATGAAAGAATACGAGAATATGGGAAATAACCTGTTTCTTTGTCTCAAAAGTATAAGATATTTCAATCTCCGCAATAGGTTGGGGTAATCTTTGATTTAGGCTTAAGAATAGACTTGATCATAATCTTAAGATTATACATAGAAAGATGCTTGATTAATGATCGATCATCATCATCTAGTTCATATAAAGAATTTGGTCATCACAATATTAATCTTCATAGACCCATTCATCACTAAGATTAGGGATTTGAATTGGAGGTGATAAAAATGCCTTAATTTTTTGAATTGATGCATGTTTCTAAACTTTTGAGTTTGATAAATTGGTATGTATTATGGTATATCATCATGATGACATGGTTTTGGATTGGAATGAACATGACCTTTATAAGCATAACCATCTTAAGATCCATTGTAATATAATTCATTGGAGTTTCCATTTTGATATGAATAAAAATAATGATCATATGGATAAATTTGAGTCATATGCGAGATAGTAATATTATCCCTTAATAGTTTCATCCAATACCTTAATATAATATTTTGACCAATCATCATATTACATACTTATACTAATGTTACCTAGTATAATTACTTCTATCCAAGGCTTATAATGATGAGGTTCATATATTTCACCCAATTCCAGAGCATATCCAATATAATGATGTGTACTTAGATATGATGAAACATGTCAATTAAATTCATAATGTTAATTCCATAATGAATAAGGTGAATTTACAGTTCTATATGTGATTTCTTATGTTTTTAATGTATCTCAGGCATAATCTTTGCGTCTTGCTTTAAAATTGTAATACAATTATAATTATAAAATTTAACTCTAAAACCAATTGATGCATAATGAAGAGGAACTTGTTACAAATTTTGTTGCCTAAAAAATATTTTCTTTGTGAAATATCATGTCATTTAGAAAAAAGAGATTCAAATGCTTTGGGATGCTCACAAGAGGAGGGAAGAATTGAGAATGCTAATTTCCACTTGGTGAGAGGACCATGAGAAATAATTGATGGAGAGGTAGAAAGGATAGATTGGCAAAAGGAGAATATGATGAGAAAGTGTATTTTAAGAGAAAGGCGAGGGAGGGACTCTTTTAATTCCAGTTCTTGCTTCAATAATTCATAATAATTACCATTCAACCCTTATTTATAGATGTTATATTTCAAGATAATATAAAACTAATTGAATTCAAATGTAAATAAAAACTTAAAAATCCTATCATTTAATTCAAAATTAAGATAATCCTAATAATTAAATAAAAATTAAACTAAAAAAAACTAAAACTAAAATCTCAATAATCCTATCATTGTTGCATGAAATGTTAAAACCATTTCAGGGAATGTTTGATTGGTGAAAAAGAAATGCAGAGTAAAAGGGAATACAATGAAAAAGGAATGCAATGTATTTAAACAATTTGGAGTTATTGGATGAGTGAAAAAAAATGCAGGTGATTATTTTTTTAGTTGGCTTGAAATAGAATAAATGCAATAAAACCATTCAATGATAGTGCTACTGGCTAGAGGTAGTGTTAGAAAGTGGATGGTGGCAACAGTAAGTTACAAGAATGGAGTCTAGGGGTGTAGGCGAGTCAAGCTGACTCCTGAGTTAGCTCAAGCTAGGCTTGATTAATGGCTCATGAGCTGAGCTCGATGAGTTAACGAGTCATCCTTGAGCCAACCTCAACTCGACTCATTAGCTTGTGAGTTGACTCATTTTACAAAATGTTACTATAAAATACACTTAAATATTAGAATAGTTCAAGTATAAGTAATTTAAAATATTTAAAAATCATATCTCACTTTACTATATCAAGTAGTTCTTCATTATTTATCTTCTAATTTCTTATTCTTTTAATTATTTTATTATAATAATTACTTGAATCATATCATTTTATCTCCTTATTATAAATGAGTTAGCTCTTGACCCGACTTGAAGTCATAAATTTAAGCTTGAGCTTGAGCTCCAACTCAATTAATTAATCAAGCTCGAGCTCAAGATAGGGGCAACCTGCGCTCGAACAGACTTGTTAACATCTCTAGTGGAGTTAGATGGTGGTGTATTTTGAAATTCAGTTGAAAACATGTGAGTTAGAATTCATTAAAAATGACGTATGGAGTGAAAAAAGAATTCACCAAAAATTTACTATGCATTTCTTATTTTATCAAACCAAACACTAAAATTTTTAGATCTCCTATATTAGAAAAACTTTGCATTTATTTTTCAACAAAACTAAATAACCCATCTTCTTACACAACTTTTATTTTTCAACAAAACTAAATAAACTAAATGACCTCATTATTAATTTTACATGCCCATTTTTTTCACTTTCTTGCATGTCCAAAATACCTACATTTTACTTGACATAATCTCCTCTAGTTGAAAGTGAAACTTGAAACTATTTACTCACTTGTTTGACCCTTGCCTTTAATACATCTATAAAATTAGATTATGGTATTTATGAGTGGGTAATTAAATGCATTCCAAAGTGTAACAACTTGTTATCTGAAATTGCACTTTCCTCTTGATAATCCATTATTTTGAAGATTTTAATTAGAAGGTATGCTATCTCAAATAGATCATTTTAGTCACAACAAACTTATTTGTGTAGGTCTCTTTTCTCACTTGTCATTTTTTTATTATTTACATTCTTTAAAACTTCTTCATTAAGTACTTCGTAACTTTGTTTAAAATTGTGCAATAAATGGCTTGCCTCAAGGCCTTCCTTAACACAAATTTTAAAAAAGAAATACCATAAGGCATACAACTAACAATGTCTGAGGAGGTGTATGCCTCAGTGGGTTTGAGGTGTGTCTCAAGGTACCCCTTATGCATTTTGTAAGAGATGTAGGTCTCAAAAATTAGGGTTTTGATTATTTAAAAAGTTTAATTTATAAAATTTTTATACAAAAAAATTATATTTTATTATTTCTCTACATTTAAACCTAAAACAAACAAAATTGAGAACTATAATAGCACACAGGTTTTGACCTCCCAATCACAAGCTGCACTCGTACTTGATGCCTCTTGCACTTGCATTTGCAATTGAGGATTAGGGAGAAAAGAAAGTAACTTACTATATTGAGATTTGAATGAATATTCATGAAGCGATGAAAATAGGAGCGAGTTTTGAA
The DNA here is from genome assembly GCA_019925795.1 of Dendrobium chrysotoxum. Lineage (NCBI taxonomy): Eukaryota > Viridiplantae > Streptophyta > Magnoliopsida > Asparagales > Orchidaceae > Dendrobium > Dendrobium chrysotoxum. The sequence goes on along the minus strand of CM034304.1, from coordinate 20,740,445 downwards.
TGCATAAATTATACTCTTAAGTACTTAAACAAGTTATTTATGTTTAATTGAGAGTGGGAGAGACTTATTGTTATAATTTTACTTTTATTTTCTATGATCTTATTAGATATCTTAATTTGATGATAATGTGTTATTTTGTTATTCCATATTTTTTAAATTAATTTAATAGTTTAATTTTGATGTTTCTGCCTCAAAATAGCTAAAGACTTATGCTGTCTTATGGACAAAAAATGCTGCAATACTTGATTACTCAATTTCAACCTTGCTTTGTGATACAAGTAACCTTGCTTTGTATTTACACTTGGGCTTGCATGTGAGTTGGGCAGCTTGTAATGTGGAACCACTTCTGTTTGTTAATCAAAAAGTTGAAGCATGACATGCCCTTGATTCCCCTTGGTGTCTTCTTGTTAAACCATCTTGCATTGCTCTAAAAATAACAACAAAATCTTACTTTTCTTTGGGGGAATATGCAATTACCCTGGATGGTGTTGGATCTTGTATTACTACTATGAAAGCATGATAACTAAATCAAACTTGTTTCTTTTCTTTATATTAATAGTGTTAAATTTAGAGAATTGGAGAGGGAAAAGACTTAATTTTATTATACAAAACTATCCATATTTATAGATCTATACAATATATCTTGATAAAGAAACAAATAATTATAGAATAAAGCATAATTGTCCTAATATAATCATTCCTATATCAGCCACCCAAATATGGAAGGAGATTGGCATGATCAAGGTAAGCCTCCCATAAAACCCCATCCTGACCATATGATCAAGAGCCAAGAGACTGCTAGGATGGCTGGGATGGTATTTGACACTCCCCTCAAGTTGGGGAATATAAATCAGCCATTCCCAGCTTGGTAATCAGTCCTATAAAGGTAGAGTTATCAAGTCCCTTGGTGCACCATAGATTCCTCAATTTGGTCATAACTTTGGGTGGAATTAGCTTCAGACATTACATCAATAATTGATAGTGATGAAGGCTATATTAATTAAGCTTACAAGGTGCAGGGTAGCAATGAAGGCTTCGTTGAATAGTAGCCCTCAAAATATCATAAATGGTAATAAAGGCTGGTGGTGGGATAGCAGGGAATGTGGATTAATTACCCTTTGGGTATGTCTCCTTCTTGGTTCTAAAGGGAAGGCTGATAATGAAGGCACGATAGTAGAAAGAAAAAAATTATTTTTAGGGTTGCAACATGCATCAAGGATAGAAGTAGAAAAAACACATCTCAAGAAGCTCAACACTCGGGACATAGATCTTCTCCTTCCCAGGTCATTTGATCGAGCCATCGCTCGGCCCAAAGTAAATTAGTCATCTAACTTCACCTGAATAGACTTCTATTTTATTGGCCCCGTACAGGCGCACGCAAGGCCTCTGATCCCTCTGGTCTATTTACAGGAGAAGGTCAAGTGCTCAACTTCTCTCGCTTCTACTTAGTCAACTTTAGATGTCACTCACAAGAACAAAGATCGAGCTCAATGCCGCCATTCCCAGGAGGCCTTGGCCATTATCTAGACACAAAATTTCTCATCCCGTGCAGTTACACGCATGTGAGAGGAGGCTTTTGCTCATCCCTGCATAGGTTCTGCCCAAGATGCACTCAAGAGGAACCCTCCTGCATGTTCTCTCCACAATCTTGGATGTAGGAAGGAAATAGAAGGACCAGTATTTCTTAATATTCTAGTAATGAAGGCTAGTAGAAGGACCAGTATTCAATAGACTTTTAAAATGAATGTCGGTGGTGGGAACCCTATATTCCTTAGAATTTTAGAAATGAAGGCTAGTGGTTGGAACCTATATTCCTCAGAATTTCAAAGATGAAGGCTAGTGGTGGGAACCTATGGAGGCTTGCATGCTGGTAGGATTTGATAAGAATGCAGAGGACACAATAAATTTTGGGGGCCGAATGAACAGGATGAAAGCTATCTATACGCACACACCGCTCGATCAAGAAGCATGGCATCTCATCCAGGTGCATGCTTTTTCTTGGCTCCTCTCAATTTCACCGTAAACACACGTGAGAGGAGGCTACCATGTGCGGCAAGCTTCAGGGATGCACGATCCTCCTTGGTTCGGCCCTAGACACAAGCATAAAATCTTCTAGCCACACACCTCCCTTATCCTATTTGATGGCACACACGCCATAGAGGTTCACGAGACGTTCATCTCTCTTGATAGAATGTAGAGATCACAGAGTTCACATTTGAGTCCTCCAGATGAGATGCACGAGACGTTCATCTCTCTCGATTGAACTTAAAGACCTTGAGATGAAACACTCTCCCTCCTCTTGGTTGGATGTAGAAGGAATAAATAAGCCGAGATATGCTCGCTTTCATTTTTGAAGGGAATTTTGGGTGTTCCTTATATAAAGCCCGAAAAAAAAAAACACTCAGAATTCTGGCCAAGGCAATGAAGATTTTGATACCATGTTAAATTCAAAGAATTAGAGAGGGAAAAGATTTAATTTTATTATACCAAACTATCCCTATTTATAAATCTATACAGGATATATTAATAAAGAAACAAATAATTATAGAATAATGTATTATTGTCCTTATATAATCCTTCCTAAATCAGCACCTGAATATGGAAGGAGATCGATGTGATCCAGGCTAACCTCCCATGGATCCCCATTTTGGCCATATGTTTAAGACCTATGGGACGACTAGTATGGCTGGGATGGTATTTGACAAATATAATTAATGATTACTGCAAATCTTGGTTCCTTCTATCTATAATATCATATTAATTTTTTAGAAATTTGACACGCAAAATTTAGTTGTTTCCTTGATGCTGATTTTAGAATCATTCTTCTGGCCTATCCATTAAAAGTCAGGTTGTTAAGGGAACCAAGTAAGATCTTAGAGTTTCTTGAGGTTTTGTTCCACCCATTAAAACCTGCTATTAAGCATTTCAGTAGCCCACTTGAACTCAAAAAATTTAGAAATATTTTAAGCCTTTGATTATTTACATGTTCCACTATTTCAACACCTACCATGATGATCCATGGTTTTATATCTCTAGTTCAACTTGAAGAGAAAGAGGGTGGAAGTAAGTATTTTCAAAACTTTTGTTTCTTTTGAATGTTTTTAACCTTTTTAGCAAGAATCTAGAAAATTTAGATTGATTTTCTGCATATTCTAGTATGACTACATATTTTTTAGTTATTTTGGCACATATATTCTATTTGACTTGACACATCTTGAGTGCATGTCGAAAGATGGAAAGATTGAAAGATCTTTCTGGTGCACTCTTATATGAGTATTGCTTGTTTACATTCTCTTAAAGGGTAGGGACTTCTTTGACCTTCCCGTTCTTTTTTTTTTGGATTGGAGAATATGAATTTTCCCTTCTTGTTATTTGGCAAGGCATATGCATTAATAACACAGTTTTTTTAGGGTCATAGTTTTTAGCTTCCTTCCTTTTTCTGGAGGAATTTTTGTTGTTGGTACTGAAGCACTTGGACTTGTGCAAGTTTTTAAAAATTTTAATCCAATTTAATAGTTCTTGAAAGGTATTTATTAAAGTCATATAAAGGTTTTGGGTTATTTGGACATCAATGTTTTTTATAAAGAGTTTATCAACAAGCTTTTCAATGAATAGTTGATCACACCACTCATTTAGATTTTACCATATTGTTCTATATTTCGTGAAATATCATCCCTCCTTTTTTTAGGGTGAAATTTATGATTAATATCATTTTGGAGTAATTTGTGAATCATTTATGGAACATCATTCCAAGCAATGTGATTGTTTTAACAAAGTTATTAGGTAATTTAGTGTACCACTTGAAAGCAATATTAGCAAGATTGTAGAAAAACTAGCATAATAAGAAGTTATCATTTTCTTGAGTGTTGCTATAATAAATTGGGTTATATGCTATATGGGATATTTTTTACTTACAACAAGGGTTGAATTTTGGCACAACATATCCCTTGGGATATTGTACTTTATCACTTTTTGAATTTGAACTCAAAGGAGTAGTTTGAGTTCTACTTGCTTTAAAGTTTGGATTAGTAGGTCTTGAGGGATTTTTCCAGTGGAGTAATTATTTGTTGGCATCTAACTGCCCCTATTGTACTAAGCTAACCAAAGAGGCCTTTCATCATGAGGCTTATGTTATTTATATAAGCAAGTAACTAATTGATCTCTTGGTATATACCATGTAGTTGATATTGTATTTTTTGTTTCAATCGCTTTATACCTTCACAAGAATCTTTATTTCATTGAATCCCTCTTGTTATTGCAAGGGTTCATTTTTCTAGCAACAGTTGATCTTAAAGGTTGTCCCTCCATTTGTGAGGTTGAGGCCATTGTTTCGGTCATAAAGCCTCTAGGATTTAGGTAGGTTGATCATGTACATGCTCAATCATGCAAACAACCTCAACCACCAACTAATCTATGTTTTCAGATGTCTCCATCATTGTTAATATAGTAATCTTGTAAGTATTTGTTCTCCTAGGGGTGGGTAATTTTTGTTGTGGCCTCACTACAAAGTTCTTGAGTTTTATCTGATTAATCTTTCTTAACTATGAAGATGACTTTATAAGTGTGAATTAAATGGGTTCATACCTCTTTTATAATGCTTTTATAGATTGGTTAGATTTACTCAACAACCATGATGATAATTATTCAATAGGGATTCAACATTAAACTTCATGCATATTTGTTGATGAATAAGCATTCACTTATTGCGTTGACATTTCAATGACAAAGGGGGGGTCTTTAGAGCTCATATTGAACCAATAATCAATGACAAAGGGGTGGTCTTTAGAGCTCGATCTGACCAAATGTTGATATGAATTTGTTAAAGGGAATTTTTTATGCAAGATAATACCAAAATTATACATGTTTTTGCAAATGATGTAGTAACTAAACTCAGAGTTGATGGGTGTTAGTTGTGAGACTCATGGATGTCAATCCAAACTAGGTATCTTGTTAAAATATTTTAAAATGATCATGTAGTTAGTTTCTATAATCAATGAATGATCAATATTATTCTTTACGTTGTGTTTCATATCAGCCAAGCAAATTTTTTTAGGCAGAAATATTATGCTAACATATTTGAGCTATCAATTTTTGTTTCAACAAATTCAAGCATTTGGGAATTAGACATATTGGATCTTTTAAGGAATTTTTCTAAGTGATCAATCCAAACAAAAGAACTCCTAGGATTATACAAGTTGTTAACTATCAGAATACAATTCTTAACTTCTTAATAGTTACAAACGTTTTTAGAATTATAGCTAAATTAATTTTGTTTAAATTACATTTTTTTTCTTTGGCATTGTGATAAAATGTCAAACTTTGGTACCAAATTTGATATAGTATGTCTTAGGATTTAGAGTTTTGAATATAGAGCTCACATGAAATGCAAAATATGATGTAACAAATACACAAAATTCACAAGACATCTATTAAGCTAAAACAACTAGTTCCTGCCTTGTTGTGAATCTGGTTTTAAGGGTCATAATTTTGATGATAGCAAATATTTCTATTTCTGGTTGCCTGTTCAATCTTTAAGGTACGCAGGATCAATTGCAAGTTCAAGCCAGTCCAAGATCAAGTCAGTCTATTTTGAAATTTAGGTCCAATGTACTATTTTCATCTTTATTGAGTCAAATGCTATGTAACTGATCCCCTAACTAAGTAACCTTGCATACACACACTCAGGGGGAGAGTTTTGGTGAATTAGAGTTTCTGTTCATTTTTTGTTTTGATCGTCCCAGACGATATTCACATCGTCCTAGATGATCTAGTGAAAATAGAAACCCTAATTAGGACAATCATGTTAAGTTGATTTGATTAAGCTGATCTTCCTGGATGATCTTAATATCGTATAGGACGATAGACTAAAATCAGAAATTCTCAGCCTCCAGATCAAGTTAGGCAAGTTTTATTTTTAGAGATTTGGTCTGATCGTCCTGCATGATCCATTATAATCATGCCTAAATTAATCTAGTGATTAAGGAAATTAATTAAGGTCTAATTGATTCGATCATATCATCCTAGATGATTGCAGGATCGTATGGGATGATGTGTTAAAAATCCTAACCGTCCAGTGCCTATCACCTGTACATCCAGAGATGTGTGCAGGACAATATTCCTGATTTTAAACTAATCGTACGGGATGATACCTATATCATTCCGGACGATTAAGTCTTTTTAAAATCATCTAGCATGTTATGACCTGTATGTCCAGAGCTGTGAACCAGATGATTTTGGCACTTTTTAAACTAATCGTACCGGATGATATACATATCATCCTGGATGATCAAGTCATTTTGAGATCATCCAGCATAAGTCTTCCTGGACAATCAAAGCGGTCTTCTAGATGATATTCCTGATTTACACTAATCATCCTGGATGATCGCAGAATCGTACGAGACGATCGGAACAACTCTTGTCTATTAATCATCCAGAGGAACTAGATCGTCCAGGCTGATATAGGTTATTTTGAACTGATCGTACAGGATGATCCGTCGATCATCCTGGACGATCTGTGATGACCAGTTGAGATTTAGGATAATTTTTGAGCCCTCCTTTAAAAGATCTTTTTCTTCCAACAAGAAAAATCTTTTACCACTTTCCTTTCCGGAGAAACCTTGAGAGAGAGAGAGAGAGAGAGAGAGAGAGAGAGAGAGAGAGAGAGATCTTGGGAGAGAGAGAGAGAGAGGATCTTGTAAGGGGGAGTTTGTGAAGGATTCACAAAGGTTGCTCAGAGAAAGGATCAGAGTCATCTTCTCCATTCGTCGTCTCTCGTCTTATCGATGTTTCTGTGGGAGGATTATCGGCAAGAAGATCTGGGTTCTCTGCCCGCTTCAGGAGGAAGAAAAAGGAGTTCAGGTTCTCTGCCTGCTTTAGAAGGAAGCAAAAGGATTCAAGGTTCTCTACCTGCTTCAGGAGGAAGTGAAAGGCGGTCAGGTTCTCTACCTCACTGGGTTGGTGGAAAGGAGTTTTGTATAGGCTTCTCCACCTTGCTGTGGGAGCAAAAGGAGAGTCACTTTTGTGTTAGTGTAATACCCAGAGGGGAGGCTCCGGGGAGTGGACGTAGGTCAAGTTGACCGAACCATTATAAAATTTGGTGTGTTCTTTCTTATTATTTTATGCACTTACTTTTCTGTAGATGTTTGTGTGATTGTGCCTATTATTCTATTATCGCTGAACATCCGTAAATCATCGCATAATTGTAATCATTTTAAAACATTCATAATGATTTTCTAAATCGCTGTTTGCTCATGAATTTTTAAAAACTACCAATTCACCCCCCTCTTGGTTAGCCTCGGGACTAGTTCATCAGGGCTTAACATCCCTATCGAACTTTCAATTGGTATTAGAGCATCCCCACTTGACTTTCATGCCTTTGTGAAAGTATCTTACTGGCCTAAACTTTGTTATATCTAGTATGTAATAAGCCACCAGGCCAATTCCAAGTCCTCAAGAAGATAACTTCTTAATTTTATTTTTAAATCATGTAATATATCATCATTGCACTATTTTCTTCTATATAGGTAGTTACATTCAAAATTTAAAGGGGCATGAGTGCGAGGGTTAACCACAAGATGAACCTTCCAACATCATTAGCAGAACTTCCTCCAATAATACATCTCTTTGAATTGTAAATATGTCCTTCTATGTCATGATTGAATCCCTAAATTTAAGCTTGTCTTTTGATCTTCCATAACTGATTGAATGAATTAAATCCCATGCATCACAATTTTTTTGAATAATATCAAGAGTCATTATAATAAAAGTGGTCTTTTTTATAAAATGATGGTCGTGTCCACCTAGCACTTGATTTGGTCAGATTCTCGTTGATTTTGGGAAGGTGAATACCATGAATCACATGGTATGAAGCTTCTAGATTGACTCGACTTTTAGCCTTCGATGGTTTGCCTAATCATTCAAGTTAGCATGGACCTCTAATAAGATGTATATGGTTCACCAACTTTGCATGGATTGACTTAAGCTTCATTTGTGATGACTTTTTTATTGCTTTCTGAAGCAAGTTTCTAGTACACAATTTTTTTTGTTTAAGAAATTTTTCTACTAAAAGGTTTCTTTAAAAATTAATAAGAAGCTCTACCTGTGAGTGCTAGGGCTTTTTCCCTCTAGTGCCTTCCTCCTCATCATCTTCCTTTCTGCATCCTACACCACCACTGGGGGATTCCTCATGGATCCCACCCTCTTCAATACCTCCTTTTCCCCACTCTCTAACGCCCCTCCTTTCTCCTCAGCTGCTAACCCTTCCACTCTACTTCCTTGGACCCATATTCTTTCGGGTAACCCTAGCCCCTGTGATTTCCCTATATCCTCTCTCCCTACCCTAGAAGAAATTATTCCTTTCCCCCATAAAGATATTGCCACTGCTTCTGAAGAATGGAACCTTAATTTGGTTGGCTACTCTTTAGGTAAAAGACCCTACTATGAATCTCTCCTCTTCGCTGTCCAAAGAATCTAGAATCTCAAGGGTAACCTCTAACTCATCTCACTAAGTGATGGCTTCTTACTCTTTAGATTCTCGTCGTTGGAAAACTACCACAATGTCTGGATGCGAAGAGCCTGGTTCATGCTGGGAAAACCCTTCATTTTCCAGAGATGGTCTCCTCACTTCAGTCCAACGTGAGAAGAATTTTACACCCTCCCGATCTTGTTGAAGATCATGACCTACCACTCTGTTGCTGGACCTCGATTGGTTTTTCTGAAATAGCCACAAAGATTAGAATTCCTCTGGACATTGATGCCCTAATTGCTTCCAATTCTTGCCTCACCTTCACCCACGGGTGTGTCCATGTGGACTGCTTTGCCACTTACCCGAAGATCATCCCAATCTCTATTCAAGGTAAGATTTTCAATCTTAAGATCCAATACAAATGGAGACCTACTCGTGTTAACATTGTAAAACCCTAAACTATACTTCCAACATGGGCCCTATTAATCCCTCCTCTATTGCTTTCTCTCAACCCCCCCGCATCCTCAGAGAGGCCACATCATATGTCAAATACCCAGACCTCCTTCCAAGAATCAGAAGGGATTACTCCCCACCCCAAAAGCTACACTGCCCATTTCCTCCTCCCCGCCCCATCTCTCCCCTCTGATGGGCCTTCTCCTCCCAATATCCTCTCTCTCATCTTTGCTCCTTCCTCCAATCCTCCTCCTCCTAACCTCAACTCCCCTACTGAAGCCCTCTCTCCCTTTGATTCTATAATCCCTCCTCCTGACTCCAACCTCCATAAAATTCCCTCTCTAACAAATTCATTGTCCTCCATGACTCTCTAGACTCTGGAGACACTTTGAATTAGTTGGCTGTGACTTCACCTCATGGCTTCCCCCTATCTCAGGACTCCACAAGTCACTAGGCTTCTCCATCCCATAAATGCTCGTCCCCTCTTGCCAAACAACACCTGAGCTCCTCCCAAGATGAAGAAGCATATAATAGGAAAGATTATTTCCTTGAAGCTGCTAGTACCTCCCAGGTACATAAGAACACTAGGGGAAAGGGTTCCAAGAAATACCCCATACCTACTTTTAAGTCTTAATGACCCTTCCATCAATAGTAGCTTAGAATATCAAGGGTTTTAATCACCTCGATAAGGTTTTCAACGACAAGCAACTGGTGTGTGATCACTGTCTTGATATGGTTTGCCTTCTGGAAAATACGATTCTTCAAAATCTTAATAATCCTTTGTTTTTCGTATCCCATGAGCTTTTTGATCAAGAGCATAACTGTAATATTTTTGAACTTGCTAGCTCAAGTCGTATTTGGATCAAGTGGAATCAATCTAGAATCTCTTTCTCCCCCAACTTCTTTTGTAGCCAGATGATTAATGGCATTCTCAACTGTGATAGTTTTCCCCCACTCTACTTTAGGTCATCTATGCCTCCAATTCCTTTCAGGATCATGCCCTGCTCTGGGAAGATCTGAAACTTGTCAATCCCCTTAATGACATGCCCTGGGTGGTGTTGGGGGACTTTAACTATTGTCGCTACCAATCTGAGAAAGCTGGAGGATCTATGCTCACCTCCTCCATGCTTGCTTATCTTAACTCTATGATCTTTGATACTAATCTTATGGACCTCTCCTCCACTAGCAATTTGTTCACTTGGTTCAATCATAGGGTGGATAACCCTCTACACCTTAAGCATGATCGTGTCCTGGTGAATCAAGCGTGGCTCCAAGCTTGTCCAAACTCTTTCCATAGAGTCCTCAACAATGCATTTTTGGATCACTGCCCCCTAATCCTACATGTTGAAGAAAAATTACAGCAACATTATAGATTTGTTTTTAAAAATTATTGGACTATGTTGCCAGAGTTCTAGGATATCTTCATTTCCACTTTTTCCCTCCCCACACAAGGCAACCTGATTGTTAGCTTGTATCAAAAACTTAAAACTCTAAAATTTTCCATAAGTGGGAAAAATTGGTGCTCCTCCAACTCGATCACTTCTTCTTTAGCGAGCCTTTCCAATCATCAATTAGCTTGCAAGGAGTTGTTAGATCTGGATCCTCCTAACAATGATTTATGCATTAATTTTAAAAATATTAGTTCCCAACTCTAGCATTATGCTTCCATTTGGTCCTCCTGGACCATTCAAAGGGCTAAGGTTAAGTGGCTCACTCATGGGGATGAAAACATGAAGTTCCATTACACCAAAATTCATAAGCGGGGGTCAGGTAACAAAGTACTATCTCTACAGGTTTCTTAGGGCCTCTTCATGACCGCCAATCCAATAAGAGAGTTATTATTTCCCATTTTGAGAAACTGTATAACTCACCCCCTCCTCTTCTAAATGACATCTCTCAGACCCCCACTGGCTCTTTTATTCCAGATTATATGCTTAGCTCCCTTACTTCTTTGGTCAGCACTGAGGAGGTGTGTGTTGCTATTTTTTCAGGGTCCTCTATGTCTACCCCTGGGCCTGTTGGTTTCACCTTCAATTTTTATAAGAAAAATTGGTCTGTTACTAGCCCTTTAGTCTGCAGTGCTGTTAAAAATCATTCTTCTCTATATGCTACATGCTGAGATGTGCCAAAGCCACTGCTCTCTCCCTCATACCCAAATGTTAGCATGCCAACAACATATCTGATTTTAGGCCTATAATACTTTACAATGTTTTTATAAGATAATTGCTAAAATTATTACATCTAGGTTAAAGTATACTATGCTTTTTATTATCCATCATAGTCAAGCTACATTTATTCCCCACAGTCTTTCGACTAAAAATCCTAGCATGGCTATAAAGCTCTTAAATTTCTTCAGTAAGAATAAGTGCAAGGCTTTTTGTGCTAAATTCAATATCCAAAAAGCATTCGACACTATTTCTCACAGCTTCCTCCTCTCTAGAATGACCCAAAAGGGGTTCCCCCCTTTTTAGTAGGTGGATCAAAGCCTGTATCTCAGACGTGAACTTCTCTATTTGCTTAGACGGGGCTTTAGAAGGTTTCTTCTCTTCTTCTTTGGGGCTGAGATAGGGCTGTCCAATTAGCTCGTACCTCTTCTGCATAATCATGGATGCACTATCCTATTTGTTGGACGACAAGGGTCAACTGAATGTGTTCGAGGGTTTGATTTTTTTGGCTTCCACCTCTCTCACCTATTCTATACGGATGACCTTTTATTCTTTGGTAAGGTGGAGGTTCCTAATTTCATTTAACTGATGAATCCACCTTTGCTGGCTTCTTTGGTCTATATATGAACCTGCATAAGAGCTCACGCATCATCTCCCCCCACACTCCTAACTTTGAGGACATCTCCTAGGCCTTGCACATTCCTAATAACTGCTCTAAATTTTCCTACCTTGGCCTCTCCATCTCTCTTACTAAGCTTAAAAAGCTAACTTCTCTCCTCTTATGAATAAATCTATAATTTATTGGCTGGCTGGAAAGCCCAATTATTATCTTTTGTAGGTAGGATGCAAAACATTAAATACACTCTCTTCATTAGCAATACCGTGGCCTACTAGATTCGTGGCTCAGTTATCCCCAAAGTGATTTCTAAGGCCATTAGGAAACTATGTTCTAAATTCCTTTATTTTGGTGGCTTATGCGAGAAACAGCTGTACCTTATCTCTTGTGATAGTACCTATAAACCTATCTCTAAGGGTGGTTTAAGGATTCACTCTCTTCATGCTTCATCTTTGCTTTCAACTGCATCACTATTAATATATTATATAACTCCCCATACCTCCTCTCCAACTGGTTAGCCATCATGTACACCTTCCCCTGGAAACCCATTCAGTGCAACTCCTCTACATTCTAGAAATCTATATGTCTTACTGCTGAACTTGCGAGGAGTAACATCAAATTCAAGGTGGCTGCCAATAGCCAAATTACAATTTCTTAGGATCGCTGGTGTTTTGGAGATAAGTTTCCTAATTCTTTTTTGATATATAGCTTACCACAACTTGGAATGCTTCCTGCTCGTCTCTCTAACTAGATTATTAATGGTAACTGGGATCTGCCTGATTTTCTTAACACTACTATTCGTGATGCTCTCATGTCCAACCCTATTTTAATGAATCCAACTCACTTAACATGGGAAGGAAATTCTAATGCAGTCTTCAAGGACTACTATGAATGAGCCAAACTTTGTTTGGGCCCCTTTTATCTGGCATAAGAGACACTCTCCCCATTTCTCTATTTTCTCTTGGTTGGCTCTCAGAGGCAGGCTTAAAACTATAGATGCACTAGTCAAAACGAACATCTCTATTCCTGACCATTCTTGCTGCCTCTGCCGTATTAGTAACGAAATGATTACCCACCTATTGTTTGAATGCAATTACTCTTTCTCTGTTCTCCTTCGCCTTCTGCCTATTTTTAAAGATTTCCTTTTAAGTCCCAATGTCTCTCAAGCCTTTGAGTTCATTGAGAATGTGGCTGTGTCTATTAGTTTTTAAAAGGGTTCTTTGCTTATTCTCAATGTTGTTATTTATCACATTTGAAGAAAATGCAACAGTGGGAGATTTTCTTCCAATGCAATATATGCTGTGACATTATCCCGGCTAGTTGCAAGAGTAGTGAGATTAAAAATTTTTGCCTGGAAAGATTGTATTTCGTTGAAAGAATCTCTAGGTTTATGAACCGCCTTTTATTTTCTACCCCTGTGGATGGCCTTTTCTGGCAACCGAGGTATCCATATGCAATTTTGAGCCATGATGGATGGGTTTTGGATGGACAATGATGAACACTGGTGCTTCCAAACTTCTCCTAGGAAGGGCTTTTTTGGCAACCAGGAGATTTTGATGCTCTTTTGCTTGCTGGACGATAACATTTTGATGAGCATTCTGAGTCCTCGTTGTTCTTTGTAGACCTTCATAGTTTTTTGTTATTTTTCTTCTTTGTTGTTGTTATTTTCTTCTTGTTGGAGTTTTGCCTCCTTGCCCACAACTACCTTTTTTGTTTTGGTTAGTCTATTTGGCTCTTTTATTTTTACACATGTAATTTCTTTTCTTTAATAGAATGGGATTTCGCCCCTAATTTCCTTGAAAAAAAATTAATAAGAAAGTTGTCCCGAACGAAGCCTTAAAGTAGTCGCCCTTTTTCATTTAATGAACTTTGCATGTGATTCCATATAACGTTTTTATTTATACATTGTTCATGTTCTTAAAGCAGGCGGAGGATGAACTTGGTTTGCATGTTGAGAAATTTCTATATATGGGCCCATATCTTTATACATATAAATAAAGTATTATACATTAGAAGCTATCTAAAATTGAGCCAATTAAATTTGTGATCTATTTAATAATTTAAATTATTTTTTAGCTTATGTGGCATCTAAATTAAATTTATATGGAATTAATTATTATGTAGAGTCCAGGTATTTATTTTGTTTTATTGATGGGATGAAATAAAATAAATATATTTAAAGTAAAAAAAGGGTCGTGGTCCTCGGTTTAAACGGTTACACTTCCATTTCTCTTATTTCCCATCTTGAGTGAAAAAGGAAGAGGTCTCTCACTCTCTTGGAGAATGCCACTTCAAACGTGAAAGACTGAAAATCTTGATTCTGCATTTCAATGGGTTTAGGTATGCTTCCGATAATTCTTCTTGATGATTTGGCATGTCTTTCGGAGATGATGAAATTATTTTTTCATCTCCATTAATTCCTACAAGCGGTATCAGAGCCTGGTTAACTTGTTGAATCAATAAGAAATAGTTCTCACTAATCATTTCATTGATGGTTAGAGTTTTTCGATCAAAAGGCATCTTCATTTGAGAATTTTCATATAAAAAGTGTCTGATTTCTCTACAAAACATTTATTGCAAAAATTTTCAATTCTATTTTGTTTAAGGATTTAAGTAATTTTTGATGAGTATAGTGATTCAGTCGTTTGTTGATTCAGCCATATGCTTATTCTTCTTCATCACATCATCTTCTTCCATAATTTTTGTTTCTTTCAAACGAAGCAAGTGAAGTTGTTTCAGTTATTTTTTCTCTCAAACGACACAACCTTTCATTAGAAAAATTATGGTTACTGTGAAATTGATGCCTTATTAATGCAGCTGACATCTACATAATTAGAATTACAATTTTGTTGTTATTAATCATAATTGTTATGAATTTCTACATGTTATAGTCAAGATGCAATTGCTGGTTAATGACATTTATATCATCTTAGCCTCATTAATTGTATTACGCAGTGGATTTAATATACATTTCTATTTCTAATTATGATGTTTTAATGGCATGTTAAAAGCAATCTTGAAATTGATACTTGCTTCACTAAATTCATAGAAAATCATAATGTATTTTTCGTTCAGAGAAATTTTGATAAATATATCAATTAATTTATTGATAAAATATATTTATCAATTAACTATATCTCATTTAAAATTATTCTTTATTTCAAAATTAAATTAATTGAAATAATTTGTCTCCAAAGTGACCTCTATTATATTAATACTTTTAATTTAGAAAAAAATTAAATAATACTAAAGATTTTTCTAGTCTATGCGAAAAATAATTGGCCCAAAGGAACATTATTTTTTGGCTGAACTCTAAAGATGTAGTAATGAATATGTGATAATTTTGGAATTATTCATGCATATAGTATGTCGACCCAAAAAAGGCTTATTCTTGGCAGAATTTATTATCAATATTTATTAACTATAATTTTAAGAGTGCCATTTACAAATTAAAATTTCTGTTAAAAGACTAAACTATGTTGTTGTGTTAGGTATCTTATAAAGGGCCCACCTTATGCTATTACTAATTATGAGCTTTTTTTTTGTTCTTTTTCAGTTAGTATTTCTTCAATATGTGCTAATTTAAATAACATTTAGTGCTTAATAACTCTAATTTTAAGAAATGAAAAGAGTACATTATTATTATTCTTGGGCATATGGATCTAGACTATGCGATTCAGACTGAATGCCCTCCCGTTCTTACTGCGGAAAGCACTTTTGAATAAAGGGAAAATTTTTAAAAGTGGGAGCATTCAAACCGCATGAGTCTTATGATCATGAACTATTCCAGATACTATAAAAGGTGCAATACCTGAGGAGGAAAATGCTAAGAAGTTCGTAAGCTAAATAGCAGACCATTTTGTAGGTTCTAAAAAGGTCAAAATAAGTACTATTCTTAGTAAAGTTGTTTCACGGTATAAAGGACAAGGGAACATAAGGGAGTACATTATGGAAATTTCTAATCTTGTTAAAAGATTATGCATATGAAAGTTAGAATTGTCTAATGATATTCTTGTGCATCTAGTCTTAATCTCTCTTCTTGCACAATTTAGTCATTTTAAGATAAGTTATAATACTCAAAAGGAAAAATGGACTCTTAATGAGCTCATTGCTCAGTGTGTTCAAGAAGAAGAAAGATTGAAGCAAGAAAAGATAACAAGTACACACTTAGCTTTTTCATTTCATGATATTGTCACCAAAAGAAAAAGGAATTATAAAGCTAAAGGAGCTATAGATAAAGGGAATTCACAGCCTAAAGTGCAGTAGAAGCAAGATCTAGTTATTAGTTATTACTTCTGCAAGAAGACTGGTCATGTGAAGAAGGATTGTCTAAAATATGCTAACTGGCTCATCAAAAAGAATAAACTTCTGAATCCTATTTATTCTGAAGTTAATTTGGTCTTAGTACAACTACTCACATAAGTGTGACTATATAGGGTTGTTTAAGGAGCAGAGTGCCAATTGATGTTGAAAGATTTATATATGTGGGAAATGGAAACAAAGCTCCAGTTAAAGTTATATGCTTATATAGATTGTACTTAAAATCTGGTTATACTTTAGATTTATGTGAGACTTTTTATGTACCGTCATTTAGACTGAATCTAATTTCTATTTCATATTTGGACAAATTTGGTTATTCTTGTTCATTTGAAAATGGAAATTTTAGTCTCTTTTAGTGTTCAAAAGTTATTGATACATGTTCTTTGATTGATAATCTATATAAATTAGATATTTTTTCCTCACAGATAAATGACACTTTGTATATAAATAATTTTGGTATAAAAAAAATTAACTGATAAGAATTCCTTTATGTTATGTCATAAGTGTTTATGACATATTTCTAAATAAAGAATTGAAAGGCTTATGTCAGATGGAATTCTTGATTCTCTTAATTATATTGATTTTAAAATTTGTATTGAATGTATTAAGGAAAAATAAATAAATATTAAGAAATTAGGTTCCAAAAGGAGTTTAAATGTCTTGGAATTAATACATACTAATATTTATGGCCCATTCTCTATAGCTTCTTGGAATGATCACCAATATTTTATTACTTTCATAAATGATTATTATTGTTATGAGTACTTATATTTATTACATGAAAAATCAGAATCTCTAGATGTATTTAAGATCTTCAAGCTGAAGTTGAAAATCAACTTAGCAAGAAGATTAAAGCTATCAAATCTGACCATGGTGTGAGTACTATGGTAGATATGATGGATCAGGTGAACAATGCCTAGGCCCTATTGTAAGATATTTAGCAGTGTGTGGTATTGTTCCTCAATACACTATGCCAGGGACTCCAACTCAAAATGGTGTAGCTAAGAGACCAAACAGAACCTTAAAGGATATGGTTAGAAGTATGATTAGTCATTCTTCTTTACCAGAATCACTTTGGGGAGAAGCCTTAAAGACTGTAGTTTATATTCTTAATAGAGTTCTAAGAAAAGTAGTAGCTAAAATCATATATGAGATATGGACTAAAAAGAAGCCTAGTATTAGACATTTTTATATATAGGGATGTCCAGTTGAGGTCAGGCCATATAAGCCTAATGAAAGAAAATTGGACTCAAGAATTATTTGCTACTATTTTATTGGATACTCTGATAGGTCAAGAGGCTTTAGGTTTATGATTCCTTAAATAAATCTTTTTTTGAGATGGGCAATGCTAAATTTATTGAGGATGTTGAATATAGTGGGAGTGATAAACTCAAAGATTTTGATTTTGAGGAGAAGTATATTACTATTCCTACTATTACAATTAAAAATGATCACGTAATTATGTATAATATTATTCTGATTATAAATCTAGATAATCAAAATAATCTTGAATTATCTCCACTCATATAGAAGGACAATAACCTCAAATTAAAGTGCCATTAAGAAGACCCACAAGGGAAATGAGAACAATAATTTCAGATGACTATTATATATCCCCAAGAATATGAGTTTGATATGGCATTGGAAGATGACCCAATCTCTTTCAGTCAGGTCAAACAATGCTTTAATTCCCAAAATTGGATAGAGCCTATGGAAGATGAGATGAAATCAATGAAAGATAATAATGTTTGGGATCTTTCTAAATTTCCTGAAGGAGAATTTTAAAACTAAAGGGATGCAAAAGGAAATATTGAATGATATAAAACATATATAGTTGCTAAAGATTTCACTCAAAAGAAATGCATTGATTAAAAGAGACTTTCTCTCCAGCTTCTTCGAAAGACGCTTTTAGAATCATTATGACACTTGTAGCTCATTATGATTTAGAGCTACACCATATGGATGTAAAGACTGTATTCCTTAATAGAAATATTGAGGAAACTATATATATGATGCAACCAAAAAATTTTCAATCTTCTGATTCAAAACATCTGGTGTGTAAATTAAAGAAAGCTATCTATAATTTAAAGCAAGCATCCCGTCAATGGTATAAGAAATTTGATCAAGTGATTTCTTCATTTGGTTTTAAAGAAAATATTATTGATCAATGCATTTATCATAAGATCAGTAGGAGTAAGTTTATTCTCCTGGAGTTATATGTCGATGATATTCTACAAGCAAGTAGTGATATAGGTTTATTGCAGGAGATTAAGAGATTTCTTTCAAATAAAATTGAAATAAAAGATCTTGGAAATGCATCCTTTATGTTGGGTATACAAATTTATCGAGATCACTCCTGTGGTATACTTGGGTTATCAGAAAAAAATTATATTGATAAAGAGCTTAGCAGATTTGTCGTGAAAGATTGTGCACCAGGGGATACACCCATTACAAAAGGGGATAAATTTAGTATGCTTTAATGCCCAATAAATGAAGTTAAAAAATAAGAGATGGATAAGATCCCTTATGCATCGACAGTAGGGAGTCTTATGTATGCTCAAGTTTGTATGCGTCTGAATATTATGTACATTGTTGGAATGCATGGTAGATATTTGAGTAACCCAGGAATGGATCATTGAAAAGTAGTGAAATGGGTTATGAGGTATCTAAAAAGGATAAAAGATTTTATGCTCACATATCAGAGATCTGATCATTTAGAGATCATGGGATATTTAGACATTGATTTTGCTGGTTGCCTCGATAGTAGGAGATCCACTTCAGGATATATTTTCATGTTAGTTGGAGGAGCTATTTCTTGGAATAGTGTCAAGCAATTACTTATAGCTTCTTAAAAAATAAAAGCAGAATTTATAACTTATTATGAGGCTTCAAATCAGGGAATATGATTATGAAATTTTATTACAGGGCTACGTATTGTTGATGGCATTGAGAGACCATTAAAGATAAATTGTGATAATAAAGCAACTGAGTTATATTTCAAGAATAACAGGAGCTCATCAAAATTAAACCATATTGACATTAAGTTTCTTGTTGTGAAAGAAAGTATTTAGAGTTCTTAAATTTTTATTGAACATATTAATACAAACTTTATGATTGCAGACCCACTTACAAAAGGATTACCACCTAAAATATTTTATGAGCATGTGGCTCATATGAGTGTAATTTGTTTGATGATATGCTAGCTTAGTGGGAGTTTATTTATATTATTTAATTATTATGAACTTATTTTTTGATCAAACTAAATTGTTATTGTTTTAGAGATTGAAAACTCTAAAATAAAGTTATTTAATTTCAATTGCAGTTTAGCATAAAGTATTGAATTTTGGCTATAACACTTTTGAGTTATAATATTGGACTGGTTGAAAATAGTCATGATTTAAGATCACATTACATGAAATTTTCATGCTACACATTCATACTTGATCTATGTCCTTATTTATATTAATTTAGAGGCCATTGATGGGTCTTGTTATGAAGAATGTAACAAAGGTCTCTTTAATTCTATATTAATATGATTGATGGTCTAGATTGTCCAGAGATGTTATTTCATAAAGATAGCAAATATTGAGCTCCTACAATTTTTTTATAATGCATAATTAAATGTATATATATATATTTATATATATATGAGGCCCAAGTGGGAGATTGTTGGGAAATTTCTATATGTGGGCCCATATCTTTATACATATAAATAAAGTTTAATACATTAGAAGCAATCTAAAATTGAGCCAATTAAATTAGTAATCTATTTAAGAATTTAAATTATTCTTTAGCTGATGTGGCATCTCAATCAAAATTTGTACGAAATTAATTATTGTGTAGAGGCCGGGTATTTATTTTATTTTATTGATGGGCTGAAATAAAATAAATATATTTAAAATATAAAAGGGTCGTGGTCCCTAGTTTAAGCGGTTAAGTTCTCATTTCTCTCATTTCTCATCTTGAGTGAAAAAGATGAGGTCTCTCACTCTCTTGGAAAATGCCGCTTCAAACGTGGAAGATAAAGAATCTTGATTATGCATTTCAATGATTTGGCATGTCTTTTGGAGATGATGAAATTATTTTTCCTTCTCCATTAAATCCTAGAATCCCTTCAGTTCCTCGAGTTTCTCTATGAGGCTAAATGCAAGCTGATTCTTCATGAAGAAGGTAATACGCTTTACCTTAATCACACAAACTTATGTTGGCTATGTTTATATTATACTAAAATGTATTTTATAGAAACTAATTGAAATTAAGGTTGAAGGATATAGCTATTTGTCCATAGACTTGTCAGATTTTTAGTTTCTCTTTTGAGGGCTCGCGCTATTCATTGGTGATGATTTATTGAAATATTTTACTATGCTTGCTATTGAAGATGAGCTCTTGTCAGTTAGTTTTAAGAGCATGTATACTTTTTAATGTATTTGTATTAAATTTCTATATATGGTACATGGTGTCTTGGAGAAAATAAATTTTGATAAGAATGTAGCGACCTAAATTCTGGAAGATGAGCTTTAAAAATTAATATATAATTTTTTATTATATTTAGGTTCTCTTAAGGAATACTGTAACTTTGTATGAAATTGTATGAAAAATAATTTTACTATTGGTTATAAAAGTAATTTTTTGTCATTAAAATTGTTAAAAAGCATAACAAATAAAAAAAGTGGTAAAAATATTATAGTTGTTGTCTTAAAAGTAAAACTGTGAGAAAATTATGTCAAAGTCTTGTAAATAATTATGTGATTTTGATTTGTTAATAATATTGAAAAAATCAATCTTTTATATAAACTAGGATAATTGTACGTGCACTAAGTGCACGTAAATAAAAGTTTAAAAATATAAATATAATATTATATTTATTTAGTTATATGATTACTATATTTATTTAGTTGTATGAATAAATACAGTTATTTGCAAAAGAATTTGCAATAATATAATATTATATTTATTTAAAACATAATATTAATAAAATAAATTTTTTTATTTATTTAGTTAAATAAATAAATAAGTTTATCAATGAAAGTATTTGCAATAATGATAATACTAATGAAAAATATATTTATTCACATGAAATCATATTTTACAATAGATAATTAATTTTTTGTACAATTTGGCAAGAAACTAAACATTCCTTTTTTAATAAATTTAAATAGTGTCTTAAAACAATCAAGTCATATTTCATATGATGCCTCAAAATTTCATTACAAATATACTAATTTAACATTATGTTAATATACTAAGTTCAAAAGTCAAAGAAAAAAATAAAGTGAATATGAATTACTTATAAATCAATATCTCATATTAATAAAGTTAAGAAAATTTTCACTATTGCAACACTTGTGAAACGCATAACCAATATGGTTTTCCAAAAAAGGTGAAGACTGTTATGATTAATATACTGATATGTATTCATGCAAATTAGATATAATAATACTTGATGAATTATGACTATCTTATCAACAATGAAGTGGTATAGCTCAATATTCCTGACTTAATTCATTTATGCATAAATCAACTTGATGTTGTCGTTGAGCTTACAATCATTAATAGTCCTATACATTTTTCTTCATTTCATCATATGGTCCTTTGATGACTTGCAACATTCTTTAATAACTTTTATAAGATAAAAAAGCTCTCATAATCTTGGATTTTTAATATAGAGCTTAATGGCTAAAGTTAAAAAATTAAGAGAAAAATCTAATTTCAAAGGAAGAAGAAAATGGAGTAGCTCAACCATAAAAAAATGAAATAGAAATTAATTAAATTACATAATTATATAAAAGAAACTACAAAGCTTAAATGATATTAAATATGAACTAATTAAATTAAAAGTTGAATTTAAAAACTAAAACTCAATATATCAAGCAATATGAAAAGATATAAATTAACTAAACAAATTTATTAATGGTTGAGTTACTATGAATTATTTGACTATTATTATTATTATTGTTTTATAACTGCTTCAACTACTACTTAAGTTGATATAATTTGAGCATAATCATTTCATAATATGATGATGCATATATATATTTCGATGAGAATTATTTATCACAGAGAGAGAGAGAGAGAGAGAGAGAGAGAGAGAGAGAGAGAGAGAGAGAGAGTAGGGGTGAAAGAGAGGGTAACGAAATAGTCTCTTATAGAGTAGATTTTTAGCAATGAGTTTTGGAAAAGAAAAATTGAATAATAGCACCCACAGGACCGACAACGAGAAAAGGAGTTCCTGAGAGAACTCCAAAAGTCTCTTAAATCTCGTAAATCACTTTACCTCAATGAATAAGGAGCACTTTTGTCAGCGATTTGAAGAGTTAAATAGGGAAAAAGATGAAGGGATTAATAGGAATGATGACGTGTTAAGGAGAAAAGAATTTTGTGATAGAAATCACAACGGATAATAAGTTAGAGTGCAATTAGGACTTCTAAGATTGGCAGGGCAAATTCATTTAGAAATCAAGCAACATAAGAAGAAAAGAGGCATGTTGATGGTGTGGATTTAATTTTGATAATATTACACTCATATTTAATATTAGGAGTGTTATAAATGGATGTTTAAGATTTAATTTAGAAGAATAAAATGAATTGCTAATATTTTATTTGAGGAGAATCGTAAGGTCCTGTTATAATAATACTATGGATGTCATTAGAAAAATGAATTGTAGCATGTAAATATGACACTATTATTTGAACAAATAAGATTATTAATAAAATGTGATCACTCAATAAAACATAGTAAAAGCCTAAACTCACCACAAGACAATCCTAAAAGATTTAATTAATAATTAAAACACTCAAATGTGATCTAGAGAAATTTGCTTATAGATATTCAATCCTTAAGATGGTATTTGGAAAAGGGTGAGAAGTAATTATGAATGTTATATTATAATGATATATATATTATTTAAATATCTTAAAATTCAAAACACAGTTCACTTTTGTGATTAGAAACTTAAATTGAGGTTATAATTAAGAAATAAATGAAGTTGAAGGAGCAGGTCCTCTTAATTCTCCTTTGGAATAATCCCTTAGAGAACTTTATAAAGTTGCTCTTATCTCATATAAAAGTAACAAATCTCTACAAGAATAATGTAAGATACTTATGATACTTCAACTATAATTTCCTAAGAAAATCATAGTTTAAAAAATTAACAAATTTCAACAGCTTTAGTTACTCTAAAATTGCTATAAATAATAGGTTAATTACTTATTTATTTAATAATCTATAATAAATCATGATAGTTGAAACAATTAAGTGGAGTATTAAGCTAGCTTTGTATTGGTAAATCATTTAATATATAGAAATATAAAATAAAATCATACATGACATCGATAATAGAAAGAATAAATTGATAGATTTGCTCAAATATGATCATTGTGCTTTATGAAAAAAAAAGAAATATAATTGGTAATTAAATTTAAGCTTAAAATGTATATCGAATTATAAGGACACGTGTGTAGTTGATTATCCACAAAATCAAATGCAATATTACTGAAGAAAAGATTAAAAAATACTGAAAAATGTTTTAAATAAAAATGATCCGTGCAGACAAAATATACCATTTCCTTTGAAAAGCCCTAAAAATATCAATTATATTAATATAAGTTCAAACGCAAAACCAAAGAAGTTATTAAATTCATATTAAAAATAACAAACTACAATATAGATTAAGAGATATTAAAAAAAGGTTGATTAAGCTAACACAATGGTTTACCTGAATAGGATCTGATTTGACATTAGTAAAAAACATCAAATGATCCACTCACACTAATTAGACAAAGCCTTTCACGATCAAAATATTATATGTAGGTGCCCTAAATTCGACCCTTATCCATTAAAATAACATAAGTTGCATAGAAAGTCCTATAAAATATATAAAGTAGTTATATTATCTTGGACAATATGCAAAAAGCTTTTGTGTGATTTGTCCAACAATGCTATAATGATTAAGATTTTCTCCTGAAAAATATTTTAATGTATTATTGGTATAACTATTAATAATAATCAACATAAATTTTATTGCTATATATTCATAACGATAACAATCATTTTGAAATTTAAATTCATATATATATATATATATATATATATATATATATATATATATATATATATATATATATATATATATATATAATAATAATAATAATAATAATAATAATAATAATAATAATAATAATAATAATAAGATGTCTTAATAAGACAAAGTGAAAAATATATTAAACAAAATAAAGATTTTAACTTCAGAATCATAAGTATTGTTCCTGTTCTAATTCTGTTGAAAGTGAAATAAGTAAAACATATTAAGTGTCATTATATAAATAAAATTTATAATAATCTTTCAAATTGATATTTTAAAATTTCCTTCAAATTGATATTTTAAAATTTCGTATATTTTAAAATTTCCTTCAAATTGATTCTTTTAGATTCAGTATGGCTAATGTCATTAAATATTTCATTATTCATTGAACTGTTAGCGAACAAAATATTTAGTTACCATTTTTTTTTGGGGGTTATACTTAGAATACCATCTCCTCATTAAAAATATTTGTAATGGTTTTATTATATTCTTCTTTCTTTGATGCTTATAAAAAAGTCAATAGAAAAGATTATTATACATAGATTTCAATTTAAATAAAATGATATAAAATTATTTAGTTACATTGATTTTTTTAACTCTATAACTTGCATGACAATATAAATTATCTTTGATGCTTCATTATAAATCTATAATATAGTTAATAAATAAAAAAAATAGAACACCTCAATTTATGACTTCTTTGGCCTGAATAAGGAAAATATTATTCAATATTATAAAATTGGCCAAAAAAGGCACATCATAGAAAAGAAGAAGAATTAAATTAATCATTTACAAAATTTGATATCATAATAAAAATCTTAATTGAAAAAGAAATCATGTTTATAAATTTACCAAAGTTATTAACAATGCCTCTAAAATAGAAAATAAATCCGTCAAGAAGGAAGGAAGTAAAGAATAATCAAATTAATCATCTAAAATATGATATCATGAATGAAATTTTGATTTTAAAAAGAAAATCTTATTTCTAAAATTACAAAGGTCATTAACAAAGTCTCCATTAAGAAGAAAGAAAGTCTCAAGAACTTATAACAATATATTACTACCGAACAAGTTGACTTCAAATTTGATACAAGGAGAAGAGGCAAAGAAGCTCTCAACATTCATAAGAGCCATGCAAGGCCAAGAATTGTTAAAAACTCTTTTTCACGTGAAGCCATATCAGCGTCTGAATCGACAAGAGGAGAAGAGGCGAAGAAGCTCTCTTTAGCAACTCTTTTGGATAGCAGAAGATCGGATAGGAGAAGAAGGCGAATGGAAGAAATAAATGGAAAGGAGTGAAATTTATAGAGGCATGAAAAGACAATGTTTATGCAGAATAGGAAGAGGAAACGAAGGCAACATGCGAAATAGAGAAGGTGGATGGCTAAACGGATGAAAAGTTATTTTTGTAGAAAAATTAAATTAAAAACTCTTAAATATAAATAACAACTCTAACTTTTTTCTTAATTGCAATTGATAACTCTAACTTAAAAGTGAAATTAAAAAATGTAATGAATTTAAACAGAATGCATAATTGAAATTAGGAATAGGGAATGGAGATGAAAAGTTACTTTAGGAAGAAGTGAAATAAAAACTCTTAAATGCTATTAACAACTCTAACTTTCTTTCATAAATGTAATTCACAACTCTAACTAAAAATTAAAATTAAAAACACAATGGATTTAAAATAAATGTAATACATTAAATGCTACAATAATTTGATAATTAATAGAGTATATTTGATATTAATAAAATAATTACAATAATTGAAATGGAAGGTTGGACTTTGATTTGAATAACATAAATTAATTAAAATGGAAGGCCAGTATTTGATATGAAAGGAAACTCAAGCAGCTTTTATTGGCCACAAAAAGGCACATCATAGAAAAGGAGAAGAATCAAATTAATCATTTTCAAAACATGATATCATGAATAAAAATCTTAATTGAAAAAGAAATCATATTTATAAATTTAACAAAGTTATTAACAGCGCCTCTCAAATAAAAAATAAATTTGTCAAGAAGGAAGGAAGTAAAGAAGAATCAAATTAATCATCCAAAATATGATATCATGAATGAAATTCCAATTTTAAAAAGAAAATCTCATTTTTAAAATTACAAAGGTCATTAAAAAAGTCTCCATCAAGAAGGAAGTGAAGTCTCAAGAACTTTTAACAATATATTACTATTGAACAAATTCATAATTATGTAAAAATGCGGATACTCTAAATAATGTTAAAAACAAAATAATAAACTATAAAGGTATTTATATAAAATTTGAAGACTCATAAAAAAGATATAAATTAAATAAAATTATGCTTGCAACCTTCAGGGGATGAATAAAGCCATGTTGAAAGGGTATTATGCTATACAGCTAAGGATCTTGAAGAGCTTGTGGCAGACTTTACATGCAAGAGAAAATTTCTTATGGATTATCGACTTTCGATCCGATAGAAGGAGAAGAGATGAATAAGCTCTCAACGTTCATAAGAGCTATGCGAAGCTGAGAATCATTCAAAACTTTTTTTCATACGAATTCATATCAACTTTGAATTTGATCGGAGGATTCATAAGAGCCATACGAAGTAAAGAATTATTAAAAACTCTTTTTCGCATGAAGCCATATCGACTTTCGAATCGACAAGTGGAGAGTTGGCAAAGAAGCTCTTTTTAGTGACTCTTTCAGACAAGAGAAGATCGGATAGAAGAAGAAGGCAAATGGAAGAAATAAATGAAGAGGAGTGGAGTTTGTAGAGGCTAGAAAAAAAACAACGGTTATGCAGAATAGGAAGAAGAAATAGAGGCAACATGTGGAATATATTAAAAACTCTTAAATATAATTAAAAACTCTAACTTTTTTTTCTTAAATGCAATTGATAACTCTAACTTAAAAGTGAAATTAAAAAAATTAAAGAATTTAAACGTGATGCATAATTGAAATTAGGAATAGGAAATGGAGATGAAATGTTACTTTTGGAAGAAGTGAAATAAAAACTCTTAAAAGCTATTAACAACTCTAACTTTCTTTCTTAAATGCAATTGACAACTCTAATTGAAAAGTGAAATTAAAAAATGTAATGGATTTAAAATAAATGTAATGCATTAAATGCTACAGGAATTTGATAATTAATAGAGTATTTTTGACATTAATAAAATAATTATAATTACAATAATTGAAATGGACGACCAAGATTTGATATGAAAGAAAATTCAAGCCTCTTTTATAATAGTAGTATATATTTATTAGAAAAAAAAATATTAAGATATTTATAGGCAACCAGTTGAATAATTATCATAAAAGGATAAATGATATATATATATATATATATATATCCTCCAAAATATGTTAGGTATGATAAGAGAAATGTCTCTTCATGGGGGTGAAGCTGGCAGTGATGAGCTAGTAAAGAGGAGCAAATGTTAATGTCTACGGTGATGATATATTGTTATCTCCATCAATCTTCATATATATTGTTGCAAGGCATCATAATGCATGTCACACATATCTTGAGTGATGGTCTCGTCAGTCCGTGAAGTGTTTTGTGATGTGGAGAGGAATTGGGCAATACTAGTGGATTTCTTACAGAGCTGTTGTAGGAGATTAGCATGTCTTCCGTTATGGTCTTAGATTATTCATAAATAGCACCAAGTGTGAATGGTGATATTTTATTTAGTTTAAGTGGGCGAATTATGAATGTTTGAAATTTTATGATGGTAAAGAGAAAAAGTTTGACATCTAATATAAAGTTGTGGAGTAAGAAATTTCATCTCGTAGGGTCCAAATTAAATTTAAAAAAAATTCTCTCATTTTTTCTTGCAAAATCAATAATTAAATTAAATTTTACTTTACTAATTATTTACTGATTTGCATGAAAAATGATTCTTACTTTTAAAATGAAATTCATAAAAATATTAAAAGAGGATTGTAGCCCAAATTTTAGATTTAGGAAAAATAGAGAGAAAGAAAATAAAATTCATTTTCTTCATTAGCCATTTATCTCTACATACACTTATAAATATTAATAAATAGCATAACTAATTTTTTTAAAGGTAAAGCACTATATAGGCTATAGAGAATAGAATCAATATAGAATGCTAGAATTACTTATAGAGCTTTCCACTGCACCACTCGGGCACATGAATATGAAATTTAACACAAAGAAGGGTTAATGCAAATAAGCTTAATTGGTGAATGAGGGGAGGTAGAGGAGGGGAAAGAATGTTAAATTTGTTGGCAAATGATGCGATAAACTGTTGTTCTGCCCTTCGGCTTTATTGATTTTGCCAAGCAATGTTGAGGGCAAGAAGGAAGGGGGTTTTTAAGGAAAAAATTGAAAAATATGTTGGTAAGCCCGGAATGGAGCTAAGCCTTTAGGGCAAGCAGGTTTTTTAAAGGGAAAGAAATTTGAGCTGTTTAAGATCAAAAGGGGGTTTTTGAGGAGAGTGGGGAGCTGGTGCCTACTTGCTTATAGTTATAGAGAAAGAGTTGTAAAAAACATTCATATTGTTATGAGGAAAATCCAAAAAAGGGGAAAATTAAGGGGCTAAACTCTATTAAAATAATTTTATTAGAGCATGCCATAGATTATAAAGAATGCTCATCTCTATAACTGAGGAAAGTGATGATACGATATAGTAGACAGAAACTATAGAGAATGAATTCCATGGTAGAAATTAGAGGAGTCTTGAGGCATTAGATCTACCATTAAGGTATCATTCATGGTTTTTTGGGTTACTCTCCTTTGGGAATAGAAGGTTACAAACAAAATGTCTCGTCTAATTATTGGTCTTTAACTCGGGAGGAGAAATAAATGTCGATGAGGTATATCAACCTTATGGCCAATGGTTTGCATCGATGTTGGTGGGGATGTCAGAAGTTGAAGTCGATGAGCATCGATGTTGTTTGGGATGGCAGAAGGCAAGTTGGCAGGCATAAATGATGGTGTCGATGATGTGTATCGACCTTATAGGTGATGATATACAATAAAGTTGGGGAGCATCGATGTTGGTATCAACAATGTGAATTGGTATTATAGGCAAGGATGTGCATTAACATTGGAAGTGAAAACAAACTATAAAGTAGAAGTGTGTCGATATTAATATCAAAGATTGCATTGAATTTATAGGTGATGGTGCCTATTGACATTGGTAATGATGGTGGGTGTTGGTGTTGATGTTCATGGTATGCATCAACCTTATATGTGTGGCCTTCATTAATGTTGGTCGTGGTGATGGGTAATGAAGATAATGATAGGTACTATACTTAACCTAGGACAACCACTATTCTCTTGGAGCATTAAGTAGGCAATAGTTACAAAATCATCTATTGAAGCAAAGTATAGGACCTTGGTTGTAGTAGTGTCGAACATTATATGGCTCCATCACCTATTAGTTGATTTTCTCATTCCTCCTAGAATTGCCATGTCATGCCCAAGAACTAATGGAAGAATTGTTCTTAACTTATTTGACTCATCATTAATAAGTAAACCAAAAACCAACTACAAAATCATATTATAGAAATATAAAAAACTTGCATTTCATTACAAAAGTGATGTACAATAATCCAATATAACTTTTTCAACATATCAACTACATAATAAATGATTGGATCACAAAAGAATAACTCTAAAAATAAGAACATAGCAACAACCTTAACATTTGACCTTATCAACATTTTTCTCTACTCAGCTGAGACTTTACCCTTTTCTAAATTAACATGTAAACATATATAGGATGAGCAAACCACTTGCTCATTAGGCTATCTGAGACATACTAAAGAATTCAACATTAATAATTAAAATAAATTGCATAAGAAATAAATATGATATTTTATAGTTTAATAAAAGTAATGTGGTAATTATGCAATGTTCTATTCCTAACATGATTTTAGTAGTATACTTGATTATTAATAGTAGTTACGTGTCAATAGTATACATTTATTGAACTTGTAAGTGGCAACAACATGAACTTGCAAGTAGCAACAACATGATTAGTCCTTGGTTTTGTACATAGCAACAACATGAGCTTCATTTAAACTAGAATTTAATTTTTGGGTAGATTACATGACTTGTATGTAATTTATGAAAGTGTGATTCACATGCTTATGTTCTGATTTCTTTATATAACTCCGCTTTATCATCTCACATCTATTCAGAATATACGAAGGAATTACATATAGCCTTATTCCCCTTATACCTCTACTTCTACTTAATCATCTCAAATTTGTTCAAGATAGATGGAACATATAAATATGTACAGAGACCCATATAACTCTACTTGTATTACATAAAATATGAAATAACCTCTACTTTTATCACTTTCTTCCTCCATAGATATCCTCCACCATATGAACATGACATATACATTTCATTACATAAATATAAAAATATCAATATATTTAACATATATAAATGACCTTTAACATGATGCATGAATGCATGAAAGTAGTACATGTACAACAATTCTAATAGTATACATGGGGTAGAACTTTTACACACACTCAGCAGTTATAATTCAGAAAATCATTAATGGGGAACATTTATAAAATCATTTTAGAGTTTTTATTATTTTATGGTACTTTTTGTTACAATCAACATTTGTAGCAAAACATATAATAACTCACAATTGAAATCACCCTATGAAATGTTGAGTTTTTCTTGTCAAAATGCTTAGATTTCTCTATTATATAACATATTAAAAAATACAATGAAAACGTTTCTCAAACTATATTAAATTAAATAAATCACCATAAATTTTACATAAATTATCCAAATTAAAAACTCAAGAAGGGTAATAGATGTCTACCTTGAGATGAACAACTTCTCCAACTGGCCTGATGGAAAAATCTAGCTTCCTGGCCTCCAAACCCTATCTTCCTTTCTTCTCTTTCATATTTATCCTCTTCGGCCCCTCTCTAGACATTTTTAGTGAATTGGAATGAAAAGGTGAATTGGCTAATGCTTTTAGATATTTATATAAAAATCTCAAAATTAACCTAGCGCCACGACACTAACCCTCCAGTGCCGCTACGCTCCCAAGATATTTTTATTTTTAAAAAAATTCCTCATAAATAGAGTCCTCAGTGTTGAAGTGCTGCTCCATAAGTGTCATAGTGCTCCTCAATAAATAGAGAAGGCAATACCTCAACACTCATAATGACTCAAATATTGTTCACCCAAACAAAGAGCTTAACATTGTAGTGTTCTCATCCAAGCATCATAGTACTATAAAAAAATTATTTATAATTTTTTTTACTTAATCATCTTCAGAATGACTCATAAACACTTAAATAATCATATAATTCATACCATGATTTCTTCAGGTCATTGAAGGTGGACTAGGTACTATATCTAGGGATAATAAAGGCACTTCTCTATATTGTGCTAGCATTTAATGACCTTGGTATACAATCTAATATTATGCATAAACTATCACTTAATTTGAGATTGTATATGCCCCAATGAAATCATCATTCTTCACATTGATTCCAAAGATTAGCCTGCCAACATCGTTATAAACCCTCTTTCTCTATCTTGATTTTAGCATATGTAAGATAAATTAACTATCCAACCTATGTATACTTAATTAGTGGAGCAATGAAAAGATATGTGCTAATAAGAACCACATTGATATGCAAGTAGGCATTATAACTTTTTCCTCCTTATTCCCACTTTCTTATTATATAGAACAGTGCTTTTATAGATTTCATCAATACTAGTGATCTACATAGCTAGTTGCATGTTCAATATTAAAAAGAAACTTCCTATTGTATAAAATTTAGATTTTGTCCTTTATACATATATAAATACTCACCAAGCTTTATTCTACATTGTATAACTTTGTCACTATTTTTTAATACTTCTACCAATTTTCATAGTATTTTGCTATATATTTTACTCATCTTTAGCTATAAGTATTGACTTATCTATAATGGTTTTCTAACAATAATAATTGGGTTTAAATGACTAGAAGATGGTGGCTGAGTGGCCTTTTAATGGTGATGATTGGGTGGCGGTAGCACGATAGTGATGGTTGAGCATCGGTGGTCCGATGATGATGATTGGATAAAGGTGACAACATGTTAACTTATAATGATAGTGCTCAATTAATAAAGGTTGGGTAGTGGGTGCCTGTTGATGGTGTTTGGGCAGTGATTATTTGACAAAAATAATTGGGTAGTGATGGTACAACAATGATTTTGGGTGGCGATGATCTGATAGTGGTGGAGATCTAGGATTTTTTAGACTTTTGAGCCTTCTATAATCTCAAGTCTTAATTCAACCCCTTTTCATGTAGGGAGTCAGAGTCTATTTATAGTTTTGAGAGTGACACTCTTCGTAACAACAATAACAACAACAAGCCTTTCTCCATAAATATAGCCAAAATTAAATTATTCCATCAAAAGACCCTAAATAATTTACATGATTATAAGGTGTTTTTTGATTATTTGAAGGACCTAATGACGTTGGAATCATGCAATCATTTGCACGCTAAATTTTTTTTATTAAGATATTTATTTGAATATAAGCATGCAAGATTGGGAGATTATTAGTAATTCAATTAATGTCCCAAGGTTTTCAATTATGCTTCAAGTGCTTTAATTGGGATCATTTGTAGTCAAATTAGATCACTTATGTGTTAGCCCCCATGACTTATAAGTCATATCATATGTTCTATTTTAATCATTGATGCATTATTTTCTAGATTAATGCACTTACTGCATGAATTATAACTAATAAGTACATGTGTACGTAAGGACTAAATTCAAATGGAGTGCTAAATAGAGAACCAAGATGACTTACACACAAATGTGGATTAAAACCCCAAGGATATGATCAAGAAGTCAAAATCAAAGCATTAAGTTTCATCGAGGGTGATCCAAACTATAAGGCATAAGACTCAAGTTAAAAATTATGCTTTTTTATTTTTCTTATTTACTGATATTCTAAGTAAAAAAAATTTAAACAACCAACACACTTACAATAGAGTGAGTGATGAAAATAATTCTAAAATATTCTTTAAAATGGATAAAAAATATAAGTTGATCTATACAAAATCGTACTATATGATCCTTATCGTACTGTAAGATGTATACTTGAACCATAAAATTAGATAAGATCAATATATATTAGTCAATTTTTTTTAAATTTATATCATGAATTAATTATATTATTTGATATGATTAATACTGTGAGATAAGTATTAACTTTAAAATAAACTATCAATACAATATTATTTTATGAATTAGATTAATTCAAAATTATATTAACCGTATTATATGATACATATTCTTCTATACAATTATCTTCCTAAATTAATCTTATCAAGCCAAATAAATTTGTTGAAATCCAGGATCCCGAGCACTTAATTTTGATGGTGACAACTAATACTTACTAAATCCATATAGACTTCCTTTAGATTACAAAGGCTTAATCCTTGTATATGAGCACTAAAATTTCAGGTCAGATGCACACTGCTCAAGGTTACTGGAGACTCAAACCGGGTAGAATAGGATGTTGAAAAGTCTGTAATTTTTATTTCTTTATTTTTTTTTCTTGAGTCTGCCACAGAAGCATGCATGTGAAAGGAGCAACCATGCACACACACAGGGGGAGAATTATTTTAAATATTTAAAATTTTTTTTAAGAATATTGTACTGTACGATTTAATATCGTACTGTACGATTAATTAATAATACTCAGGCTAACGGCTAATTTTCAGATGATTAAATTTTTAAACTAATCGTACTGTACGATACCTATCGTACTGTACGATACGATACAATTGAGAAACCCTAGCCGCCAGAATAAGTTTGGTAAGTTCTTAATTTTGATTTCCTGAACTGATCGTACTGTACGATTCTTATCGTACTGTACGATTAATTGAATACCTACCAAAATTATCTCCCTAATTAGGAAATAAACGTTGGTTTCTAATTTAAAAGTCGATCGTAATGTACGATCATATATCGTACCGTACGACTGATAGAGACGATTTCATTCGTCCCATCGATCGTACCAGACGAAACCAAGGTTTTTTGTTCTGTTCGTCCTGGACGATATTTATATCGTACAGGATGATATCCTGAAATGAACTAATCGTACTGTACTACTAGTGGAGTGCTGGACGACCGATAGAGATGATTTTATTCATCCCATCGATCGTACCAGACGAAACCAAGAATTTTTGTTCTATTCGTCCTGGACGATATTTGTATCGTACAGGACGATATCCTGAAACACACTAATCATACTGTACGACTGAAGGAGTGCTGGACGACTGGCAGAGACGAATTCTTTCATCCCAGGGATCATCCCACAGATCATCCTATACGAACAGTACGAATCAACAGTATCATCCTGTATAATATACATATCGTACAGTATGATATGTATAAACTTTGATAAATGTTCGTCTGTACTCATACTGGACGGAGCTATAATTGAACTGATCATACTGTACGATTATAGATCGTACTTTACGAACAGAAACGCAAAAGTTAAAACTTTTAGGGTTTTTTGAAGCCTGATATAAAAATAACTTAAAATTTTTTTTAGAGGGTTGTTGATCTATCCTCTTGCTGTGAGAGGCTTTGAGGGAAGAAGGAGATTCGTGAAGGAGAAGTTTTTCCTCGGAGAGATCCAGGGCTTACGAGAGGAAGGTGAAGGTGAGCTTGAGCGTGAGGGAGAAGCAGTGTGAGGGGATCACACGGTGGCTCCAAGCTAGCTGCATGATTTGCTCCTCTTGTGGCTTTGGCGAGTCTCGGGAAAGTTCTCGAGGGAAGAGTCACTTCAAGATTGACATCGCCAAGGTACTCTGCCATCTCCAGGAGGGAGAAAAAGGAGAAGGTCCGCTGCCATCACCAGGAGGGTGACATAGCGTTTGGTATTCCGCCGCACCGAGGGAGGTGAAAGTGAGTATTATGAAGGCTTCTCCGCCTTGTTGTGGGAGTAAAAGGAGAGTCAACTTTTACTAGTGCAAATCCTGGAGTAGTGGACTCCGGGGAGTGGACGTAGGTCAAGTGACCGAACCACTATAAAAATCTCTGGTGTGTTTTTTCCATTTTACCGTACTTTACTTTTCATGCTCTTCGTTAGTACGTTAAATTGCTTGGTGAAAAATTATAATTTGAATCTTGTATTGTGAAAGTTAAAATTGAATTACCAATATCGTTGTTGTGATCGTTGTACTTGCTTCCGCACGTTATTCGTTAAGTTATCCTTTAAAAATAAAAAAAATAGAACTCTTGTTTAGGGTTGAATTTTTAAAATACCAATTAACCCCCCCTCTTGGCGCATCTCGTACTTTCAAGTGGTATCAGAGCGGGGTTTCAAAATAGTGTTTTAGAAAACCTAGAAACGTAGGATCCATGGCTCAATTTGGTAACCATAACACTGCGGAGGGTTATTCTATAACTCGTCCACCTTTATTTGATAATATACCGTTTGATTTCTGGAAAATACGCATGTCTACATTTTTACAGTCTCTAGACTATCGCATGTGGATGTTAGTCCAAGAAGGTTATTCTGCACCATTTCGTATATTGAATGGAATTAAAACTGAACTATCATTTAATGAATGGAGCATTAAGGATAGAGAACTTACACAGCTAAATGCTAAATGTCTAAATTATTTCTTTTGTGCATTGAAATTAGAAGACTATATACGAGTATCAACTTGTACTACTGGTAAGCAAATTTGGGACAAACTGTGTATCACGTACGAAGGAACTAGTGAGGTCAAACAATCTTGGTTGAACATACTGCTACATGATTATGAACTATTCCACATAAAACCTAGTGAAACTATATCTGACATGTACACTCGATTCACCCAGATTGTAAAATCTCTGTATGCTTTAGGGAGAGAGTTGTCTAACTCGAAAAAAGTAAACAAAATACTGCGATGTTTGCCTAGCTCATATGATGCTAAAATCACTGCAATAACTGAGTCAAAAGACCTGAACGTTTATTCTATTGATAATTTACTTGGGTCACTCATTGCCTACGAGCAAGGAGTGAGTCAACGACAAAGTGATGCAGGTGAAAAGAAG
The DNA here is from genome assembly GCA_019925795.1 of Dendrobium chrysotoxum. Taxonomy (NCBI): domain Eukaryota; kingdom Viridiplantae; phylum Streptophyta; class Magnoliopsida; order Asparagales; family Orchidaceae; genus Dendrobium; species Dendrobium chrysotoxum. Next base: position 20,704,295 of record CM034304.1, on the reverse strand, counting down.
AAGGAGCGAACGGTGGCTTTAAAAGCAAACAATTCTGAAAGTGACAGCTCAGCAGCGGAGGAAGATGACGACATCACCTTGATGACTCGTCAGCTCAAAATTTTTTTGAAAAGAAAGCAGCGCCGTCATCAAAGTAATTGGAACAAAGGTAAAAGCTTAAAGCATACTAAAGTTGCATCTGACACAATTTGCTTTGAGTGCAGGAAACCCGGTCATCTCCGAGCTGATTGCCCCAACATCAAGACTCATCAAACCAAGGAAAAGGGTGAGGAAAGATCAAAGTTCAAGAAGGGCAAATTTAAGACACAAAAAGCATTTTGGGCCAACTCTGCCTCAGAATCATCAGAAGAAGAAGCAGAGGAGGAGGTAACGAATATGTGTCTTATGACTAATGATAATCTTGATCAATCAGATCAAGATGAGGTATGTAAACTGTCTTATGATGAACTGCTTATTATTTCTGAAAAAATCCATGACTCGTATAGAAAGTTAAAGAAAAAGCATGTTAGTCTTAATACTTAGTTTAGTACTTTACAAAAGGAGCATGCTAGTGTAGTAAAGAATTTTTTTGACTTGGATAAAGATCATATGTCTTTGCTTGATGAATATGATGCATTAAATAAGAAGCATATTGAGTTAACCACTGCACACGATACCTTGAAATCATCACATGTTGAATTAGAGAATGCATTTAAGGAACTAGAAGAACTAGCAGGGGAACTTAGTAGTAGTGAGCATACATTGAGATTTGAATATGCAAGTCTTAACCAAGAGAACAAATTTTTAAATGAAAAACTTTATGCATTCGAAAATAATAAAAAACCTCCCACGTTTGCTGAGTTTTTTCAGCCTCCACCATGTGAATCATCCCATTCGAAACCAGCACGGCATGCATCATCCAAACCCAGGAATAGGCACTACCACCCTCGTAGACTAGTGAACCCATTTCCCGGTGTTAGATATTATTCTTGTGGCATACTAGGTCACATAGCCCGCACGTGCACAATTCACTATAGGACACATCTAGTGTGGAGACCTAAATCGCATTCATCACAGCATAACATGCATACATTTCATTCATATAAGTATAGGGAGGAACCCAAACTCACTTGGGTTCCCAAAGCTAATCCGTGATTGACATTATAGGGATGCTCTCATAAAAGACCTAGTGAGAGCATGTGGTACCTGGACAGTGGCTGCTCGAGACATATGACTGGAGACATGAAGCAGTTCGTGACACTGGAGGCCAGGTCAGGAGACAAGGTAACTTTGGGAGACAACACTACCAGGAAAGTGGTGTGCACAGGTATCATTGGAAACACTAAGAATTTGATTATTGAGAACGTACTTTTAGTTGATGGTTTAAAGCATAATCTTTTAAGTATAAGTCAACTATGTGACAAGGACTTTGACATAAAATTTTTGTCTAATAAATGCATGATTAGCTTAAATGATTCACTTGTGTTAGAAGGAAAACGCATAAAGAATGTTTACATGTTAGATTGAAACTGCATTGAAACTTCAAACTCTTTATGTCTGAAAATAATAGCGGATGACTCTTGGTTATGGCATAGGAGACTATGCCATGCTAGTATGAAAAGACTTAGGAACATCACCCAGAAAGACTTAGTTAGAGGCATACCAAAGTTAGACTTTACTAAGGATCATCTTTGTGATTCTTGCCAATTAGGAAAAAAGTTAAATCTTTATTTCATGCAATCAAGAATATCAACACCACTAGGCCACTAGAAACTCTCCACATGGACCTGTTAGTATAGCCAGCCTAGGAGGGAAGTTGTATGGGTTTATAATAGTGGATGACTACTCTAGGTTTACTTGGGTGAAATTCCTAGCTCATAAGAGTGAGTCATTTGAAGAGTTTAGAATTTTCTCCACTTGGATTCAAAGGAAATTAGGATGTGTAATTTCAACAATTCATAGTGATCACGGTGGGGAGTTTGAGAATGATAAATTTGAATCATTTTGTAAAGATGTTGGAATAGAACATAATTTCTCTGCTCCTAGAACTCCTCAGCAAAATGGAATAGCAGAAAGGAAGAATAGAACTTTAGTTGAAGCTGCTAGGGCTATGTTAGTTGAATACACTCTTCCTATATATTTTTGGGCAGAAGCAGTGAATACCGCGTGCTATGTGTTAAATAGGGTAAATGTTAGATCTAAACTTAATAAGACACCCTATGAGTTGCTTAAGGGTAGGACACCCAATCTTTCACACTTACACGTTTTCGGTTGCAAATGCTACATCCTAATCAATGGCAAGTCACCCTTAGGAAAGTTCGATCCTAAATCTGATGAAGGGGTTTTCCTAGGCTACTCATATGTAGGTAAAGCCTATAGAATATTCAATAAGAGAACCCTAGTAGTAGAAGAGTCCACCCATGTGGTATTTGATGAATCCAATAAGACCTCTGAATCTAATCATGAAGAAGAAGAAGTTGAGGTTATAAGGGGAGTAGAAACCATTACCATAGAGACTAGAGCGGAACCTCAGGAACATCTGCCTAAAGGTTAGAAATTTTCTTCTAGTCATCCTAGAGAGCTGATCTTAGGAGACCCATCAGATGGGGTAAAAACTAGGCATGGACTTAGGAAAGAGGTTAGTCATTCTGCATTCATATCTATGATTGAACCCATGAGTATAGATCAAGCATTAGGAGATGAATTTTGGATCCTAGCAATGCAAGAAGAGTTGAACCAATTCGTTAGGAATGATGTATGGGAATTAGTCAAAAGACCTAAAGAACAAAGTGTGGTTGGAACTAAATGGGTCTTTAAAAATAAGATGAATGACTCTGGAATAGTAGTAAGAAACAAGGCTAGGTTAGTAGCAAAGGGGTATAACCAAATTAAAGGAATAGATTTTGAAGAAACCTTTGCTCCGGTAGCTAGACTAGAAGCCATAAGGGTACTGTTAGCCTTTGCTTGTTTTAGGGATTTTAAGCTGTATCAAATGGATGTTAAGAGTACTTTCCTGAACGGGATAATCAAGGAAGATGTTTATGTGGAGCAACCTCCGGGGTTTGAAAACTCACAATTTTTCCAAACCACGTGTTCAAACTTAAAAAGGCACTATACGGGTTAAAACAAGCACCTAGAGCCTGGTATGAAAGACTTAGTATGTTCCTACTGGATAGAGGCTTTGTTAAGGGTTGTGTGGACACCACCTTATTCTTGAAGAAGGTAGGAGTTGAGGTACTCATTGTTCAGATTTATGTAGATGACATCTTATTCGGATCGACAGAGAAAAGCTTATGTAATGAATTTTCAAAAATAATGAGTGATGAGTTTGAAATGAGTATGATGGGAGAACTTAGTTACTTCCTTGGATTTAGTGTAAAACAAACAGAAGGTGGAACATTCCTTAGCCAATCTAAGTACATCAATGGTATTTTGAAAAAATATGAAATGGATAATGCTAAGGCTATGAATACACCCATGAGCTCTAACATTCAATTGGATAAAGATCCCAGTGGGAAGTCTATAGATCAAAAGAGGTATAGGGGAATAATTGGATCGCTTCTCTACCTGACTGCCAGTAGACCAGACATAATGTTTAGTGTGTGTCTCTGTGCCCGCTTTCAAGCTGACCCGAAAGAATCTCACATGACTGCTGTCAAAAGAATTCTTAGATATCTACTAGGCACCCCGAACTTAGGAATTTGGTATCCTAGACACATCACTACTTTTGAAATCTTAGGGTACTCAGATTCAGACTTTGCAGGATGTAGGGTAGATAGAAAAAGCACTTCTGGTACTTATCAATTCATTGGACATTCGTTAGTTTCATGGTCCAGTAAAAAATAGAATTCTGTAGCCCTATCAACAGCTGAAGCAGAATATATAGCGGTAGGTAGCTGTGTTGCACAAGTCTTATGGTTAAAACAATAACTATTAGATCTAGGACTACCTGTATGAACCATTCCAATCATGTGTGACAACACTAGTGCTATTTGCATATCCAAAAATCCAATTTAACATTCACGAACAAAATATATAGACATTAGACATCATTTCATTAGAGATCACGTAGCCAAAGGAGATATTGAACTGCACCACGTTGCTACTGAAGATCAATTGGCTGACATTTTCACAAAACCATTAGATTATGACACATTTAACACTTTAAGAACAAAATTAGGTGTCATAGACATTCAAGCCTAAAATAAAAAAAAAATTGTGTTTGTTATGATTAGTCTGTTCAAAAACAAAAAATAATGAAAATATAATATAATAAGAAAAAAAAATGGTTTCCTGATCCTCTTACCATGCTGCTCATAACCCTTGAATTTCTCCGATAATCGTACTGTACGATCCAATATCGTACTGTACGATAATATGCAAATCACTCCAATCTCCCATTCACGGTCCAGATCTTTCATGTCTTATACCTATCGTACTGTACGATTCACCACTCGTACCGTACGATACACATTATTGGTCATCATACTGTATGAAATACCTATCGTACTGTACTATCCACGTGTCAAATGGATTAGGATGAATTTAAACTCGGCCGATACGAACATTATTGCCTATCGTACTGTACGAACACCTGTTCGTACAGTATGATTATTTTTGTCAAAGGTCGTTCAGACGACTCCTCGAGACGAACGCCTCACACTCACGTTCGTCCAGTACGATTCTGATCGTTCTGTACGATTTGACTCGCTTTTCTGAACGGTCGTCCAGACAACATTATTGCGCCTATCGTACTGTCCGATACTTAATCGTACTATATGATAGTTCACAAATCCTATAAAAAGGAGGGATTCTTTGACTAAACTCACTCACTCTCAATCACTCCAAATTTCCTCCTTTCTCAAATCCCTTATTCAACCATGTCTGGTGCCAGTAAGCGCGGCCGAATGGTCATCGGGAGCTCTTCCTCCTCTCGGCGTTTCGACGATCGCTTTCGCTCCGCTGCAGATGAGAAAGCATACATTAAAATCAAGAAAGCCAAAATCACTCCATCTCGCATGCTGAATCAAGCCGCTCTAAATTTCGAGGTGATGAACCTTTTCGCATCCACCACCCTTCAATTCCTTTTGACTCTTGCCTTTCCTTTTCACTCCGAACTTCTTTTTGAGTTTCTTGCCAATATTAGAATCGACCTAGAAAACACCACTTTCACTTCTTATGTCTGTAAACAGCATGTCGTTATCACCGTCAACGACATTGCTGCACACATTGGGCTGTCCACTGACGGCCCTCATCCTCAATCTATGATCTCACATGATTATGATTGGACATCAGTCAATATGACCCTTAGAGGTGTCCCTTCCAATCAACACCTGCCCCTTGTCTAAACCCTGAATCAGAATGCCCGCGTTATCTAGCATGTCCTTCGCACGTCCATTATACCCAAAGCTGGAGACCGCATCCACATTACTCCACTACTTTTTGTCGTCACATATCTAATCATGTCTGGAACAAAATTCAATGAAGCCCAAATGGTTTTTCAGTATATCCATACCCTGTCTACCTACCGATATCCCGATGCCCGCTGCAACCTGAACCTTGCTTTAGGGCATGTTATAGGATACATCTTAGATGCCAAGTACCAACTTCATTATCCGCTACCTCCAGATCATCTTCCTATCTTCTACTCGAATGCCTCTTTTCGTATCTTGTTCCATCGGGGGGCCGCTCACGCCGATCCCGAGTTTGATGATGAAGAGGCTGCTGCTCCTGCTGATGCCCCTCCACCACCACCAATCCACCCACCTGGTCTTGCTCCTCCCGACTACCCTCACGATGACATTATTCAACGCCTTGATCGCCTGAAGACTAAGTTGGATTCCCACATTGCTCAGCAACATCAGGAACATGAAACTGATATGAAATGGTTTAGGGAGCGCTTCACCTCCATCGATCACCAGTTTGCATCCCTCAATCAGTACCACCAACTATTTCCACAACCTCCACCACCACCTCCGGATCAGGATCCAGAATTTTGAGCTATTGTAGTTATTTATATTTTTTTTATTTCTTCTCATTGTAGTTGTTTCCTTATTCTTCCCTTTTTGGTGCTATCAAAAGGGGGAGACGTTTCTGTGTTCTGTGTTGTTCTGTTTTTGCTTACTATTAATGATATTGGTTGTTTATGTTTACTCTTGTATTTTCACTACATATTTTTCTCTCTTGTTGTGTTTTTTTTTCTATATGTTATAATAAAAAAAAAATATTTCTTCTCCTCCTATTTAAAAATTAATAAGTTATTCTTCTAAGGGGGAGCTAAGGAAGTCAGAACAACTGTGGCCATCAGAAAATATTATTTGACACCATCAAAAAGAGGGAGATTGTTGAAATCCAGGATCCCGAGCACTTAATTTTGATGGTGACAACTAATACTTACTGAATCCATATAGACTTCCTTTAGATTACAAATGCTTAATCCTTGTACATGAGCACTAACATTTCAGGTCAGATGCACACTGCTCAAGGTTACTAGAGACTCAAACCGGGTAGAATAGGATGTTGAAAAGTCTGTAATTTTTATTTCTTTATTTTTTTTCTTGAGTCTGCCACAGAAGCATGCATGTGAAAGGAGCAACCATGCACACACACAAGGGGAGAATTATTTTAAATGTTTAAAATTTTTTTTAAGAATATCATACTGTATAATTTAATATCATACTGTACGATTAATTAATAATACTTAGGATAACGGCTAATTTTCAGATGATTAAATTTATAAACTAATCGTACTGTACGATACCTATCATATTGTACGATAAGATACAATTGAGAAACCCTAACTGCCAGAATAAGTTTGGTAAGTTCTTAATTTTGATTTCCTGAACTGATCGTACTGTACGATTCTTATCGTACTGTACGATTAATTGAATACTTACCAAAATTATCTCCCTAATCAGGAAATAAACGTTGGTTTCAAATTTAAAAGTTGATCGTACTGTATGATCATATATCGTACCGTACGACTGATAGAGACGATTTCATTCATCCCATCAATCGTACCAGACGAAACCAAGGTTTTTTGTTCTGTTCGTCCTGGACGATATTCATATCGTACAGGATGATATCCTGAAATGAACTAATCGTACTGTACGACTAGTGGAGTGCTGGATGACCGACAGAGACGATTTCATTCATCCCATCGATCGTACCAGACAAAACCAAGAATTTTTGTTCTATTCATCCTGGACAATATTCGTATCATACAGGACAATATCCTGAAACACACTAATCGTACTGTTCGACTAAAGGAGTGCTGAACGACTGGTAGAGATGAATTCTTTCATCCTAGGGATCGTCCCACAGATCGTCCTGTACGAACAGTACGAATCAACAGTATCGTCCTATACGATATACATATCGTACAGTACGATATGTATAAACTTTGATAAATGTTGGTCTGCACTCGTACTGGACGGAGCTGTAATTGAACTGATCGTACTGTACGATTATAGATCATACTGTACGAACAGAAACATAAAAGTTGAAACTTTTAGGGTTTTCTGAAGCCTGATATAAAAACAACTTAAATTTTTTTTTAGAGGGTTATTGATCTATCCTCTTGCTGTGAGAGGCTTTGAGGGAAGAAGGAGATTCGTGAAGGAGAAGTTTTTCCTCGGAGAGATCCAGGGCTTGCGAGAGGAAGGTGAAGGTGAGCTTGAGCGTGAGGGAGAAGTAGTGTGAGGGGATCACACGGTGGCTCCAAGCTAGCTGCATGCTCTGCTCCTCTTGTGGCTTTGGGGAGTCTCGGGAAAGTTCTCGAGGGAAGAGTCACTTCAAGATCGATATCGCCAAGGTACTCTGCCATCTCCAGGAGGGAGAAAAAGGATAAGGTCCGCTGCCGTCACTAGGAGGGTCACATAGCGTTTGGTATTCTGCCGCACCGAGGGAGGTGAAAGTGAGTATTATAAAGGCTTCTCCGCCTTGCTGTGGGAGCAAAAGGAGAGTCAACTTTTACTAGTGCAAATCCCGGAGTAGAGGACTCCGGGGAGTGGACGTAGGTCAAGTGACCGAACCACTATAAAAATCTCTGGTGTGTTTTTTCCATTTTATCGTACTTTACTTTTCATGCTCTTCGTTAGTATGTTAAATTGCTTGGTGAAAAATTATGATTTGAATCTTGTATTGTGAAAGTTAAAATTGAATTACCAATATCGTTGTTGTGATCGTTGTACTTGATTCCGCATGTTATTCGTTGAGTTATCCTTTAAAAATACAAAAAAATAGAACTCTTGTTTAGGGTTGAATTTTTAAAATATCAATTCACCCCCCCTCTTGGCGCATCTCGTACTTTCAAAATTGAGTGAGTAATAAATGTGAATTTGGCATAACTAAACATCAATGTGATGTTAATCTTACTATATTATTAAATAGTGTACATTCATAACTTTTTTATTATGTAAAATAATTATATTATATTGGATCATATTGTACTATATAATCAATATATACTTCTCCAAAAAACCCTAAAACTATTGGAGGATTAAAAGATTGTTGAAGAGTGCTTTGAGTGAAAAATCCCTTGAGAGCATGTGCACCCAATGTTATTTTTATTCAATCTCAAATCATTCATAATTTTATTATTATTTATGGAGAGTTCTTATTTCATATATTTTGTAATATATTACAGAGATCTCAAACTTTATGTTACAAGATGTTATGGATTATTTAGGCTAGAGTAGTGATCTTCTCACTTGAAGTAGAAGAAGGAGTAGAGTTTCTTAACTACCCATTAAGGTGAGGGGTTTCTCTACCATGTGGTGGCCAAAAGGCAGGGAGGTGAAGGTTGTAATACATGGACATAGGAGCAAATGCCAAACCATATACAAATTAATTAGTGGTTTTTTTCTAATTATTTTCTTATCATTACTATATGATTTGTTTGAACCCCTGCTCTATTGACAATATCGTTGATCTATTGAATTGCATGAGATGTTTTATAGAGAGAGATTGGAGAGACATAGAGAGAGATCATTTGGGAGAGTCCAAAAGATTTGAAAGAGAGATTTATGAAGGTTGTATAACTTAGTCTATATTCTTTAATCCTCTATTTTTTGTAAATGCTCTTGGGGAAGGGATATGGAGATTCTTAGGGTGGAGGCTCAAGATCTAGCCTGGGAGGCTAGGGTTGAAGGCTTTTTGAGAGGAGAAGTAGTGTAAATATTTCTCCATTACGTTATGAAGGAGAGAGGCTTCTCTACCTCATTTGGAACAAAAGGAGATGTTCGTGTGTCATGGCCTACGATCTAATTTGGATGAATTACCAATTTAAAATCTTATAATCATCTAGCAGAGCCACTAATAATCATCCATATAAAAAAATAATAAGCATAACAGAAGTTATCTTTCATTTTTCATACTCTTAAAACATGTATATTTCATTTCATCTTCAAAAAATCATTTACATTAGACATGAATATATCTTTCCAATCAATCTATCTTACTACATTCATGGCTACAAAAATAAACAACAAAATAAAAGAAATACCAAACTTTAGAATTTGATATGTCACATTCCACCGGATCCTTATCCATCTCTGAAATCATGAAAAATTACAAAACGAGCAGAAGCTTAGTAGGTCACCAAAACCAACCACTCTACCAAAGAACAAAAATTAGAACAATATGCATGTAATCATTCAAATCATTAATAGAGCATGATTATCATAAAATTATGTGCATAAGAACATATCAACAAGAGTAATAATGGTTAGTATGAACATAATCAATCAATACGACAAAAGTATACAAGTGTGTAGTAATCATCGACTTAGTTCTATCCACTATATGGAAAGGGCTATAGGAAGGCTATCATGGAATCATTAAAAGCAATGCAATTATATCTTAATTCTAATAGTTATCAATGCAGGTCAGCATTATGAATATCCTTTGTATTTCTTATCAAGTTATTTATGCAGTATGTACCAATCTGAAGTATCAAGTGTATCATGTATCTATATCTATATCTATATCAATGTCATTATGCATCATGTTTATGTATCATATCATGTATCATATAGCTCATGTATTATATAACTTATGCATATTCATATTATTTTAATTCATTGATTGACACACTTCACCCTGTGGGCTATAATTGATACTATGCAAGTTCACGTATTGCGTCAAGTAATATCAAAATGGGTTGTATCATTCCCATGAGGATTAGAACAATATTAATACCAATTTCGTACTACTTTTACTAGTTGCTAGATTTATCTTATCACATGGATTAGGAAGTTTGTACTTACTGAAAGTAAACTACCATTAATTAACTAGGATGAAATTCTATGTTCAATTATTTCTAAACTTATGACAGATAAGAATTTGTGTGTAGATAGTTAGGTCTATCCTGATAGGTGTTGTGAATCAGAGCTTATTTGACTCATGATCTTTATCAAGTTTATCAATCTTTAGCAAAGCCTAACTTTACTATAGTTATACTATCCTTAACAATGCCAAAGTCCTACCTAACATAAGTTTATGCCTAGAAGTTCTTCATTATAGTATCCCTAATTGTTCAACTACTACTTCGTTGAGGATCTATATCACACTAAATTTTAAATTTGTGCATGGATTATACATTAAGTGAAGCTTAGAGTAACTAGAAATAACATTAAATAAATGTTAAGCATTTAGACCCATTCTATATAACACATGCGTTCTTATTATATTATAAGCCCAAAAATTGATTTAACCTAACATTATAATTAATATGAACATGAAAAGATTCATTATAAAGATAAATTAAATAAAAGTGTAGAGTTGTATGAATAGATAGAGCCAAATTTCTCTTATAATAATAGATAAATACACTCCTTATCCTCTAATCCTTTTCTCCTTACTTACACTCACACTCCTACTAGGAATAAGTAAAGGAGATAAAAATGGCTAGCCCTCATTAATAATTTAGCTATGTTATTTATATAAAAAAATAATAACTGAATCTAGCGCCTTGGCACTCAAAGTAGTAGCATTGCAATGCTCTATAAATGAACTATCATTGAAGTGTCGATGAAGTACTCCACTATGGTGCTCTAAGTTAATCGATGTGTTATTTCCTAAGAGTAATTGAATTAACTGCTCCATCATGGTGCTCTGGCAATTTGGCATTGTGGAACTCTAATTAATGCTGCAGTGTTATGGCTATATGGCGTTGTGATGCTTGGATGGTGATGCAATGTTGAGCACCCTTAAGTTGTGGCACTCTTCTCTCTATTCTTTAGGTTAGAATTTGGCCTTCAATGCTATTGTACTCCAATGTCCATCACTATAACATTGGGTATTTTCTTAGTTTCCTAAATTTTCTTTGAATTTTCCTGCATAAAATCATAACATGAGGCAATTTTAAAGCAAAAAAGGATAGCTTAAAACATAACAATTTTAAACTAACAAAATCCTCTAAAATTAAATTATTACTTTTCCTTAAGGTATCCATATGCACTTCAATTCATAGATTATTTTACTCGAATGTAAGCTTTTGGATCTGTAAATTTAAGAAAATATTAACTTAATGGATTAAATAGTAGCATTCAATGGTTAATAACGCCATTAATATATTTTGTAATAGCCCAATATTTCTTCTCCACTAATATTCCATTTAAATCCAACTCCTAAATGTGTTTGTAAATATTTTGACTATCTTACCTAAGTTTAATGATCTTGGGTTCTAGGAGAAGTTCATATTTATTTAAATTTCTAGTCATAATATAAGTTTCCTTATGTACCATAACTCACACAATTTCCCTTAAGTTAATTTCTCCTTAATCCCTTTAGTTGGAGTTAGACTTTCAGGTACAAATTTTTGATATTTTAATACAACTTTTCACTTTGGTTTTAATTTTCTTTTCAATATTTTCATTTCTTATTTTCTTTGCTCCTTTTTTTTCCTTTCTTTTAATATTTTTGCTAAGTACTACTTTAATGATTTTGAATACACTATTTTTCTCTCCCTCTTATGTGACCTAAGTAACTACAAATTAAGGTTCATCAAAGATCTTATGATTCCATAAGTATGTGCTTATACTAAGCCTTTAAATTAATATAAATAAGTCATTATAACTAAGCATTTAACTAATTAATCCTAAGATAAGTATTTAAGTGCTAAAGTGCTTTTTAGGAGTCTTCTTTACTAGGAAGTGCTAGTTTTAATGAAATTATTAGTTATTATATAGGTTACTTAGTTTTGTTATTTTCCACTTTTGTGCATTGTTAATCACCTTAAGTTATTATTTTTTTTATTGATAAAATTCCAAAATTTACATTCCAAGAAAATATTAATATTCAAAAGTGTATTAATAAATATTTGAAAATAAATAATAAAATTAAGCTTGTAAGATATTACTGAATAGAATTTCTTTGATTTTTTCCCTCAAACTTATATTTAAATAAAAAAAATATTAAATAAAAGTAAAAATATAAAATATAAAACAAAAATAAAAAGAATCCTTTTTTACTCCTATTCATCTTGTACCTCGCCTTCTTCTTCTTCTAGTAATGCTATACCAGACTGCTTGTAAGATTCATAGCTAGGGCTGCAAAGAAAAATGTTCTCTTAGGGTCTTAAAATAGTTGGTAGTTCCTGAACATGGCAACCAATTCCTCATTAAAAGTAGAAGCGTACTGGTAATGCTTCTATTGCAAGTCTATCATAGAATTCATCCGGCTTGCTACTCATCCTTCGCTATTACTACCCACTTTCATTAGGAGAACTTTGGATCCAAGCAACTTGATCCCTGGGATTGATAATATGATCTTGTAAGGTATAGGGGATCTAGGTTTAGGTTGTACAGGCTGGTTGGGTTAAGTAGAACTCTCTCAAAGTTTCCTAACAGTAATTTAAAAGGACTGGATTTATTTTTAGTAAGTGTAGTGCTAACCTAATTTTTGCATGAGGTCATCATGATCTACATATCCCTAGTTTACATTCAATCACCCTTTACAATCAACACTTCAATCAATCTACATTTCAATCAACTCTGTAATCAACCTTCAATGAGCTTTAATCATACAACCAATATTTAGTCAACCTACAATCCTTCAGATTACAATCAATTGATGCATAATCATTGATTACAATCATTGAACCTCAATCACCTAGACAATTACAACCTTGCACTATAATTAGGTGGCCCAGTACACTGCCTTATATAATGCACTGACTCATTGACCTCAGGCATCATTGGGATCCTGAGCCAGTGAATAATCAATTTTATCTAACTAGGCTAGCTCAATCTAGCCCAATTAATCATTAAGTCAATCAACAACAATTGAACTCCAAATCAACTTTGATCTTTACCAAACTATTCTAAACACTATTCCTATAAATTGGACTTGATGAGTCACCCTAGTCTAGTTAATAGTTAACTCAGTCAATTGAGCTTAATTTGGGTCAAATTTGACCAATTTGGGTCATATCAGCACAAGCATTTCAATTAAGTTTCTTATCTAAAACAAGTTTATTTTGTGACTCAAATGCTTTCCAACTCTTCATGAGTCAAGTCATGGTTAATTTGACTTGGTAAAACTTATGAGCATGGTCAAACCTTTACATTTAATTTACACTACATTCAAACTCTCAAACCCTATGTCCAAACCATGTTATTCCTCCCAAATATGATACAAAATCTTCCTCAAGCTCGCCTAGTCAACACAACTTAGTTGACTGGTCAAACAGTAAACTCAAGCTAATAAATAACCTCACTATAGTCAACACTTCATTCAAATACTTTAGGCTTTGCTACAAACACTTTTTTCTTCATTCCAATATTATTTAAAACTCTTCCCAAATCCAACATACCACATTGATCTATTGACTGGTTAAAATAATCAGCAAAAAGCTTAAATAAATCCCATTAGGTCAAACTACCTCAAGCTTATATTTCCCTCCATACTAAACTTCTCAAGTGGCTTAATCATATTCTAGGACTTTACTAAAGTCCCCCTAAGCCTAGCTCAGCCATTGGTTTAGTCCTAAACAAGCCTGAGTTGTCACCTCTATATAAAATAACTCCAAGTCATTTTCACATGCTCTAACCACTCCCTCTGTTGTGTAACAAATTGGGATAGCAATAAGGCATCTAAGCACTGCATTTGAGGCATCCTGACCGTCCAAGTGTGCTCCAACAGTTGAATTGGGCAAGACCTCTTGAAACCCTCAATTTTCAATAATAGGGCTCCAACTAACAACTTTGTAGATGACCTTTTATTTCAGTTTTCTCACTCGGAGTTTTTAATATATTCTCATGGTGATTTTTTTATACTTGGAGCTCACCAAATTTGAGATCGATGAAGAACCAAAAGGTTATCCATCTAAATTGATCCAATTCTTCAAATAACTATCCTCAGAGCTCAAACTCATCACCAAAGTTGTTGAGGAGCTTTTGATGAAAAAAATGAGCTATGATACATCCTCTGAGATCAACTGTGTGAAGGTATTCTCTTAACCCTAGAGTTTTACCTAGGTTTCTAAATAGGTTTTTAAGGATAGAATAAAAAGCTCTGTAAACACTTTCCCACTGTTGTTTTAGTGATCTGTCCTTTATATCTAAAATATTATGCCATTTAAACAATTATAAAACAAGTTTAAATAAAATTTTGAAACATAGTTTTAGCTGTCTGGTTGGAGAAGATGATCCTAGGGCCATCCAATCTGTTCAAATCACACTAATGTTGGTGTGTTCTATCAAACCAACATAATGGTTAAGCAAACAAGACTTCATCTATCTCAGTCTTACCCGCCTATTTCAAACCACATGAATCAGACAGCTCCGTGCTCCATCCAACATGGTTAAATATTCAACTTCATGTTGTGTCGTGGTTGAATGGGATGTCATCGCATGTAAAGAGAAGTGCACAAACATTGCCTCCATCCTAGCTGGCCTGATCCCCTTCAGAAGCAAGTAAAGCGCTGCTGCCAGCTTTTATCTAATAAAATTATTTTTAAATATAAATAAACTTTAAAAAATTGCTATAAATAAAATACTCAACCATTTCTTACAAATAATCCCTCATTATCTTCAGAATAAAATTTCTTATCTTTAAAAATTTAATATTAGAGTTTTGTGATTATTATTTAGGGAATAATTCTAGTTATATACATTTTCAACTTTATTTAACTATTCCCTAAATAAATATCAAATAAAGCTAAAATTTAAATGGCTTAAATTAGATGATATTGAGAGCATCCACTAATTTTCTCAAGGGTGTTTGAGGATGGCCTTATTTATAGATGAATTTATAAGAATCTAGGTCATGATTTGACCTTGATCTTTATAAATTTGCTATTAATTCAATAATAATCCATTCTATGCATTAATACCTCAATAGAATGTGTAAACAAAGCTCTATCAATAAAAAAATTGCATTACTTGAGTTTTTTGAGTGGATAAAGAGTAATTAAATTATTATGGTTTTCCAAATTTTTATCAAATGCTCTTAATTGTATACACTATCTTGAGACAAATTTTGGCTGAGATAAATTAGGGAATGTTACTTATATTCCTTGATTTTTTAAGACAATTCAAATTCTGTTTCATTGGTTATTGAATTTGTAAGCCATTGGGTCATTATTGAACCCAAATATTTGGAAATTCATTACCTCTAATTTTTTTAGATTTAGTTCACTTGATTGTTGTGGTATTATTGTATGTGTATGTACAAGGGTTAGATACTTTGATTATAAATCATTTGAACATTAGTGACATTTAAGGATTATAATTAAGATTACGAACTAATTAGCTTAGAAAATTCTTAGGAAATCATACACATATCCAATTGGGATGAAACTTTAAACTAGTGAACTTAGACTTATTATACACCCTAGTAATTAATTCTACTTTCATTTGACATGAATTGACCTTAAAATAAAATTAATAAAAAATTAGCCTTTAATGCAAGGCCAAATCTTCCAAAATTCATAATAATTCAAATAATATTCACAAAAAATACAAAATCACTTTTAATCAACTCTAATTAGCATGTGAAATTATTAAAAAAAATACATATCTAAACTTGATTAAATTTTAATTAATAATTAATTAACTCTTAATTAAATATAAATTATATAAATTCATTAAAAATTAAATATAAATGAAATTAACTACAAATTTTTTGGTGTTGATCTATTGGTTAATATTGATCAATGACATCAATTTCATGATTATATGGATTAATTTAATTGTAATATTAAATAACCCAAGCTACATTAATAATGGACAATTTAATAATTCATTAAATAACCCATTTCATATATAATTAAATAAATATAATAAATACAGCTTAAATATACATGATTAATTAAAATGAAAATAAAATAAATTCAGAGATTAATAATTTGAATTTAAATAAAATTCATGAATAAAATTTAATAATAAGTCATTAATAATTAATTAAAAATTCAATAGTTCATTAAAAATTTCAAATAATTCGATAAAAATAAGAATAATTCAACAAAAATTAAAAAAAAAAAAACTAAATTATTTTGATAATTTATTTGATTTTTTTTAATTAAAAAAATTGTTAGTTAATATTAATTAAATAATAAGGCTTTTATGTTTAATGCCTAATTCCATTTGGAGGACATTTAAGCATTATATTCAAAGCTTTCAATGCACATGAAATAACCTAATAATCTCCTTATCTGATACATGACTCCTTTTAGGAAGGCATTCACATACTTGATTAGGAGATTTTAATAAGATTTAATAACTAATTAAGAGTTTCATGCACTATGCTAGCCTGCACTTATAGAAGGTATAGTTGTATAAAATTCATAACCCTTAACCAAATAACAATAAATTAATTGACCCAATTATGCATTATTCTGTAATCATTTATTTCTTTGTTAAGATATCTTGTATAGATCTATAAATAGGGATAGTTTTGTATCATAAAATTAAGTCTTTTCCCTCTCCAATTCTCTGAATTTAGCACAATCAATATCAAGAAAGCAAAAAAGTTTGATTTAACTATCATGCTTTCTCAATAAAAATACTAGACCCAACACCGTCTAGGGTAATTGCATATTCCCGCAAAGAAAAAAGTCAGATTTTCTTGTTGTTTGTAGAGCAACGCAAGATTGTTTAACAAGAAGACATCAAGGGGAATCAAGGGCGTGTCATGCTTTGACTTTCTGATTAACAAGCAGAAGTGGTTTGACATTACAAGCTGCCCAACTCATATGCAAGCCCAAGTGTAAATACAAAGCAAGTTTACTTGTATTACAAAGCAAGGTTGAAATTGAACAGTCAAGTATTGCAGAATTTTTTGTCCATAAGACAGCGTAAGTCTCAAGCCATTTTGAGGTATAAACATCAAAATTAAACAATAAATAAATTAAAAATATGGAATAATAAATAACACGTTAACATCAAATTAAGATATCAAATAAAGCCACAAAATGTCAAAGTAAGAACATAACATTAAATCTCTCACACTTTCAATTCAACATAAATAACTTGTCCAAGTCCTTAAGAGTATAATTTATGAATTCAAAAGTCTCCCCTATTTTTATCACTTTGTTAATCTTCATTAGAATCTCAATATAGTAAGTTACTTTCTTTTCTCCCTCATTCTTAATTGCAATTACAAGTGCAAGCGGGGTCAAGTAGAGTGCAACATGCAACTGGGAGGTGTGGACCCATGTGCTATTCTAGTTCTTAATTTCGTTTTTGTTTTTTTTTTTTAATGTTTAGATGCGGAGAAATAATAAAATATAATTTTTTTTGTGTATTAAATTTATAAATTAAAATTTTTAAATAATTTAAACCCTAATTTTTGAGACATATATCTCTTACAAATCGCACAAAGTGTACCTTGAGGCGCACCTCAAATCTATTGAGGCATACAACTCCTCAGACAACATAAGGCGTACGCCTTATGGTATTTATTTTTTCAAAATTGCTCTAAAGAAGGCCTTGAGTTAAACCTTTTACTGCACAATTTTAAATAAAGTTACAAAGTACTTATTGAAGAAGTTTTATAGAATGAAAATATTGAAAAATGACAAGTGTGAAAAGAGACCTACACAAATAAGTTTGTTGTGACTAAAATAATTAATTTTAGATAGCAAACCTTCTAATTAAAATCTTTAGAATAATGGATTATCAAGAGGAAAGTACAATTTTAGATTACAAGTTGTTACACTTTAGAATGCATTCAACTACCCACTCATAAATACCATAATCTTATTTTATAGATGTATTAAAGGCAATGGTCAAAAGAGTTAGTAAACAGTTTCAAGTTTCACTTTCAACTAGAGGAGATTAGGTAAACTAAAATCTAGGTAGTTTGGACATGCAGAGAAGATGGTAAAAATGGGGATGTAAAATTAATATCAAGGGTAGACCAAAGGTTACATGAATAGAAGTTGTGTAAAAAGATGGATTATTTAGTTTGCTAAAAAATAAATGCAAAATATTTCAAATGCAGTAGATCTAAAAAAATTTGGTGTTTGGTTTGATAAAAACGGAATGCATCGTAAATTTTAGATTAATTATTTTTTTACTCCTTAGTTCATTTTTAATGTATTCTATACTAGCATGTTTTCAATTGAATTCTAAAATACACTACAAGCTAACTGAATAATAATTGCTTGTTGCAGCAGCTGAAGCAGATGGTAGGAGAAGATGTGGATGGTTTTTGGAGCAAAGAAGAAACACGAACCCCCCTACTATGCAGGATGCCAAGGACCACCGGGTATTTAACTCTTCCCTTAAGTGCTCAATCTCTATTTTGTCGTTTAATTTATCATTCTCTATATGTTGGCATTTAAAATGTTTCCTATTTAGGACCTATCTAGGATCATTTAAGATGTTCAAAGAATTTCTTTGGGTTTAATTTTAGTGTACGGGTTGTTCAATCTATTATGTATGAATTAGGGATTCGTAGCTCTTTCCATTGATGGTATGTTCTGTAGGGATAATATTAATCATACTTTTCTTGATAAGATTAACTAATTAGCCTAGCTGCCAATCATATAACATGATAAAAAAGAAAGGTTATTCTAAACTACATAACACTAATTTAGCAAACATCTATTCGTAATATGCATCCTCATAAAAGGAAAAGCAGCAACAAGCATCTATTTATGCTTCCCCAACAATAATTCCATTTGAAAAACAAAATCCACATTTTAATTTTAGAATTTTGACATTTGAAAAACAAAACACACTTTTTAATTTAGAATTTTGCTCTGAATGTAAAAGGTAAAAAATAATACTTTATGAATGGAAAAATTAAACAATATTTGTATCCCTGCAGAACATACCATCAATGGAAAGAGCAACGAATCCCTAATTCATACAACATAGATTGACCAACTTGTACACTAAAAACCCAAAGAAATTCTTTGAAGATCTTCAATGCTCCAAGATAGGTCCTAAATAGGAAACATTTTAAAAGCCAACATATAAAGAATGATAAATTAAATGACAAAATAAAAATTGAGTGCTTAAGGGAAGAGTCAAATACCTTATAGGTGGCATCCTACATAGTAGGAGGGGGTTCATTTTTCTTCTTCACTCAAAAAACCCTCCTCATCTTCTTCTACGGTCTGCTTTAGCTGCCATGAAATGCAATTGAATGGATCCAAAAACACGGTGAGATGGAGAGGGAATCAAATTCGAGCAGAAATAACTTATAATTTTGGCCTTTTTTTTTTGAGGGAATGCAAAGAGCAAATTTTAATTAATACTAAATAGCAGGACCTAAGTGATAGCTCCCCTATCACAGTCCTCCTTTAACTAATACACAAAGTAAGGAGGAATATTATTACAACCAACGTCATCCCAAAAAAAATTCCTAGAAGAAGCTAAGTTAGCACAACAATCGGCTAACTTATTACATTTCCTATTTACAACTTGAATGACTACTTGACTAAACTCCTTAAGAAAGGAAAAATCTTTCCACTTGAAGAAAGGATCCTTGACATCATCATAATTCAGCATACTGTGAACATTTTTCATTACATTAACACAATCTCCTTCAATAATAATACCCTTCTTCTCAAACATCCATTCTTGCATAACCTTCTTAAAAGCCATAATAGAACGGAACTCAAGCTCACTAGGATCCCAATGTAAACAAGAGAACCCAAAAGCACATAGAAATCTTCCTTTAGAATCTCTTATCACTCCACCAATGCCTCCCTCGTAATTGCTTTTTAAAGAGGTGCCAATGTTGAGCTTGATCCACTTGGGTGGAGGAGGATGCCAAAAGTCTTTGGACAGCTTCACCAGCTGGTTGACATCCCAGGCTTCCGAATGGAATGATGCCGCAGCATAACAAACAGAGTAAGTAGCAGTTACCGTGGTGTTCACTTCCTTCTCCCCATGTTGTAGCTTATTCCTACTCTTCCAAGACAGATACACAGCTGAACAGTACAAGTTCCCTATAAAAGGGTTAGCTTCTGATAGCTGCGGCAATGACAGATTACAGCCTTCCAAATCAGAGAACATAGGGACCTTCAATCCCCATTTGTTCAGCAACTCCAAAACCTGGGTAATATACACACAATTACCTGCAATATGATCCAAAGTTTCAGCTGACAAACATCCTCTTGGACAGCCATTGTAGTCTTGCAATCTCCTATACATCAGGAACAAATTAGTAGGAATCGCATTAAGCAAGAGTCTCCACCAAAAGAACTCCATCCGTGGATGCAACTTCAGGCTTTTTTTCCAATCCCACCTGAAATCAGCAGCTTCATTTGAGTGTAGTTTTTCAGAAATCAATGCTGCAATGGTTCTGCCAGAGCTTTTAAGCATTAATTCCATTTGATCTCTTTGTGATTGAAAAATTGGAACAATAGATATAGTCTTTATGAGGCTTGGACCAAAATCCAATTTCAACTTGTCTTCATTCAATCTACCATCTTGAATGTATTTAGCAAGGCTTGTATCTGTTTCGATGGAGTCAGCCACAAACGTAGGCCAACGCTCTATACTTTTATCAAGAATCCAAACATCTCTAAGAGTGTCGACATTAGTACCATCCGAGATCTTCCATCTGATAATATTCTTCAAAAAAATAGCTCCATTCTTTAAATTCTTCCAAGTAGAGGAGTCATAGATTTTGCTTTGAGAATTCCAAATACCATCTCCATATTTTGCCTTCAAATTCCTATTTAGTAGTGATGAGGGATTGGAAAGAAAATTCCAAGCAAACTTTTCCCTTAGAGGTCCTAAAGCTTCTGATGCTGAAAGAACCCCTTGCCCTCCCATCTTCTTTGGACTACACAGTTTGTCCCAGGCCACATAAAGAAGGCCCTTTGTATTATTACTTTTTCCCCAAAGAAAGTCCCTACAGATTCTATCCAAATCATTCAACACTCCCTTAGGGACAAGAGAATGAGTGGATAAGAATGTATGAAGAGAAATCAATGAAGATTTGATGAGAAGGAGTTTACCAGGAAGAGAAATAAACTTGTTATTCCAAGCTTGAATACGGCTGCTAGCTTTTTCCAACAGATTTTGGAAATCTGATTGAACTAATCTCCTTGTTGTTAGCTTGACTCCAAGGTAGTTAAGCTCATTAACAATTTTGAAACCAAGAGTTCTGGCTAGGCACACAGCCTTCCTTCTTCCTACTGCATTTCCGAAAAGAACTGAGGACTTTTGAGCATTGATTCTTTGAACCGACCACTTTTTGTAATCCTTCAATAGCTTGTTAATTTTCTTGACATGTTTGAGGTTGGCAATAGAAAAAATAATTACATCATCAGCATATTGAAGATGCGAGATTTTGTCACCTTTAGGAGCCACTTTGATACCAATTTTTTCCCCCTTTGAGAGAATGCTTCGGAAAGCAATTGTGAACATAAGATGAAGAGGTAAGGGGACAATGGGCACCCTTGTCTAAACCCACATTCAGCTTTTATCCAAGGAGAGATGCTACCATTGATGAGAAGGGAGAATTTAGGATCTAGCACACACTGCATCAACAAGTTAGAAAACTTCTCAGGGAAACCATAACGATCTAAAACTTGCTTTAAGGTAGTCCAGCCCATACTATCATAGGCTTGTTCCATATCTACCTTGATAGCCATCAAACCTTTTTTATTTTTGGAAAGCCTGAATTTGTGGATTAGTTCTTGGGAAAGAAACACATGATCTGAAAGAGACCGACCTCTAACAAAGGCAGTTTGTTCTTCTGAAATAATCTTTGGGATTAGCCAAACAAGCCTATTCAATAACATTTTAGCCACAACTTTATAAATTGAAGAACATAAGATGATTGGTCTATATTTGGAAGGGAAACTAGGATTCTTGATTTTCGGAATTAAGACCACCAATGTTTCCTTCCATTCTTCACACATCACATTGGTATCAAAAAAAAAAAAAAGCAATAGCCTTCCAAACGTCTTCCTTAACAATTTGCCAATAGAATTTGATGAAAGAATAAGTAATTCCATCCTTACCTGGTGAAATGCTAGATTCCAAATGTTTGACCACCTCCTCTAGCTCTTCCTAGGAGAAGTCTGCTAACAGAATTCTCCTATCCTCCTGACTAAGAACATAAGAAGGATTCGACCATCCCTTTAGATCACAAGTCCTCCCTTTCCATTTTGCATTGAAGAACTCATAAAACACTTCTTCAACTTGTTTCTGTTCCTCTAACACATTCCCTTGGACATCTTTAATTTGATGAACAAAGTTGTTATTCCGTCTGTTGGATGCAAACGAATGAAAGTACTTGGAGTTATAGTCCCCTTCTTCTAGCCATTTGACCTTAGCCCTTTGCCTCCACCATGTATCAAGTCTACCAAGAGTAGAATTGAACTCCACTACTTTAGATTTAAGAACAGCAAGCTTGAGATCAGATAAATCACCTTTCTCGGCTTCTTCTCTTTGTAGTTCAGTAATTTCCATCTTCAGTCTCTTTTTCAATTCCTTTAGACTCACAAGCTTTGATTTGCTCCAAAACATTAAGGCCTTTAAAGCTCTCTTGAACTTAGTGTTAAGTACATGGGTAGCATTACCGCTATCTGCCTTCCTCCAAGAATTCTCCACAATCTTAAAAGAGGCAGGGTAGGAAGACCAAACTTCATCAAATTTCTGTACCTTGCTCCTCCGGAACCCAGAAGAAGAGATTTTAACCAACAGAGGGCAATGGTTCGACGCTATTCTAGCAAGATGACGCACCACTGCTGGTTGAATAACTTGTAAGGCCAAGGAGTTGAGGAGAACCCGATCTATCCTCTCTAAAATCCTTGCACCGCCACATTTATTATTACACCAAGTGAATTTGGGTCCAATTATCCCCACATCATGTAAATCACATCTATTCATAAACCCATTCATATCTTGTGGCCCTTGGGAAAATGAGAACTTTTTACCTCCTCTCTTCTCCTCTTGAGACAATACACAATTGAAGTCACCTCCCACAATAAAAGGTATTTTCAAGTTAGAGAAAGCTTCTAGACTTCTCCACAAATTCCTCCTCTCCTGAACATCTCTGCTGCCATATACCATTCCAATCAACCAAACTCCTCTAGAAGGAAGATTAAGTTCCCCCACTACCGTTTGAGAAGAAGAAAACTTCACTGAGAAAGACACCAAATCAGATCTCCAACAAATTATCATGCCACCTGATAAGCCTTCTGTAGGAAGCAAAAAGAAATCCCATCGAGGACCCAACATTTTCTTTAACTCAACCTTGTCAACACAAGCAATCTTAGTTTCTATTAGCCCAACAAAAAGAGCATCAAATTTATTCACCACTTCTTTTAAATAGCGGGAGGCTTCTTTTTTCCTTGCCCCCCTACAATTCCAAAAAATGATGGAAGCCATTAATTTTTAGAGAAGGGATTACTCCCACCTCTACCATTCTTTACCAAACTGCCTTTCCTTCTAGGAAGTGTGAGACTATCCTTGCTTAAATACCTTAACTCCTTTTGTAGCCTGAATTTCTTTCCTTTGGACTCATCTTCCAAAGGCTCTAAAATTTCAAATTTCCCACTTTCAGCGATTATTTCTCCTTCTTCTGGCTCAGCCAAAGTATTGGTAAGCTCATGTTCTTCATCAATACTATTCAGCACATTAAACTTATTCTCCACATCATTCAAATTGACGGTACTTCAATAGAAATAGACACAGCCTCACTTCTATTACCATTCTCAATGATTACAAGCTGATTTGAGCTAGCTGTATCACCTTTTTTTACTTCACCATTGTCTGAATGATTCACCGCCGGAATATCTTTCTTACCAGAAATTGGATTACTACTTGAAACCTGCTTGAACATTCCTTTCCTTCTTCTACTTCTGACATGGACCCAAGGTCCATAAGTAGGTTCAGAAATGGTTTCTTCAGCCGATTTCTCTTTGGTTGTGCCATCTTCTTTCCCCTGCACTTGAGCCACAACCTTTAATTACGAATTCTCCTTCCCCATACATTGATTAGCAAGGTGACCAACTTTCCCACAGTTGAAACAAAATGAGGAGACTTTTTCATATTCGACTTTTTAAAAAAACCTCCCACAAGACCCTTCCACCCAAACACCAGTAGGAAACGGTTTATTTAGATCCATTCTAACACAAACCCTTGCATATTCCCTTTTACTCCATTGGAACATGTTACCATCAATCCATAAGGGTGTTCCAATCATAGAGGCTATCCTTACCACAATATTCTCATCCCAACAAAGCAGCGGAAGGTGAGGCATCCTTACCCATATCAGAGATGATAATCCTTCAAAAGAAGTTGGAGAAAAATGGGGAGTCCATTTATCCATTCCAACAATGTGCCCATTAACGTACCAAGGGCCACCCTCTAAGACCTTGTCCACCTCTTCTAAGTTGTTAAAAGAGCAAAGCACCCACCCAAGACTGAGAACTGTTAGATGGAATTTTCCAAACTTTGCCCATTGTCCCCTTAATTCAGCAGCAATCAGATGATTTGGAATCTCTCTCCCAAAGACCTTGACCACAATGGAAAACTTAAGCTTCTCTGAGTTCGTTAAAACAATTTTTTCATCCAGTTTCACAGCCTTCTTATCTTCAGATAGATAAGACTCACCCAATGTAAAGTTAACTTTAATTTTGGCCTAGAACACGAAATCTAATCACAAAGGCATAACTTCAGTGAGTCAGTTGTGCATTTGATCCATGGTGATGAGTTTGGAATAAGAAATGTAAATTTTATGTGAAATATGCAGTATTTAAATATATATTAGAGAAATCATAAAATTTTAATATATTTATCTATATAATGCTTTTTTTAATTTAAAAAAAATCTATATAATTCTTTTTTACTTATGTATTTGTTTGAATCAAAACAAATCATATTTAACAAAAGGTGTATTTTATTTTAAATAAAATAATATTAGTTATATTTTTATATGATTTAAATATTTTAGTTTTATATAAATAAATATAAAAATTTAGGTATTAGATATATAAATATATAAAAACTTAACCTTCTATGTTATCCCAAATATCCCAATCCATTATCCCAAACCTAAATATAAAGACCCTATTATCCCAAACCTAAACTATCCCACTGATGAAACCTCTTCCTCAGATCAAAATACTCAACCCATGTCCCCCAAATCTCCTATTATTCCCCCTCAATAATAAATTTAACTCTTAGCAAACTAAAGTCCCTTGCTCTCAGCCTCCTCGACTAAATGGCTCAGATAAAATATCTCTAGAGGGCTTTCCTCAAGTCTTCTCTAATCCTTCCCTCAACCTACCACCCTCCAAAAAACCCACCACTCCCCCTCCTCCAAAAACCTCAAGAGCTAAATCTGCCAAAAAGGCAAAACCTTCCTCCTCAAAATCCTAATGAATCCTCACACCTTTGCTAGTTGGAATGTTAGAGAGTTTAATAGCCCTAGTAGAGTTCAAGCATGCAAAGATTTAATTAATGTTCATAAGTTGAAATTGTTTTGTGTTCTCGAAGCAAAAATTCAACCTTCTATGTTATCTGATCCTTGGTTTGTTAATTCCCATAAGATTTTTGAGAATGAGGAGAGCCGTAATAACTTTTGTTCCTCCTCTCTTCACCGAATTTGGGTAAAATGGGATCCATCTTGTGCCTTGTTTAACCCCACTATTCTTTCTCACCAAATTATTCATGGGTGCCTCTCCTTATGCTCCTCCACCTCCTTTTTCCTCTCTATCATTTATGCAGCCAACTCTCTTGAGGATAGGAGATTTCTCTAGGCTTAACTTAAAGAGTTGGCCAATAATATTTCCCAACCTTGGATTATTGTTGGCCATTTTAATAGTTGCAGGTATGAATCTGAAAAAGCAGCAACATTTAGTTATAGCCTAGCTGCTTAGGGGAATTGAATAATGCAATCTTTTATTGTGGGGTTAAAGGTCTTACTTTTGTTGGCTTTTTTTACACTTGGTTTAACCAACAAACTGATAACTCGATTCACATCAAGCTGGATAGATCATTGATTTAACTCAGCTTGGATGGATTTCTTTCCAAATGCTTACTACAAGGTAGATCCTCCACAGTGCTCTGATCAATCCCCTCTCATCATCATCCCCATGCCTATCTCTTATAAACCTCCTAGGTTTCTTTTTAAAAATTTCTTAACTAAATTGGATGGTTTCCAGGAAGCAGTTCTTGATGCCTTTGGAGATTTTTCTTCTAGTAGTCTAATTGCTTCATTATATTATTGCCTTCAAAGTCTAAAGCGTATACTTAAGGGGAAGAAGTGGAGCTCATATAACTATATTTCTTCTTCAATTGAGGAACTTAAAGCTAAGTAACATCTTTGCCTATCAGATCTTCAGAGGCATCCTTTAGATCACACTCTTAACTCCAACCTGAAATAAATTAGTGAGTTGCCCTCTTCTTTTCAAGCCTCCTAGGTCTCTTGGATGCTTCAGTGAGCAAAACTTAAATGGTTATCAAATGGAGAAGAGAACCTTGGTTTTCTCTATGCTAAAATTAGATCCTGAAAAAACCATAACATTATTAAAGGACATTTCTACCCCCCTCGGCCTCTTTACAACCTACCATGATATTGCTGAAGCTCTTATTATGCACTTTAATAACCTATTTAACACCCCCTCTCTGCCCTGTGCAGCTCAGTATATTTTTCACCCTGGGAATAGGGTTACTCAATAATTAGCTGACTTCCACGTAACCCCTTTTACTAATGATGATATTAAAGCAGTGGTTTTTTCT
This sequence comes from Dendrobium chrysotoxum, assembly GCA_019925795.1. Taxonomy (NCBI): domain Eukaryota; kingdom Viridiplantae; phylum Streptophyta; class Magnoliopsida; order Asparagales; family Orchidaceae; genus Dendrobium; species Dendrobium chrysotoxum. Next base: position 20,677,152 of record CM034304.1, on the reverse strand, counting down.
TTACCCTCCTCTTCCTCCCTAAGTCCAGATGGATTCATTGTTGAATTTTATAAACTCTCGTGGGATATTGTTGGGCTCAAAGTTTGTAATGCGATCAAAACTTCTTCAGCTCGAGTCATCTCCCAAGAGAGGTTAAGGCCACTACCATAACCTTAATCCATAAATGCTCCCATGCCTCAAACTTTTTTGACTACAGGCCAATATCCCTTTGTAATGTGTTCTACAAGATTGTGGCAAAGCTTCTAGCTAACAAATTAAAAAAGGTCTTACCCACTATCATTCGTGAAAGTCAAGATGGCTTTATTCTTAAGAGATGTTCTTATGACAACATTCTCCTTGCCTTTGAAATATTGAGAGAATTTAAATCCTTTAGAAATCTTTTTTTGTGCAAAACTAGATATTCAAAAAGCATTTGATTTAGTATCGAGGGATTTTCTTATTAATCGGATGAGGCAAAAAGGCATCCCCGAGAAGTTCTTGAGATGGATCAAGGGTTGCATAAATGGTGTTTATTTTTTCATTTGCTTTAATGGATCCCTTGAATGTTTTTTTAAATCCTCTTCTTGCCTTAAAAAAGGGTGCCCACTTTCCCTTCTATTATTTTGCATTGTCATGGACACTCTCTCATGTTGTCTTATGGATCCACATAATTCCTCCTTCAGTGGAATTAATTCAAATGGACATGAATTTAATCATCTGCTTTATGTAGATGATCTCTTGGTGTTTGGAGTTAGTTTGACTCAAAATGTTAAGAACTTCAAAAGCAAACTTGAGGTTTTTGCTGATGCTTCAGCCCTCCATATAAATCCCAATAGAAGCTCTACCATCTTCTCACCTCAATCTCCAAACCATTTGTATATCTATTCCATCCTTGCTATCTCTAACACTGCTTCTTCTCTCACTTATTTGGGGCTCCCTATTTTCTCTAAAAAATTAAACTCCTCTCACTTCTAACCACTGATGAGTAGGATGTATACTCTACTTGATGGTTGGAAAGTCAAGTTTTTATCTTTTATAGGTAAGATTCAGTTCCTCAAATTCACAACTTCCAACACTTTGGCTTATTGGATAAGAGGCTCTATTATTCCTAAAAGTTCATGTAAAGCCATCGAGAAACTTTGTTCTAGATTCTTATTTCAAGGCAATATTAGAAATAAAAAATGCACTTAATTACTTGGTATACTGCTTGTAAACATAAGATTGCTATGGGTCATGGAATGCCTACTATCAGCTCACTTTACCATAGCTTCACCTGTTCCTTATTATGGCATCTGCTATCCCATGATTCTAGCATTGCTACTTGGTTTAGAGGGAAATTTGTCTCACCTTGGAAACACCCTCCTTCTCGGGCTTCCAAACTTTGGAAACTCATTTGCTCCGTTGCTCTTAAGATTAAAGAAATATTTGCTTTTAGTATTACACCTCAAAGCAATATACCTATATATTGGGACCTATGGTGCAATGGAAAAGCTCTTTCAGAGCTTTTCAATCCACTGAGACTATCTCATTACCCTGTTAAAAACTTCATTCAGCATAGTTCCTGGGAGCTACCTAATTTTATTCTGATGTTAGCTCAAGAAGAAATTTTGTTAATCTATATTTCAGAGCAATCGACTGTTGTATGGGATGGCTCATCGAATCCTTCTCATCAAATTTTATTGGCCAATTATTACATGCACTTACCATTAGTATTATGGCTTAAATTCATTTGGCACAAATGCAACTCCATTCATTTCTCTTCTTATGCTTGAACGACAAGTATTGAGAAATTAAAAGCATCTAACTTATTAAGAGAAATATTGATATTCCACCGGAGTGTGTTTTTTTCTTCAATTCAATGGAATCTCATAAGGACTTATTTTTTGAATGTGACTTCTCATTTTTGGTAATTTTTGAATTACTTCCTCACCTGGGTTCATTTTAATGAAACCTACTTTGTTATAAATTTTGGAGCATTTTGAGATCTTGCGTGAATTCAACAATAAGGAAAAATAGTTTTATTATTTTGCTATTTGGTCCTTGGTTTATTTTCTTTGGAAAGAAAGAAAAAACCATCATTTCTCTGGTGCTTGGGTTACTTCTTCAACCCTCTGTGTCTCTATCAGGAATTCTATCAAATTAAAGGCTAGTAAGTGGAAGAATTTGGATGAGCTTAAAGATCTTTTTCCTTCTATTCTCTGTTGATTCAAGATTTCGCTTCATGATGATTTTTTTCCTTTTGGACTATGATGAGTGAAGCCAACAATCCACCTTCATCTCCTTGGATGGCTTTGGTGGAAACCAAGATTTTTTGGTCTGATGGTATCTTCCACTCTGACATTTATGTGTGCTTGCACTGGAGGTACTCATGCCAACCAACTTCTCTTACTGGATGGCCTTATGGCCACCAGGGCCTAGAGTTAATTATCTATCAAGCGGGTGTTGCATTTTATAAGTTTACTAAGCTATATGATTGATCCAATTGTTGGCCTTTGATCACCTAAGTCCTATTTACCCCCTTCACCCATTTTCTTGGCTTGGGTGTTTTTGTCTTGGGGGTTCTTTTTCTTTCTTTTTACTTGTAATTCCTTTATAGTGAGCTTTTGTTTTCATATTTTTGTAACTTTGTTTCATTTATAAATCGGGCTCTGCCCAAATTTTCCCAAAAAGAAAAGAAAAGAAAAGTATGTTAAGAGAAGTTCAATCATTTTCCTTACATGCTCATGATAAAGGGGGCATATGATTTATGATTTATCCATTTCACTTTTATAATGGCAAATGTAATATACATATGGCTATATGATGATAAAGAAGGTGATTACTTGGTTGCTAGGGTAGAGGCATGGCTTTAAGAAGCTTATAGTGGTACTAAATAAACAAAAAAGGGAAGCAAAAGGTCATTTTTTTTATCTCTTTTAGGACAATCTATAAAACTAGATTCTTTAAAAACTTTTGCACTTGGAAGATGCTAGATTATTTTTCTATTGACTTGTTAAATACTTATTTTTTATTCTACTGTAACTATGTTAGCAAGTTATACGATGCATACTCGGATAATTTACTTATGAATCTTTTATTTGAGATTATGGAAATGATGTTGCCTGCCTTGCAGAAATGAAGAATTTTTGTACTCATTGCATAATTGAATTAATAAATTTAATACCTTATGGAGAAAAATGATATGTCGATGTTTATGTTTTGAACATTGTTGTAGTTGTCTTAAAAAATTTATGTGGCCAATGTTGTGTTCTGCCTCCAAAGAAGTAAATGAAAGCATCATTTGAAACAGGTGAATAATATGCTTGAGCATTTCATCTTTTGTCTATACTTGAATTAGGAAGAGAAGAAATTGATTTGTATCTTCCCAAATTTTAGTTTTAGTCTTCATCTATTGATTGGCTAGCTATCTTCCTGCTATAAATGTCCTAATCAATTTGGTTTTCATACTTGTGAATGCGAAAGAGGTTGGTTTTCTATTCTTTTGCACCAAGGGATTCCATCTTGGTAATTTTCTACTGTAGATTCTGTTATGTTCATTGTGGTACTATAGAAATAGATGCTTATAATAAAAATGCTTCATAATGATTCGTCAATGGGATTATTTATCAATTTCCTATGCTTTAGTAAGTAGTTATTGAAGTAGCAACAATCAATCACTCAATGGCATGAATTATAGGGATGCCATACAGTTTAAGAGATAATTAGCAAGGTACTGGTAGAGTTGGCTTTGGAGAGATTAAGCATTTTATTGTGGTATTAATATGTATATATATTGATTTGATTTCTAAAGTCTATCATTGGTTGGGATTTCTCCAAAATACTTCATGTGGGTAATCCTAAGGTTTTGAATAGCTAATAAAATTTATTTGAATTTAAATTTTCAAAAAGTGCCTAACATTGCTATAACTATGCCTTCACTAACTTACACAGAAAGACTAATCATCCCAAATTATATTTGAACCAACTTGCTTGCTTATATATTCATTTATTATCTTCTACTTGAATATATTTACTTAATTAACCTTAATTCTTAAAGAGTAGTGGAAAGCATATTGATCCTATTGAATTTTGTTATGAATAACTTTTTGTAGTCTAGGACCACCTATTAATCCTCTAATATGTGAATACTAGTCTTTTAGTTTGTTTGGAAATCCATTTCTATAGTTCATTATTCTGCAATGTTGCTATTGGAGGTAGTTCTGCAATTGTTTGTTTTATTTGTTATTATACATAGCTATACACTTAATATATTTATAAGTTGTGACCGATTTTCGATAATTATGGCTTGCTACATAGCTAATTAAATAAGTTGATTTCTTCTTAAATATTAAGTAGTTGATTGACTCCTACCTGATACTTAAAACTCCTAGTTATGATTAATTTAATTTTAATCACTATTTAAAAGCATAAGCATATTTTTCTATGATAAGTAGCTTGAGAGGCATTTTTCACCAATTATTATTAGTGATTATATCATTAAATGTATTTATTGGATGACATAAGCTAGCTAATTAACTTCATAGAAAAACTTCTTATAAGAATATGCATAACTTTTGGTATTAAACCTTCCCAGTTCCGAAGTTTAATGTAGTTCAGAGATGGGAATTTGAGAGGGAGGAGGGGGGTATTTGAGTACTATGGTATTATGACATTAAAATGAAAAATATGACATTTGTTGTACCCAAATTCTCACCAAGAAAAAAATGATAGGTATAATAATACATAATTTGAATGATTTAAGAAATGGAGAAATATATGATAACTTGTGCATCTTGTTGGGAAAAAAGATTTTAGAAATATATGTTTAAATAATTGAGGTGAATTTTATGAGAGAAAAAATATCTGTTGCAACTTCATTTATAAAAAAATAGAATGTTAAAATTAGGAGAGAAGGGAGGAAAAGATGTCTGGCATATCATTTTTTTTCCTTGAAAAAAGATTGGAAGGATACATGTAGATTTTTTTTTTTAAAATCCAAATAAAAATAAAACATCATTAATGTAGTTTCTTTCAATAAAATAGAATGGAGGATCAAGGAATAAATCTGCTAGAAAAATATATAATGAAAATCGGGTTAGACTATAAATGTGTAGATTTGATTATATTAGGAAATAAAAAAATGTAAACAAAATTTAAGTGTAATTTAAAATGAGGGATTTGTTTATATTTTTTTAAATAAAGTATTGAGATTTTTCAATAGTAGAATATGAAACCCTTTTTATTAGTTGTATTGATACAAACATAACTTTTTATGGTCTATCATTCATGTGTGACCTATTTTACTTTTGTTATGATGCTAAATCCTACCATGGCAAAGGTAAAAATTCTAGTAGATTAAAACAAAGATAATTACAATATATACTAATATTTTATTTTTGTACTTCTATTCAATTATTATTAATCCTTTATATGCATGTATGTCCCTTTAGAATTTTGATGCTTCTAAACATTTATAGCTTTGTGAATATAAACTAAGAGAAAAGAGGGGGGTTGGGGTGGGGGGTAGTAGTGGTGGTGGGGATAAAATGTCCAATTAAAATTAACAAAATAAAAAGTATGTTATGGTATTAAAAAAATCTAAATGCATGTAGATCACAAGTTTCATAATACAGTCAAACTTAAGTAAAATAATAAGTTGTTGTGAAGCGTAAACAATTCATAATACGAAAAGGGCATATTTCATATATTATTTTTTGTCCATCTTATGAGTTTAAAACTCCCTATGATTGCAAGATCTTATGGTTAACTTTCCCAGTCGAGTGTGACACAACACTTGTACATATGGGGAGATTACATGGTTTTACTCATCTTACACAAATTAAATTTTGTAGGTCTCGTTAAAATCATCTTAACTTGGCTTGGGAAGTGGATGTGAGGGTGATTGTAAACCATGAGTGGGTCTTATTATTCCTTCATTTAGGTGGACTACATTTTATTGAATTATAGATGAATTGCTATTAGTATTAACATTTGAATCAAGAAATTTTTTTCACATTGATTTTTGACATTGAGTCATGGAGCTTTGAATGTGATTGTTGGATGTCACATTTGGAGCCCTTTTATTCAAAACAATCCTTGCTAGAAGACAGTGGGTGAACATTTATGCCAAGGGAAAGATATTTAAGGTAGATCTTGATTTTCCCTAGAAAAGTGCTTATTGGCAATGAGTATTAATGTATGTAGATGTAATAGCCCAAAAATGTAGCGATTGCCATTTCAAATGGATTTTGAGCTTAAACTTAGTCACATGCCTTGGAGTAAATGATTTAAAAGTTAGAATTGTGTCTCACCTCCTAGGGCTAATGATAGAAGCCATTTCAAATGGATTGAGAGCTTAAACTTAGTCACTTACCTTGGAGTAAATTATTCAAAAGTTTGAATGTTCGAGATCATTCAAACTGATTCCCTAATGGGGCAAAAGTTTTGGAGTGAACTCTAAACTACCTTTTTATGTGAGTCTCTTGTAGAGTGTAATGATCATCATAGGGGGGACAAAGTGTTGATAATTGGGCTTATGATTGATTTTCATTGGTGGCAACTACCAACTTCTAAGCATGAAGCAGCCAATATTACATGTCTTTTAAGGCTATTAGCTTTTCTCAACTAATTTGAATGGAAGATATCATTTGGCATTAGGTAGCATGGTAACCCTTTGAATAGATTGCCTTTGAGTGACATGATAACCTTTAATTGAATGTTATGGTCATTGTAGCATTAGTGGCCTTGTAGCCATTTGTTAGTAGTTCATATTTACAATAATGTTCTATTTACATCATATTCATTGCAGTGGTGCAATAGCATGCTCAGTGGTGTAATAAAATGCTTATCAATGTATTGATGTGCTTATATTGGTGCTTAGAATTCTTTTCAGTGCGATGTAATGTTGTTCAATATACTACCTCATAGCCTGACACTTCATTTTCACCATTTGGGATTTACACCATTCTTTTAGGAGAAAATTGGGAGCTATACAAGCTTTACATGGTTCACTTATTATAGCCTTATGCTCTATTCTGTGCATTTTTACCCATATTTTTTAAAGTATCATCATATTCTTGGGCCTCTACATAAAGCAAGGTGACTATTTTCTTCATCAAATAAGTTTTGGATCATGCAATACAACATTTAGTTGCATAAGGTCACATAAACTAACCTTCTTAGTGAATATTCAGAAATTATTTTATCAGTGTGCTCCCACAAATTTTGTTATGAGTCCACCTTACATTATCTAGGAATGATTATTAATCAACCAAAGATGACTGAGTTAACTAGGATCTATCTGTTACGATAGTTAGAGTGACTTGGATCCTTAGTGTATACCACTTAATAAATAATGATTTATTAGGTCAATTATGTTCTTCTCAAAGTATCTTAATTAACTAAGTAAAGACAAATGAAGAGCAAATGATCACACAGGCTTCTTTGAATTTCCTCAAAAAATTTTATCAACTTTTATTTTTTTAAATAGTTTTGATATTTTAAAATTATTTTATCAGATGTGAAAAAATATCATTAAATTAATAGCATTTACAAGAGCAAAGTCATAAATAATTTTGTTTTCTTTTATAATTGAGTAGTTTAGAGGTGCATATGTTCTACTTTGTTAATTAAAAAGAATATTTTCATAATTTAAGAATGTCAAGCGAGTCATATGAATAGTTTTTAAGAAGTCATATGACCTTTCTATGTTTTCTTGGAATTATTACAGTCCTCTATGCAATTTTGAACATTTTTAGACTTATTACAAAATTTTAGGTTCAAGGAACATTCTCATAGTTTTGAAAAGCAATTTGGATTAGTTTTATAATTTGGAAGAAGAAATTGGAGTAAATTTGTAAGTTCAAATAGTCCCTAGGTTTGCAATATTCTTCTGGAATGATTTGAAGGGCGTAGATGAAGTAATTGAGGCCCTTTGCAAGTTTTAGTATAAGATGTGTGGTAATTAACAAAAGAACAAACTTGTGTTGGTGAATTGACATGAATGTTTTTGAATGCATTTGAGCATAGTTTATGTTTGCTATGGGCTAACATTAAAGGCATCCAAATTAAATTCATGTTTCGATGGCTAGGGACTTGAGACTTGAGTTTTCTAAGTGGGAGGAAGTGGTTCCTTAAATTTCTTTAAGTGGCACTTAGGGAGAATGTTTTTAATTGCTATTGGTATAATACCCAAAATTTTTGAAAAATATAAGCATAATTTTTTGATCAAAATTTACCCCATTTTATCACACCTCCCTAAAATATCAAATATGTTTTCATTAAATTCTATTTTTTTAATTTCGATCCATTTGATATATAGAAGTATATAAAAAATATCAGTGTAATAGTACATATGTATAGGCATTCATTTAATAGTTATTTAAAATTTAATTAATAGTTAATTAAAAGCTAATTAAGTTTTTTGAAGCAAGCATGGTTAATGAACATTTAATTGAATGTTGTACTATATTAGATTGTTTTTTTTTAAATAAGCCTTTTCCACTTACCTACATGCCACGACCTGATGCAATCAACGACTAAGAGTGTATTGGGAAGACAGTAGTGGGAAAAGCATTAGAGATATTATATTATTATATAATTAAGTGAAGTAAGCATTAGCCTATTAAGCCTTTCCTTCCCATGCCATTTTCCCCAGCTGATTCTCTATAGATGTGAAGCAGTCATGAGCAAGTAGTGAAGTAGTAGGTGGAAGGGTTGTGGCAGCTAGGAGTTGAAAATTTCAAAATATAGTAAAGTTATAAAGGAAAAAGGGAAGAAAAGGAAGTAGGGGAAAGAGGTTAGGAAAGGAAGGGAGGTTGAATTGAATATCAAATTTATTTGAGGTAAAAATTTACAGTCTTTTGGTATTATACCTTGTTATATTTTATTGGAATGCATTTTTAAAAGGCAAAAATGTATGCTTTATGTTGTTTGCAAGAGGAAAAGATGTCTGAGTATCATAGGAGAACAAACTCATAACAAGGTGAGATACCCAAAATGAAATATAGGAAATGAGAGCATTTTATATATTTATGGTAATTATGGTAGCCAATAATTTTATAATAAGCAGGTTATTTGTTTACTGGTTAGTTAACCATTAAATTTAGTTATTTGATAAACATTAAATGCTGAATGTGATACTATAAAATGACACTAACAATTGAATATTAATGAAAAGGAAAAAACTGGAAAACATATTATGGGGGATAGACCCACACAAGTAAAAGGAGAAGGACATGACGAGGTAAGCCTTAGGGACCATACAGGAGGTACCCAACTCTCAATTCTAAAAGTTTAAAACTCAAATTCAACCTTGAAAAAGAGAGCTGCACTCTCACTTCTAAAAGTTGAGAATTCAGACCCAACCTGGAATGAGAGTTGTAATTGTACAAAAGCCATAGTCATCATATGATTTGCCTAAGATATTGGAAAATAAACATAGTGTGAAATCTGAAAAGTTAAATATGCTTTGATTTCTTGTACAGCTTATGATTCTTATAGAAATCTCAATATTATTTACATTGGATTACAAATTTTATGTTTATTTTTTCTTATACTATGGTTATGTATTTCATTGAGCTTTGGCTCATTAGAAGTATTTGTTGTTGTAAAGAGCCAACGAGGCTCTAGGTAGGAGGTTGACCATATTTTTTGTGTACATATGTTTTGGTTGTGCATATAAGTTAGAGTAGGAAACTATATAGTTAGGCTTTGGATATATAAATTTTATTTGACAAGTTTAGTAAATTTTGTATTTTATTTGATAAGTTATGAATAATCTTATAAATATGAATTATGAAGAACAATTGTTAAAACTGAAAAATGCATTGTGCTAGTATAGTCCGAATAGATTTTTTCTACTAAACCGATTATGATAGAAGGAATTTAGGATGATTGATAGTGAGAGATATATCTGTTCAGATTCTTCTTATCTATTGCATTCCAAGTTGACTGAAGGGGGTCAAAATGGGGTGTGACAGAAATTGATATCAGAGCTTAAAATATACATGTTCATAGAAAAAACTAAACGTGAGATAAAGAAGATGGTTGGAGTTAATAAAGGATTATAATGTGGACATTCATTATTGTCATATAAAAACTAACATTATGGCTAATGTTTCGAGTCGTAATTCCACAGGAATGATGATTGGATGATAACTCAAGAGGTTCAATTGATCTAGAAAATGAAAAATCTGTAATTGAAGGTTAGAGATTTAAAAAATGTGGAATACTTACATCAAATTATAGTAAAACTAAGTTTAACAGATTGAATCAAAGAAGCTCAAAAGGTTGATATTAAGTATCCAATGTTAATTAAGCAGGCTCAGTCAAGGAATATGCTAGATCTTTTTGTTGATGCTGATGAAGTCATTAAGCATAAATCTCAACTGCGGCTACCCAGTGATACAAAATTAAGAAAGAAACTTTTGTAGGAAGCTCATCACTCTGGCTATATAATTCATCAGGCAATACCAAAATGTATAGAATTTAAAACTATTTTTTTGGTGTCCAGGTTGAAGAAAGATGTTTATAAATATGTGTCTAAGTGTAAAGCATGCCAAATTGTGAAAGTTAAATATCAACAACCTAGTGGACTATTGCAATCATTAGCTATCCCTGAGTGGAAGTGGGAAGATATTGCAATGCATTTTGTTATGGGATTTGGTAGATCCAAACAAGGGCATGACAGTAGTTGGGTGATTATTGATAGATTGACTAAATCAGCTCATTTTTTTCTATCAAGCAAAATGACTCAGTAGACAAATTGGCACGGTTGTATGTGAAAGAGATTATCAGATTATATGGCATCCGAAAAGTTTGTCCTCGACTTTAGTATGGCTTTCCATACTCAGACGAATGGTCAATCTAAAAGAACAATTCAGATACTTGATGACTTATTGAGATTATTGTATATAATAATAATAAAAACTGTCAGCACGTCAGCAAAACTAAAAATCATGCATCGCCATGTTCCTAAGCCCGATCATAAAAAAATTGTTCGTATATAAAACAATTGGAGAATAGAAAAATATGACTTACAATTACAATTATTTTGAAATTTGATGGCTCTGGTGCATTCTCACAAGAAGTTATCGTTGATTGTCTATACCACACGAACCGCGACACCTTGACAACTCCCAAATTGAGCTCGAGTTATCAAATGCCTACATCCACCCGATTCTGACACAACACCGTTGGTTCAAGTAGCCTTAATCCTACTTTTCATAATAGTTTACATAAATATGTACTTTATAACAATAAAAGAATGGAATGTTAAACTTATCAATGATCAACATATTCCTAAAACTAAAAACAATATCGAGTGGCCTTCGTTGCACAAATACATTTTAATGGTTATTTGTTGAAACTTTATTTTTCATAGGAATTTTAGTTGGATGTGTGGAATAAAACCTCTATCTAGACTACTAAAAACCAATAAAATTTAAGAAGAATAGAGTCAATCACCTATTGGTAGCACAAATATATGTTAAAACGATACACAATTGGTAGCAAAACTGTAGAACTAAGAAAAAAGAAAGGCAAACTATAGTCTAGCCATAACAAAAAGTAAAATAGCTGCCCTATCATAAAGAATTGGGCCTCATAACTGGAGTATAAAATTAGAGTTCTGTACTTAAAGTACTGAAGACTAGATAGCATATTCAAATGAAGGGGAGTGTTTCTCTTAACTTCTAAAGCTCTTGAATTACTGATATTTAAATAGAATTTATGATATTATCATGCCTGTGGTAAGATTGAAGCTTATCAAAAAGCTTGGTTATTATATTCCTAGAAGATTGTGGACAATATATTGGCATAACATGAGTAGATATAAGGGAGAGTATGAGAAGCACTATCTAATTTAAGGGGATTGTATCAAGTTGTGTGGGTTGTTTAGGTAATATTTGAGTTAGATCTTAAATCCTTAATGCCAATTAAAATAATTTAAATCAGCTATTTACACCATATAAATCTTTTATTATAGAGTTTGAGCAGTAGATGTTCATGAACCTGAAGCTAAATAGGACTGCTAAGGCATATCATATCATTGTTTGGATTTGCTTTAAATACCATGGGATAATGCAGTTATCCTTTATTAGAAATGTTCTAATATGAAAAGGTAATTTGATTTCTTTTCTAATTAATTATGGTAGGCATAGAGTGTGCTCATTTATTTTATGATTCTTTATTATTTGTTCATTCATATTGAGTGTTTCATGTAATCTTAAAACCATTTAAGTGAATGTTTGGTTGGTGAAAAAGAAATGCAGAGTAAAAGAGAATACAGTGCAAAAGGAAAGCAATGTATTTGAAATATTTGGAGTTATTTGGATTAGTGTAAAATAAATGCAAGTGATTATGTTTTTTAGTTGGGTTGAAAAAAATAAATTTAGTAAAACCATACGATGATAGTGCTAGTGGTCGGAGGTGGTGTTAGAAGGTGGTTGGTGGCAACGGTAAATGGCAAGAATGGAGTCTAGGGGTGTTGGTGAGTCAAGCTAACTCGTGAGTCAGCTCAGGCTCAGCTTTATTAATGGCACATGAGCTGAGCTCGATGAGTTAACTAGTCATGCTTGAGCCAACCTCAACTCGACTCATTAGCTCGTGAGTTAACTCATTTAAAAAATGTTACTATAAAGTACACTTAAATATTAGAATAATTCAAGTATAGGTTATATAAAATATTTAAAAATTATCTCACTTTCTTATATCATATAATTCTTTATTATTCATCTTCTAATTTCTTATTCTTTTAATTATTTTATTATAATAATTACTTGAATCATATAATTTTATCTCTTTGTTATAAATGAGTTAGCTCTAAAAAATAAACTTTAGCTCAAGCTCCAACTTGATTAATTAATCATGTTCAAGCTCAAGCTAGGGGTAACAAGAGCTCTGTTCGACTTGTTTACATCTCTAGTGGAGTTAGCTGGCAGTGTATTTTGGAATTCAGTTGAAAACATGCAAGTTAGAATACATTAAAAATGACCTATGGAGTGAAAAAAGAATTCACCTAAAACTTACTATGCATTCCTTATTTTATCAAACCCAACCCCAAAATTTTTAGATCTCTTGTATTTGGAAAAATTTGCATTTATTTTTTAGCAAACTAAATAACCTATCTTCTAACACAACTTCTATTCATGTAACATTTGGTATATACTTTATATTAATTTTGCATCCCCATTTTTACCACCTTCTTTGCATGTCCAAAATAACTACATTTTAGTTGGCATAATCTCCTCTAGTTGAAAGTGAAACTTGAAACTGTTTACTCACTTGTTTGACCCTTGCCTTTTATACATCTATAAAATAAGATTATTAGTTGGGGTAGCTATATCATTGTTGATTTACTGGAGATTGATTGTTGTTGTACTTGGCTCAGCGTCAATGAATTTTTGGGTTTTTGTGGGGTGTGAATCCTTACTATTTAATTTGGATTGCCATGGGAATTGAACGACACTTGGGGTTTGGGCAACATGATTGCTCAGAAACTATGCGTCTTAGCCATATATGGGTTATTTTTAAAGTTTTTGATAATTTCAATTTTGATTTTGATATACTCAATTTCATAATCTTCTGTACTGTCAGTGAGGCTTATTACACTTTTGCCAGCCCGCCTTTGAATAATTGCCTTATTCAGATTTATAAGGTCGTTAATTACCTCTATTTGATGATTACTGGGATATGTTTTGTGGCTTAATGGATGTATTAATGGAGCACAAGTTTACTCCTGTTAGGATTATTTCCATGGAGAATATGGGTTTACTTCGTACTCATCTCTGCTAGAATCATACTTGCCCTAGAAATAATATTCTACAGGCTTGGTATTTATGCTGCCGTAACTTTTCTTCTATCACTTTTTCTGGCAGAGTTACATTTCTGTTTATTTGTTTGATTTGGGCATTGCTTATTTTGATCCTGGTACATGTTATGGGATTTTCTTGCATGGAGAGGTGTCTTATGATTCAGGTCGGTGGTTGATCAAAATTCCATTTTTCATATGCCTCTTATTTTTGATAAGCTCAACGATCTCTACTATACTTTTTATGTGCAAAGTTATCCTTTATCTATGCATCTTTCGGTACAATATTGGATTTTGTGGTATAGTGGTTTGAATTGTTATCCTTATGTACCACCTCCTAGTTTGCTAATTGTTATTTTTCCTTTGTTTCCTCAATAATATTTGCTTGCTACGAATATCAAGGACTGCTTTAAGCAGAAATTTAATTACATTGATATATTCGCATTGGCCTTTTTCCCTCTGTTGACTCCCTTTTTTTGCAGGATCCTTTTAGTGCTTTTTTGTAGGTTACTAATTTTTTTGGTGGAAAGAATGTGCTTAAGGCCTATCAGATGCTCTTTCCTTTTTTTGGGGTTTTGGCTGCTTGCCACTCGTAGAATGTTACTAGGTTCTTTTGTACTTTTGATTACGAGGGAACTTGAGCTCTTAGGTTCTTCTTTTTATTTTCTTATAGCTCTTATGAGCAGTAGAGAGCTCGAGGTCCCTGTTAAGGACCTTGTAATCCTTTTTTTAATCAACATGTAGGCCCCCTTGCAGGTTTTCCCTAAAAAAAATCTATAAAATAAGATTATGGTATTTATGAGTGGGTAGTTGAATGAATTCCAAAGTGTAACAACTTATTATCTGTAATTTTACTTTCCTCTTGCTAATCCATTATTGTAAAGATTTTAATTAGAAGGTATGCTATCTCAAATAGATCATTTTAGTCACAACAAACTTATTTGTGTAGGTCTCTTTTCACACTTGTCATTTTTTAATATTTTCATTCTATAAAACTTCTTCATTAAGTACTTTGTAACTTTGTTTAAAATTGTGCAATAAAAGGTTTGCCTCAAGGCCTTCCTCAGCATAATTTTGAAACAAAGACATACCATAAGGTATACTCCTTACATTGTCTGAGGAGGTGTATGCCCCAGTGGGTTTGAGGTGCACCTCAAGGTACTCCTTGTGCAATTTGTAAGAGATGTAGGTCTCAAAAATTAGGGTTTATATTATTTAAAAAATTTAATTTATAAATTTATTATATAAAATAAATTATATTTTATTATTTCTCTACATCTAAACCTAAAACAATCAAAATTGAGAACTATAGTAGCACGTAGATCCTCAAATCCCAGTCACATGCTGCACTCGCACTTGATGCCGCTCACACTTGCAATTACAATAGAGGATGAGAGAGAAAAGAAAGTAACTTACTTTATTAAGATTCTAATTAGGATTCACTAAGTGATGAAAATAGGAGAGACTTTTGAATTCATAAATTATACTCTTAAGGACTTAGACAAGTTGTTTATGTTGAATTGAGAGTGGGAGAGACTTATTGTTATTATTTAACTTTTACTTTCTATGAACTTATTTGATATCTTAATTTGATGTTAATGTGTTATTTGTTATTCCATATTTTTTTATTAATTTAATAGTTTAATTTTGATATTTATGCTTCAAAATAGATTATATTCCTCAGAATTTTTGCGATGAAGGCCGATGGTGGAAACCTGTGGTGACATGCATGCTGGTATGATTTGATGCTGATGTGGAGGATGCGAGAATTTTTTGGGTCCAGATGAACAAGATGAAAGATGTCTAGATACACACACGACTTGGTCCAGACGCACGACATCTTGTCTAGATGCATCCTCTTGCTTGGCTCCTCTCAATTATGCCGCAGATGTACACGAGAGAAGCTACCTTGTGCGGCAAGCATTAGCGATGCACGATCTTGCTTGGTTTCACCCCATACATAAGAGAAAAATCATCTGGTCGCACACCTCACTTGTCCTATTCAATCACACACACGCGAGAGGGATTTATGAGATGTTCGTCTATCTCGATCAAATACAGAGACCATAGAGTTCTTGTTCGACTCCTCCAGATGAGATGCATGAGACTTTCATCTCTCTCGATTAAACATAGAGACTACGAGATGAAACACTCTCCCTCCTTTCAATTAGATGTATACAGGAATGAATAAGCTGAGAATCCACTCACTTTCATTTCTGAACGGAAGGTCAGGTTCCCTTTAGAAAGCCCGATAGTAAGAAAAATCACTCAGAATTTTTGCCAAGGTAATGAAGGTTTTGATACCATGATAAATTCAAAGAATTGGAGAGGGAAAAAATTTAATTTTATTATACAAAACTAATCCTATTTATAGGTCTATGCAGGATATCTTAATAAAGAAATAAATAATTACAGAATAATGCATAATTATCCTAATATAATCCTTCCTAAATTGTCCACCTGAATATGGAAGGAGTTCGGCATGATCTAGGCCAGCCTCCCACGGATTCCCATTTTGGCTATAGGATTAAGAGCCAAGGGATGACTAGTATGGGTGGGATGATATTTGATAGATAGAGTTAATGATTACTACAAATCTGGGTTCCTCCTATTTATCAGATCATAATGATTTTTTGAAATTTGATATGCAAAATTTAGTTGTTTCCTTGGTATTGATTTTATAATCATTCTTCTAGCCTATCCATTATATGTTAGGTTGTTGAGGGAACCCAACAAGATCTTGGAGTTTCTTGAGGTTTTATTCCACCCATTAAAACCTACTATTATGCATTTCAATGGCCCACTTGAACTCAACAAAGTTAGAAATATTTTAAGCCTTTGATTATTTACAAGTTCAACTATTTCAACACCTACCTTGATGATTCATGGTTTTATATCTCTAGTTCAACTTAAAGAGAAATAGGGGGGAATTATGTATTTTCAAAATTTTGTTTCTTTTGAATCTTAGTCATTTTTTGGCAAGAATCTAAAAATTTTAGATTGATTTTCTGCACATTCTAGTATGACTACATATTTTCTAGTTATTTTGGCACATATATACGATTTGACTTGACACATCTTGAGTGCATGTTGAAAGATGGAAAGATCTTTCTGGTGCACTCTTATTTGATTATTGCTTATTTACATTCTCCTAAAGGGTAGGGACCTCTTTGACCTTACCCTTCCTTTTTCTTTGGATTAGAGAGTATCAATTTTCCCTTCTTATTGTTTGGCAAGGAATATATGTCAATAACACACTTTTTTTTGGGTTATAGTTTTTAACTTGCTTCCTTTTTCTGGAGGAATTTTTGTTGTTGGTACTAAAACCCTTGGACTTGTGCAATTTTTTGAATTTTACAATCCAATTTAGTAGTTATTGATAGGTATTTATTAAAGTCATGTAGAAATTTTGGGTTATTTGGAAATCAATGTTTTTTATAAGGAGTTTGTCAACAAGCTTTTTAATGATTAGTTGATCACACCACTCATTTAGATTTCACCAAATTGTTCTATATTTCGTGAAATCTCATCCCTCCTTTCTTTTTAGGGTGAAATTTATGATTATTATCATTTTGGAGTAATTTGTAAATTTTTTATGGAACATCTTTCCAAGCACTGTGATTGTTTTAAAGAAAGTTATTAGGTAATTTAGTGTACCACTTGAAAGCAATATTAGCTAGGTTATAGATAAACTTGCATAATAAGATGTTATCATTTTCTCCAGTGTTACTATAATAAATTGGGTTATACGCTATCTAGGATTTTTTTACGTAGAGCAAGTGTTGAATTTTGGCACAACATATTTTGGGGTGTATTGTATTTAATCGTATTCGGTTAGATACATTCAGCCTTTATCCATTAGAGCTTCAATAGTTGTAGAGATGATCACTTTTTTGACCTTCTGATTGAGTAGATCTTTATGTTATGTTTAAGTGAACACCTTGACTTTCTGTTGAGTGGTTTGTGCCATCTCTTGCAAAGATTATTGACCACTTCATGAATTGGAACTCAAAGGAGTTGTTTGAGTTTTACTTACTTTGAATGTCATATTAGTAGGTCTCGAGGGATTTCTCTAGTGGAACAATTATTTGTTGGCATCTAACTGCCCCTATTGTAATAAGCTAACCAAAGAGGTCTTTCATGATGAGGCTTATGCTATTTCTGTAAGTAAGTAACTTATTGATCTATTGGTATCTAACTTGTACTTGATATGGCATTTTTTGTTTCAATTTCTTTACACCTTCAAAAGGATCTTTAATTTCATTGAATCCCTCTTGTTATTGCAAGGGTTCATTTTTCTAGCAGCAGTTGATCTTAAAGGTTGTCCCTCCACTTGTGAGGTTGAGGCCATTATTTTGGTCATAATGCCTTTAGGCTTTAGGTAGGTTGATCATGTACATTCTCAATCATGCAAACAATCTCAACCACCAATTGATGTATGTTTTTGGTAGTCTCCATCTTTTTTAATATAGTAATCATCATCATCGTAGGAAGAATCTTCTAATCCAAATGGCTCGGTTGCATGTTCCTTTAGCATCGACTCCTTTTTAGGTAAGTGTGATTTTTCTAGTGGTTATAGGGGAAGAAGGTTCTTCTTTGAGAACAAAAACTTCCTCCTTAGTATATTGTTGTGTTTGCTTATGTTATATTGTTATTTAGAGGATGGTCTCTATTCATGATTTTGGGATTGCCACTTTGGTGCTTGTCATTTAAGCAAGTTGCTGTAAGATTTGATTGGCTACTTTGAAAGCTAAATTTTTCAAGATTTTTTGTTCCATGTCTCTAAAAGTTTAACTTGGGTATAATGCCTGAATGCTCATCATGTGACTCAGAATTTGTTTGATGAGGCTTTGGCCTATATGATATGACTGTCATGACCTTCTGGCAATGATATCTGGGGATTATAATGCTAAGGTGTTGCACTCTAGTGCTCATTGAGCAATTTCTTATATTGTTTGGCATTATGCTTAGTTTGGATAATCTTTTTCAGCATTTAGATGTTGGCGAATCCATTTTAAATTTTGTAGCAGCATTCTTGTAAGTATTTGTTCTCCCAGGAGTATGAAATTTATGTTGTGGCCTCAACTACAAAGTTCTTAAGTTTTATCCTATTAATCTTTCTTTGACTATGATGAGGACTTTATAAGAGTGAATTAAATGGGTCCATACCTCTTTTACAATGCCTTTACAGGTTGGTTAGATTCACTCAACAACCATGATGATAATTATTCAATAGTGATTCAAGACTCCATTAAACTTCGTGCATATTTGTTGATGAATAAGCATTCACTTATTGCGTCAGAACCAAAATCAACAGTTAAACCACTTACTATAATGGCATTTTAAAGTGAATTAGATTTTGTATGGTATGTGAGATGGCTGCATCTCATATTAAATTGACCACTCTATTCATGTATCTCATCTTTCTTAAGATCCTGTCAGTTTATTAAATGCAGTCTCTTTGGTGCCTTCTTAATTATATAATCAAATCATTTATATCTCCCCTTTGTTTAGGTATGATGGAAAAGTAGATATGCTATATAGTCAGACCTATAATCTTGACCAAGTTTCCTTCACTGCAAAAAAGACTTAAAGATGCTTAGCAAATTGTAAGTTGAACCTTTTGATAATATTTCTAGTCTTTAATACCATTCACCTAATATCTATCAGCATGTGGTCTTTCAAATGAATGCATTAAAAATTGCTAATAAGGAGATGAAAGGAATGATGAAATTTATCAAAATTTAGGACATATATGTATGGATTACCTTCTTTTTCATTTTTTAAGGAAAAAAAATGAAAAATATGTAGGTGAGCTCGGGAACGAGCTAAGCCTTTAAGACAAGTAGGTTTTTTAAGGGGGAAAAAAAGGCGAGCGGGTTAAGCTCAAAAGAGGTTTTTTGAGGGGAGCAAGGAGCTGGTATAACCCCCCCCCCCCCTGCCCCACCCGCTTCCTAGCTAATAGAGAAAGAGTTGCTAGAAACACTCATATTGTTATGAGGAAAATCCAAAAATGGGAAATTAAAGGGCTTAAGTCTACTAAAATAATTTTATTAGAGCATGCCATAGATTATAAATAATACTCATCTCTACAATCAAGGAAAGTGATGATATAATATATTAGACATAAACTATAGAGAATGAATTCCATGGTAGAAATTAGAGGAGTTTTGAGGCATTAGATCTACCATTAAGATATCATTCATGGTATTTTGGGTCATTCTCCTTTGGGGATAGAAGGTTACAAATAAAAATGTCTAGTCTAGATATTCATCTTTATCTCAGGAGTCAAAATAGATGTTAATGAGGTGCAACAACTTTATGGCTAATGGTTTGCATCGTAGTTGGTCGTGATGTCAAAAGTTGAAGTTGATGAGCATCCATGATGTTTGGGATGGCAGAAGGAAAAGTTAGCCAGCATAAATGATGGTGTCGATGATGTTTATAGACCTTATAGGTGATGATATGCAATAAAGTTAGGGAGAGTCAATCTTGGTGTCAACAACATGCAATGGTATTATAGGCAATGATGTACATTGACATTGTAAATGAATGCGAATGATAAAGTAGATGTGTGTCAATATTAATATCAAAGATTGCATTGACCTTATAGGTGATGATGCTTATTGACATTGGTGATGATGTGGGTGTTGGTGTTGATGTTTGTGCTGTGCATCAACCTTATAGGTGTGGCATTCATCAATGTTGGTGGTAGTGATTGGTAATGAAGACAATGATATGTATTATACTTAACCTAGGATAAGCACTACTCTCTTGGAGCATCAATTAGTCAATAGTT
The DNA here is from genome assembly GCA_019925795.1 of Dendrobium chrysotoxum. NCBI lineage: Eukaryota > Viridiplantae > Streptophyta > Magnoliopsida > Asparagales > Orchidaceae > Dendrobium > Dendrobium chrysotoxum. The sequence goes on along the minus strand of CM034304.1, from coordinate 20,656,585 downwards.
GAAAAATCATCAATTAAAGTAGAGCATAGGACCTTGGTTGCAGTAGTGTTGAAGTTGATTTTCTCATTCCTCCTACAATTGCCATGTCACGCCCAATAACTAATGAAAGAATTGTTCTTAACATATTTGACTCATCATTAATAAGAAAACCCAAAACCAACTAAGACATCCTATTATAGAAATATAAACATATTGTATTTCATCACAAAAGTGATGTACAATAATCCAATATAACTTTTTCAACATATCAACTACATAAATGAATGATTGGATCACAAAAGAATAACTCTAAAACTAAGAACATAGCAACAACCTTAACATTTGACCATATCAACATATTTCTCTACTCATCTGAGACTTTACACTTTTATGAATTAACATGTAAATATATATAGGATAAGCAAACCACTTGCTCAATAGGCTACCCGAGACCTACTATAGAATTTAACATTTATAATTAAAATAAAATACATAAGAGTTAAATATAATATTTTATAGTTCAATAAAAGTAATGTGGTAATTATGCAATGTTCTATTCCTAACATGATTTTAGTAGCATATGTGATTATTAATAGTAGGTAAGTGTCAATAGTATACATTTATTGAACTTGTAAGTTGCAACAACATGAATACAAGTAGCAACAACATGATCAGTTCTTGATGTTGCAAATCATGATACAGGTGCTGTATTTTTGATGATAACAAATATTATTTTCTTTATATTGCTATCACTGCATATTTGTTTTTGGTTTCCCTACCAACTAACTATTTTAGGTCCTCAAAGATCACCTGCAAAATAAATCAACTCAAGATTGGGTCTGCCTGAAAATTCATTTCAATGTAATTTTTCCCTATCTTGCGTCAAATGTAATGTGATGGATCCCCAAGTTAAGTAACCTTGCACACACACACACAGATGGAGAAATTTGGTGAGCTTGAGACTTCTTCTATTTTTGATCACATCGTAAAGGACGATCCAAAATTGTCCTGGATGATCAGTTCAGAATAGAAACCCTAATTAAGGCATCCCTGATAATTAAGTTTACTTAACTAATCATCCTGGATAATTTTATATCATACAAGATAATCAGTGCAAATCCAAAAATCAGCCGCCAATCATATTTTAGGTAATTTTTTATTTTTCATATTTTGAACTAATCGTATAATATGATCTGCATCATTCTGGATGATCCATGAAAATCATGCCTAAAATAATCTTGTTATTATGGAGTTAAGTATGGTAAGATTGAATGATCATATTATATAGGATGATCGATAGATTGTCCAAGATGATTCATGATTTTTCTTCTGAACGTACTGGACATCACGAATAATTTATCATGACGATATTCAATAATTTAAACTAATCATACAGCACGATCGAAAGATCATCCTGAATGATAATTATATTTGTTCTAATCGGCTTGGACGTCCCGAACGATTTATAAGGATGATATGCTTTGACTTGAACTAATCATACATGACGATCACAAGATTATTCGGGATGATAAGTATATTTTTTCTAATCGGCCTGGACGTCCCAAACAATTTCTCAAGATGATATACTTTGATTTGATCTAATCATACAGGACGATCATAAAATCATCCTAGATGATAAGTACATAATTGTTGCTATGATGGTACAGGCAACATAGATATGCCTACCTGGATGGGCTAATTTACACTGATCGTAAAGGATGATATATATATCGTCCTGGATAATATTGTCAGCAAATTGAAATTAGGGCAATTTTGAAGGCTCTCTATTTAAGCTCTGTAATTGTATCTTTAGACAACCCTTTTCACTGTTGAGTCCAATCCAAATAGAGCTTAGAATAGGAGAAGGAGAGGTTGGGAGAGAGAGAGGGAGAATATTGTGAGGGGGAGTTTGTAAAGGGATTCATAATGGTTGCTCCAAGCAAGGATTCGATCATCTTCTCCTTCTTCATCCTTAGTTCTTTGGTGGCTCTGAGGAGATGATCATCAGCATCAGGTTGAGGTTCTCTACCTAGTCCAAGAGAAAGTGAAAGGATTGTCAGGTTCTCTGCCTACTCCAAGAGGGAGTAAAAGGATTTCTGTGGTTCTCTGCCAACTCCAGGTGGGAGTAAAAGGATTCTAGATTCTCTGACTCATCGGGTCGGTGAAAAGATTTTGTAAGGGCTTCTCCGCCTTACTGTGGGGGCAATAGGATAGACACTAACTGAGTAGTGCAATACCTAGAATGGGAGGTTCTACGGAGTGGATGTTGGTCAGATTTGATCAAACCACTATAAATATGTTATGTTCTTTCTACTTATTTTTTTGTATTTATTTTTTCTTATTCCTGTGATCTGACCTATGATTAAAATTTCTAATTTTAATTATCTGCTTCTACTTAAACTATTTGTGTTAAAAATATTCAAAAAGACTTTTTTGTTTATTTTTTTAAAGAATTTTTAAAATACTAATTCACCCCCCTCTTGGTTAGCCTCAGGCTAGCTCTATATGGTTTAACACCCCTCACAAACTTTCAAGTGGTATCAGAGCGGGATTCATAAAATCAAGTTTTAGAAAACTTTTAAATTTTGATCAATGGCCAACTTTAGTAATGGAAACACCACGGAAGGTCATTCAATCACACGACCACCTCTATTTGATAATATTCCTTTTGATTTTTGAAAAACTTACATGTCCACCTTTTTACAATCAATTGATTATTGCATGTGGATTCTTGTTAGAGAAGGATATTCTGCACCTTATAGACTTGTAAACAGTGTTAAAACTAAAATTGCTTTTACTGAATGAACAACTGATGATAGGGATCTGGCACAACTGAATGCTAAAAGCTTGAACTATTTTTTTTGTGAATTAAAATCTGAAGATTATATACGTGTTTTCACTTAGTCTACCAGTAAAGAAATTTCGGATAAACTTTGCATTACTTATGAAGGTACAAATGAAGTGAAATAATCTAGGCTGAACATTCTTTTGCATGACTATGAACTTTTTGCATGAAACCTAGAGAATCAAATTCTGAAATGTACACTAGATGTATACAGATTGATAATTCTTTGCATGCCTTAGGGAGAGAGCTTACGAATTATGAAAAAGTGAACAAGATTTTGAGATATTTACCTTCTTCCTATGATGCAAAAATTGCTGCCATTACTAAATCTAAGGACTTAAATTTTTATTCGATTAATAACTTACTTGGATCACTAATTGGTTACGAGTAAGGAGTGAACCAAAGGCAGCTTGTTGCAAGTGATAAGAAAAAAGGAGAAAACTGTAGCCTTGAAGGCTGATGATTCTGACACTGATCCTTCTGGTTCTAATGATGTTGATTTTTCTTTAGTAATAAGATAATTTAAAAGTTTTTTTACGGAAGAAACAAAAGCATCATAAAAAATGGAATCGAGGTCAGAACAATAAAAATTCTAAAGATTCATCTGATGTTATTTGCTTTGAATGCAGGAAGCCAAGGCACCTAAAGTTGGATTACCCAACTCTAAAAGCTCACCCAAGCAAGGAGAAAGCTGAAGAAAAGCGTAAGTTCAGGAAGGACAAGAAAAAGATCCAAAAGGCTTTCTGGGCTGACTTAGCATCTTACTCCTCTGAAACTAAAGCTGAAGAGGAGGTAACCAACTTGTACTTGATGGCAGATCATCTTGATCTCTCTGATCAAGAAGAGGTATGTGAGCTTACATATAATCAATTATTTGAAGTGTCTAAAAAAATTCATTCTTTATATAGGAAACTCAAGAAAGCATATGCTAGCCTAAAAATTGAATTTTTAAATATGTAGAAAGAGCATGAAATTATAATGAAAGATCATTCAACTCTAGATAGAAATCATATGGCTTTATTAGATGAATTTGATTCTTTAAACAAAAATCATCTTGATTTAACTGTTGAGCATGATTCCTTGAAGACATCACATATTGATTTAGAAAAGGCTTTCAAAAAATTAGATACTATTGCATGTGATTTAGATAGTAGTAAGCATGAATTGAAACATTAAGTGGCAAGCTATGAAAAGATAAATGAGTTTCTAAGAGAAAAGATCATTGCATTAGACCAAAATAAAACACCACCTTTATTTATAGGGTTTTATAAAATAATAACAAAATATGCATAATTCAAACCTAAGAAGAGGTACTATAACCCACATAGATTAGTAAACTATTTTCCTGGTGTTAGATGCTTTCTTGTGGCATGCTAGGACATATCTCCCACACTTGCACCATTCACCATAGAACATATTTGGTGTGGAGACCAAAATTACAAAATTTACAGCATAGCATGCATTCATCGCATTCTTCTTTCCTTCACAAGGGACCCAAACCTATTTGGGTTCCCAAATCTAACATCTGATGATTTTGTAGTAGTGCTCTCACAAAAGGGCTCGTGAGAGTATGCGGTACCTAGACAATGGATGTTCAAATCATATGACTGGAGATGCAAATTAATTTATTTCGCTAGAGGTCAGGGTAGGAACAGGTAACACTTTGAGACAACACTATCAGGAGAGTGGTGGGATCAAGTATAATTAGTGATTCAAAAAAATTCATCATTGATAATGTTTTACTTGTAGATGGACTGAAACATAATCTGCTCAACATTGGCCAGCTCCGTGATAAAGGCTTCAGCATAAAATTTTTGTCAACTTGCTGCATTTTAAGCTTAAATGACAAAATTCTTTTGCAAGGAATAAGGATCAACAACGTCTACATGCTGGATCTAAATTGCTTTAAAACTGATATTGCTATTTACTTAAACTCAATAGCTGATGGATTATGGCTATGGCATAGGAGATTGTGTCATGCAAGCATGAAAAGCCTTAAGAAAATCACCCAAAAAGACTTAATGAGAGGTGTCCCCAAATTAGAGTTCCCTATGGACCACCTGTGTGATGCCTGTCAGTTAAGGAAGCAAGTCAAATCCTCCTTCCACTCAACCAATGACATAAACACTAGCAAACCCTTAGAAGACCTTCACATGGATCACTTTGGACCTATCAGCACTTCAAGCTTAGGAGGGAAAGTCTTTGGGTATGTGATAGTTGATGATTATTTAAGGTTCACCTTGGTTAGATTCCTATCTCATAAAAGTGAATCATTTGAGGAATTTAGATCTTTCTCCACTTAGATTCTGAGAAAATTAGGTTGTGAAATTCTGACTGTTTATAGTAATCATGATAGAGAGTTTAAAAATGAGAAATTTGAAACCTACAGTTAGGAGCAAGGGATATATCATAATTTTTCAACTCCTAGGACCCCTCAGTAGAACATGGTAGCTGAAAGGAAGAACAAGTTCCTGGTAGAAGCCGCTAGAGCCATGTTGATTGAATACTCACTTCCTAAATACTTCTGGGCAGAAGTGGTGAATACAACCTATTATGTTCTAGATAGGATAAATCTTAGATCTAAACTGAATAAAACACCCTATGAAATTCTTAAGGGTAGGACACCCAACCTCTCTCGCCTTCGTGTCTTTGGATGTAAAGTGTTCATTTTGAATAATGGGAAGTCTTGACTAAGAAAGTTTGACCCAAAATTTGATGAAGGAGTGTTCTCAGGTTACTCAAGTGTTGGGTAATCTTATAGAATCTTCAATAAAGAACCCTGATTGTTGAGGAGACCACTAATGTTGTGTTTGATGAATCTGATAATTTTAGAGGGTCTAGGGTAGAAGAGGTGGAGGTTGTAGAAGTCACCCAATGAGTAGAATCATCAAATTTGGAGGAAAGGGTTGACCCTGAAGTTTCACTTCCTAGAAAATGGAGATATTCTTTGAGTCATCCTAAAGAACTCATCTTAGGAGACCCTTATGAAGGTGTCAGAACTAGGCATAGACTTAGAAAAGAAGTAAACCACTCTACCTTTATTTCAATGACTGAACCCACCAACATCAATCAAGCCCTTTCTGATGAATTCTGGATGCAAGAGGAACTAAACCAATTTATTAGGAATAATGTCTGGGAATTAGTAGAAAGACCTAAGGACTAGAATGTAGTGAGAACCAAATGGGTCTTTAAGAGTAAAATGAATGATTCTGGTGTGGTTGTTAGGAATAAGACAAGATTAGTGGCTAAGGGGTACAACCAAATAGAATGGATTAATTTTGAGGAAACTTTTGCCCCTGTAGCCCATTTGGAAGCCATTAGAGTGATACTAACCTTTGCCTGTTATAAGGGATTTAAGCATTTCCAAATGGATGTCAAGAGTGCCTTTTTAAATGGGATAATAAAAGAAGATGTGTTTATCGAGAAATCCCCTGGCTTTGAGAATTCCTGATTTCCAAATAATTTTTTCAAATTAAAAAAGGCTTTGTATGGTTTAAAACAAGCACACAGAGCATAGTATGAGAGGCTTAACACATTCCTACTATAAAGAGAGTTTGTTAAGGGGAGCGTAGACACTACCCTTTTTCTAAGGAGAGTAGGAGCTAAATTACTCATTATCCAGATCTATGTTGATGATATACTTTTTGGATCTTCTGATAAAAAGTTATGTGATTATTTTTTTAAAATAATGAGAAAGGAATTTGAGATGAGTATGATGAGAGAATTATCCTATTTTCTAGGATTTAGCATAAGGTAAATGGATGATGAAACTTTTCTTAATCAATCAAAATACATTAAGGACATTCTAAAGATATATGCAATAGATAAAGCCAAGCTAATGAACACTCTCATGAGTTCTAGTGTCTAGTTAGATAATGATTCAAATGGAAAAGTGGTTGACAAAAAGAAGTATAGAGGAATAATTGGATGACTTCTTTATCCGACTGCTAGCAGACCTGATATTATATTTACCAAAACAAGTATAGAGGAATAATTGGATAACTTCTTTACTTGACTGCTAGCAGACCTAATATTATATTTAGTGTTTATCTCTATGCTAGATTTCAAGCTGATCCTAAATAATCCCACCTGACTGTAGTTAAGAGAATCCTTAGATATCTCTTAGGAACCCAAAACATAGGAATCTGGTATCCTAGGCATAACTGCCTTTGAAATTATAGGATATTTTGATTTAGACTTTGCAAGATATAGAGTGGATAGAAAGAGCACCTCTAAAACATGTCAATTTATAGGATAATCCTTAGTCTCCTAGTCTAGTAGAAAATAGAACTTAGTTGCACTGTCCACTGTTGAAGTTGAATACATTGCCTTAGGAAAATGTGTGGCCCAGGTCCTTTGGCTAAAATAACAAATTTTGGATTTAGGACTCCCTGTAGTCATAATTCAAGTCCTATGTGATAACACTAGTGTCATTTGTATTTCAAAGAATCCAATTCAACACTTTAGGACCAAACACATTGACATAAGGCACCACTTCATTAGGGACCATGTTACTAAAGCAGACATAGAGCTACACCATGTAGCCACTGAAAACCAACTAGCTAATATCTTCCGAAAACTACTATCCTTTGAAACCTTTAGCACCTTAAGAACCAGACTGGGTGTGATAGATATTTATGCTTGAAAATGATGCTTTTTATTTATGGATTTCATTCTCTATGTTTTGTCTAATTTATTTGCTTATTTCGCATTACATGTTTTAAAACTTTTTTGTGCTTTTTATTTCTTGTTGTTTTTTTGTTTCGTTTGATTTGTTTGATTATTTCCCTTTACATGTATTTGCCTTTATGGTTTTGATTACATGTTGCTTTTCTTTAGTATTTTAAGATCGGATCACTGCTCACTTCTGCTGATGAACTTGCTTTCAAAATGAGATTATTTGCCTTATTTTTATTTAGAAGATTGTAAGTAGTGACTTACTCCTCTAAAATAGTTAAAGGAAGAAACATTGATGATTGTTTCTCTTCCTCTAACTCCTTTAATGGTGTATTTTTCTTTTTTTAAAAAAATCTTTTCCAAAATTAAAAAGTTGGACTTTGAAATAGAGATCTATTTTATATTTTTATAGTAATCTATCGCATATGGATAGTGTTCCAAATCATTAAATCACTTTCATATTTTTTTAATCAGGTGGTTGCATTTATCATATGAGAATGATTCTATTTTGTGGTTTACTTTTCTTAGCTAAGAGAGTGAGTTTTTCTTCTCTTATATTTGGAAGATAATATCACAATTGAGAGTCTTTTAGAGGTCTTGAAAGAAAGGAAGCTCACAAAAGATGAGAAATATGCACCAATCAACAGAAAAAGAGGCACAAAATGAGCCCAACACTGAAAAGATGCGTAATATTCGCCAATAAGTTAAAATGATACACAAAGTGTATCAAAAATCAAAAGATGCACAAAGTGCACCAAATAACTAGAAAAAGAGGCACAAAGTGAGCCCATAAAGAAATAAGCTTCCTCCTCTTTCAAATCTTTAAAAATCTTAGAAAAATCCATGTGCCACTTAATATATTCAAACACTTGAGATTGTAAATCATGATGTCTGATTCTTTACTTTGCAATACTACTTTATCTGATATTTTTTTGGAACAAAGCTTGAAAGGATCACTTTTTGTTATCTAATTTATTTTCTTGTCAATTAGATTTTTGTTTAAAAGGGATTTGAACCTATAAGGTGTCTGAGGTAGGGTTTAAAAAAATTAATTTTCCAAATTTTTTGTATATCCGCATTATCGATTCATTTCTTTCGAGTTTTTAAATTTAAATTTGAGGTAAAAATTATCATTTATAGGAGTTAATCGATTCAAAAAAATTAAAAAAAAAACTTATTTTTCTTTTAACAAATTATTTTATCTTGTTTTCCTATTTTTATATTCTCTGTGGTTTTTGAGTTAATTTTTTTTTGATCCTCCCTCATCACCTCTTTTCATCATTCAATGCCTTGAAATTTTTGTTTACATCGTCCTGGATGATATGTCCATCTTCTTGGACGATATTATCCTATCATTGTTCAATCCAAACCAATGGCTGATCTGAATCTCATCCTGGATGGTCCATGTGGCAAAAATAGTTCGACAATTTGAATGAAAGTTGGTACGATCAATAATGACTCATCATCCTGGATGATCCACCTGTTCGTCCTGGACCATCGAGCAAGTCAAAGATCGTACGATCAATACTCCTAAGGATGATCATCTTTGTCTAATCATCCTGGACAATTCCTGATTGTCCTGGATGATAGGACCACTTTTTTGACCAATCGCCTGGATGCCATTATTGCTTCAAATCATCTTGGATGATATAATGATCATCCTGGATGATATGGATAACTCTTTATAAGACGGTCGATTTCAAGCTTTTTTTTCTCACCCCAAAACTCCTTCTCTCAATTCTTAGCACTCAAGTCTTTCTATGGCTAGTGGCAAACATTCCAGAATGCTGATAGGCAGTTCCTCACAGGGAACTATTGACCCCCGCTTAATTGAAGTAGCAGAATCTGTAGGGATCACACCTTCCAAAGTGGTGAATCCAACTATTCTGACCTATAGGGTACTTGATCTCTTTGCTCATACATCTCTTGCTTTCATTCTGACCCTTGCTTTTCCCTTTAATTTTAAGTTTCTATCTAAATTTTTCTCCAGTCTTCGAATTAAGTCTTCGAATTAATTCCTCCTATACTTCCCTATAATCCTATGTGAATAGTTAACCCATTGAAATTACATATCAGGACCTACATGAACTTCTTCAACTTTCCACCACTGGTGACAAGATTCACATCTTACTCGCTGATCCTGCCTTTAATTGGAGTCCTGTTAATACCCTCAGAAACATAACTGCCCCTTTTCACGACTCTACAACCCATTCTTTAGTAAAATATGCATGAACCATCCAACATGTTCTTAGAACTTCTATTATTCCCAAAGCTGGGGATTGTATTCACATCACTCTCATCCTTTCCCTCACCACTTACTACATAATGACTCGTAGAGAAATGACATGGTTTGGGGAACAATTTGCTTCCATTCATAGTCTCTTTCAGCCACCACCACCACCTCCTCCACTTGATTAGGGTCCTTCTTACTTTTAGTTTGCTCAGTATTTTTGTGTCGTGCTTGTACTGATATTCTTTTATGTACTTTATTCTATTTTGTGACTTGCCTCCTTTTTGTGATGTTAAAAGGGGGAGTAGCGTATCATTTGTCTTATTTTAGTGGAATTTATCTTGCTTTATTTTTGTTCCTATTTTCTAAGTATTTTTATTTTATTAAATAAAAATAATACTAATAATAATAATAACAATAATAATAATAATAATAATAATAATAAATATATTGATTTGAAATTTCTAATAAATAATATTTGCCATCATCAAAATGGAGGATATTGTAGCAAATCTGGATATAGGTATTGTAGTGTTGATGATAACAAACATTCTTTTTTTTATATTACATATTTGTTTTTGGGTTCCCTACCTACTAACTATTTTAGGTCCTCAAAGATCACTTGCAAAAAAAATAAGCTCAAGATCGGGTCTGCCTAAAAATTCATTTCAATGTAATTTTTCCCTTTCTTGAGTCAAATGTAATGTGATGGATCCCCAAGCTAAGTAACCTTGTACACACACACTCAGGGGGAGAAATTTGGTGAGTTTGAGAGTTCTTCTATTTTTGATCACATCATATAGGATGATCCAAAATCATCCTAGATGATCAGTTCAGAATAAAAACCCTAATTAGGGCAACCTTAATAATTAAGTTTACTTAACTAATCATCTTGGATGATTTTGTATCATACAGGATAATCACTACAAATCCAAAAATTAACTGCCAATCATATTTTTGATAATTTTTTATTTTTTATATTTTGAACTAATTGTATTGGACGATCTGCATCATCCTGGATGATCTATGACAATCATGCCTAAAATAATCCCATGATTAGGGGGTTAAGAATGGTTAGATTGAATGATCATATCATACAGGACAATCGATAGATCGTCAAAGATAATTCATGAATTTTCTTTTGAACGTACTGGATGTCCCGAATGATTTATCAGGATGATATTAGATAATTTGAACTAATCATATAGGACGATCAAAAGATCATCTTAGATAATAAGTACATTTATTCTAATCAACCTGGAAATCCTGAATGATTTCTCAGGACAATGTGCTTTGATTCGAACTAATCATACATGATGATTGTAAGATCATACAGGATGATAAGTACATTTGTTCTAATCAGCTTGGACATCCTGAATGATTTCTCAGGATGATATGCTTTAATTTGAACTAATCATACAGGACAATCACAAAAACATCCTGGATGATAAGTACATAATTATTGCTCTGATCGTAAAGGCAACACAGATTATCCTACCTAGATGGACTGATTTACACTGATCATACATGATAATATACATATCATCTTGGATGATATTATTAGCAAATTTAAATTAGGGCACTTTTTGATGGCTCTCTATTTAAGCTCTCTAATTATATGTTTAGACAACCTTCTTTGCTATTGAGTCCAATATAAAGAGAGCTTAAAATAGGAAGAGAGGTTGGGAGAGAGAGAGGGAGGATATTGTGAGGGTAGTTTATGAGGGGATTCACAAAGGCTGCTCCAAGCAAGGATTTGATCATCTTTTTCCTTCTTCGTTTGGTTCCTTGGTGGCTCTGAGGAGACGATCATCAGCATCAGGTTGAGGTTCTCTGCGTACTCCAGGAGGGAGTAAAAGGATTATGAGGTTCTCTATCTACTCTAGGAGGGAGTAAAAGGATTTTTGTGGTTCTCTGCCAACTCCAGGTGGGAGTAAAAGGATTCTGGGTTCTCTGCCTCAACGGGTTAGTGAAAAAGATTTTGTAAGGGCTTCTCCAACTTACTGTGGGGGCAAAAGGAGAGACACTAACTGAGTAGTACAATGCCTAGAACGGGAGGTTCTGGGGAGTGGACGTAGGTTTGATTTGACCGAACCACTATAAATCTGATGTGTTCTTTCTACTTATTTTTTCACATTTATTTTTACTTATTTCTGTGATCTGATCTGTGATTGAAATTTCTGATTTTGATTATCTTCTTTTGCTTAAACTATATGTGTTTAAAATACTGAAAAATATTTCAAAAAGACTTTTGTTTATTTGCTTAAAGAATTTTTAAAATACCAATTCACCCCCCCCCCCCCCCCCTCCCTCTTGGTTAGCCTAGGGCTAGTTCTATAGGGTTTAACACCCCTCACGAACTTTCACTTGATTTTGTTCATCGCAACAACATGAGCTTCATTTAAACTAGATAGTAGATTACATGACTTGTATGTAATTTATGAAAAGCGTGATTCACATACTCATGTTCTGATTTCTTCATATAACATTGCTTGATGATCTCACATCTATTCAGGATGTATAAAGGAACTACATATAGCCTTATTACCCTTATACTTGTACTTCTACTTAATCATATCATATTGTTCAAGATAGATGGAACATATACTTGTGTATAGAGACCCTTATAACGCTACTTGTATTACATAAAATATGAAACAACCTCCACTTTTATCACTTTCTTTCTCCATGGATATCCTCCACCATATTAATATGGCATATACATTTCATTACATAGACATAAAAATATCAATATATTTAACATATATAAATGACCTTTAACATGATGCATGAATGCATGAAAGTAGCACATATACAACAATTCAAATAGTATATATGGGCTAGAACTTCTACACACACTCAGCAGTTATAATTCAAAAAACCATTAATGCGGAACATTTATAACATCATTTTAGATCTTTTATTATTTTATGACACTTTTTGTTACAATCAACATCAGTAGTAAAACATATAAAAACTCACATTTAAAATCACCCTATAAAATGTTGAGTTTTACTTGTCAAAATGCTTAGATTTCTCTATCATACAACATATTAAAAAACACAATGAAAATGTTTCTCAAACTATACTAAATTAAATAAATCACCATAAATTTTTGCACAAATTATCCAAATTAAAAACCAAAGTAGGGTAATAGATGCCCACCTTGAGATGAACAACTTTTTCAATTCGCCCGATGGAAAAATCTAGCTTCGTGGCCTCCAAACCCAATCTTCCTTTCTTTTCTTTCATATTTATCCTCTTTGGCCCCTCTCTGGACATCTTTTAGTGAATGGGAATGAAAAAAAGGTGAATTGGCTAATGCTTTTAGATATTTATATAAAAACCTCAAAATAACCTAGCGCTATGACACTAACCCTCTTAGCGCCACTGCCCTCCCAAGATATTTTTATTTCTAAAAAGTTCCTCATAAATAGAGTCCTCAGTGTTGAAGTGCTACTCCATAAGCATCTTAGTGCTCCTCAATAGATAGAGAGGGCAATGCCGCAACACTCATAATGACCAAAATATTGTTCACCCAAGCAAAGAGCTTTGTATTGTAGTGTTCTAATCCAAGCATCATAGTCTACCAAAAAAAAATAATTATAATTTTTTCTACTTAATCATTTTCAGAATGACTCATAATACTTAAATAATCATATAATTCATACCATGATCTCTTAAGGTCATTATAGGTGGACTAGGTACTATATCAAGGGATATTTCATGCACTCCTCTATATTGTGCCAGCATTTTAGTAATTGCCTTGGTATACAATCTAATATTCCAACATGTACCAAGCATAAACTATCACTTCATTTGAGATTTTATATGCTCTAATGAAATCATCATTTGTTGCATTGATTTCGAAGATTAGCCTACCAACATCATTATAAACCCTTTTTCTCTATCTTGATTTCAGCATATGTAAGATAAATTAACTATGCAACCTATGGAAAATTAATTAGTGGAGAAATGATAAGCTATATGCTAATACACACCACATTGATATGCAAGCATGCATTATAATTTTTTCCTCCTTATTCCTACTTTCTTATTATATAGAATAGTGCATTTATAGATTTCATCAACACTAGGGATCTACAATAGCTTGATGCATGTTCAATATTAAATAGAAACTTCCTTCTGTATAAATTTTAGATTTTGTCCTTTATACACATATAAATACTCACCAAGCTGTATTCTACATTGTATAACTTTGTCACTATTTTGTAATACTTCTTCCACTTTTCATAGTATTTTACTCTTATTTTAGCTATAAGTTTTTACTTCTTCCTAATGATTGTCTAACAATAACAATTGGGTTGAAATGACTAGAATATGGTGGTCGAGTGGTCGTTTGATGGTGATGATTGGGTGGCGGTAGCATGATAGTGATGGTTATGCATCGGTGGTCTGACGATGATGATTGGATGAAGGTGACAACATGCCAACTTACAACAATAGTGGTCTAATGATAAAGGTTGGGTAGTGGGTACTTGTCAATGGTGATTGGGCAGTGATTTTTTGACAGTAATGATTGGGTAGTGATGGTACAACAATGATGTTTGGGTGGCGATGATCATATGGTGGTGGAGCTCTAGAATTTTTTAGACCTTTGAGCCTTCTATAATCCTAAGTCTTAATTCAACCTTATTTCATGTAGAGAGTCAGACTCTATTTATAGTTTTGAGAGTGACACTCTTTATAATAATAATAACAACAATAAGCCTTTCTCCATAAATATAGCCAAAATTAAATTATTCCATCAAAAGACCCTGAATGATCCCCTTGATTATAAAGTGTTTTTTTTACTATTTGAAGGACCTAATGACGTTAGAATCATGCAATCACTGGCATGCTGAATTTTTCTTATCATGATATTTGATTTGACTATAAGCATGCAAGATTGGGGGATCATTAGTCATTCAATTAATATCCCATGGTTTTCAATTATGTTTCAAGTGCTTTAATTAGGATCGTTTGCAATTAAATTAGATCACTTATGTGTTAGCCCCCATGAGTTGTAAGTCATATCATATGCTTTGTTTCAATCATTGATGAATTATTTTCTAGATTAATGCACTAACTACACAAATTATAACTAATAAGTACATGTGTGCATAAGGAATAAATTCAAATGGAGTGCTAAAATGTAGAACCAAGATGACTTACACAAAAATGTGGATCAAAACCCTGAGGATAAGATCAAGAAGTCAAAATCAAAACATTGAGTTACACTGAGGGTGATCCAAACTATAAGGCATAAGAGTCGAGTTATAAATTATGCTTTTTTATTTTTCTTATTTACTGATATTCCAAGTAAACAAAATTTAAATTACCAACACACTTACATTAGAGTGAGTGCTGAAAATAATTCTAAAATATTCTTTAAAATGGATAAAAAATATAAGTTAATCTATACTAAATCATACTATATGATCCTTATCATATTGTACGATGTATACTTGAACCATAAATTAGATAAGATCAATATATATTAGTTAAAAATTTTGTAATTTATATCATGAACTAATTATACTATATGATACGATTAATACTGTGGGATAAGTATTAACTTTAAAATAAAGTATCATTACAATATTATTTTAAGAATTAGATTAATTCAAAATTTAAATTAATCATATTATATGATACATATTCTACTATACAATTATCTTCCTAAATTATTCTTATTAAGCCAAATAAGATAAGTGAGTAATAAATGTGAATTTGGCATAACTAAACATCAGTGTGATGTTAATCATACTATATGCTCAAATAGTGTACATTCATAACTTTTTTATAATGTAAAATAATCATATTATATAGTGATCATATCGTAGTGTATAATAAACATATACTTCTCTAAAAAACCCTAAAAATGTTGGAGGATGAAAAGTTTGTAGAAGAGTGCTTTGAGTGAAAAATCCATTGAGATCATGTGCACCCATTATTTTTTCCACTTTCAATCAATCTCAAATCCTTCAGAATTTTATTTTTGTTTATTGAGAGTTCTTGTTTCATCAAATTTTGTAATATATTAGAGAGATCTCAAACTTTATGTTACAAGATGTTATGGATATCTGGGCTATAGTAGTGATCTTCTCGCTTGAAGTAGAAGGAGTAGAGTTTCTCAACTACCCATTAAGGTGAGGGGTTTCTTTGCCATGTGGTGGCCAAAAGAGTGGGAGGTTAATGATGTAATACATGGACATAGGAACTAATGCCAAAACATGTACAAATTAATTAGTGGCTTTTTTCTAATTATTTTCTTATAATTACTACATGGTTTGTTTGAACTCTTGCACTATTGACAATATGGTTGATCTATTAAATTGCATGAGATGTTTTATGAAGAGAGATTTGAGAGACATAGAAAGAGATCATTTGGGAGAGACCAAAAGATTTGAATGGGAGATTTACTAAGGTTGTATAACGTAATATATATTTTTTAATCCTCTAAGTTTTGTAACAGTTCTTGGGGAAGGGCTTTAGAGATTCTTAGTGTGGAGGCTCTAGATCTAGCCTGGGAGGCTAGGGTTGAAGGTTTGTTGAGAAGAGAAGTAATGTAAATATTTCTCCATTACCCTATGAAGGTGAAAGGCTTCTCCACCTCATTTGGAACATAAGGCGAGAGTTGGTGTGTCACACCCTACGATCAAATTTAGAAGAATTGCCATTTCAAACTCTTCTAACCATCTAGCAGAGCCACAAATAATCATCCATATATATAAAAAAATGCATAATAGAAGCTATCTTTCATTTCTCATACTCTTAAAACATGTATATTTAATTTCATCTTCAAAAAATCAATTACATTAGCCCTGAATATATCTTTCCCATCGATCTATCATACTACATTCATGGCTGCAAAAATAAACAAAAAAAATTAAAGAAATACCTATCTTTAGGATTTGATCTATCACACTCCATTGGATCCTTATCCTTCCAAGAAATCATAAAAATTACATGATGAGCAGAAGCCTAGTAGGTCACCAAAACCTACCACTCTACCAAAGAACAAAAAGTAAAACAATATGCATGTAATCATTCAAATCATCAACAGAGTATGGTTATTATGAATTTATGTGAATAAGAACATATCAACATGAATAATAATGGTCAGTATGAACAGAATCAATCAATACGACAAAAGTATACAGATGTGTATTAATCATTGACTTAGTTTTATCCAGTATATGGAAAGGGCTATAGGAAGTCTATGATGGAATCATTAAGAGCAATGCAATAATATCTTAATTCCAATAGTTATAAATACCAGTTAGCATCATGAATATCCTTTGTATTTCTTATCATGTTATTTTTGTAGTATGTACTAGTCTCATGTATCTGGTGTATCATATATCTATATCTATATCATGTCATTATGCATCATGTTTATGTATCATATCATGAATCATATAGCTCATGTATTATGTAACTTATGCATATTCATATTATCTCTATTCATTAATTTACACACTTCAGCCTATGGGCTATAATTGATATTATGTAAGTGCACGTGTTGTGTCAAGTAATATTGAAATGGGTTGTATCATTCCCATGAGGATTAGAATAATATTAACACCAATTTAGCACTACTTTTACTAGTTGCTAGATTTATCTTATCACATGGATTAAGACATTTGTGCTTAATGAAAGTAAACTACCACTAATCAACTTGGAAGAAATTCTATGTTCAATTATTTCTAAACTTATGATAGATAAGAATTTATGTGTACATAGATAGGTCTATCTTGATAAGTGTTGTGAATCAGAGCATATGTTCCTCATGATCTTTATCAAGGTTATCAATCTTTAGCAAAGCCTAACTTTACTATAGCCATACTATCTCCTTAACAATCCCAAAGTCTTACCCAACATAAGTTTATGCATAAAAGTTCTTCATTCTAGTAACTCTAATTATTCAACTACTCCTTCATCGTGGATCTATATCACACTAAATTTTAAATTTGTGCATGGCTTATACACATACTAAGTGAAGCTTAGTGGAACTAGAAATAACATTAAATAAATTCTAAGCATTTAGACCCATTCTATATACCACATGCGTTCTTATCATATTATAAGACCAAAAGTTGATTTAGCCTAACATTATAATTAATATGAACTTGAAAAGCTTCACTGTAAAGATAAAATAAATAAAAGTGTAGAGTTGTATGAATAGATAGAACTGAATTTCTCTTGTAATAACAGATACATACACTCCTTATCCTCTAATCCTTCTCTCCTTACTTAATCTTAAACTTCTATTGGGAGTAAGTATAAGAGAAAAAAATGGCTAGCCCTCTTTAATAATTTAGCTATGTTATTCATATAAATAAAAACAAATTCTGAAGCCATGGCACTCAAAGTAATAGCATTGAAACACTCCATAAATGAACTAACATTGCAGTGTTGATAAAGTACTCCACTGTGGTTCTGTAAGTTAATCAATGTGTTATTTTCCAAGAGTAATTGAATTAACTGCTCCAGCATGGTGCTCTAGTAATTTGGCATTATGGAACTCTAATCAACGCTGTTGTGAAGTGGCTATATGGCGTTATAATGCCCACAATACTCCAAAGTCTAGCATCGTAACATTGGGTACTTTTTAGTTTGCTACATTTTTTTTGAATTTTCCTGTATAAAATCATAAAGTGAGGCAGTTTGAAAGCAAAAAAGGATAGCTAAAACATAACAATTTTAAACTAACAAAATCCTCTAAAATTCAATTATTACTTTTCATTAAGGTATCCATATGCACTTTAATTCATAATTAGCTTATTTTACTCAAATGTAAGCTTTAGGACTTTTAAGGTTAAGAAAATATTAACTTAATGGATTAAAAAGTAACATTCAATGCTTAATAACTCCATTAATACATCTTATAATAGCCCAATATTTCATCTCCACTAATATTCCCTTTAAATCCAACTCCTAAAAGTGTTTGTAAATATTTTTGACTATCTTACCTAAGTTTAATTATCATGGGTTTAGGAGAACTTCATATTTATTTAATTTTCAAGTCATAATATAAGTTTCATTATACTAAGCCTTTAAATTAATATAAATAATTCATTATTACTAAGCATTTAACCAATTAATCCTAAGATAATTATTTAAGTGCTAAAGTGCTTTTTAGGAGTCTTGTTTATTAGGAAGTGATAGTTTTAATGAAATTATTAGTTATTATATAGGTTGCTTTGTTTTATTATTTTCCACTTTGTACATTGTTAATCACCTTATGTTATTATTTTTCTTATTGATAAAATTCCAAAATTTACAATCCAAGAACTTTGGATACCAATAATATGATACTTGGGATCGATAATATGATCTTGTAAGGTATAGGGGCTCTAGGTTTAGGTTGTACAAGCTAGTTGGGTTGAATAGAACTCTCCCAAAGTTTCCTAGCAGTTACTTGAAAGGACAGGATTTTATTTTTGATAAATGTAGTGTTGACCTCATTTTTGCATGAGGTCATCTTGATCTACATCTCCCTAGTTTACATTTGATCACCCTCTACAATCAACTCTTCAATCAATCTACACCTCAATCAACTCTACAATTAACCTTCAACGAGCTTTAATCTTACAGCCAATATTGACTCAACCTACAATTATTCAGATTACAATCAATTGATGCATAATCATTGATTAAAATCACTTAACCTCAACCACCTAGATAATTATAGCCCTGCACTACAATCAGGTATCCCAGTACATTACCTTGCACAACGCACTGACTCATTAACCTCAATCATAATCCAAACTACTTCATTAGGAATACCATATATTAAATCATGCAACACTGGGTTCCTGAGCCAATGCTTAATCAATTTGACCCAATTAGGCTAGCTCAAGCTAACCCAATTGATCATCAAGTCAATCAACACCAATTGAACTCCAAATCAACTTTGATCTTTACCAAACTGCTCTAAAATCTATTCTTAGTGAATATGACTTAATGAATCACCCTGGTCGAGTCAACAATTAACTTGGTCAACTGAACCTATTTCGGGTGAAATTAGACCAACTTGGATCAAATCACCAAAGACACTCTTCAATTAAATTTCTTATCCAAAACCATTTCATTTTGTGACTCAAATGCTTTCCAACTCTTCAAGCGTAAAGTTATGGCTAGTTTGAGTTGGTCAAACTTATGAGCAAGATAAAACCTTCACATACAATTTGCATTACATTCAAAATCTCAAACCCTATCTCTAAACCTGCTATTCCACTCCAATTCCATACAAAATCTTCCTCAATCTCATTCCAGTAAACACAACTTAGTTGACTGGTCAACAGACAACTCAACCTAATAAATGACCTCTCTATAGTTCATTCAAATACTATAGGCTTTGCTCTAAACTCCTTTTTATTCATTCCAATATTATTTAAAACTCTTCCCAAATCCAACTTAGCACCTTGATCTGTTGACTGGTCAAAACAATCAACAAAAATCTCAAATAAATCCCAGTTGGTCAAACTACCTCAAGCTTAAATTTCCCTCCACACTAAACTTCTCAAGTGGCTTAATCATATTCTAGGACTTTACTAAACTCCCCCTAAACCTAGCTTCCCCATTGGTTTAGTCCTAAACAAGCCCGAGTGGTCACTTCCATATAGAATAACTCCAACTCATTTTCACCTGCTCTAACCACTCCCTCTGTTGTGTAACAAATTGGGATAGTAGTAAGGCATCTAAGCATTGCATTTGAGGCATCCTGACCGTCCAAGTGGGCTCCAATAGTTGAATTGGGCAAGACCTCTTGAAACCCTCAATTTTCAGTAATCGGGCTCCAACTAGCAACTTTCTAGATGACCTTTTGTTTCATTTTTCTCCCTCGGAAGTTTTAATATATTCTCATGGTGATTTTTTTTTATATTTGGAGCTCACCAAATTTGAGATCGATGAAGAACCAAAAGGTTATCCATCCAAATTGATCCAATTATTCATATAACTATCCTCAGAGCTCAAACTTATCACTAAAGTAGTTGAGGAGCTTTTGATGAAGAAAATGAGCTATGATACATCCTCTGAGATCAACTGTGTGAAGGTATTCTCTTAACCCTAGAGTTTTACATAGGTTTTCAAATAGGTTTTTAAGGATAGAATAAAAAGCTCTGTAAACACTTTCCCACTGTTGTTTTAGTGATCTATCCTTTATATCTAAAATATCATGCCAGTTAAACAATTGTAAAACAAGTTTAAATAAAATTTTGAAACATAGTTTTAGCTGTCTGGTTGGAGAAGATGATCCTAGGGCCATCTAATCTGTTCAAATCACACTGATGTCAGCGCATTTGATCAAACCAACATAATGGTTAAGCAAATAGGACTTCATCTAACTCAGTCTTGCCCTCCTATTTCAAACCACATGAATCAGACAGCTCCGTGCTCCATCCAACATGGTTAAATATTCAACTTCATGTTGCCACATGGTTTAATGGGATGTCACCACATGTAAAGAGCAGTGCACTAACATCGCCGCCATCCTAGCTGGCCTGATCCCCTTCAGACACATGTATAGCACTGCTGCCAGCTTTAATTTAATAAAATTATTTTTAAAAAATATATTTTTAAATATAAAAAACTTTAAAAAATTGCTATAAATAAAATACTAAACCATTTCTTACAAATAATCCCTCATTCTCTTCAGGATAAAATTCCTTATCTTTTAAAAATAAAATTATGATTAGTATTTAGGGAATAATTCTAGTTATATACATTTACAAATTTCCTTAACTATTCCCTAAATAAATATCTAGTAAAGCTAAAATTTAAATAGCATAAATTAAGCATCCACTAATTTTCTCAAGGATGTTTGGGTTGGCCTTATTTATAGATGAATTTATAAGAATCTAGGTCATGAGTTGACCTAGATCTTTGTAAAATTGCTATTAATTCAACAATAATCCATTCTATGGATATAATACCTCAATAGAATGTGTAAACAAAGCTCTATCAATAAAAAATTGCATTACTTGATTTTATTGAGTAGATAAAGAGTAATTGAAATATTATGGTTTTCCAAATTTTCATCAAATGCTCTTTATGTATACAATATCTTGAGACAAATTTTGGGTGAGATAAATTAGGGAGTGTTACTTGTATTCCTTGATTTTCTAAGACAATTCAAATTCTGTTAAATGGTTATTGAATTTGTAAGCCAATGGGTCATTATTGAACCCAAATATTTGGAAATTCATTACTTCTAATTTTTTTAGATTTAGTTCACTTGATTGCTGTGGTATTATTGTATGTGTATGAACAAGGGTTAGATACTTTAATTACAAATCATTTGAACATTAGTGACATTTAAGGATTATAATTAAGAATAATAACTAATTAACTTAGAAAATTCCTAAAAAATCATACACATATCCAATAGGGATGAAACTTTAAACTAGTGAACATAAACTTATTACACACCCTAGTAATTAATTCTACTTTCATTTGACATGAATTGACCTTAAAATAAAATTAATAAAAAAGTAGCCTTTAATGAAGGGCCAATTCTTCCAAAATTCATAATAATTCAAATAATATTCATACAAATACAAAATCACTTTTAATCAACTCTAATTAACATGTGAAATTATTAAAAAATAAAAAACATTTCCAAACTTGATTAAATTTTAATTAATAATTAATTAACTCGTAACTAAATATAAATTAAATAAATTCATTAAAAATTAAATTACATTAGTGTTGATCTATTGGTTAATATTTATCAATGACATCAATTTCTTGATTATTTGGATTAATTTAATTACAATATTACCCAAGCTACGTTAATAATGGAAAATTTAATAATTCATTAAATAAGCCATTTCATATATAATTAAATAAAGATAATAAATATAACTTAAATATACATGATTAATTAAAATGAAAATAAAATAAATTTAGAGATTAATAATTTGAATTTAAATAAAATTTATGAATAAAATTTAATAATAATTCATTAATAATTAATTAAAATTCCAAATAATTCGATAAAAATAAGAAACAATTAACAAAAAATTAAAACAAAAAAAAAATTATTTTGATAATTTATTTGATTATTTTTTTAATCGAAAAAATTTGTTAATTAAAATTAATTAAATTATATGGCTTTTATGCTTAATGATTAATTCCAATTGGAGGGCATTTTAGCATTAAATTCAAAGCCTTGAATGCACATTAAATAACCTAATAATCTCCTTATGTAATGCATGAATCCTTTTAGGAAGGCATTCACATACTTTAGGAGATTTTAATAAGATTTAATAACCAATTAAGAGTTTCATGCACTATGCTAGCCTCCACTTGTAGAAGGTATAGTTGTATAAAATTCATAACCCTTAACCAAACATTAATAAATTAATTGACCCAATTATGCATTATTTTGTAATCATTTATTTCTTTGTGAAGATATCTTGTATAGATCTATAAATAGGGATAGTTTTGTATCATAAAATTAAGTCATTTCCCTCTCCAATTCTTTGAATTTAACACTATCAATATAAAGAAAATAAAAAAGTTTGATTTAACTATCATGCTTTCACAATAGAAATACTAGATCCAACACCGTCGAGGGTAATTGCATATTCCCCTAAAGAAAAATTCACTTGTTGTTTATAAAGCAACGCAAGATTGTTTAACCAGAAGACATCAAGGGAAATCAAGGGTGTGTCATGCTTTGACTTTCTGATTAACAAGCAGAAGTGGTTTGACATTACAAGCTGCCCAACTCATATGCAAGCCCAAGTGTACATATAATGCAAGGTTACTTGTATTACAAAGTAAGGTTTAAATTGAGCAATCAAGTATTGCAGCATTTTTTGTCCATAAGACAACGTAAGTCTCAAGCCATTTTGAGGTATAAACATCAAAATTAAACTATTAAATTAATTAAAAATATGGAATAACAAAGAACACATTAACATTAAGATATCAAATAAGGCCACAAAATGAAAAAGTAAGATCATAACATTAAATCTCTCACACTCTCAATTCAACATAAATAACTTGGCTAAGTCCTTAAGGGTATAATTTATGAATTCAAAATTCTCCCCTATTTTTATCACTTTGTTAATCTTCATTAGAATCTCAATATAGTAAGTTACTTTCTTTTCTTCCTCATCCTCAATTACAAATACAAGTGCAAGCGGCATTAAGTGGAGTGCAGCATGCAATTGGGAGTTGAGGACCCATGTGCTATTCTAGTTCTCAATTTTGTTTTTTTTTAATGTTTAGAGGTAGATAAATAATAAAATATAATTTGTTTTGTATATTAAATTTATAAATTAAAAATTTTAAATAATTTAAACCCTAATTTTTGAGACATACATCTCTTACAAATTGCACAAGGTGTACCTTGAGGCGCACCTCAAACCCAGTGAGGCATACACCACCTCAGACAATGTAAGGCATACGCCTTATGGTATTTCTTTTTTCAAAATTACTCTAAAGAAGGCCTTGAGTTAAGCCTTTTATTGCACAATTTTAAATAAAGTTACAAAGTACTTATTGAAGAAGTTTTATAGTATGAAAATATTGAAAAATGACAAGGGTGAAAAGAGACCTACACAAATAAGTTTGTTGTGACTAAAATGATTAATTTGAGATAGCAAACCTTTTAATTAAAATCTTTAGAATAGCGGATTGTGAAGAGAAAAGTACAATTTCAGATTACAAGTTGTTACACTTTAGAATGCATTCAACTGCCCACTCATAAATACTATAATCTGATTTTATAGATATATTAAAGGCAAGGGACAAACAAGTGAGTAAACAGCTTCAAGTTTTACTTTCAACTAGAGGAGATTATGTCAACTAAAATCTAGGTAATTTGGACATGTAGAGAAAATGGTAAAAATGGGTATGTAAAATTAACATCAACGGTAGACCAAAGGTTACATGAATAGAAGTTGGGTAAAAAGATGGATTATTTAGTTTGCTGAAAAATAAATGGAAAATATTCCAAATGCAGGAGATCTAAAAAATTTTGGTGTTTGGTTTGATAAAAAAAAGAAATGCATAGTAAATTTTAGGTTAATTATTTTTTTCACTCCATAGTTCATTTTTAATGCAGTATATACTAGCATGTTTTCAATTGAATTCTAAAATACACTACAAGATAATTGAATCATAATTGCATGTTACAGCAGCTAAAGTGGGTGGTAGGAGAAGATGTGGATAGATTTTGGAGCGAAGAAGAAATAGCAACCCCCTCCTACTATGCTGGATGCCATCGATAGGGTATTTGACTCTTCCCTTAAGCGCTCAATCTCTATTTTGTCTTTTAATTTATCATTCTTTATATGTTGGAATTTAAAATGTTTCCTATTCGGACCTATCTTGGAGCATTTAAGATGTTCAAAGAATTTCTTTGGGCTTAATTTTAGTGTACGCGTTGGTCAATCTATGCTGTATGAATTAGGGGTTCGTTGCTCTTTCTATTGATGGTATATTCTGTAGGGATAATATTAATCATACTTTTCTTGATAAGATTAACTAATTAGCCTAGCTGCCAATCATATAGCATGATAAAAAGAAAGGTTATTCTAAACTACATAACACTAATTTATCAGACATCTATTCATAATATGCATCCTCATAAAAGGAAAAGCAACAACAAGCATCTATTTATGCTTCCCCAACAATAATTCCATTTGAAAAACAAAACCCACTTTTTAATTTTAGAATTTTGACATTTGAAAGAAAACACACTTTTTAATTTTAGTATTTTGATCTTAATCTAAAAGGTAAAAACATAATACTTTATGAATGGAAAAATTAAACAATATTTGTATCCCTACAGAACATACCATCAATGGAAAGAGCAACGAATCCCTAATTCGTACAACACAGATTGACCAACCTATACAATAAAAACCCAAAGAAATTCTTTGAAGATTTAAAATGCTCCTAGATAGATCCTAAATACGAAACATTTTTAATGCCAACATATAAAGAATGATAAATTAAATGACAAAATAAAAATTAAGCGCTTAAGGGAAAAGTCAAATACCTTATTTGTGGCATCCTACATAGTAGGAGGGGGTTCCTTTTTCTTCTTCACTCCAAAAACCCTCCACATCTTCTTCTACGGTCTGCTTCAGCTATTGTGAAATGCAATTGAATGAATCCAAAAAGACGGCGAGATGGAGAGGGAATTGAATTCGAGCAGATATACCTTATAATTTTGATCTAGAATGCGGAATCTAATCATGGAGGCATAGCTTCAGTGAGTCAGAGGTGCATATGATCCATGATGATGAGTTTGGAATACGAATCAAATGTAAATTCTATGTGAAATAAGCAGAATTTAAATATATATTGGAGAAATAAAAAAATTTTAATATATTTTACTATGTAATGCTTTTTTTTTTACTTATGTATTTGTTTGAGTCAAAACAAATCATATGTAACAGAAGATGTATTTTATTTTAAATAAAATAATATTAGTTATATTTTTATATGATTTAAATATTTGAGTGTTATATAAATAAATATAAAAATTTTGGTATTAGATATATAAATATATAAGAATTTAACCTTCTATGCTATCCCAAATATCCCAAACACATTATCCCAAACCTAAATATAATGACCCCATTATCCCAAACCTAAACTTTCAAACTGATGAAACCTCTTTATCAGATAAAAATACTCAACCCATTTCCCCCAAATCTCCTATTATTCCCCTCAATAATAAATTTAACTCTTTGCAAGCTGATGACCCTTGCTCTCAGCCTCCTCGTCTAAATGGCTCAGATAAAATATCTCCAGAGGGCTTTCCTCTAGTCTCCTCTAATCCTTCCCTCAACCTACCACCCTCAAAATTGCCCACCCCTCCCCCTCCTCCAAAAACCTCAAGAGCTAAATCTGCCAAAAAGGTAAAACCTTCCTCCTCAAAATCCTAATGAACCCTCACACCTTTACTAGTTGGAATGTCAGAGAGTTTAATAGCCCTGGTAGAGTTCAAGCATGCAAAGATTTAATTAATGTTCATAAGTTGAAATTATTTTGTGCTCTCAAAGCAAAATTCAGCCATCCATGTTATCTGCTCCTTGGTTTGTTCATTCCCATAAGGTTTTTGAGAATGAGGAGAGTTGTAATAACTTTGGTTCCTCCTCTCCTAGCTGAATTTGGGTAAAATGGGATCCATCTTGTGTCTTTTTAACGCCACTATTCTTTATCCCCAAATTCTTCATGGGTACCTCTGCTTAGGCTCCTCCACCTCCTTTTGCCTCTCTATCATTTATGTAGCAAACTCTCTTGAGGATAAGAGATTTCTCTAGAATCAACTTAAAGAGTTGGCCAATAATATTTCCCAACCTTGGATTATTATGAGCCATTTTAACTGTTGCAGGTATGAATCTAAAAAAGCAGGCAATATTTAGTTACACCCTAGCTGCTTAGGGGTATTGAATAATGCAATTTTTTATTGTGGGGTTCAACGTCTTGCTTCTGTTGGGTTGTTTTACACTTGGTTTAACCAACAAACTGATAAATCGATTCACGTCAAGCTGGACAGATCATTGGCTAATTTTTCTTAGATGGTCGCTTTCCAAATGCTTACTATAAGGCAGATCCTCCACAATGCTATGATCAATCACCTCTCATCATCATCTCTGCGCCTATCTCTTATAAACCTCCCAAGATTCTTTTTAAAAATTTATAGACTAAATTGGATATGTTCCAGGAAATAGTTCTTAATGCCTTTGGATATTATTCTTCTAGTAGTCTGATTGCTTCATTATATTATTGCCTTCAAAGTCTAATGCGTATACTTAAGGGGAAGAAGTGGAACTCATCTAACTATATTTCTTCTTCAATCGAGGAACTTAAAGCTAAACAACATCTTTGCAAATTGCATCATCAAAGGCATCCTTTAGATCACACTCTTAACTCCAACCTGAAATAAATCAGTGAGTTTCTCTCTTCCTTTCAAGCCTCCTCGATCTCTTGGATGCTTTAATGAGCAAAAGTTAAATGGTTATCAAATGGAGAAGAGGACCTTGGTTTTCTCTATGCAAAAATTAGATCGTGAAAAAACCATAATACTATTAAAGTATATTTCTACCCCCCTTGGCCTCTTAACAACCCACCATGATATTGCTGAAGCTCTTATTCAGCACTTTAAAAACCTATTTAATACCCCTTCTCTGCTCTGTGCAGCTTAGTCAATTATTCCTCCTTGGAATAGGGTTACTCAACAATTAGCTGACTTCCTTGTAACCCTTTTTACCAATAATGATATTAAAGCAGTGGTTTTTTCTTTACCTTCCTCTCCCTCCCCATGTCCAGATGGATTCACTATTGAATTTTATAAACTCTCGTGGGATATTATTGGGCTCAAAGTTTGTAATGTGGTCAAAAACTTCTTCAGCTCGGGTCATCCCCTGAGAGGGGTTAAGGCCACTGCCATAACATTAATCGCTAAATGCTCCCATGCCTCAAATTTCTCTGACTATAGGCCAATATCCTTTGTAATGTGTTCTATAAGATTGTGGCAAATCTTTTAGCTAACAGATTAAAAAAGGTCTTACCCATTATCATTCATGAAAGTCAAGATGGCTTTATTCATAAGAGATGTTCTTCTGACAACATTCTCCTTGCCTACAAAAAATTAAGAGAATTCAAATCCCTAAGAATTTTTTTTTGTGCAAAACTGGATATTTTGAAAGTGTTTGATTTAGTATCCAGGGATTTTCTTATTAACCAAATGAGGCAAAAAGGCTTCCCTGAGAAGTTCTTGAGATGGATCAAGGGTTGCATAAATGGTGTTTATTTTTTCATTTGCCTTAATGGCTCCCTTGAATGCTTTTTTAAATCCTCTTCTGGCCTTAGACAAGGGTGCCCACATTCCCATCTATTATTTTTCATTGTCATGGTCACTCTCTCATGCTGTCTTATAGATCAGCATAATTCCTCCTCCAGTGGAATTAATTCAAATGGACATGAATTTAATCATTTGCTTTATGTAGATAATCTCTTGGTGTTTGGAGTTAGTTCCACTCAAAATGTTAGAAACCTCAATAGCAAACTTGAGGTTTTTGCTGATGCTTCAGCCCTCCATATAAATCCCAATAAAAGCTCTACCATCTTCTCACCTCAATCTCCAAACCATTTGGATATCTATTATATCCTTGGTATCTCTAACACTGCTTCTCCTCTCACTTATTTGGGGCTCTTTATTTCCTCTAAAAAATTAAACTCCTCTCACTTTCAACCATTGATGAGTAGGATTTATACTTTACTTGGTAGTTGGAAAGTCAAGTTTTTATCTTTTATAGGTAGGATTCAATTCCTCAAATTCACGATTTTCAACACTTTGGCTTATTGGATAAGAGGGTCTATTATTCCTAAAAGTTCATGTAAAGCCATTGAGAAACTTTGTTCTAGATTCTTGTTTCAAGGTAATATTAGAAATAAAAAAATGCACTTAATTGCTTGGAATACTTCTTGTAAACCTAAGATTGCTATGGGTCATGGAATGCCTACTATCAACTCACTTTACCATAGCTTCACCTGTTCCTTATTATGACATTTGTTGTCCCATGATTCTAGCATTCCTACTTGGTTTAGAGGGAAATTTGTCTCACCTTTGAAACACCTTCCTTCTTAGGCTTCCAAACTGTAGAAACTCATTTGATTTGTTTCTCTTAAGATGAACGAAAAAATTTCTTTTAATATTACACCTTAAAGCAATCTACCTATATATTGGGACCTGTGGTGTAATGCAAAAGCTCTTTCAGAGCTTTTCAATCCCCCGAGACTATCTCATTACCCTTTTAAAAACTTCATTCAGTATAGTTCATGGGAGCAACCTAATTTTATTTTGATGCCAGCTCAAGTAGAAATTTTGTTAATATATATTTCAAAGCAATTAACTGTTGTATGGGATGGCTCATCGAATCCTTCTCATCAAAATTTTTTGGCCAATTATTACATGCACTTACTATCAGTATCACAACATAAATTTATTTGGCATAGATGCCACTCCATTTGTTTCTCTTCATTTGTTTGGATGGAAATTATTGAGAAATTAAAAACAGCTAACTTATTAAGAGAAATATTGATATTACACTATAGTGTGTTTTTTCTTCAATTCAATGGAATCTCATAAGAACTTATTTTTGAATGTGACATCTCATTTTTGGTAATTTCTGAATTACTTCCTCACCTGGGTTCATTTTTAATGAGGCTTACTTTATTACAAATTTTGGAGCATTTTGAGATGTTGCATGAATTCAACAATAAGGAAAAATAGTTTTGTTATTTGATGTTTGCTCCTTAGTTTATTTTCTTTGGAAAGAAAGAAACAACCATCATTTCTCCAATGCTTGGGTTACTCCTTCAGCCCTTTGTGTCTCTATTAGGAATGCTATCAGATTAAAGGCTAGTAAGTGGAAGAATATAAATGAGCTTAAAGATCTTTTTCCTTCTATTCTCTGTTGATTCAAGATTTTGCTTCTCGATGATTTGTTTTCCTTTTGGACTATGATGAGTGAAGTTAATAATGCACCTTCATCTCCTTGGATGGCCTTGGTGGCAACCAAGATTTTTTGGTCTAATGGGATCTTCCTCTCTGATGTTTATGTGTACCTGCACTGGAGGTCCTCATGCCAACAAATTTCTCTTACTGGATGGCATTGTGGCCACCGGGGCTGAGGTTAATTATCTATCAATTGGTTGTTGCATTTTGCAAGTTTACTGACCTATATGATTGATCTGATTATTGGCATTTTGATCACCTACATCTTATTTACCCTCTTCACCCACCTTTCTTGGCTTGGGTGTTTTTGTCTTGGGGGTTTTCATTTTCTTTCTTTTTACTTGTAATGACTTTATAGTTGGCTTTTTGTTTCATATTTTTATAACTTTGGTTCATTTATAAATCAGGCTCTACCTAATTTTTCCCCAAAAAAAAAAATGAAATGAAAAGTATGATAAGAGAAGTTCAATCATTTTGCTTACATACTCATGATAAAGAGGGCATTGAAGAAAGGTTGAAATGCTATTTCATATGATTGCTGATTCATCCATTTCACTTTAATAATGGCAAATGTAATAGACATATGGCTATATGATGACAAAGAAGGTGACTACTAGGTTGCTAGGGTAGTGGCATGGCTGTAAGAAGCATACAGTGGTACTAAATAAACAAAAAAAAAGGGAAGTAAAAGGTAATTTTTTATTTCTTTTAGGTCAGTCTTTAAAACTAGATGCTTTAAAAACTGTTGCACTTGGAAGATGCTAGATTATTTTTCTATTGACTTGTTGAATACTTATTTGTTATTCTACTGCAACTATGTTAACAAGTTATACGATGCATACTAGGATAATTTACTTATTAATCATTTATTTGAGATTATTGAAATGATGTTGCCTGCCTTGTAGTACTGAAGAATTTTTGTACTCATTGCATAATTGAATTAATAAATTTAATACATTATGGAGGAAAATGATATGTCTATGTTTGTTTTTTGAATATTGTTGTAGTTGTCTTTCAAGATTTATGTGGCCAATGTTGTATTGTGCCTCCAAAGAAGTGAATGAAAGCATCATTCAAAACATGTGAATTATATGTTTGAGCATTTTATCTTTTTCCTATACTTGAATTAGAAAGTGAAGAAATTGATTTGTATCTTCCCAAATTTCAGTTTTAGTCTTCATCTATTGATTGGCTAGCTATCTTCCTGTCTTAAATGTCTTAATATGTTTCGTTATCATACTTATGAATGCGAAAGAGGTTGGTTTTCTATTCTTTTACACCAAGAGATTCAATCTTGGTAATTTTCAATTGTGGATTCTGCTATGTTCATTGTAGTACTATGCAGAGAGATGCTCATAATAAAAATGCTTCATAATGATTCATCAATGGGCTTATTTATTAATTTCCTATGTTTTAGTAAATAGTTGTTGAAGTAGCAATAATCAATCACTTAATGGTATGAATTATAGGGATGCCATACATTTCAAGACATAATTAGCAAGGTACTGGTAGAGTTGGCTTTGGAGAGATTAAGCATTTTATTGTCGTTTTAATTTTTTTATATATTGATTTGAATTCTAAAGTTTATCATTGGTTGGGATTTCTCCAAAATACTTCATGTGGGTAATCTTAAGGTGTTGAATAGCTAATAAAAGCTATTCGAATTTAATTTTTAGAAAGTGCCTAACATTACTATAATTGTGCCTTCACTAACTTACACACAAAGACTAATAATCCTAAATTATATTTGAACCAACTTGCTTGCTTATATATTCATTTATTGTCTTCTACTTGAATATATTTACTTAATTAACCTTAATTCTTACAGAGTAATCGAAAGCATATTGATCCTATTGAATTTTGTTGTGAATAACTTTTTGTAGTCTAGGGCCACCTATTAGTCCTCTAATATGTGAATACTTGTCTTTTAGTTTGTTTGGAAATCCATTTCTATAGTTCATTAATCTGCAATGTTACTATTGGAGGTAGTTCTGCAATTGTTTGTTTTATTTGTTATTATACATAGCTAGAAACTTAATATATTTATAAGTTGTGACCGATTTTCTATAATTATGGCTAGCTACTTAGCTAATTAAATAAGTTGATTTCTATTTAGATATTAAGTAGTTGATTGACTCCTACATGATACTTAAAACTCCTAGTTATGATTAATTTAATTTTATTCACTATTTAAACGCATAAGCATATTTTTATATGATAAGGAGATTATGAGGCATTTTTTCACCAATTATTATTAGTGATTATATCAATATATGTATTTATTTGATGAAATAAGCTAGCTAATTAACTTCATAGAAAAACGTTTTATAAGAATCTGCATAACCTTTTGTATTAAACCTTCCTAGTTCCCTAGTTTAATGTAGTTTAAAGATGGTAATTTGTGAGGGAGGAGGGGGGTGTTTGAGTACTATGTTATTATGACATTAAATTGAATAATATGGGATTCTTTGTACCCAAATTCTCACCAAGAAAAAAATGATAGGTATAATAATATATAAATTGAATGATTTAAGAAATGGAGAAATAAATGATAACTTGTGCATCTTGTTGAAAAAAAAAGAATTTAGAAATATATGTTTGCATAATTGAGGTGAATTTTATGAGAGAAAAAGTATTTGTTGCAACTTCATTTATAAAAAGTAAGAATGCTAAAATTAGGAGAGAAGGGAGGAAAAGATGTCTGGTATATCATTTTGTTTCCATGAAAAAAGATTGAAAGGATACACGTAGATTTTTTAAAAAAAATCCAAAAAAAAAAAAAATAAAAACATCATTAATGTAGTTTCTTTCAATAAAATAGAATGGAGGATCAAGGCATCAATCTGCTAGAAAAATATACAATGAAAATCAGGTTAGACTACAAATGTGTAGATTTGATTATACTAGGAAATAAAAAAATTAAAAAAATTTTAAGTGTAATTTAATATGAGGGATTTGTTTATATTATTTTAAATAAAGTATTGAGATTTTTTAATAGTAGAATATGAAACCCTTTTTTATTAGTTGTATTGATACAAGCATGACTTTTTATGGTCTATCATTCATGTGCGACCTATTTTACTTTAGTTATGATAATGAATCCTACCATGGCAAAGGTAAAAATTTTAGTAGATTAAAACAAAGATAATTACCATATATGCTAATATTTTATTTTTGTACTTCTATACAATTATCATTAATCCTGTATATGCATGTAGGTCCCTTTAGAATTTTGATGCTTCTAAAAATTTATAGCTTTGTGAATATAAACTAAGAGAAAAGAGGGGGGTTGGGGGGGGGGGGGTGGTGGTGGTGGTCGGGATAAAATGTCCAATTAAAATTAACGAAATAAAAAGTATGTTATGGTATTAAAAAAATCTAAATGCATGTAGATCACAAGGTTTCATAATAAAGTCAAACTTAAGTAAAATGATAAGTGGTTGTGAAGCGTAAAAAATTCATAATACAAAAAGGGCATACTTCATGTATAATTTTTTGTCCATCTTGTGAGTTTGTCACTTCCTATGATTGCAAGATATTATGGTTAACTTTCCCTGGCGAGTGTGACACAACTCTTATATATATGGGGAGATTACATGGTTTTACTCATCTTACACAAATTAAATTTTGTAGGTCTCGTTAAAATCATCTTAACTTGGCTTGGGAAGTGGATGTGAGGGTGATTGTAAAGCATGTGTGGGTCTTATAATTCCTTCATTTAGGTGCACTCCCTTTTATTGAATTATAGAAGAATTGTTGTTAGTATTAACATTTGAATCAAGGAATTATTTTCACATTGATTTTTGACATTGAGTTATGGAGCTTTGAATGTGATTGTTCGATGTCTCATTTGGAGCCCTTTCATTAAAAACAGTCCCTGCTAGAAGATAGTGGGTGAACATTTATGCCAAGGGCAAGATATTTAAGGTAGATCTTGATTTTCCCTAGCAAAGTGCTTATTTACAATGAGTATTAATGTATGTAGATTGAATAGCTCAAGAATGTAGTGCTGGCCATTTGAAATGGATTATGAGCTAAATTTTAGTCACTTACCTTGAAGTAAATGATTTAAAAGTTAGAATTATGGCTCACCTCGTAGGGCTAATTATAGAGGCCATTTCAAATGGATTGAGAGCTTAAACTTAGTCACCTACCTTGGAGTAAATGATTCAAAAGTTTGAATGTTCGGGATCATTAAATTGATTCCCTAATGGGGAAAAAGTTTTGGAGTGAACTCTAAACTAGCATTTTATGCTAGTCTCTTGTAAAGTGCATGATCATCATAGGGGGGACAAAGTGTTGATAATTGGCCTTATGATTGGTTTCCATTGGTGGCAACTACCAACTTCTAAACATGAAGCAGCCAATATTACATGTCTTTTAAGGCTATAAGCTTTTATCAACTAATTTGAATGGAAGATATCATTTGGCATTATATTTTTGTGTGGTATTATAACCCTTCGAATAGGATTGCCTTTGAGTGACATGATAACCTTTAATTGAATGTAATGGTCATTGTAGGATTAGGGGCCTTGTAGCCTTTTGTTAGTAGTTTGTATTTACAATTATGTTCTTTTTACATCATATTCACTGCAGTGGTGCAATAGCATGCTCAGTGGTGTAATAAAATGCTTATCAATGCATTGATGTGCTTATATTGGTTCTTGGAATTCTTTTTAGTGTGATGTTATGTTGTTCGGTATACTACCCCATAGCCTGACTCTTCATTTTCACCATTTGGGGTTAATACCATTCTTTTTGGAGAAAAAAAAGAAGCTATATAAGCATTTCATGGTTCACATATTATAACCTTATTCTTTATTTTGTGCATTATTACCCATATTTTTTAAAGTATCATCATATTCTTGGGCCTCTACATAAAATAAGGTAACTATTTTCTTCATCAAATAAGCTTTGGGTCAAGTAATACAACATTTAGTTGCATAAGGTCACATAAACTAACCTTAGTGCATATTCAAAAATTATTTTATTACTGTGCTCCCACAAATTTTGTTATGAGTCCACCTTACATTGTCTAGGGATGATTATTAGTCAACCAAAGATGAATGAGTTAATTAGGATCTATCTATTACGATAGTTAAGAGACTTGGATCCTTAGTGTATACCACTTAATAAATAATGATTTGTTAGGTCAATTATGTTCTTCTTAAAGTATCTTAATTGACCAAGTAAAGATAAATGATGAGCAAATGATCACACAAGCTTCTTTGAATTTCCTCAAAAAATTTTGCCAACTTTTATTTTCTTAAATAGTTTTGATATTTTAAAATAATTTTATCAGATGTGAAAAAATATCATTCAATCAATAACATTTACATGAGCAGAGTCAAAATTTTTTTTTTCTTTTATAATTGAGTATGTTATGAATCTGGTTTTAAGGGTTACGATTTTGATAATAGCAAACATTTCTGTCTCTGGTTGCCTATTTAATCATTCAGGTACGCAGGATCAATAGCAAGTTCAAGCCAGTCTAAGATTGAGTCAGTCTGTTTTGAAATTTAGGTCCAATATACTGTTTTCATTTTTATTGAGTCAAATGCTATGTAACTGATCCCCTAGCTAAGTAACCTTACACACACACACTCAGGGGGAGAGTTTTAGTGAATTAGAGTTTCTGTTCAATTTTTATTTTGATCGTCCCGGATGATAGTCACATCATCCCAGACGATCGAGTGAAATTAGAAACCCTAATTAGGGCGACCAAGTTAAGTCTATCTGATTAAGCCGATCGTCCTGGACAATCCATATATCGTACGAGACGATAGGCTTAAATCAGAAATTCTCAGCCGCCAGATCAAGTTAGGCAAGTTTTATTTTAAGAGATTTGATCTGATCGTCCCAAATGATACGTGTATCATCCTAGAAGATCTGTTACAATCATGCCTAAATTAGTCTGGTGATTAAGAAAAGTAATTAAGGTCTGATTGATTTGATCATATCATCCTAAACGATCGCAGGATCGTACGGGATGATATGTTAAAAATCCTGACCGTCCAGTGCCTATCACCTGTACGTCCAGAGCTGTGTGCAGGACAATATTCCTAATTTTGAACTAATCGTATGGGATGATACCCATATTGTCCCGGACGATCAAGTCATTTTGAAATCATCCATCATTTTTCACCTGTACGTCCAGAGCGGTGCTCAGGACAATTTTGGCACTTTTTGAACTAATCGTACAGGACGATAGACATATCGTCCTGGTCGATCAAGTCATTTTGAGATCGTCCAGCATAAGTTCCTCTGGACGACAAGAGCGATCTTCTGGATGAATTTCCTGATTTACACTAATCATCCCGAACGATCGCAGAATCATATGGGATGATCTGAACAACTTTTTTTTTCTACTAATTGTCCAGGAGAACCAGATCATCCAGGCTGAAACATGTCATTTTGAACTGACCGTACAAGAAGATCTAGCTATCATCCTAGATGATATGTGCTGACCAGTTGAGATTTAGGGCAATTTTTGAGCCCTCTTTTAAAAGATCTTTTTTTCCAATAAAAAAAATCTTTTCTACTTTCCTTTCCAGAGAAATCTTGAGAGAGAGAGAGCTTGGGAGAGAGAGAGAGAGGATCTTGTGAGGGGGAGTTT
This sequence comes from Dendrobium chrysotoxum, assembly GCA_019925795.1. Taxonomy (NCBI): domain Eukaryota; kingdom Viridiplantae; phylum Streptophyta; class Magnoliopsida; order Asparagales; family Orchidaceae; genus Dendrobium; species Dendrobium chrysotoxum. The sequence goes on along the minus strand of CM034304.1, from coordinate 20,619,738 downwards.
GTGAGGGATTCACAAAGGTTACTCCAAGAAAGGATCAGAGTCAGCTTCTTCATTCGTCGTCTCTCATCGTATCGGTGTTTTTTATGGGAGGATCATTCGTAAGAAGATCCGAGTTCTCTGCCCGCTTCAGGAGGAAGCAAAAGGAGTTCAGGTTCTCTTCCTGCTTTAGGAGGAAGTGAAAGGAGTCTGAGTTCTCTGCATGCTTCAAGAGGAAGCAAAAGGAGTTCAGGTTCTCTGCCTCACCGGGTTGGTGAAAAGGAGTTTTATACAGGCTTCTCCGCCTTGCTGTGGGAGTAGAAGGAGAGTCACTTTTGTGTTACTGCAATACCCGGAGGGGAGGCTCCGGGAGTGGATGTAGGTCAAGTTAACCGAACCACTATATAATTTGATGTGTTCTTTCAAATTATTTTATGCACTTTACTTTTCTGTTATTATTTGCTTGGGTGAAATCTGTAGTTGATCTTTTCATTTCTGTGTTTACTTATTTTTTGCTGCAAATTATCAAAAAAAATTTTCCTATTGCTCATGAATTTTTTAAATAACCAATTCACCCCCCCCCCCCCTCTTGGTTAGCCTTGGGACTAGTTCATCAGGGCTTAATATCCCTATCAAACTTTTAAGTGGTATCAGAGCAGGATTCAAAAATTAAGTTTAAAAACTTTTGAATTTGATCCATGGCTAACTTTGGTAATCGTAATACTACTGAAGGTTATTCAATTACACGACTGCCATTATTTGATAACATACCTTTTAATTTTTGGAAAACTCACATGTCCACTTTTCTTCAATCTATAGATTATCGCATGTGGATGCTTGTTAAGGATGGCTATGAACCACCTTCTAGAATGGTTAACAATGTTAAAACTGAATTGCCTTTCACTGATTGGACTTTTGATGATCGTGACTTAGCCCAACTAAATGCCAAATGTTTGAACTATTTTTTCTGTGCTTTAAAATATGATAATTACATGCGTGTTTCAACTTGTACAACTGGTAAAGAAATTTGGAAAAGATTGTGCATCACTTATGAAGGTACAACTAAAGTCAAACAGTCTAGGTTAAACTTATTGCTTTATGACTATGAACTTTTTTACATGAAACCTACTGAATCTATTTCTGAAATGTATATGGGTTCACTCAAATTGTCACTTCTTTGCATGCTTTAGAAAGAGAACTTACAAACTATGAAAAAGTGAACAAGATTTTGAGATGTTTGCCTTCTTCGTTTGATACTAAGATAACTGCAATTACTGAATCGAAAGATTTGAATAATTATTCTATTGATAACTTACTTGGGTCACTCATTGCTTATGAGCAATGGGTGAACCAAAGACAGCTTGATGCAGGTGAGAAGAAGAAGGAGAAAACTGTGCCGCTGAAGGCCAACGATACTGACACTGATTCTTCCGGGTCTGATAGCGATGATGTTGCCTTAATCACTAGGCAATTCAAAAGCCTTCTAAGGAAGAAACATAAGAACTTTCAGAAGTGGAACAAGGGTAAGTCCAGTAAAAATTTTAAAGGTTCATCTGATACTATTTATTTTGAATGCAGGAAGCCTGGACACATTAAGGCTGATTGTCCTACACTTAAAGCCCACCCAAACAAAGAGAAGGGTGAGGAGAAATTTAAATTCAGGAAGGATAAGAAGCAGATTCAAAAGGTGTTCTGGGCAGATTTTGCATCTGACTTTTTTGAGACTGAAGCTGAAGAGGAGGAAACCAACTTGTGTTTGATGGCAGATGATCATCCTGGTCAGTCTGACGAGGAAGAGGTATGTGAGCTTACTTATTATTAACTATTTGAAGTGTCTGAAAGAATTCACGCATCGTATAAGAAACTTAAGAAATTATATACTAGCATGGAATTGGATTTCTTAACCTTACAAAAAGAGCATGATTCTGTAGTTAAAGATCATTCTACACTTGATAGCAATCACATGTCTTTACTTGATGAATTTAATGAATTAAACAAAAAGTATTCTGATTTAATTATTGAACATAATTTATTGAAAATCTCACATGTTGATTTAGAAAAAGCTTTTAAAGAATTAGATAATCTGGCATGTGACGTGGAGAGTAGTAGGGGAGCATTAAAATTTGAAATTATAAGTTTGAAGAAAGAAAATAAATTTCTAAAAGTTAAAATTAGTGCTTTTAAGAAAAATGAAACACCTCCTACTTTTGCACAGTTTTATGCACCTCCACCTTTTGAAGAATCTATTTCAAAATCATCAAAGCATGTTTCATTCAAACCTAGAAAGAGGCACTATCACCCACGTAGATTAGTTAACCCTTTTTCTGGTGTTAGATATTTTTCTTGTGCCATGTTAGGATATATCTCCAACACCTGTATTGTTCACCGTAGTACACATTAGGTGTGGAGGCCCAAATTGCCTGTTTCTCAGCATAGCACACATGCATTGTATTCTTCTTTTCATAAGAAGGAACCCAAACCTGTTTGGGTTCCGAAATCTAATATTTGATGATTTTGTAGGTGTGCTATCACATAAGATCTCATGAGAGCATGTGGTACCTAGACAGCGGATGTTCAAGACACATGACTGGAGATACAAATAAGTTCACTGGAGGCCAGGGCTGGAGGTAAGGTTACGCTTGGAGAGAACACCACCAGGAGGATGGTAGGATCAGGTATAATTGGTGATACAAAGAATTTCATGATTGATAATGTTTTTCTTGTAGATGGATTGAAACACAACTTGCTGAGCATCAGTCAACTCTGTGAAAAATGATACAACATCAAATTCCTATCCACTTGCTATATTTTAAGCTTAAATGACAAAATTATTTTGCAGGAATAAAAGATCAACAATGTCTACATGTTGGATGTAAGTTGCTTTAAAGTTGATGTTTCAATTTTCTTAAAAACTACTGCTGATGAGTCTTGGTTGTGGCACAGGAGATTATGTCATGCTAGTATGAAAACCCTTAGGAGAGTCACCCAAAAAGACTTAGTTAGAGGTGTCCCCAAGCTTAAGTTCACTAAGGACCACCTGTGTGATGCCTATCAATTAGGGAAGAAAGTCCAGTCCTCCTTTCACTCTGTTAAGGACATTAGTAACTCTAGACCTTTAGAAGTTCTTCACATGGATCTCTTTGGACCCATTAACACTGCCAGCTTAGGGAGGAAAGTCTATGGTTTTGTGATTGTTGATGATTACTCGAGGTTCATTTGGATTAAATTTCTATCACATAAATCTGAGTTATTTGATGAATTTAAGTCCTTCTCCACTTGGATTCAGAGGAAGTTAGATTTTGAGATGTTGACTATTCATAGTGATCATGATGGAGAGTTTGAAAATATAAAGTTTGGAACTTTCTGTGAGGAGCAAGGGATTAGTCATAATTTTTTAGCTCCTAGGACCCCTCAGCAGAACAGGGTAGCTGAAAGGAAGAATAGGACCTTAGTTGAAGCCACTATAGCCATGCTTGCTGAGTATTCACTTCCAAAATACTTTTGGGCTGAAGCGGTGAACACTGCCTGTTATGTGCTGAATAGGGTGAATGTTAGATCCAATCTGAACAAGACACATTATGAGATCCTTAAGAGTAGAACTCCAAACCTGTCCCACCTCCATGTCTTTGGCTATAAGATTTTCATTCTGAATAATGGGAAATCATCCTTAGGAAAGTTTGACCCTAAAAATGATGAAGGAGTTTTCTTAGGCTATTCTAGTGTGGAGAAGTCTTTTAGGATGTTTAATAAGAGGACTTTGGTGGTGGAAGAGATAACTCATGTGGTGTTTAATGAATCTGATCCTAAAGAGACTAGAGTTGAGGAAGAAGAAGAGGTATGAGAGATTACCCAAGGGGTTGAAAATGTAAATCTTGAGGAAAGGGGAGAACCACAAAATACTTTGCCTAGAGATTGAAGATATTCTTCGAGTCATCCTAAAGAGCTGATCTTAGGAGATCCTTCTGAAGGTGTTAGAACTAGGCATGGACTTAGGAAGGAAGTAAACCATTCTTCTTTTATCTTAATGACTAAACCCACCAACATCAATCAAGCCCTTTTGGATGAATTTTGGATCTTAGCTATGCAAGAGGAACTGAATCAATTTGTAAGGAACGATGTATGGGAGTTAGTAGAAAGACCTAGGAATCAAAGTATAGTGGGAACCAAGTGGGTCTTTAAGAATAAGATGAATGATTCTAGTGTGGTGGTTAGGAATAAGGCAAGATTGGTGGCTAAGGGATGCAATCAGATTGAAGGGATTGATTTTGAGGAGACCTTTGCCCTTGTAGCTAGATTGGAAGCCATTAGAGTACTACTAGCCTTTGCCTATTATAAAGGATTTAAGTTATTTCAAATGGATGTCAAGAGTGCCTTTTTAAATGGGGTAATAAAAGAGGATGTCTACATAGAGCAACCCCCAGGTTTTGAGAGTTTCCAATATTCAAATCATGTTTACAAATTAAAAAAGGCCTTGTATGGATTGAAATAGGCACCCAAAGCTTGGTATGAGAGGCTTAGCACATTCCTGTTAGAAAGAGAGTTTGTTAAGGGGAGCGTAGATACCACCCTTTTTCTGAGGAGAATAGGAGATGATTTACTTATTGTCCATATCTATGTTGATGATATACTTTTTGGATCTTCTGATAAAAGTTTATGTGATAATTTTTCTAAAATAATGTGTAAGGAGTTTGAGATGAGTATGATGGGAGAATTGTCCTACTTTTTGGGGTTTAGCATAAGGCAACAGGATGATGAAACCTTTCTCAATTAATCTAAATACACTAAGGATATTTTGAAGAAATATGAAATGGACAAAGCCAAGCCAATCAACACTCCCACGAGCTCCTCTGTTCAGTTAGATATGGATTCAAGTGGAAAATTTATTTATCAGAAGAAGTATAGAGGAATAATTGGATCACTGCTTTACCTGACTACTAGCCGACCTGATATTATATTTAGTGTTTATCTTTGTGCTAAGTTTCAAGCTGATCCTAAAGAGTCTCACCTTACTGTTGTTAAGAGAATTGTTAGATATCTTTTAGGGACCCCAAACCTAGGAATCTGGTACCCTAGGCACAACACCACTTTTGAGATTATTGGATATTCTGATTCTGACTTTGCAGGGTGTAGGGTGGATAGAAAAAATACTTCTGGAACTTGTCAATTCATAGGACAGTCTTTAGTCTCCTGGTCCAGTAGAAAATAGAACTCAGTTACAATTTCCACTGCTGAAGCTGAGTATATTACCTTAGGAAGTTATGTGGCCCAAGTTCTTTGGTTGAAGCAACAAGTTTTAGATTTAGGATTACCTGTTGGCACAATTTCTGTTCTGTGTGATAATACTAGTTCCATCTACATTTCTAAGAATCCAATCTAACATTCTAGAACCAAACATATTGATATAAGGCATCACTTCATTAGGGACCATATTACAAAAGGGGATATTGAGTTTCATCATGTAGCAACTGAAAATCAGCTAGCTGACATATTTACTAAACCGCTGGCCTTTGACTCATTTAGTATTTTGAGGACCAGATTGGGTGTGCTTTACATAAATGCTTGATTCTAATGACTAATGATTTTTGAGTTTCTCTTTTTTATTCTTATTTTATTTCTATTAGTCTTTTGATTTGATTATCTGTTTCCTATTTTATTTTTATTCAGTGTTGATTTTCTTCTTACCATTTATTGTTTTTTTGATTTGAACATTTATTTTGAGTAGATTTTCTACTTGTTTTTGATTCACTATTTTATTCCTTAAAAAAAAAAGAAAATCAGATCACTGCTTACTACTGCTGATAAACTGAATTTTTGATTGAAAATTTTGCCTTATTTTTGGTTTGGAAGCTTGTAAGCAGTGATTGATTATACTGGATCTGTTAAAGGGAAGAAACATTGATGATTATTTCTCTTCCTCTAACTCTTTTAATGGTGTATTATTTCTTTTGGATAAAAATCTTCTTCAAAATTAAAAAGTTGGCTTTTGAAATAGAGATCTATTTTATCTTCCTACAGTAATCTACCTCATATGAATAGTATTTTTAAAGTTTTGATTCATTGTTATAATTTTTTGAACCAAGTGATTGCACTTATCATATATGTATGGTTTTTATTTTGTGAATTACTCTTCCTTATTATAGAGAGTGAGCTTTGTCGTCTCTTCTATCTGGAAGATAATTTCACAGCTAAGATTCTTTAACGATTTTGAAAGGGAGAAAGCTTACAAAAGATGCGCAAAGAGCACCAAAATAAAAAGAGGCACAAAATTAGCCCAAACTGAAAAGATGCGCAATATCGTCAAAAATTAAAAAGATACACAAAGTGTATCAAAAATCAAAAGATGCGCAAAGCGCCAAACAAATTGAAAAAGAGGCACAAAATGAGCCCACAAAGAAATAAGCTTTCTTACCTTTCGGATCTTTAAATGTCTTAGAAAAATCCCTGCACCACTTAATATTTTTAAAAGTTTGAGACAAAAAATTATGATTTCTGATTTCTTACTTTGTAATACTATTATATCAGATATTTTTTGGGAATGAGGCTTGAAAGGATCTCTTTTCGAATCTAATTTCTTTTCTTCTGAGTTAGATTTTTGTTTTGAAAGGAATTTGCACCTATAAGGTGTCCGAGGTGGGAGTTACGAAAGTCAATTTTCCAACTTTTTTGGATTTCAGCGCTGTCGATCGCCTTCTTACTAGTTTTTGGATTCAAAATCAAGGAAAAATTTTGATTTACTTGAGCGGATCAATTCAAAAAAAAAATCTTGTTATTTTATATTTTTGTATTTCTCATTTCTAGTTTTATTTCCTCTATTTTTATTTTTATTTTGTTGTATATGTTTTTGGGATCCCTGATCTTTCCTCTCCATCCTTCATCTTTTTCACTTTTTCTTCACATCATCTTGGACGATCATCTTCGTCCTGGACAATCCATACATCATCCAGGATGAACCATTCAAATCATCCCCACTCTGATCAAACGGCTGAGATGAACCAATTATTGGTGATCGTCCTGGACGATCCTTACATCGACCTGTACGATATGATCCAATTTTTTTGATCCTCATCAAACAGCTGAGAATGCACCAATTATTGGTCATCATCCTGGACGATCCACATGTCAGCAGTTGGATGATTCAAATTTGGCCCGTCGTATGCTTTTATTATATTTTGTCCCAGACGATCCACCTAATCATCTTAGACGATACTTTTCATCAACAGTTGTCCAACTGGATTCCTCGGGATGATCACCTATCTCTAATCATCCTGGATGATCTCTGATCATCCTGGACGATTCGATCACCTTTTTGACCAATCGTCCTGGCCGTCATAATTACTCATATCATCCCGGACGATCCTGCGATCGTACGGGACGATCCGGTCGACTTCTACTTAAACAACCATTTTCTTTTAATTTTTTCACACTTCTTCCTTTACTCCTTGCTCTCTTGGTATTCTAATGGCTAGAGGAAAGAGATCTAAGCATCAAGGTGCGAGCTCCTTGTGAGGAAATGTCGATTCTTGCTTCCCTAACGTAGTCGATCGGGTTGCCTTCCAATGCTACCGCAAGGTTGGAATCACTCACTCCAGGATAGTCAACCCACGCACTCTTACCTACCCAGTCTTTGATCTGTTTGCACATACCTCCCAGAACTTCATTCTCACCTTGGCCTTCCCTTTTAGTTCTGAGTTTCTTAGGGTCTTTTTCATAAATCTTCGCATCGCTGTTGACTACTCTACCCTCCACTCCTTCGTTAATCAGCATTCTGTAGAACTCACCACCCAGGATTTTCATCATATCCTTCAACTCTCCATCACGGGTGATAAGATCCACACCCTCGTTACTGATCCAGATTATGATTGGTGTGTCGTCAACTGTTTCCTTTGAAACACCAATATTAACTACCACGACAAAGCCTGTTCCTCCCTCCTTAAGGATGCCCGTACTATTCAACATGTCCTTTGCTGCTCAATCATCCCCAAGGCTGGGGACCGCATCCACATCACTGCTTTACTTTCTATGACCACCTACAATATCATGGCCCGCCGAGATTTCAATGCTACTGATCTTCTGTTTCGATACATCAAACATCTTACTAGCATTAGGGATTCGGGCCACAGGAGACGCCCAAATCTAGCTTTAGGGCACATCATTGCATATGCTCTAGAGACCAAATATAATCTGTAATATCCAGACCCTGCCGATGTCCCTCCTTCCTTCTTCACAAACAACTCCTTCCATGTCCTCCACAGCAACCGACTTCATCCGGAGCCCTCCACGGATGTTGAGGAGGAAGCAGAAGAAGATGTTTTTGTTTCTACTGCACCTGATGCCCCTGCTCCCCTTCACATTGCATCTCCCTTTGAACATCTGGTGCAGCGGTTCGACCAGTGGGAGGCCCGATTTTATTCTTATGTGGCTGCTCAGGACAAGCAGCATATTGCGGATCTACAGCGCTTCAATGACTATGCTGCTCAGCAGCAACATCAGCACGACCAGGACATGGCCTGGTTTGGTGCCCATTTCAACGCCACTCACAGATACATTCAGCCACCACCTCCTCCTTCTTCTGATCAGGATCCGCTTCCTTTTTAGCTTTTAGTTTTGTTGTGATGTTTTTCTGTTTGTATTGTGTTGTCTGTTTTTCCTCCTTTTTGTGATGTCAAAAGAGGGAGTTAGTGGTTTGAGTGACTAGTAGTTTCTTGTACTATTCTAGTTATTTACTATTCTAGTTGTTTCTTGTATTGCTCTTATTTTGTTATTATTTTCCTTATTGTATTTTGTGTTTAGTGAAATTTGAAATGATATTTTTCTTTCATGTGTGCGTTGAGTACTCCTGTATATTTTTATTTGAAACTACTGCTTCAATGTTTGCCATCATCAAAAGGGGGAGATTGTTACAAATCTGATTTTAAGGGTTATGATTTTGATGATAGCAAACATTTCTATCTATGGTTGCCTTTTTAATCTTTCAGGTACGCAGTATCATCTGCAAGTTTAAGCCAGTCCAACATCGAGTCAGTCTGTCTTGAAATTTAGGTCCAATGTACTGTTTTCATTTTTATTGAGACAAATGCTACGTAACTGATCCCCTAGCTAAGTAACCTTGCACACACACACTCAGGGGGAGAGTTTTAGTGAATTAGAGTTTCTGTTTAATTTTTGTTCTAATCATCCAGATGATAGTCACATCTTCCAGGACGATCCAGTGAAAATAGAAACCCTAATTAGGGCGACCAAGTTAAGTCTGTCTGATTAAGCCGATCGTCCGGGATGATCCATATATCGTATGGGATGATAGGCTTAAATCAAAAAATCTCAGCTGCCAGATCAAGTTAGACAAGTTTTATTTTAAGAGATTTAATCTGATCATCCCAGTCGATACGTGTATCATCCTGGACGATCCATTATAATCATGCCTAAATTAGTCTGGTGATTAAGGAAAGTAATTAAGGTCTGATTGATTCAATCATATCATCCTGGATGATCGTAGGATCGTACGGGATGATATGTTAAAAATCCTGACTTTTCAGTGCCTATCACCTGTACGTCCAAAGCTGTGTGCAGCACGATATTCTTAATTTTGAACTAATCGTACGGGACGATACCCTTATCATCTCGGATGATCAAGTCATTTTGAAATCGTCCAGCATGTTTCACCTGTACGTCCAGAGTGGTGGTCAGGATGATTTTGACACTTTTTGAACTAATCGTACAGGACGATAGACATATCATCCTGGACGATCAAGTCATTTTGAGATCATTCAGCACAACTTCCTCTGGACGACCAGAGCGGTCCTCTGGACAAAATTCTTGATTTTCACTAATCGTCCAGGACGATCGCAGAATCGTACGAGATTATCTGAATAACTTTTTTTCTACAAATTGTCTAGAAGAACCAGATCGTCCAGGCTGAAACAAGTTATTTTGAACTGATCGTATTGGATGATCTAGCGATCATCCTGGATGATATGTGCTGACCAGTTGAGATTTAGGGCAATTTTTGAGCCCTCCTTTAAAAGATCTTTTTCTTCCAACAAGAAAAATCTTTTGCCACTTTTCTTTCCAGAGAAACCTTGAAAGAGAGAGAGAGAGCTTGGGAGAGAGAGAGAGGATCTTGTGAGGGAGAGTTTGTGAGGGATTCACAAAGGTTGCTCCAAGCAAGGATCAGAGTCATCTACTCTGTTCGTCGTCTCTCATCTTGGCAGTGTTTTCTATGGGAGGATCGTTCGCAAGAAGATCCGGGTTCTCTGCCCGCTTCAGGAGGAAGTGAAAGGAGTTCAAGTTCTCTGCCTGCTTCAGGAGGAAGCGAAAGGAGTACGGGTTCTCTGCCTACTTCAGGAGGAAGCGAAAGGAGTTCAGGTTCTCTGCCTCACCGGGTTGGTGGAAAGGAGTTTTGTGTAGGTTTCTCCGCCTTATTGTGGGAGCAGAAGGAGAGTCACTTTTGTGTTAGTGCAATACCCAGAGGGGAGGCTCCGGGGAGTGGACGTAGGTCAAGTTGACTGAACCACTATAAAATCTGGTGTGTTCTTTCTGATTATTTTTTGCACTTTACTTTTCTATTATTATCTACTTGTGTGAAATCTATGGTTAATCTTTTCATTTATTTGTTTACTTATTTCTGCTACAAATTATCAAAAATATTTTTCCTGTTGCTCACGAATTTTTTAAATAATCAATTCACCCCCCCTCTTGGTTAGCCTCTGGACTAGTTCATCTGGGCTTAACATCCCTATCAAACTATCAGAGTAGTTTAGAGGTGCATATATGCTACTTTGTTAATTAAAAAGAATATTTTCATAATTTAAGAATGTTAAGAGAGTCATATGAATAGTTTTTAAAGCAGTCATATGATCTTTATATGTTTTCTTAGAATTATTATAGTCATCTATATGATTTTGAATATTTTTAGAGACTTATTACAAAATTTTAGGTTCAAGGAGCATTCTCATAGTTTTAAAATGTTATTTGGATTAGTTTTATAATTTGGAAGAAGAAATTGGAGTAAATTTGTAAGTTTGAATAGTCTCTAAGTTTGCTATATTCTTTTGGAATGATTTGAAAGGTGTAGATAGAGTAATTGAGGCCCTTTGCATGTTTTAATATAAGATTGCGGTAATTAACAAAAGAACAAACTTGGGTTGGTGAATTGACATGAATGTTTTTTAATGCATTTGAGCATAATTTATGTTGGGTACGGGCTAACATTAAAGGCATCCAAATTATATTCATGTTTTGATGGCTAGGGACTTAAGACATGAGTTTTCTATGTGGGAGGAAGTAGTTCCTTCAATTTCTTTAAGTGGCACTTAGGAAGAAAGTTATTTAATTGCTATTGGTATAATACCCAAAATTTTTAAAAATATAAGCATAATTTTTGGCACAAAATTTACCCCATTTTATCACACCACCTTAAAATATCAAATATGTTTTTATTAAATTCTATTTTTAATTTTGATCCATTTGATATATAGAAGTATATCAAAAATATCAGAGCAATAGTATATATATAGGCATTCATTTAATAGTTGTTTAAAATTTAATTAACAGTTAATTAAAAGCTAATTAAGTTTACTGTAGTGAGCATGGTTAATGAACATTTAATTAAATGTTGTCCTATATTAGATTATTTTTTTTAAATAAGCCTTTTCCACTTACCTACATTCCATGACCGGATGCAATCAACGAGTAAGAGTGTATTTCCAAGACAGTAGTGGGTGAAGCATTATAAATATTATATTATTATATGATTAAGTGAAGTAAGCATTATCCTATTAAGCCTTTACATCCCATGCTATTTTCCCCAGCTGATTCTCTCTGGATGTGAAGTAGTCGTGAGAAAGTAGTGAAGCAGTAGGTGGAAGGGTTGTGGCTGCTGGGAGTTGAAAATTTAAAAAAATAGTAAAGTAATAAAGGAAAAAGGGAAGAAAAGGAAGTAGAGCAAAGTGGTTAGGAAAGGAAGGGAGGTTGAATTGAATATCAAATTTATTTGAGGTAAAAAATTATAATATTTTGGTATTATAGCTGGTTGTATTTTATTGGAATGCATTTTTAAAAGGCAAAAATGTATGCTTTTGGGTGTTCGCAAGAGGAAAAGATGTCTGAGTATCATATCAGAACAAACTCATAACAAGGTGAGATACCTAATATGTAATATAGGAAATGAGAGCATTTTATATATTTATGGTAATTATGGTAGCCAATAATTTTATAATAAGCAGGTTGTTTGTTTACTGATTAGTTAACCATTAAATTCAGTTATTTGATAAACACTAAATGCTAAATGTGACACTAAAAAATGACACTAACATTTGAATGTTAATGAAAGGAAAAAAGCTATAAAAACATATTATGGGGGATAGACCTGCACAAGTAAAAGGAGAAAGAAATGATGAGGTAAGCCTTAGGGACCATACAAGAGGTACCTAGCTCTCAATTCTAGAAGTTTAAAATTCAGATCCAACCTTGAAAAAGAGAGTTCCACTCCCACTTCTAAAGTTGGAAATTCAGACCTAACCTTGAATGAGAGTTGTACGTGTACAAAAGACATATTCATCATATGATTTGCCTAAGATATTAGAAGTAGACATAATATGAAATCTAAAAGGTTAAATATGCATTAATTTCTTGTACAACTTATGATTCTTGTAGAATCTTAATATTATTTACAACTGATTACAAATTTTATGTTTATTATTTCTTATACTATGGTTATGTATTTCATTGAGCTTTGGCTCATTAGCAGTGTTAGTTATTGTATTGCAGGAAAGGGGAAAGAGACAGCGGGGCTCTAGGTAGGAGGTTGACTATACTTTTTGTATACATACATTTTAGTTGTGCATATAAGTCAAAGTAGGAAACTGTATAGTTAGACTTTTGGATATATAAATTTTATTTGACAAGTTTAGTAAATTCTATATTTTATTTTATGAGGTAGGACTTTGCTTCCAAATATGAATTGTGAAGAACAATTATTAAAACTGAGAAATGCATTGTGCTAGGATAGTCTGAATAGATTTTTCCTACTAAACTGGTTATGATAGAAGGAATTCAAGATGAGTGATAGTAAGAGATATATGTTTTCAAATTATTCTTATCTATTGAATTCCAAGTTGGCAGAAGGGGGTCAAAATGGGGTGTGATAGAAATTAATATCAGAGCTTAAAATATACATGTTCATAGAAAAAACTAAACTTGAGACAGAGAAGATGGTTGGAGTTAATCAAGGATTATAATGTGGACATTCATTATTATCCTAAAAAAACTAACATTGTGGCTAATTTTTTGAGTCGTAAATCCACATGAATGATGATTGGATGATAACTCAAGAGGTTCAAAAGATCAAGGAAATGAAAAATCTGTAATTGAAGGTTAGAGATTTAAAATATGTTGAATACTTACATCAAATTATAGTAAAACTAACTTTAACAGATCAAATCAAAGAAGCTCAAAAGGTTGATATTGGGCATCCAAAGTTAATTAAACAGGCTCAGTCAAGGAATATGGTAGATCTTTTTGTTGATGCTAATGAAATCATTAAGCATAAATCTCAACTATGGGTACCAGTGATACAAAATTAAGAAAGAATCTTTTGTAGGAAGCTTATCACTCTGGCTACATAAATCATCAGGCAGTACCAAAATGTATAAAAATTTGAAATTAATTTTCTGGTGTCCAGGTTAAAGAATGATGTTTCTAAATATGCGTCTAAGTCTAAAGCATGATAAATTATGAAAGTTGAACATCAACGACCTAGTCGACTATTGCAATCATTAGCTATCTCTGAGTGGAAGTGGGAAGATATTGCAATGCATTTTGTTATAGGATTTGGTAGATCCCAATAGGGCATGACAGCATTTGGGTGATTATTGACAGATTGACTAAATCAGCTCATTTTTTTGCCTATCAAGCAAAATGACTCAGTAGATAAATTGGAATAGTTGTATGTGAAAGAGATTATCAGATTATATGGTATCCCAAAAGTTTGTCCTAAACTTCAGTATAGCTTTCCATACTCAGACAAATGGTCAATCTAAAAGAACAATTTAGATATTGGAAGACTTGTTAAGATTATTATTTGGATATATAATAATAATAATAATAATAATAATAATAATAATAATAATAATAATAATAATAATAATAATAATAATAATAATAATAATAATAATAATAATAATAATAATAACTGTCAGCACATTAGCAAAACTAAAAATTGTGCATCGCCATGTTCCTAAGCACGATCGTAAAAAAAATTGTTCGTATATAAAATAATGGGAGAATAGAAAAATATAACTTATAATTACAACTATTTTGAAATTTGTTGGCTCTAGTGCATTCTCACAAGAAGTTATCATCGATTGTCTATATCGCACGAACCGCGATACCCTTACAGCTCCCAAATTGAGCTCGAGCGGTCAAGTGCCTCCGTTGGCCTGATTTCGAATCAAGACAAAGTTGGTATAAGTAGCCTTAATCCTACTTTTCATAATAATTTATATAAATATTGACTTTATAACAATAAATGAATGGAATGTTAAACTTATCAATGATCAACATATTCCTAAAACTAAAAATAATATCAAGTGGATTTCATTGCACAAATACATTTTATTGGTTATTTGTTGAAACTTTATTTTACATAGGAATTTTAGCTGGATGTGTGGAATAAAACCTCTATCCAGACTACTAAAAACCAATAAAATTTAAGAAGAAATAGAGTCAATCACCTATTGATAGCAGAAATATATGATAAAAAAATACACAATTAGCAGCAGAACTATAGAACTAAGAAAAAGGAAGGCAATCTATAGTCTATCCATAACAACAAGGAAAATAGTGGCCCTATCATAAAGAATTGGGCCACATAACTGGAGTATAAAATTAGAGTTCTATACTTGAAGTACTGAAGTCTGTTGACCTCATTTTTGTATGAGATCAGTATGAACAATCTAGGCTCCAGATCAATCCTGACCCCAGATCAGTATAACCCCAGATTAATCCAGATCTTAGATCTATCTAGATCATAGGATGCCCCTAGATTCCAGACCTTAAGACTTCTAGATTCTAGAATCCTCCTAGACTTTAAGCTTTAAGATTTACCCAGGTTCTAGATGTACCTAAGTCCTAAATCTACCTAGACCCTAGATCTTAGGATCATTCTAGAATCCAAAACCCTTGGATCTGCCTAGAATTCAGACTTTAGGATCTACTCTAGATCCTAAGACTATTCTAGACCCTAGACCCTAGGATTTCTTAGCTCTAGAGATCTCCTAGATCCTAGACCTTAGGATTCTTCTAGACTTGAGGTCCTAGAATTTACCCACATTCTAGATCTACCCAAGTCCTAAATCTACCTAGACCCTAGATCTTAGGATCATTCTAGAATCCAAAACCCTAGGATCTGCCTAGAATTCAAACTTTAGGATCTACTCTAGATCCTAAGACTATTCTAGACCTTTGACCCTAGGATTTCTTAGACTCTAGAGACCTCTTAAATCCTAGACCTTAGGATTCTTCCAGACTTTCAGTCCTAGAATCTACCCATGTTCTAGATCTACCCAGACTCTAGGATCTTCCTAAACTTCAGTCCCTAGGATCTACTCTAGACCCTAAGATTCCTTTAAGCTGATCTAAACCCTATGATCTTCTTAGGTCCTAGGATTCTCCTAAAGCCTAAACCTTAGGATCTCTAAACCTTAGGATCCCTCTAGATTTTAGATCTAAGAACCCTCTCAAACCCTAGGATGTTTCCTAGATTCTAGATCCCAAGACCTATTCTAGATCATGGGATTCTTCCAGACTCTAGGTCCTTAGATCTATCTAGGCCTTAGGATCAATCTAGATATTAAATCAATCTTAATCCTGATCTATTCCTATTTCAAATCGATCTTAACCTCAAGCCAATCCAGATCTTCAATCAACCCAGACCTTAAACAAATCGAGACTCCAGATCTATCTAGATCTCAATTCTAATTCAAATCTTGATCCAGCCTTATATCAAATTTATATCCTATCCAATCACTCATAATCATTTAAATGATTATGAATTATTTGGATAACTCAAGCTCAAGTATTCAAATTCAAAACCCAGTTCAAATCTAGAAATCTAGATCAAAACCCAAGACTAAAGGCTTAGGTCCTAAAAGCCTTTTCTAGTGAATCTTTGAACACTTCAAAACCCAGTCAAAGGACCTCTAATTCAGAGTTTGTCTATTACATACTGATGTGACATGTCTCTAGAGGCAAACCTCCAAATTTGAGCTCATTTAAGATTTCTAACCTCAGAAATTGAATTTATTTCTAAAGGCTGTAAAACCCTCAAATATTTACAGTATATGCCACTAGACCTTGCACCTAGTGGATTTTGACCTTGGAGCTTTCTCCAAAGCCTCCAATCACTCCCAGACCCTTAATTATGACTTATTGAACATTAAACTATATTTTTTTGGACCCACTTTGACCCCTAGTTGACCCGGGGTCAAAATGACAAAAATACCCTTTATGGGTTCAAATGCACCTTTCAAATCAAATGACCATTCCAAATCTTAAAAACACTTCCAACAGACTTCAAATACCATTTTAAACTTTTTGAGTCCAATCCTTAACCCTGGGTCAACCTTGTTGACCAAGTCAACCTAGGTTGACCAGTTCAACCTTTAAGCTCTTTCAATTTGAATTGAACTTCAATTGTATTCAAAATTTTATCAAATTCCTCTGGCCACTTCCCTTGGTGATTTGGCTCTGATTAGACACTTGACTAAGTCATTAGTTGACCAAGTCAATTTGGTCCAAGATTGGTCAAAGTTGATCCTTATGGCTCAATTTGATCCACCTAACCTATCTGACTAAATCAAACCTTTCAAACTCTCAAACCCCTTTCAAACTAGGATTCACATACATTTAAATTGATTTGAATTCAAATCATCTTGATTTAACTTGGTCAAATCTTATTCTATGTTCAAACCTTTAATCTTATTCAAGCTCTAGTTAATTTAAACTATCCAAATCCATCTCAAGCTTCAAATTAACTTCAAATCATAGCCTAGATTTGTCCCAATCTCTGGCTAATTAAATTCATAAAAAGTTGACCAAGTCAACTCAATGTATTTGGTCAAACCTTCACATTTTCACTCAATTCCAAATCCTTAAGCTTTAAACCCCCTCCAACCAATCTAATTAGCATTTAAGACTTCTCTTAGGCCACCTCAGTAGCCTATTAGACTGGTTGACTAGTCAATAAGTCTCCAAATGGGTAAAGAGTGGTCAAAGTGGTCAAAGATCTATTTCAAATATATTTCATCCTAATCCTAATGACTTTGACAGCTCTAAACATCTTTTGGAATGTTCTTAAGCAGGTCTTATGCCTTGGATTAGAGTTTAATTCAATGCACATGGTCACATGTGCTTAAAGGACAAGATGGCTCTCCACATCAGATCCTTTCCTTTGTCCTTTGATTCTCTGGCATTCTAACTGCCTGGGGATAGATGGCAATCATCTAGCAAGTCCCCAAGATGATCCCAGCCATCCATTTTGCCTGGGAATGATTGAATAGGTTTAAACCCTCAAATCAAGCTCATTGAGAAGGATCATCTTATCTCTCCACACTCAAGCTCTCTAAGGGATTTTTTTTTTCGTTTGAGCTCCCAAGATCTTCCTCCTCCTTTCCCTCATCCAAAACCACCACTAAAACCCTACCAGCGGTGAGCTTTCCGGCCACCCTAGCACCCACTCCGTCCAACTCCAATACCAGGTGATAGAGAAGATTTTAGATGGCAGTTTCTGAAGAGGAATTATTCATGGACAATCCACAAGTTCGGAGAATCAAATATCTCTTGAATCCATTGAATGGATGAGGTAAAATCTCTAACCCTAGGTTAGAACACTTAGTTTTTATTAACTTTTTATTAAATGTATATTAGACTTTCAAACCACGCCACATCAATTCTGTTCACTATCTCAATCTAGGTTTCCAATTTTAAGCTGTTTTGTACAATAAATTGAGAGAACGAAGTAAAATAATAGTTCTAGAGTGTTTTACACAGCACCAGTTTACTATGCTGGATCTCTGTCGTTGATCTTCTGATCAACGACTAAGATCTCATTGTTTAGCTGTTCTGGTTAACCGCGCACTCAATCTGGTGATCAATCTTTCCGTTCAGCAAAATCTTGACTGTTAGATCCAAATTGCGGAGGATCAAATGGCCATCGTTCCACGCATACGTGGATAAGTAATGCGGGATTTGAAATGTGCCGCCAAGCAATCATTGGCAATGATTGCGCCGTGACACAATCATTGCCAATGATTGGCAATACGCGTCCACAGTCTGAGTGGCCAATACCGTTGAGCCACTTGTCCCGCGCCATCACCGTGTTCTGATCAGATGAATGGGAGATTGCCACATAATGCCGGCGCCGCCTTTTTTTTTAAATTGATTTTAAATTATTTTAAAATCAATTTTAAATGCAAAAAAATTCCAAAATTAATATAAAATTAAGTCTAAGTAAAAAAAATAATTATATTATACCAAATTAATTATATTTTAATTCTCTTTAATTTAAAATTAAATTCATTTTAAAATATTGATTATAATTTTTAAATTATCTTAAATAATTAAATATTAAGATCTTTAATTAATAATTTAAATTAAATTCAAATTAATTCAGAAGAAAATTTTTAATAATATATCAAAAAATTTTCATATATTTTAAATATTTCAATTTAAAATTATTTTAAAATTCTAAATCTTAATTTATTTTAAATAATTTGAATTAGTTGAATGTTTTAATATTTAAAATATATTTAACTAAATATTATATTAAATATATTAAAATTTTAAAATTTAATTTCAAATAAAATTTTAAAATCAGAGGATTTCTCATTTAGGTATCAAATTACTTTGATGATATTTTTAAGTATTTTAAATTTAAAACTTATAATTATATATGGGTTTATTTGTATAGTATATATATATATTAAAATTATTTTAAAATTATATATATATTTAAATCTTTGGATTGAGATATCCACTTTGAAAATTTTAAACATAGGTTGAGCATGTTTGAATAGAAGTTATGTGAGAATATTAGTGAATGGTTATGTCTTAATCATTCACTAATCAAATTGTGAATTGTAATTAATTAAGATATTAATCATTACATGTTAGGATGCACACACCACCTAGTCTTAGGATTCTTTTAGATATAGGAATTGATTGTGATGCTTATGTATGCATGTGTATGTAAGTCTAAGGGTTAGAAATATTGATTTGAACCCACTTAACTTAGTGACATCATTAAGGATAATAATTAAGGACTTGTATAGAGAAGTTAGGATATTTTCAATAATTAGGATTCACATCTTTTTGACTTGAAAACTTTGAACATTTAAACATAGAGACACTCTCAGCTTCTAGAAAATATCCCACTGAACTTTGAGGTCATTAAGCCCCTTAATTTGTTTAATCAAACTTAAACCTTTAATTAAGCCCTTAAAACTTCCAAAAAATATAATAAATCAAGATTAAACCCAAAAATCACAACTAATACCTCTAACTTACCAAAATTAAACCCTTAATCAATAAAAAATAACAGCCCCTTGACTGGACTTCAAAATCATGCTTAATTTAATTTTAATTAAAAATTAATATTTAATTAATTTAATCAATTAAAAATAATTAAAAATTCCAAAAATCTGTAAAACACTTGATAATCACTCCTTAGATCATTCCTAGTTATTGGAGGTGATTTCAAGAAGTTTGAGGTCATTTGGATTCAAATCATCAAAACCCTTCTAATTAAACTAATTAAATAATTCAATAAATTATCAAAATTTCAAAAATTCATAACTAATTCAAATTAACTCCAAATTGAAAAACTCAAAGGCATATGACTCATATTAAGGTCTAATATTTATCAAAAATGTTAAGCTTCTAAAAATTAATCAAATTTGAAAAAGTCAATTTTTGGTCAAATCTAGTTCAAATTCAAGTCAAAACTTCAAACCTTCATAATAAAATGTAGAAAAATCCAATTTCAACATACCTATAGTCTAATTGATCGTATTAAGGTCTAGTATTTTAATAAAATACTAACATTCTAAAAAATACTCTTAATCAAAAAGTCAGTTTTTGACTTTTAATTAAATCATTAAAATAATCCAAAAAATTCCAAACATTTGATAAATCATTTAAAATTCCAAAAAATATTAATTCAACCTTAAAATCAATAATCAATCAACATTAATTAAAATTTAATCAACCTTTAAGACTTAATCAAATCAATTCAATTAATCATGCTAGGTACCGCTGGGTAACCCAGGCTTACGGGGCTATTAAATTAGCTCCAAAGAAGGTGAAATAAACTTCACGGCCTCAGTGTGCAACAAAGATGGTATCCAATAAACAATCAAAATCAAGTTTAAAATCAAATTCAAATCATTAAGATTTAAATTTTAATTAAAATCTCCTTAAAGCCTTTTCAACCAACCAGAATCATTAACAACTTTAATAAAATAATCCTACTTAGGATATATCAAACCCACATAGCTTCCTACAGACACTTTAGATTATTTGCTAGGACAACCAACTCTAGTCTTAGGCTAGGCCTATGTTTACTTTTCTGTTACTTGCGTGTGCCAGATTTTTCATGGTTTTCACTACAGGCTGGTTGTTAGATTTAAGTAATTGATATTAATATGATTGTTTATTTAATTTCTATACTCTATGATGTAATTGATTGTGTGTTAGATCTACCCCTAGGTTAGGGATATTTTATACTAATTCAATCTTATGCATGTGGCTATGTACATACAGGGCAATTGTAAATTAAGGGGAGCATAATTAAAGCTTTAAAATTGACACTATTTTCTACAGATGCTTCAGAAATTTGCTTAAGTCCCCTTTAAAATTAAAAGAGCATGGCCAAGTGTGGCTGTTTTGAGCATTTAAATTTCAATATATTAACTGCTTGGGATGTCAAATATAAAATGTTGATTATTGGGATAACCTTGCAGGATCGAGTCTTGTTTTTTTTTTAATTTAAATATAATTTGATTTGAATGTAATTGAGTTGTAATTTGTGTTAAGTGCTTTGAGATGGGATTAAGTATCCAACTTGAATTCCAAAGAGGAGATGACATTCCTAAGGGGAGAGTCTTCCTATATTTGGAAGATCAAGTTAGGATAATTTCAAAGTATCCAAAGAGAAAAGATAACACCCATACTTAGGGAGAGTTTCTTTTCATTTGGATATCCGGACTCGAAAATCCAAGCAGTTCCAAGGACAAAGAAGTGAAGAACAAGAAGACCCATTCTCAAAGTCACTTGAGTCTTAGGAGTAGAATCTGGGTTATAGTCAATGGTACCCGACCACTTTACTTTTCCTGCAGATCCTGGGTTATACAATTAAGTGGTACTTGCCACATGGACTTTCAGTTTGAGTATTACATTTAATTGATTAGATTAATTAATTGATTTAATTGTTATGTTGATTACGATATTAGGATTGCATACTTTTAGTAGTTTTTTGGCACTTTTGCATGCCAATTTTGATTTAGCCTGGAACACGATCGGAGGCTCGTGAGGGATCGTTAAAATATTTTCTACTCTAATTAAATTTAAAATATTTAAGCCAACATAGAAATTTAACGATTTAAGAAGTAAGCCCAGGACCACCGGGAGTTTTTCATAAGCATATTTGTTGCACTCTTTTTCAATTTGCTAGGCACCTCCTCGCCTGCGGGTTTTGGCAAACGACCTGACCTATGAAGGTGCAGTTATGTCCAAGGGGATCTGTGCATCTCTAGGATAAAACTACTTTTAAGCATGATTTTAAAACTTCATCATCCTGATTTAAGAATTTAATCGAGTCAATTTGCATGCATTGCATTAGATACAAACTTAGAAATATCTAAAATTTTAATTACATTTTAGTTTAAGCATTTCACCCAACATAAGTTAAGGGGCCAAATTAAGGATCTTCTCTAGATGTCAGCCCCGCTCTCCTTAAACTCAATATTAAACAACGTCCCTACCCACTCTTTCATTTAAAGACTGGGCTCATGGTTTTGAAGCATTTAGGTGGTTTAGCTGGCTCCCAAATCCAAGCCGGGATAAGTCCATATTTGCATTGCATTAGTTAGGATCCGGGTCACTGATTTTCAATACCCAATTTAGACTTAGGATCTGAGGAAGATTTTTAATCCTAAGACCTAAATCTTCAGGAATCTAATTCTCACTTTCTAATAAAATTGATCACTCAAATATTAAATTTATTTCCATCAAATTCGAGCTCAATACTTAGGATAAGTTGGGGTGTTTTCTGAAGCTTTTCAGAATCTCAAAACACCTCCTACCCTTCTTCCTTTGACTCCAGAAATAACTGTTCAAATTTGACCCAATCCCATTTGAAAATTCTAACCCTTATTTCCTTTGACATCAAACTTTGAAAATCTTAAATAAAATTTGTATCGCTATTTTAATCGAGAGTATTCGTAGAAACATTTTTGGTCTTCCAACGATGTAATTAACTACGAGAGCTTGCGCTCGTAAGAGATTTAGAAACCCACACCATATTTTAAAAATTAAACTTTTCAAAGCTTTAACTAATTATCTTTGGGAAATCAAAACAAAAATGGCGATCGTTATTATCATATTCAGACTATCGATAATAATTGATATCTTCTTTCTTTGGATAGATATGTCAATTATAATCATACATTTGATTATGAAATTAATGATCCATTTATCTAGATTAGCATAGTCAAACATTAGATTAAATATCATTTTGATCCTTTAAGATTATATGTTGTTTCTCCTTCAGTTTGATTACGATAATCAGGATAAATCAAGATTTGTAATCTGAACCTATTAGAGAATGATATGTTCACCTTTCGAGGTGATATATTATTCATAATAAGCATTTGATTTCAAATATTAAAAAAAAAATCTAGAAATCCAACTTTCCCAAAGAAAATTAAACCCTTTTTAAACTATACATTTTCAATCAAATAAAGTCTAGATAGCACATTCAAATGAAGCGGAGTGTTTCTCTTAACTTCTAAAGCTCTTGAATTACTGATATTTAAATATAATTTGTGACATTATCATGCCTATGGTAAGATTGAAATTATCGAAAAGCTTGGTTATTATATTATTAACCTCATTTTTGTATGAGGTCACCCAGACCAATCCAATCTCCAAATCTATCATGGCCCTAGGATTTACCAAGACCCTAGATCAATCTAGACTCTAAGATTTATTCTAACCTTAGATCTATCGAGACCCTAGGATCTACCCAGATCTTAGATCAATCTAGGTTTAAATCAAATCCAATCTTTAAGCTAATCCAGATTCTAGAATTTTCTAAACTTTAGATTAATCCAGCATCTTATCAAACTCTACCCCTATCAAATCATATACAATCATGCAAATGATTGTAAATGACTTTAATAATCCAAAATCAATTAATCAAACCAAGAATCGAGATTAAATCAAGAAATCCAAACCCTTGACCCAAGGAAAAAGACTGAGGTCCTAAAGGCCCTTTTAAGGGATTTTTTAAACAATTCAAACCCTAATAAAATGACCCCCAAATCATGATATATCAATTGAATATAGATTAGGCATGTCCCTAGAGTCTATCCTCCAAATTTGAGATCATTTTGAGACTTCTAACCCTAGATATTGGATTGAAATCCAAAGGGTGTAAAACCTTCAAATATTTATGGCCTATACCATTGGACCTGCCACCCAGTGGATCTTGACCATAGAGCTTTCTCCAAAGCCTCTACTCACTTCCAGACCCTTGATTATATCATGTTGAGCAGTAGTCTGCATTTCGGTGAACCCACTTTGATCCCCAGTTGACCAAGGGTCAAAATGACCAAAATGCCCCTTAAGGGCAATTTTGGAGTTTTATCTAAACTTCAACTTGGTATATTTAAATCAAATTCCAGAACCTCTTCCAATGCATCTTAATCATCACTAGGAGTGCAATGGACTCTAGCCTAGACCCTGGCCAAGCTTGGTTGACCAGGTTAACCAGTTTTGACTAAAATACCCCTTATAGGTTTGAATAGTAATCTCAAACCAAATGGACTCCAAATTATATAAGACCACTTCCATTCAATTTCAAACATTAAACCAAGTATGTTGGACCCAAATCTAGGCTCTGGGTCAACCTGATTGACCAAGTCAACCTAGATTGACTAAATAGGTCCTTAAGGATCTAAATAGTTAATTTGACGGAATTGATCTCCCCAAACATTTGGACCACTACCAACAGACTTAAAAAACTATTTCAAACATGTTAAGCCTAGACTAAGCCCCTGAGTCAACCAAGTTGACCAAGTTAACTTAGGTTGACCTAGTGACCCATTAAGGGCCCAAACAGGTGTTTTGAACTAAATGATCATTCTGCCCCCTTAAAATGACCAATACATACTCCATTTATCATTTAAAACCTGTCAAGCCCAAACCCTAGCCCATGGGTCAACTGGATTAACCAAATCAACCTAGGTTGACCAATTTAAACCCTTAAGCTTTTCTACTTTGAATCAAGCTTCAAATGCATTCAAAACTCCATCAAATTCTTATGATCACTTCCTCTAGTGATTTTGACTTGACTAGACCTTTAACCTGGTCAATAGTTGACTTGGTCTTAACTATGACCTGGTCAAATCAATCATATCCCTAAAGACATACCCATAAGTCTTCAATTTTGTCCCAATATGTGTTTTAAATATACTTGAACATGCCTTGGCTCAAACCCAAGTCAAGTTGACTTAGTACACTCATCCCTTTTGATCAAACTCTATATAGATCCAATCATATATCCATTTCAACATTTTTGAACCTCCCTAACCCCTCCAAACCAGCTCAAAGCATTCTAATATGCCAACTCACCATCCTATGTGGCATGTTGACTAGTCAAACAATCAACATGAGTACTTGGAGTGGTCGTAGATGGTCAAATGACCTCTTAAGCCTAACCCATTCCATTTAAAACCCCTCCAGCAACCTTGAGGCATTCTAGAACATTCCTAAGTCTATCCTTAGCAATTATATAAAGATCCAATGGCTCCTATCATCTCCACATGTGCATGTAAGACAAAATAAGCTTTACACATCACTAGTCCTTTTGTCCTTTGATTCCCCTGCTTCTAACTACCCTAAGCTAGGTGGTAGCCATCAGGGAGTAAGGATAAAGTGATCCCAACCCTTCATTCAAGCTGGGGATGTTTGAATGGACTAAGAGACCTAAAACGAGCTCATTCATCATCTAACCATTCTCTCACTACCTCTATCTCTCCAGGCCTAAAGCTTTATTTGTTCGAGCTTTAGGGAATCCCATCTACACATTTCAAGTCTAAACCCTCCAGTCAAAGTTCGCTGACAGCAGGTTCTCTGGTGAACCGAGCTATATTCCGTCTAAGTTGATTTGTCACTGATCCAGGAGCTTTTAAGCCGCGGTATCTTTAGCAAAATCATACATGGACAATCTATAAATTTAGAGAAATAAAAATTGTTCCAATCCAACGGTTAGATCTCTTAAAACCCTTATCCTTAATTCACATTACTTAGGCTAAAATAGCTTTTTGAAAAGTGCTTTTTGAAAGTACGAATAGGTTGTTAGACCTATTGCTTACGTTCCTAGGCTAACCAAGAGGGGGATGAATTGGTCCTTTTTAAAAAATTTCTCTTAGAATTTTGGAAATCTTTTTAATTAAAAAACTTAAGCAAATCGTGCAGTATGATCTAACTTCATACAATACGAATAGAGTGTTTATTTTTATGCTTTCTTCAACCATAAAAATTTAACCACAGAAAAATAAAATGCATAAAAGTAACAATGCAGAAAAGTAAATTATAAGAACAGAAAATACCAAAATTTATAGTGGTTCGGTCAAACACAACCTACATCCACTCCCTAGAGACTCCTTCTCTAGGTATTACACTATACTTAAGTGACTCTCCTTTTGCCCCCACAGCAAGGCAGAGAAGCCTTATAAACTCTCTTCCACCAACCTGGTGCGACAGAGAACCATCGTCCTTTTTCACCCTCCTGGTGAAGGCAAAGAACCACACTCGTCCTTTCACGCCCTCTAGGAGTTTGTAGAGAACCAATCATCCTTTTTCACCATCCAAGTGACGGTAGAGAACCAATCATCCTTTTTCACCCTCCAAGTGACGGCAGAGAACCAAAAACCTCTCGAACAATCCTCTTGTAAGAGTCTCCAAGGAGATTAGGAAGCTTCGTGAAGTACAAACAATGATAACCTCATTATTGGATAACCTTGTGAATCCCCTCATAATTTTCTCTTCAAAGATCTCTCAAAACTTACTCCCAAACACTCTCTAAATCACTCTCAAGAAGATTTTCACAGAAGGTTTTTTTTAGTCAGTTTTAAGACCCTTAAGTACTTAGGACAAGAAAAATTGTCCAAAAACTGAAAATTTCATGTTTCACGTGTGTCGACTATCCCGTACGATCGCACATCATATTGTACGAATAATTTAAATCACTGAATGATTTGTCCTGTACGACCTCATGTGAACCCAATTCAGAGCCCTTCGTACGACAAAAACTTCTATACGAACCATATTTTGTACTGTTCGAATAGTTCAAAAAATGAACGATTCGTCCCGTACGATCCAGTACGAACCTAATTCAGAGCCGTTCATAATGCAAAACCTTCTATATGAATCATATTTCGTACTGTAGGAATAGTTCAAAAAAAATGAACGATTTGTCCTGTACGATCCAGTACGAATCTAATTCAGAGCCATTCGTACTGCAAAACCTTATGTACGAAGTCTATTTCGTACTATATGAATTGGACTTAGAAAAAATTTCCACACAGGTAGATTTGTTATGGAGGATAGACAAATATAGATCGTCCCGTACAATTCAATATCGTACTGTATGATCAGTTTAAAAAAAAAATTAAGTTTTTCACTCCACCATTATGTGTGTGCACAGTTATCCAACTTATAATCTCGCTCTCCCAGACTCAAGTACAAATAAAAATTACAGCTACTCATAAAAAAAAGAACTTGAAGTCTTAAATAGTCTAGAGTTTGAAAATCCTGAAAAATATGTTAGTACACACAAAAAGAAACTCCAATTTTTGTTAGAAGAAGAATAAAACAAATAATAGGCTTCTGTAATCATCAAAAATAACTTGTATCAGAATCCACTTAAACGAACAGATTTGCATAATTCATAACAATCTCCCCCTTTTTTATGATGGAAAAACATTTATTGTTTGATTTAATTAAATTCACATTTTTCCTAACATATAAATTAAATGTACGCTCCCCCTAGATAAATGATCTCCAAAGCTCCCCCTAAAGAAATAACCTATCCTAAATAAGAAATAAGAGGAGGTTAGATGATCTAACATGGAATAAGTAAAGGAAAAAGAAGGACTAGAACAAAGAAGACATGCACACACAAGTACAAGTACATACAAGTACATACACATGCTACAAGTACATACACATATAAATACATACACATAACATGACATCAACTAGACTCACAAGCAACAATATAAAACAAGCAAATATATGTCAAATAATACAAAACTCCCCCTTTTGACAACAACAAAAAGGGAAGACACTCAAAGTAGTTGAGGATTTAAATAATGTTAAATGAAGATTAAGTACAATATTAAAATCAAATGCAAAAAGTAAAGACTCAAAAAGGTCTAGATAGCAAACAATAATGAGGAGAAGAAAAGTTGATCTATGAGAGTAATGTAATAGACAGATTAAGTAATCATAACTTTTGCACAAAAGATAAAATAAAATTACCAAATTTCTAAGTCAAAAGTGCCAATCATTAATTAGTGGACTTGGAGAAAATGTTAAAGGAAAGAACAATTAGCGACATTGCACATCTTTTCAAATAAGGGGACACTTAGTAAATGTTTGGTCTAATTTTGTGCCTCTTTATAATTTTTGGCGACATTGTGCATCTTTTATTGTATGGCACACTTTGTGCATCTTTTCAAGCTTTGCACTTTTTGTTTTCATTTAATAAAATTATTTCCAACAACACTATACTTTGGTCACAATTACAATAATGAATACTTTGATATAGAATTTAAGAGTAATATTAAGACATCAAATATACAATAATTTTGGCTAAATAACATATGTCTAAAATAAGATAAAGTAAGATCTTCTAATCTACACCAAATCATAATGAAATCTAAAGATTTTAAGAAATTAAAATTATGCACTGAATTTTCTATTGTAATATAAACTCAATTAACATTTTAGAAAATTAATCAACTACAATCGAGTGTTAGAGATTAGTTAATTTCCAGTCATAATCACTATCACAGAATAATATGCACAAAAACACTAAACATCTTCATTCCTTCTAAATTGAAATATATAACATAACAAGCTTTACATTCAATCACATCTCTTAAGATTAAGCTTGCCATACAACAATTAAAGATAACTAACAAGAACAACAAGCACAACCAACAACAAATCATAGAACATCAAAACAACAACCAAGCCAAGTAACAAGAAGAACAAATCTAATAGTTTGAAGGACCTTCATCTAGAGGAGTCAAGGAGCAGTGAATATAACTAAATAGCTATTGAGTGTAGCAATGTTGGTGTTCACTGTCTCAAACTGTCCAATAAGCCACCCCCTATCCTCATTATATTGATCATCCTGCTTCTGCAAATGCTCCTCCATATTATCAAAACTTTGATTATGCCTATCAAACCGCTGGACTATATCCTGATAGAAGTCTTGGTTGGGTCCAAGTACAGGTGCAGGAGCAGGTTCAGGTTCATCCTCAGAACTACCCTCATTTTCATCTCTCCCAAACAGTACCCGAAAAGAAGCATCAATAAAATAGAGTGGGAGTTCAGATGGTCCGTCATGATGGACTAAATTGTACTTCTTCTCAAGAATAAACAGATAATATATCCTAGGGCAATGTTCTTCTTTCGTTTGACACTAAGATGGACAATATCGGTGAGATAAAAGATATAGTCCAAGATTAATTGAGCTTCATCGATGGGTTGGCTAGACATAATTAAGTAAGTGATAGAAGAAAGAAGAGGAGTCATATTTATTCTATCTCCAGCCTTGGGAATGATGGAGGTCCTAAGAACATGTTGGATTATTCGAGCATTTTGATTCAAGGTGTCAACTTGAGGAACGTGAGTATGTTGGATTACACCTCTAATGACTTGATTGACTTCAGACCAATCATAGTCCGATCGAGAAGTTAGAGTATGTGCCCGTATCCCTTGAGTTCTTAAATAAAAATATTCTCCAAGGTCCTCCTTGGTAGTTTTAACTCTTTGCTTTAGGACATAGGAATAGATTATATTATGGGCCAGACTAAAAGTCATATTGGCCAAAAACACATGGAAGAAATCTTTGTTGTATGCATAGATCAGAGTAAGAAGAAAAGAAAACTGGGTAGAATAAAAAAGTGGCATTACTGCAAAGTGAAGATTTTCTTACAGTAAAATGCGGGACGGGGTTATTTTAGATGCTGAATACCTAAGGTATGCCTCCTCATTTTGACCACTCAAAAAGTTGTCATCCCAATCCCTCCTAGATGAGGATCCCCTAGCCACTCTTGCTCTCTTTCCACTGCCTGACATCTCTATCCTATGCTCTAAAGGGTTTGAAAATGAAAGTGAAATGAAAGAAAATGACCCTCCTTTATATAGAAAAGCAAACAATCATACTGTACGAAACAATTTCGTACAGGACAAAATGAATTTCGTCCGGGACGAATCAAATTTTATAGGGGACGAACGAAAGTGATTAAAAATGAAATAGTTTTTCGTAAACTGCTCGTCCCGAGGCATCCTTTCGTACAGGCTTTTTGACTTCCTGATCATATAGATGATGAAATGTTTGTCAGGGACGATCAGGATGTTAAAGGATTGTTCAGGCGACGATTAGGTTCGTCCTTATCCAAATTGACACATGGATCGTACAGACAAAGAGGTATTCATCCGGAACGATCATCACTAATAACTGACACTAATCGTGAACCCTTCCTTTTCGTATAGATGAAACTTCTATAATCATACAGTACGATAATGTCATCGTACAGTACGAACAGACAAAGAAAATAAAATTTCATCACTCCAACTCTACATGTTTTCAATCACTAAAATAAAGACCAACACAAGATAATATTTTTTAATTTTTTAAAGAAGACACACAAGATAACCACTACACAATAAACTAGAAATAAACTAACTAACAAACACATACAAAATAAAATTTGTAGAATTTTCAATCAAGCATTAAGATCAATCACACCTAGCCTTATCCTTAATATGCTAAAAGTGTCAAAAGCTATGGGTTTTGTGAAAATATCTGCAAGTTGATCTTTAGTAGCGACATGATATAGTTTAATTTCTCTTTTCGTTACATGATCTCTTATAAAATGATGCCTTATATCAATATGCTTTATTCTAGAATATTGAATAGGATTCTTTGAAATGCAAATAGCACTAGTGTTATCACAAAAGATTGGAATAGTACCAATAGAAAATCCTAAGTCAACCATTTATTGTTTCAACCAAAGTACCTGTGCAACACAACTCCCTAAGGCAATATATTCTGCTTCAGCTGTAGAAAGTGCTATTGAATTTTATTTCCTACTGGACTAAGATACTAAAAAATTTCCAATGAATTGACAAGTCCCAGAAGTACTCTTCCGATTAGCCCTATAGCCTGCAAAATTAGAATCTGAGTATCCAATAATTTTAAAAGAAGAACTATTCTTAGGATACCAAATAGCTAAATTTTGAGTTCCCAAAAGATGTCTTAATATTCTTCTCACTACTGTCAAATATGATTCCTTTGGATCAGATTTAAATCTAGCACATAAACAAACACTAAACATAATATCTAGTCGGCTAGCTGTCAAATAAAACAATGATCCAATTATTCCTTTAAACTTCTTTTGATCAATAGATTTTCCCTTAGGATCCTTATGTAATAGTACTAAGGAACTCATGGGTGTAGTTACAGGTTTTGTATTATCCATTTCATACTTCTTGAGGATGTCATTAACATACTTAGATTGACAAAGAAAAGTTCCTTCCTCATTTTGCTTTATACTAAAACCAAGAAAATAACTCAAGTCACCCATCAAACTCATCTCAAATTCACTACTCATTATTTTTGAAAATTCATCACATAGATTTTTATCAATTGATCCAAAAATAATGTCATCCACATATATTTGTACAATGAGTATTTTATTTATAATTCTTTTCAAAAATAGAGTGGTGTCCACACTTCCTTTAATAAATGATCCTTTTAATAGGAAAGTGCTTAACGTCTCATACCACGATCGAGGTACCTATTTTAGTCTATACAATGCCTTTTTCAATTTAAAAATATGATTTAGGAATTTATAATTTTTAAAACTTGGAGGTTGCTCAACATAAACATCCTCTTCTATCACCCCATTCAAAAAGGCACTTTTAACATCCATTTGGTACAATTTAAAATCTTTAAAATAGGCAAAGACTAATAATACCCTAATTCCTTCAAGTCTTGCTACAGGGTCAAATGTCTCCTCAAAACCAATCCCTTCTATTTGATTATACCCCTTAGCTACCAATCTAGCCTTATTTTTTATAATAACTCCTGAATCATTCATTTTGTTTTTGAATACCCACTTAGTCCCAACTACACTTTTATCTTTTAGCCTTTTAATTAGCTCCCAAATATCATTTCTTTTAAATTGATTTAATTCTTCTTACATGGCCAAAATCCAAAATTCATCCAAAAGTACTTGATCTATATTCGTGGGTTCAATCATTGAAATAAAAGCTGAATGATTTACTTCTTTCCTTAAACCATTCCTAGTCCTAATGCCTTCACTTGGTTCTCCTAAAATCAATTCTTTATGATGACTTCTAACAAATTTCCATTCTTTAGGCAATTGGCTTTCTTCTTCCTTTCAATGCTTTCTTTATCTTTTTGATTTTTAAGTTTTTGGGTTAGTATTTCAACCTCATCTTCATCCAACTTAGACCCTTCACTATTATAAGATTCATCAAAATAACATGAGTGGTCTCCTCAACTACCAATATTCTTTTATTAAAAACTCTATAGAATTTTCCAACACTTGAATAACCTAGAAAGATTCCTTCATCAGATTTGGGATCAAATTTTCCTAAGAGAGTTTTGTTATTATTATGAATGAATACTTTACATCCAAAAATATATAGATGTGAGAGGTTGGGACTTCTACCTTTAAGAAGTTCATAGGATGTCTTATTTAATTTAGATCTAATATACACCCTATTCAACACATAGCATGCTGTGCTAATTGCTTCAGCCCAAAAATATTTTGGAAGTGAATACTCGACCAACATGGCTCTAGCAGTTTTAATTAATGTCCTGTTCTTTCTTTCTATAACTCCATACTGTTGAGGTGTCCTAGAGGCTGAGAAGTTGTGTTCAATCCCATGAGATTTATAAAAATCATCAAATAATTTATTTTTAAATTCTCCTCCATGATCACTTTGGATAGTTAGAATTTCAAAACCTAGTTTCTCTAAATCCAAGTGGCAAAATCTCTAAACTCTTCAAATGATTCACTCTTATGATTTAAAAATCTAATCCAAGTGAATCTAGAACAATCATCCACAATTACACACCCAAATCTTTTTCCTCCTAGACTTAAGGTACTAACAGGTCCAAATAGATCCATGTGAAGAATTTCTAAGGGTTTGCTAGTCCTGATTTCCTTGATTGAACTGAAAGAGGATTTGACTTATTTTTCTAATTGACATGCATCACACAAATGGTCTTTAGTAAAGTCTAATTTGGGTGCACCTCTAACTAGCTCCTTTTGGGTGATTTTCCGAAGAATTCTCATACTAGCATGATAAAGCCTTCTATGCCATAACCATGATTCATCAGATATAATTTTCAAATAAAGAGCAGTGGAAGGTTTTACATAATTCAAATCTAGCATGTAAATATTATTTACTCTATCACCATTTAACACAACAGTACCATTTTGACTAATAACACAACTAGTAGGCAAAAATTTTATATGATAACCTTTGTCACACAATTGACTTATACTCAAAAGATTGTGTTTTAAGCCTTCAACCAACAGTACATTTTCAATCACAAAATTTCTAGAATTTCTAGTTATATATATACCTACCACTCTCTTGGTAGTATTGTCTCTAAGTGTAACCTTGCCTCCATTCATGGCTTCCAGCGTTATAAATTGATTTGCATCTCCAGTCATATGCTTTGAGCAGCCGCTATCCAGGTACCAAATACTCTTATGAGGTCTTGTGTGAGAGTGATCCTACAAAAATATTAAATGTTAGACTTAGGAACCCAAACAAGTTTGGGTTCACCTCTAGACAATTTTAAAATAGATGCATGTGTGATATGCTGTGATTTATAGATCTTAGGTATCCACACTAAATGTGCTCTACGATGAATAGTATAGGTGTGAGAAATATGTCCTATCATACCACAAGAAAAATATTTTATTCTAGGAAAAGGATTCACCAATCTATTCGTCCTGAAAGATTTCTTCTTAGACTTTGAACTAGTGGTCTTATAGTAGGATTTGTGAAAATCTTCAAGTTTGGGTGGTTTCCTATTTTCTGTAAGTGCTTTTAACTGAACTTCAAGATAAGCATTAGCACTTTCCAGAATTGAATTATCAATCTTCAAATTATGCTCTCTAGTATTTGATTCATCCATATAAGTTTTAAAATCATTTTTAAGTTCTGTATGTGATGATTTTAAAAGTTCATACTATTTATTTAAATCATCATATTCATCCAATAGATTCATGTGGTTGCTATCAATTAAAGCATGATCTTTCCTAAGAATTTCATACTCTTTTTGCAGCTCTAGATAATCTAAATTTAACTTAGCATGCAACTTTTTTAGTTTCCTATATATTGAATGAATGCTTTCAGAAACCTCAAATAGTTCATTGTAACTTAAGTCACATACCTCTTCTTGATCTAAATGATCAAGATTATCAGCCATTAAGCACAAGTTTGTGACTTCCTCTTCAGGTGTAGTTTCTGATGAATCTGAAGCTGAGTCTGCCCAAAATGCTCGTTGAAGCCTCTTTTTACCCCATCTTTCCTTTGGTTTCTCCTCGGCCTTCTCCTTGCTAGAATTTGCCTTGAGATTGGGGTAATCTGTCTTTATGTGTCCTGGCTTCCTACATTTATAGCAAATAACTTCATTAGAAGCCTTAACATTCTTCAGGAACCTACCTTTGTTCCACTGTTGGCGTCTTCTCTGCTTCCTTTTTAAGAAACTTTTAAATTGCCTTATCATCAAGGCAATGTCCTCTTCATCCTCAAGTAGTGACTGATCACTTTCTGAATCGTCCACCTTCAAAGCTATGTTCTTCTCCTTTCACTTCTCACCTGCATCAATCTGTTTTCGATTCATAGATTGCTCGTAAGCAATTAGTGATCGAAAAAGATTATCAATAAAATAGATATTTAAATCTTTAGATTCAGTTATTGTAGTTATCTTTGCATCATATACCATAGGTAAACAACCAAGTATCTTATTTACTTTTTCTACATTTGTTAATTCCCTACCTAAGGTATGCAATGAAGTCACTATATGTGTAAAACGTGTATACATGTCTAAAATTGATTCATTCTATTTCATGCGAAAGAGTTCATAATCATGCAAAAGAATGTTCAATCTAGTTTGCTTCACTTTATTTGTACCTTCATAAGTAATACAAAGTCAATCTCATATTTACTTTCTGGATTTACAAGTAGAAACACGCATATAGTCTTCAGATTTAAGAGCACAGAAAAAGCTATTCAAGCCTTTTACATTTAGTTGTGCTAATTCCCTTTCTTCTATAGTCCAATTAGTAAATGGTATTTCAACTCTTATGCCATCTACAGTACGAACAGAGTATTTATTTTTATACTTTTTTCAACCACATAAATTCAACCATAGAAAAATAAAATGCGTAAAAGTAATAATGCGGAAAAGTAAACAGTAATAACAGAAAACACCAGAATTTATAGTGGTTCGGTCAAACACGACCTACATCCACTCCCTAAAGACTCCTTCTCTAGGTATTGCACTATACTTAAGTGA
Source organism: Dendrobium chrysotoxum (assembly GCA_019925795.1). Lineage (NCBI taxonomy): Eukaryota > Viridiplantae > Streptophyta > Magnoliopsida > Asparagales > Orchidaceae > Dendrobium > Dendrobium chrysotoxum. The sequence goes on along the minus strand of CM034304.1, from coordinate 20,584,619 downwards.
CTCTCCTTTTGCCCCCACAGCAAGGCGGAGAAGCCTTTACAAACTCTCATCCACCAACCCGTTGTGGCAGAGAACCGTCATCCTTTTTCACCTTCCTCGTGAAGGCAGAGAACCACACTCATCCTTTCACACCCTCTAGGTGTCAGCAGAGAACCAATCAGCCTTTTTCATCCTCCAAGTGACGGCAGAGAACCAATCGTCCTTTTTCACCCTCCAAATGATGGTAGAGAACTGAAAACCTCTCGAATAATCTTCTTGCAAGAGTCTCCAAGGAGATTAGGAAGATTCTTGAAGTACAAACAATGATAACCTCACTATTGGATAACCTTGTGAATCCCCTCAGAATTTTCTGTTCAAAGATCTCTCAAAACTTACTCCCAAACACTCTCCCAATCACTCTCCCTTTCACTCTCAAAAAGATTTTCATAAAAGGTTTTTTTTTTTCAGTCAGTTTTAAGAGCCTTAAGTACTCAGGACAAGAAAAATCATCCAAAAACTAAAAATTTTAAGTTTCACGCGTGTCGATCGTCCTGTATGATCGCACATCATACTGTACAAATAGTTCAAATCACTAAACGATTCATCCCGTACGATCTCATACAAACCTAATTCAGAGCCCATTGTACCACAAAAACTTCTGTACGAACCATATTTCGTACTATATGAATAGTTCAAAAAATGAACGATTCGTCCTGTATAATCCAGTACGAACCTAATTTAGAGCCATTCGTATTGTAAAACCTTTTGTATGAACCATATTTCATACTGTACGAATAGTTTAAAAAAATGAACAATTCATCCTGTACGATCAGTATGAACCTAATTCAGAACCATTTGTACTACAAAACCTTCTGTACGAAGTCTATTTCGTACTATACGAACTGGACTTAGAAAAAATTTCCAGATAGGTAGGTTCATTATGGAGGATAGAAAAAAATAGATCATCCCGTATGATTCAATATCGTACTATACGATCTGTTTAAAAAAAATTAAGTTTTTCACTCCCCGATTGTGTGTGTGCACAGTTATCCAACTAACAATCTCACTCTCTCAGACTCAAGTACAAACAAAAATTACAGACTACTCACAAATAAATGAACTTGAAGTCTTCAATAGTCTGGAGTTTGAAATTTCTGAAAAACATGTTAGTGCACACAAAAAGAAACTCTAATATTTATTAGAAGAAGAATAAGATAAACAATAGGCTTTTGTAATGATCAAAAACAACTTGTATCAGAATTCACTTGAACGAACAGATTTGCATAGTTTATAACACTTTTTGAACTAAAAAATTGTATCCCCATTGTTTATGTTCACTCCATTAACCCAGCTTTAAAATTTTAAGTGTTTTGGTCCAATCGATCTAGTAAACAAGGCAAAAACCCTTTCTAGGGATCTTTCATAATGTATGCATAATGTACTTTTCTGGGCCATTGATCGCATGATCAACTGCCCAGATCAAGCTATTCCGTGGCTTCGTTTGCCCATGGATCCGATCCTATAGTTATTCACTCCATTCGAGTCCATCAGAGTCATTCATTTCGAACTGTGAAAGATCCAACGGTCACCCACCCCCGCCTACATGGATAAGTGGTCGCGGTATCAAAATCGCGCTGCCATGTAATCATTAGGCATGATTATGCCATGGCACAATAATATTAATGATTGCTGTGATTTTGATCTGCCAAATGGAGTGCGCCATGTGGCATACCGCCGTCGCGACAGTTTGATGTAGCGAATCAGCTAGCGTTGCCATTTACTTTTTAATTAAAATTAATTAATTTAATTACATTTTAACTCATTTTTTTAAAAAAATTATAAAAATTAAATTTAAATCCACAAATTAAGTGTTATATATCAAAATTTTTAGAAAATTAAATCCTTTATTTTAAAATTAAAATTATTTTAAAATAGTTTATATATTTTAAATAATTTAAGACTTTTAAAATTTAAATATTTAAATAATATTAATTTAAATATATTAGAAAATTTTTAAATCTCATTTTAAAACATTTTAAACAAATAAGTAAATAATTGGAATTATTTTAAATTAAAATTTTAGTTTAAAATATTTAATACACCCTAACTAATTTTAATTATTTGAATATTTCTAATATTTAACTTAATATTGAATTATTTATTATAAAAAATAAAAGAAAAATTTTAATAATTAAAGAATTGCTTCAAAACATTTTTAATTTTAAGTTAAATTAATTTTAAAATATTTTATTCAAACATTTTAAATAATATTTAATTAATATTTCATTAAATATTATTTAATTAAAAAATTAAAAAAAAATTTAAAAGAAATTTATCTTAGAATAATTTAAATAATTAAACAATCATTTTAAAATATTTTAATAAAAAATTAAATTAATTTAAGATATATTTTATATATTTAATTATTTTTAGTTAATTAGATATATAAATATTAATTAATATATAATTGAAATTAAATTAAAAATAATTTTAAAAATTCAAAATAATTTATAATTAATTAAGATTTAATTAAATTTAAGTTAATAAATATTTTAAATTTTAATTATTTTTAAATTATTTTAAATGCCCTTAATTACCTTAAATTTCAAAAATTAAAAACAAATTCAATTTAAATCATAAAAATACATGTAATATCTTAAATTTTCTAAAAACTAAATATTTTTAATTTAAAATTGATTTTCAAATTAAAAAAAAACTTATTCTATTTCAAATAAATCTAATTCTTTAATTATTTTAATATTTAATTAATATTTAATTGAATATTTTCAAAATTCAAAATTTATTTTAAAATATTTTCTTAAATAATCAAAGAATAATTTTGAGATATTTTAATTTAAAATTGATGTTATTTTAAGACATTTTGTATATTTTAAATAATTTCCTTTTTTGAGTGTTTAAGTATTTAATGAATATTAAATTAAATATTGATTTAATCTATTTTCAAAAATCAGAGAACTATATTTTAAGAATATTATCATATTATTAAATTATTTTCAAAACTACTTTTAAATTATTTTGTTTAATAATATCTTAATTTCTTCAAATTTCTAAAAATTGAGCTATTTCAAATATCAAATTTAATTTTGAAATTGTATATACATTAAATTTTAAGCATAGTTTGAGCTGCTTAAACATAATTGATGGGGATGATTAGTAAACAATTATATCTTAATTGTTCACTAATCTAATTTTTAACTCTATGTCTTATATTAATCTTTGCATGCTTAGGATACACACACTCATACTTAGCTTAGCCTCTCCTAGTTTTAAGGACTTTATAGTGTTTATATGTGTGTTTATCAAATATGTTATCAAGGGTTAGTTGAGATATTGATTTAAGCCCATACAACTTAGTGTCATCTTAAGGATAATAATTAAGGACTAATGTTTAGAAAATTAATTAATTAACTAAAATTTAAACCCTTTAATTAATTAACTAAAACTTAAACTCTTAATTAACCTTCAAAGCATCAAAAAATTCTAATAAATCAAAATAAAAAAAATACATAAAATACTTCAAATTAACAAGAATTCAATTTTCAACTTAAGAAAGTAAAATCCCCTTGACTGGATTTCAAATCTGAGCTTAATTTAATTTTAATTAAAAATTAATATTTTATTAATTTAATCTATAAAAAATAATTAAAATTCCAAAAAATTTCCAAACACGTGGGAATCTCTCCTTAGGTCAATTCTAACCTTTGGAGTTGATTTTAAGGAGTTGGGAGTTCATTTGGAGTAAAATCAATAAAACCCCCCTTAATTAATCAATTTTAATAATTCCAATAAATACCCAAATATTTGAAAAATCATAACTAATTTTAGAAAACTCTAAATTGTGCAAACTCAAAGGCATGGGACTCAATTTGGGGTGTAATATTTATTAAGAATATCAAACGACTAGAAATAATTCAAATTCAAAAAGTTAACAATCCAATCAATAGTAAGTCAAAATTTAAGCTAAAACTTAAAAAATTCTTAACTTCTCATAGAAAACTCTAAATCTGGCAAAATCATAGCCTAATTACTGCCAAAAAAATCTATAATTTAGCAAAAATATTAAAACTCAAGAAATTTAATTAAATCTAAAAGTCCATTTTTGACCCCTTAATTAATATATTAAAATAATCTAAAAATTCCAAAATTTTGATAATTAGTTTTAAATTCCAAAAAATATTAAATTAACTCTAAGATCATTTAATCAACCATTTAATACAAAAAAACTACTCTAAAGTTGAAGTTTCTAAGATGAACTACTCCGGGCTACGGGGCTAAGTGTCCTAAGGAGGCCTAGTTTCTCTAGCCTGGTGGCACAACGCCATGAATGAATTCAATGGGGTGTAAAACCTTAAAATAAATGAATTATTAATGATTTAAAAAACTTAAAATTTTTAATCCAACTATATTAACCAAGTTTTTAGGCTGGACTACCTCGGGCTACAGGGCTACCTATCCTAAGGAGGCTTGGTTCCTCGAGGCTATGAAATAACACCACAAACCGATTAATGACAAATTCAATTAATTTGAACTTTAAAATAGCAAGCAATAAATCTTAATCAAAATTTATTAATCTTCAAATCTTAACTAATTTAATTCACTCAAATATATAGAATACCACTAGGCAACCCAGGCCTACGAGGTTAATAAGTTAGCCCTAAAGAAGATGAAATAAACTTCATGCCCTAGGTGAGAAACAAGGTGGTAGTCATTTAACTTTAAAATAATATATTTTAAATTAATTTAAAATCATTAATATTTAAACTTTAACTAAAATTTTCTCTTAAGCCTTTCAACCAACAAGAACATCAATCAACTATAACCAATTGCCCTACATAGGATATATCTAAATTACATAGCCTACCTCATACATTTTAGATGATTTGCTAGGACAACTAACTCTAGTCTTAGGCTAGGCTGGTGTTAACTTTTTTATTATGTGCCGGGTTTTTCATGGTTTTCACTGCATGTTATTTGCTAATTTAGATTGATTGATTATTTATTTAATTTCTATGTAATTTGAATTTTGATTTTAATGTGTGATAGATTACCCTTAGGTTAGGGATGATTTGTGCTAATTCAATCTTATGTAAGTGGCCATGCTCATATAGGGTATTTAAAAGCTAAAGGGGGCTAAAATAAATAAAGCTTAAATTAATAATATTTTTCTGCAAGTACTTCAGAAATTACTAAGTCGCCCTTTAAAATTAAAAAAATATGGCCAACTATGGCTATGAATTTAAGCATTTTAATTTCAATAAATATTAACTGCTTGGGATGTTAAATTAACTGCTAATTTATTAGGATAACCCTACAAGGTATGGAGTCTAGACTTTCCTTTTTTATATTCAAATGTAATTTAATGTTGTAATTGAGTTAGAAATGTCAAAGTACTTAGAGATGGGATGTTTAAACATCCAATTTGGAATCCCAAGAAGAAGAGATATCCTTTAGGGGAGAGTCCCTCTCCCTCTCCATTTGGAGATTCAAATTAGGACGATTTCAAATATCCAAAGAGGAAAGATAACACCCCTTTCGAGGGGGAGTTTCTTTTCATTTGGATATTCGGACCCGATGGATCCAAGGAGCCTGTAGAAGGAAAAATAAGTGAAGAACGAGAAGAATAATAATTCTCAAAGTCACTTATGTCTTAGGAGAAGAATCTGAGTTGTTGTCAATGGTACCCGACTACTTTACTTTTTCTGCAGACCCTGGGTTGTAATATTAAAGGCACTTGCCTATGGACATTATATTATTTTAATTGATTTAATTATTCAGTTAATTATTTAATGTTAATTATGATATAGGATTGCATGATTTTAGTAGTTTTTTGATGATCTTGCATGTCGTATTTTATTTAGCCTAGAACCCGATTGGAGGCTCGTGAGGGAATGTAAAAAAAATTATTTTACTTAGATAAATTAAATATTTTAGCCAATATAGCAACTCTAATGATTTTAAGAAGTAAGCCTAGGATTACCGGGATTTTGTATAGCATATTTGTTGTATTTTCTTTCCTTTTTTAGGCACTTCTCTAGCTATGGATTTTGGCAGACCACCTGGCCTATGAGGGTGCAGATCTGTCAAGGGGATGTTGTGCATTCTTTTAGGGAAAAATTTATTTTTAAGCCTTTTTAAAATTGTTTTATTTTTATTTAAGCATTAATCAAGTTAACTAGCATGAATCGCATTAGGTTTAAATTTAAATGAGTTTAAAACTTAATTATATTTTAAGTTTCATATTACCCAATATATATTAAAGAGCTAATTAAGGACTGCTCTAGAAGTCAGCCATATTCTCAAAAATTTATCTTGAGCAACGTGCTTACCTGCTCATTCATAAGTGACCAGATACATAATTTTAAAGGGCCTAGGTGGTTTAGTTGGCTCCCTAATCTAGGCCAAGGTAAGTCTAGATCCTATACTGCATTAGCTAGGTTTGGGTCACTAATTTCCAATACCTAATTTAGACTTAGGTTCTGAGGCAGGCTCAGGCTATAAGACCTCAACCTTCAAAAATTGAATCCCAATTTTTTAATAAAATCAATAATTCAAACTTAAACCTCTTTCAATTTAAATTCAAGCCCAGCACTTAGGATAGGCTCGGGTGCTTCTAAAATGTTTCAAAATCCCAAAGCACCTCCTACTTTTTCTCCTTTGACATCCAGAAATAAGTGTTCAATCTTTAACCATTTTTGATTGACACTTCCAAACCTCGCCTCCTTTAATATCAAAACCTTTGAATTCTAAATTAAATTTTTATCGTTATTTTAATTAAGAGTATTCATAGGAAACTTTAATTTCCCCACGATGTAATTAACTATGAGGGCTTGCACTCGTAGGGGATTTAGAAAGCCAGATCAGTTTTTAAAATCAAGTTTTTCAAAACTTTAATTAATTATCTTTGGAAAAATTAAATACGATGATTATTATCATCATTTTCAAATGATTAATAATAAGTGATATGTTCTTTCTCCTGAAAGATTTGTCATTCTATTATTATGATTTTAATTATGAAATTAATTATCTCTTATCTAGATTATTATAGTTAAGCATTTAATAAAACATCATTTTGGTCCTTCATGATCATATATTATCTTCCTTTGAGTTTGACTATAACAATCAGGATAAACTTAAAGTTTTGTAATTCAAACCCATTAGGGAACGATATGTTCGCCTCCTGAGGTGATATAATATTCATAATGATGTGTTCAATTTCAAAACTAAAATTCTAGAAATTTAATTCTACCAAAAAAATTAATATTTTCAAAACTACACATTTCAATCAAACATATATTCCTAGAAGATTGTGGACAATATATTGGCATAACATGAGTAGATGTAAGGGAGAGTATGAGAACCACTAACCAATTTAATGGGATTGTATCAAGTTGTGTGGGTTGTTTAGGTATTATTTGAGTTAGATCTTAAATAATTAATGCCAATTAAATAATTTAAATTAGCTATTTGCACCATATGAATCTTTTATTAAAGAGTTTGAGCAGTAGATATTCATGAACCTGAAGCTAAATAGGATTGCTAAGGCATATCATATCATTGCATGGATTTTCTTTAAATACCATGGGATAATGCAGTTATCATTTATTAGAAATGTTCTAATATGAAAAGGTAACTTGATTTCTTTTCTAATTAATTATGGTAGGCAGAGTGTGTACTCATTTGTTTTATGAATCTTTATTATTTATTCATTCATATTGAATGTTGCATGAAATGTTAAAACCATTTCAATGAATGTTTGAATGGTGAAAAAGAAATGCAGAGTAAAAGGGAATACAATGCAAAAGGCGTGCAATGTATTTGAATTATTTGGATGTAAAATAAATGCAGGTGATTATTTTTTTTAGTTGGCTTGAAATAAAATAAATGTAGTAAAACCATACGATGATAGTGCTAGTGGTCAGAGGTGGTGTTAGAAGGTGGTTGGTGGCAACGGTAAGTGGCAAGAATGGAGTCTAGGGGTGTTGGTGAGTCAAGCTAACTTGTGAGCCAGCTCGAGCTCACCTTGATTAATGGCTCATGAGCTGAGCTCGATGAGTTAGCAAGTCATGCTTGAGCCAACCTCAATTTGACACATTAGATTATGAGTTGACTCATTTAGAAAATGTTACTATAAAATACACTTAAATATTAGAATAGTTCAAGTATAAGTTATATAAAATATTTAAAAATTACATCTCACTTTCTTATATCATGTAATTCTTTATTATTTATCTTCTAATTTCATCTTCTTTTAATTATTTTATTATAATAATCACTTGAATAATATTATTTTATCTCTTTGTTATAAAAGAGTTAGCTCTTGACCCAACATGAAGTCAAAAAATATTAAGTTTGAGCTCGAGCTCCAACTCAAATAATTAATCAAGCTCAAGCTCAAGCTAGGGGTAACTTGAGCTCTGCCCGACTTGTTTATACCTCTAGCAGAGTAAGCTAGCAGTGTATTTTGGAATTCAGTTAAAAATATGCGAGTTAGAATACATTAAAAATGACCTATGGAGTGAAAAAAGAATTAACCTAAAATTTACTATGCATTCCTTATTTTATCAAACTAAACACCAAAATTTTTAAATCTCTTATATTTGGAAAAATTTGCATTTATTTTTCAGCAAACTAAATAACCCATCTTCTTACACAACTTCTATTCATGTAACATTTGGTCTACCCTTGATATTAATTTTACATCCCCATTTTTACCACTTTCTCTGCATGTCCAAAATACCTACATTTTAGCTGACATAATCTCTTCTAGTTGAAAGTGAAACTTGAAACTATTTACTCACTTGTTTGACCCTTGCCTTTAATACATCTATAAAATAAGATTATGGTATTTATGAGCGGGTAGCTGAATTCATTCCAAAGTGTAACAACTTGTTATATGTAATTGTACTGTCCTCTTGATAATCCATTATTTTGGAGATTCTAATTAGAAGGTATGCTATCTCAAATAGATCAATTTAGTCACACCAAACTTATTTGTGTAGGTCTCTTTTCACACTTGTCATTTTTCAATATTTTCATTCTATAAAACTTCTTCGTTAAGTACTTCATAACTTTGTTTAAAATTGTGCAATAAAAGGTTTGACTCAAGGCCTTCCTTAGCACACCTTTGACAAAAAGAAATACCAGAAGGCATATACCTTACGTTGTCTTAGGAGGTGTATGCATCTTTGGGTTTGAGGTGCACCTCAAGGTACACCTTGTGCAATTTGTAAGATAGGTAGGTCTAAAAAATTAGGGTTTATATTATTTAAAAAATTTAATTTATAAATAATTTATTATATAAAACAAATTATATTTTATTATTTCTCTATGTCTAAACCTAAAACAAACAAAATTGAGAACTATAGCAGCATGCAGATCCTCAAATCCCAGTCACATGCTGCACTCGCAGTTGATGCTGCTTACACTTGCAATGGCAATTAAGGATGAGGGAGAAAAGGAAGTAACTTACTATATTGAAATTCTAATGAGGATTCACAAAGTGATGAAAATAAGAGAGACATTTGAATTCATAAATTATACTCTTTAGGAGTCAGACAAGTTGTTTATGTTGAATTGAGTGTGGGAGAGACTTATTGTTTCTAATTTTACTTTTACTTTCTATGAACTTATTTGATATCTTAATTTGATATTAATGTGTTATTTGCTATTGCATATTTTTTTATTAATTTAATAGTTTAATTTTGATGTTTATGCTTCAAATTAGATCAAGACTTGTGCTGCCTTATGGACAAAAAATGCCGCAATACTTGATTACTCAATTTCAACCTTGATTTGTGATACAAGTAACTTTGATTTGTATTTACACTTGGGCTTGCATATGAGTTTGGAAGCTTGTAATGTCGAACCACTTATGTTTGTTAATCAAAAAGTTAAAGCATGACACTCCCTTGATTCCCCGTGTTGTCATCTTATTAAACCATCTTGTGTTGCTCTACAATCAATAAAAAAATCTTACTTTTTCTTTTGGGAAATATGAAGTTACCCTACACGGTGTTGGATCTAGTATTACTACTGTGAAAGCATGATAGCTAAATAAAACTTGTTTGTTTTCTTTATATTGATAGTGTTAAATTTAGAGAATTAGAGAGGGAAAAGATTTAATTTTTTTTATACAAAACCATCCCTATAGATCTATACAAGATATCTTGATAAAGAAACAAATAATTATAGAATAATGCATAATTTTCCTAATATAATCCTTCCTAAATCAGCCACTTAAATATGGAAGGAGATCGACTTGATCCATGTGAGCCACCCATGGAACCCCTTCTTGGCCATAGGATCAAAAGCTAAGAGATGAATATGATGGCTGGGATGGTATTTGACACTCCCCTCAAGCTAGGGAATACAAATATGTCATTCCCTGCTTAGTAATCAGTCCCAGAAAGGTGGAGTTATTAAGTCCCTTAGTGCACCATAAAGTCTTCAATTTTGTTATAACTTTAGGAGGAATTAGCTTCAGATATTATAGCAACAATTGATATCGATGAAGGCTATACTAATCAAGCTTGCATGGTGCAGGGCATCAATAAAGGCTGTTTTGAATAGTAGCCCTCAAGATATTAGAAATGGCAATAAAGGCTAGTGGTGGGACTGCACGGAATGTAGATTAATTATCCTTCAGGTCTATCTCCCTCTTGGTTCTCAAGGGAAGGCTGATAATGAAGGCATAATAGTAGAAAGAAAAAAAAATCTTTTTAGGGTTACAACAAGTATTAGGGATACTAATAGAAAAAATACATCTCAAGCGGCTCTACACTCTGCAAATAGATCTCCTCTTTCCCAGGATGTCTGATCTTGCTATCCTTCATCCCAATACAAATAAGTCATCAAACTCCACCTGAATGGACTCCTATTTTCTTGGCCTTATACAGGCATACACAAGGCCTCTAATCCCTTTAGTTTATTTATAGGAGAAGGTTATGCACTCGACTATTGCAAATCTGTGCCTAAATACTTTGATTTTGATGATAACAAATATTATTGGTTCTTTACTAGTGCAATTATTGCATATCTATTTTATTTTCCCTACTTACTAACCTTCAGGTCCACAAATTCACTTGCAATGCCAATCAACTCAAGATCAGGTAGAGTAGGATTGAGTCTATCTGTAATTTTAATTTTAATGTTTGTTTTGCCTTTCTTGAGTCAAGTCATGTATCTGGTGGACCACAAGCAAGGTAACCTTGCTCACACACACTCAAGGGGGTGAGTTAGTGAGTTAGAATTTTTTTTTATTTTTGAACTAATCAAACAGTATAATTTAAATCGCTCTAGACGATCAGTTATACAAAAAACCCTAATTAGGGCACACATTATTAAATGAGATTAATTAACTAATCAAACTAGATGATTCAGATCGTCCAAGATGATCAGTTATAGACATGAAAAATAGTCGCCAATCATAATTTAAGTAATATTTAAATCTTTTATTTTTGTTCTAATCATATAGGATGATATATATCATCCTGGATGATTTATGACAATCAAGCCTACATTGATTCTATAATTAAGAGACTAATTATGGTTAGATTGATCGATTAGATCATATAGGATGATATATGAAGATCATCCTTGATGATCTTTGATATTTCATGGGATGATCCCCCATTGTCCAAGATGAAAACTATAATTTTCTTTTAATCATACAAGAGATCATACTGGAAATCCTGAAAGATTTATGGGATGATATTTTAATCGCGGATCATCATCCCATATCGTATTGGATAATCAATACAGTATTTTGAACTAATCATCCCAGATGATTGCAAAATCATACTAGACAATCTTCACAAATACTTAAACTAATCGTACAATGCAATGTTGATCATACTGGCTAAAAGGCTATTTTATAGTAATCGTATAGGATGACCTTATGATCATACTGAACGATCAATATCGCCATATTAAAAATTAGAGCTTTTTTGAAGGTTCTCTATTTAGGCTCTCTTATTACCCTTGAGATAGTCTTTTGTTGTTTAGTCTTCTTGAGAGAGAGCTTGAGAAGGAAGAGAGAGAGAGAGCTTGGGCGAGAGAGAAATCCTTATGAGGGGGAGTTGTGAGGGATTCACAAAGGTTGCTCCAAGCAAGGTTTCCACCATCTTTATCAAGCTGCTTGTTTGGTTCCATGGTGGCTTTGGGGGAGATTTTTATCAGCATCAGATCTCGGTTCTCTACTTACTCTAGGTGTGAGTAAAAGGATTCCAAGGTTCTCTGCCTACTCTAAGAGGGAGTAAAAGGATTTTTTGGTTCTCATCCTACTCTGAAGGGGAGTAAAAGGATTCAAGGAACTCTGCCTCACCGGGTCGGTTGAAAGATTTAGTAAGGGCATCTCCACCTTGCTGTGGGGGCAAAAGGGGAGACACTACTCTTAGTTCAATACCTGGAAAGGAGGTTTTTCGGGGAGTGGATGTAGGTTAAGTTGACCGAACCACTATAAATATGATGTGTTCTTTCTGATTATTTTTTCTGCATTTAATTTCTGCCTTTTTTTGTGAATTATTCTGTGTTAGAAATCTCTAAAATTTTTGTTATTATGAAACTAAGCTTCTTCCGCATTAAGGGGTTTTAATTATCTCATTTTGTTAAAGAATTTTTAAAAACAACCAATTCACCTCCTGTCCCCTCTTAGTTAGCCTATGGACTAGTTCTTTAGGGTTTAGCAACCCTCACAAACTTTCAAGTGGTATCAGAGCGAGATTCATAAATTAAGTTTTGAAAAACTTTTTAAAAGAGATCTATGGCTAATTTTGGTAATTATAATACTGCAAAAGGATATTCAATTACAGAACCACCATTATTTGATAATATTCCTTTTAATTTTTGGAAAATTTGCATGTCCACCTTTTATATTCAATTGAATATCACATGTGGATGTTAGTTCTAGAAGGATATTCTATACCTTTTAGATTAGTAAATGGCATAAAAACTAAAATACCTTTTGCTGAATGGATTATAGATGATAAAGATTTAGCCCAACCGAATGCTAAATGTTAGAACTTTTTTTTTGTGTTTTAAAATCTAAAGATTATATGCATGTTTCTTTTCAACTGGTAAAGAGATTTGGACAAACTCGGCATTACTTATGAAGGAACAAATAAAGTGAAATAATCTAAGCTGAACATTCTGCTTCACGATTATGAACTTTTTCACTTGAAATCTAGTGAATTTATTTATCAATTGTATACTAGGTTTACCCAGATTATTACTTCTCTACATGCCTTCGGAAGAGAGCTTACAAACTTTAAAAAAGTTAACAAGATTTTATGATGTTTACCTTCTTCCTATGATGCAAAAATTATTGCGATTACTGAATCTAAAGATCTGAATGTTTATTCCATTAATAACTTACTGGGTCACTCATTACTTATGAGCAAGAAGTGATTCAAAGGCAACTTGATGTAGGTAAAAAAAGAAAGAGAAAACTATAGCCTTAAAGGCTAATGAATCTAACAGTGACTCTTCTGGACAAGATGATGATGACATAGCTTTGATGACTAGGCAATTTAAAAGCTTTCTAAAGAGAACGCAAAAGCATCATCAGAAATGGAACAAAGGTAAGACTGGTAAGAATTCTAAAGTTTCTTATAATATTATATGTTTTGAATACAGGAAGCCAGGGCACCTGAGATCTGATTGCCCAACTCTTAAAGCTCGCCCAAGTAAGAAGAAGGGTAAAGAAAAGCCTAAATTTAAAAAGGGCAAGCAAAGGAATCAAAAAGCATTCTAGGTAGACTTCGGATCAGACTCTTCTAAAACTGAAGTGGAAGAGGAGGTAACCAACCTGTGCTTAATGGTAGATGACCATCTTGATCATTCTGATCAAGAGGAGGTATGTGAGCTGACTTATGATTAATTATTTAAAGTTTTTAAAAAAATTCATTCTCATATAAGAAGCTTAAAAAGTTACATGCAAGCCTCAAATCTTATTTTTTAATTCTATAGAAAGAGTATGAATGCTTAAGGAAAGATCACTCCATTATGGATAGCAATCACATGGCTTTGTTAGATGAATTTAATATCTTAAATTAGAAGCATTCTAAATTCATTGATGAGCATGATTCCTTAAAAAAATCACACATTGAATTAGAAAATGCATTCAAAGAATTAGGAACTGTTGCATCACAATTTGATAATGAGAAGCATGTATTGAAAGAAGAAAATTTAATTCTTGAAAGTGTAAACAAGTTTTTGAAAGATGAATTAATTGCTTTTAAGGAAAATAAAAAACCACCTTCACTTAAAGAATCTCAAAAACCTTCATCAAAGCATGCATCATTCAAACCTACAAAGAGGCACCATAACCTAAATAGATTAGTTAATCATTTTCCTGGTGTTAGGCATTTTTCTTATCCTAGGACACATCTCCTACACTTGCACCAGTCACCATAGAACACATTTTGTGTGGAGACCAAAATTTCAAAATTCATAGCATAGCATGCATGCATTTCATTCTTCTTTCCATAAGAAGGGAGCCAAACTTATTTGGGTTCCCAAATTTGATATCTGCTAATTTTGTAGGAGTGCTCTTATAAAAGATCTTGTGAGAGCATGTGGTACCTGGGCAACGGATGTTCAAGGCACATAACTGAAGATGCAAATCAATTCATTTTACTGGAGGCCAGGGCAGGAGGCAAGGTGACACTTAGAGATAATACCATTAGGAGAGTGGTGGACTCAGGTATAATTGGCAATTCAAAAAATTTCATCATTAAAAATATTTTACTTGTAGATGGCTTGAAACATAATCTGCTCAGCATCAACTAGCTCTGTGATAAAGGCTTCAGTATAAAATTTTTGTCAACCTATTTCATAATAAGCCTAAATAACAAAACTATTTTGTAGGGAAGGAGCATCAATAATGTCTACATGCTTGATCTTAATTGCATTAAATTTGATACTACTTTTTTGCTTAAAAATAATTATTGATGAATTCTGGTTATGACATAGAAGATTATGTCATGCAAGCATAAAAAGCCTTAGAAAAATCACCCAAAAAGACTTAGTGTGAGGAATTCCCAAACTAGAGTTCACTAAGGACCACCTATGTGATGCCTATTAATTAGGAAAACAAGTCAAATCCTCCTTTTACTCAATCAAAGACATTATCACTAGCAAACTATTAGAATTCCTTCATATGGATCTCTTTGGACCTGTTAGCACTGCAAGCCTAGGAGAAAAGTCTTTGGGTATGTAATTATTGATGAATATTTGAGGTTTACTTGGGTTAGATTCATGTCTCATAAAAGTGAATCATTCGAGGAGTTTAGATTTTTTTTTCACTTGGATTCAGAGGAAAATAGGTTGTGAAATCTTAACCATTCTTAGTGATCATAGTAAATAATTTAAAAAAAAAATTTTGAATATTACTGTAAGGAGCAAGGGATATATCATAATTTTTTAGCTCCTAGGCCCCCTCAACAGAACGAGATAGCTGAAAGAAAGAACAAGACCCTGGTAGAAGCTGCTAGAGCTATGTTAGCTAAATACTCACTTCCTAAACACTTCTGGGTAGATGTGGTGAATAGAGCCTGTTATGTTCGAAATAGGGTTAATGTTAGATCCAAGCTAAATAAGACATCCTATGAAATCCTTAAGGGTAGGACACCCAACCTCTCTCACCTCCATGTCTTTAGGTGTAAAGTGTTTATTCTTAATAATGGGAAGTCTCATCTAGGAAAGTTTGATCGAAAATTTGATGAAAGGGTATTCCTAGGTTACTAAAAAGTTTTAAAATCCTATAGAGTCTTCAATAAAAGGACACTGATAGTAGAGGAGACCACTCATGTTATTTTTATTGAATCTGATAATTCTAGAGGGTCTAGGGTGGAGGAAGAAGAAGTAGTAGAAGTTACCCAAGGTGTAGAATATATAAATCTGGAGGAAAGGGTAGAACCTAAAAACACACTATCTAGAGAATGGAGATATTCTTCAAGTCATCCTAAAGAATTAATTTTAGGAGACCCATCTGAAGGTGTTAGAACTAGGCATGGATTTAAACAAAAAGTTAACCACTCTATCTTCAACTCAGTAATTGAACCCACCAACATAAATTAAGCCCTATCTGATAAATTTTGGATCCTAGCCATGTAAGAAGAGTTAAATTAATTTGTGAGAATGGTGTTTGGGAGCTAGTTAAAAAAACTAAGAGCCAGAGTGCGGTTTGAACTAAATGGGTTTTCAAGAATACAATGAATGATTCTAGTGTGATAGTGAGAAATAAGGCAAGATTAGTGGATAAGGAGTATAACCAGATAGAAGGAATTGACTTTAAAGAGACCTTTGCTCCTGTAGCTAAATTAGAAGCCATTAGGGTGCTACTAGCATTTGCTTATTTTAAGGGATTCAAACTATACCAAATGGATGCAACAGTGCCTTTTCGAATGGGGTAATAAAAGAAGATGTGAATATTGAACAACCCCCAGGTTTTTAAATTTATAATTTCCTAATCATGTGTTCAAATTAAAAAGGCATTATATGGACTGAAACAAGCATTCAGGGCATGGAATGAAAGGCTAAGCACATTCTTACTGGAAAGAACCTTTGATAAGGGGAGTGTAGACACCGCCCTATTTTTAAAAAAGGTAGGAGATAAACTACTAATTATCCAAATTTATGTTGATGATATTCTGTTTGGATCTTCTAATAAAAATCTATGTGATGAATTTTCAAAAAGGATGAGTAATGAGTTTGAAATGAGTACGCTGGGAGAATTGATCTACTTTCTTGGATTTAGCATAAGGTAGAAGGATGATGGAACTTTCCTTAATCAATCATAATATATGAAGGACATCCTTAAGAAATATAAAATAGATAAAGCCAAGCCAATCAACACTCACATGAGTTTCACTGTTCAGTTAGATAAGGATTCAAATAGAAAATCTATTGATCAAAAGAAATAGAGAGGAATAATTGGATCACTTCTTTACTTGACTACTAGTAGAGCTAATATTATATTTAGTATTTATCTCTGTGCTAGATTTAAGGTTGATCCAAAAAGAGTCCCATTTGACTGCTTGTTTAGAGAATCCTTAGATATATCTTAGGAACCTAAGACTTAGGAATCTGGTATCCTAGGCATAGCACCTCCTTCAAAATCATAGGATATTCTGATTCAAATCTTGCATGATGTTGTGTTGATAAAAAAAGCACTTCTAGAATATGTCAATTCATAGGACAGTCCTTAATCTCCTTGATGGAGGTATAGGGGAATCAAATAGGGAAATATAACAAAGTTTTACCATGCATAGACATATGGTGGATAGAGCTCTAGGATTATTAAGGAGATAGAACAATCACAGTGAAGTGTTTTTTTGCTGAAAACTCTAACAATCTCAATAAAGATGAGGAGTTATATATGCTTTGATTGACAACAAATAATTAGAAGATCAATCTTTGAAAACATGAATTCTTAACTATCATAAGTTCAAAGTATCTTAAACATAGAATTCCATTCTGATAATCCTAGTTGTTTACTAACATTAGTACCTCCTTCTAATATTTGTAATAAGATAATTGAGCAGTTCATAAAAGTAGTAATAGAGTTATATTTAGATCATACTTATCCTCATGGGAACTTTACTCAACTCACCTTCGTATTGCTTGACACAACAGGTCCACTTATGTAGCTTCTAAGGAAAAACCAAAATTGATATAAAGTGCTAAGGTTGACATCAAGTTTTTGATGCCATTGCCTAAGATAGTGGAATGTTATCTCTTTATTCATTTTATATTACTTGAATAATTGTTGGTTTATTCTTATTTTTGTTCGTATTAGACATATTTTAATTTGCATGGTTATTTATTATTGCAATATAAGTTAAAGTGGATAAAGAATATATTCCTGTTAATTATGATATTTGAGCTATCTTCTTCTATATTATTACACTATTTATTTGTCACAACCCAACCTAACTAGGATAGGTCCTATCATGTTGAGTTATGATAGGCAAATCTCAAGATCTAGTTTCAGAATATTTTAGATTCTCTTTCAAATTTTATTTTAAATAAATAATAAACTACAAAGCTACTAAAATATTCAAGCACTAAAAGTAAATTCATCCATAAGATTGTTTTCATTTCATCAAAATGCATTTACACAATAGTACATGGC
This sequence comes from Dendrobium chrysotoxum, assembly GCA_019925795.1. NCBI lineage: Eukaryota > Viridiplantae > Streptophyta > Magnoliopsida > Asparagales > Orchidaceae > Dendrobium > Dendrobium chrysotoxum. The sequence goes on along the minus strand of CM034304.1, from coordinate 20,566,486 downwards.
TACAGTACTGAATAATAAATTTTCCATAATTGGAAAAAATTAACAAAAGAAATACCTATCAACTTTGATCAGATACTAAACTATAGACAGCTAGTCAACAAGCTCCTTCCCTTTTCCAAACCCTAAAAACTAGAAGCAAAACCATAATGAGCTACAATAACTTAGTTGGCCATTCAAATTGATCAAAATTTCTAAATTCTTTTATTAAATGTTTTTTAGAGTATTTAAAAATAGTTAAATATAAAATAATAAAGCACTAGACAGTAATAAAAGCTTAGCAGTTATCAGATGGGAGCAGTGGAGTAACCTAGAGAATTGTGAATATGATTTAGGGCTATATCAATCTCTAAATAATGCTTAAGTTTTTTTTGATATAAAATATTATAAAAAAACCCCAACTTAATATGCATAAGTATACGTACTAAATTAAGTAATATAGTGATAGAGTAGAGGATCAATTTCACGAGGAAGATTATTTACTTACAAATACTAGTACTATCTACTTCAACTAAAATAATTATCTTACTCAATAAAAATAAGTTTTCGTGGAGATTCAATCACTTCAGTAAAATTAATAACAAAGTAATGGAACCCTTATATCAATAAAATGTTTTGGATTGATGAAATATAAAATTAATATATTTTGTATTGATTCTCTTAAAAATGTGATGTTATTATGAACATAAGCATCATCGACTGCTAAGTCAAGCGTGATGAGATAAAGGATAGGTTTAACGTATTCCACTCTCATTATCACTCTAAACTCCCATAGTATGTCACCCTATGAAAATTTTAGAAGAGTAAGTAAAGAATATACTATTAATCACCCCCTCATGACAATTTATCTTTATAAATTTGATAGATGAAAAGTGTTGTGCCTATGCTTGTATCATACTAATCCAATATACCTGGTTGTATCTGCTTTCCTATTCCTACGCTCCACATTACACCTGATATTAACAATACATATGGCCACTATATGCATTAAATGAAGGCAATTTGTATTAGAAACATCATATCATTAATTTAAAGATTAATAAAAATCATTAGTATTCCACATTTAATTCACACAATCAATCTAAAACATTGGGAATTAACCAACCATAAAGAACAATTAGAGTAAACTCATTTTCATTAATAACATATAAGAAAGAAAGTATAAAAAAAAGATATCACCAAATGGTTCAACATTCTCCTCTACACTCCTTCTTAAACTTACATAATTACTTCCACAAACACTGACCAAATACTCTAAAGAAGTGGATTTAGTGCTCCCTAAATTCCCTAAGTTATCACTCTTTAGAAAATTTCGAAGAGACACTTTAAAGTCTAAACTTCACTAAGTTACTGATCTCTCTAACTAACATAACAAACATACTATTTATAAAAAAATAAAAAAATGGATTCTAACATAGCGACGCTCGAGACACTTGCGCTACGACGCCCATAAAATGAACTAACACTGTAATGCTGAAAGGTTTTCTCCATTGCGGTGCTTGCTGATATGGACCCACTATTTAATGAATTGATGCGTGACTTTCATGGTAGATCATGGCTTAAACAGTTACATCTGTAGCGCTATGGTGCTACTGATATTTGAGTGCTGTGAAGTCCATATTACACTCCTTTAACTCAGCGGCACTAGAATTTGACATCGCGATAATGTACAGACAGAGACTAGGTTTTGTAGTGTTGACTCCTCCGATGTTGGGGCACTAGGACAGTTGGCTGGGATTTACAGCACTGACTCCTCTAATGTTGTGGTGCTGTCAAATAGAAACTGGGCATGCCATGTCCATTTTTGGGCACTCTAGTGGTGCCAATAATTGCGTTGTGATGGTATTATGTTCGACGTTGCGTGCTTGTGCCATACTTGAAAATTTTTCCCTTTTTTATATTTTTTTACACAAAAAAAACTAAAATAACATATTTTCACTAACAAATTAACACATAAAATATAACATTATTTACACATATCAAATCCTCCCAAGCTTAAGCTCTTTCTTGTCCTCAAGCAAATAAAAGCTTGTAATTTTGACTTAGTGATTAACCAAAATAATAAGTGGCAATCTAAAATTACTACAATGTAGGATAGTACATCACTATCTAAAATTAGTAAAAATGAATCAAAGTTATACTTCTAGTTTGGAAAAATACAAATATTTAAACTTGATCAATCATTCTTGTAATTACCTAAATTAAAATTATAGGTTATAGATTTAATTATTACCTTTTAAATGTTGAAGTGAATAATATAGTGTTAATAATTAGATATGGTTATAGTTAAAATTGTACTTTGATTTATTCACCATCCTTGTATTAGCTCCTGCATATTATCCTTTATAATTTTTATATAAAATTGTATTTCTAATCTTTAAGCTTTCATTGATACTAATTTTTGAATATTCTCATCATTTTTTTTGAAAATTTTCATTTCTTTTTTCCTTTCAAGAAAAATTTGTAGTTCATTTTCTTTTCTTTTCTTTTATGGAGTAAATAATTAACGATTTTGAATATAAGCTTCTACTTTTAGGATTCTCATACGATTTTAATAATTTTAATGTATGGACTTGATGAGATTACTAATTCTATCTTTTAGTAAGCTTTGATTTCAAATTTTAATCTACTCATGCCTAATTTTTAATACTAATTATTCATCTTATAATATTTAAAAGTTAAAATCATAAAGGTATAACTTATAAATTTAAACTAGGATAATAGTTCAAACGGTTGAATGAGTTAAGTATTAGATTTTCAAACCTATAGAGTATAAACAGAGTTCTTTCAAATTAGGATCCAGGGTTTTATTATTTTCCTAATTGTTTATAATTTTTAATTATCATTTTTATAAGGGTTAATTAAATAATCAAAATTTAAGAGTAATGAGAGGATAATAATAATTTAAGCATTAAAGAAATTTGCTAATATGTAAATAAACATATAAACAAACACTACAAACACATGCTTTCATATGAGTGACAAAAGCACATAAAATATGTGTTAAAAATAAAATAGGACATATTATTGAGATAATATATCTAAGACTAACATCATACATACATGGGTAGCCTCCCAGAAGCACTACGTTTAAAGTCTTCAACCAGACTATACCATTCATTACATTTTAGAATGAACCAATTTAGTTATTTTTTGTAATTGATCAATATCTCCTCCTAAATAAGGATTCAATTTATGAACATTTACATTAAAAATATGTAAGCTCTTCTCATCTTGCATTTCTACAGTCCCATAGGAAAATATTTTATAATAGTGAATGGCTCTGACCACCTAGATTTTAATTTTTCTAGGAATAGCTTAAGTCTAGAATTAAAAAGTAAAACATCCTAACCAAGAGTGAACTTTTTCTTAATAATTTTTTTATCATGCAATTTTATTACTCTTTCCTTAAAAACTCTTGCATTTTCATAAGCATCATTTCTAATTTATTTTAATTTACTCAATTATAGAAGTCTTTTTTCTTCGACACTTCCAAGATTTGAATTTAATTCTTTAACTACCCAAAATGCCTTATGCTCTAATTCCACAGAAAGATGTAAAGATTTCCCAAAAACTAATTTATAAATAGTCATATCAATTGGAGTTTTAAAAGTAATTTTATAGACTTATAATGCATCATTTAATTTAATTGCCCAATCTTTTCTATTAGAACTGATAATTTTTTCCAATATCCTCTTGATTTTCTTGTTGTTAATTTCAGATTGCCCATTAGTTTGGAGATGGTAAGCAGTAACTATTCTATAGAAAATCTTAAAATTCTTAAGGATAGTTTCTATTCTTTTATTACAAAAATGACTTCCTCCATCACAGATTAAAACTCTTGGCATCTTAAATCTAAAAAATATATTTTTTTTCTTTAAGAAATTAATCACACTTTGAGCATCAGCTTTAGAGGTTTCCACACCTGCAATCCATTTAGAAACACTATCCAAAGCAATAAGAATATATTGGTTTCCATGTGATCACATAAAGGGTCCCATAAAGCCTAATCCCCGAACGTCCAATATTTCTACTTCCAAAACATAATGCACTGGCATTTCATTTCTTTTAGTTATACTACCTTCCCTTTGGAATTGATCACATCTTTTTACATATTCCTTCACATCCTTGAATAGGGTAGGTTAATAAAATCTAGCTTGAAGAATTTTAAAAGAAATTCTAAATCCGCTAAAATGTCCCCCATAGTTAGAATCATTACAATCACTAATAATGGAAATTATTTCCTCATCAGGAACACATCTTCGTATGATTTGATCATTACAAGATTTAAATAAATAGGGTTCATCCCAAAAGTAAGATTTATTATCATGTACAAACATCCTTTTTTTAGATGTAGATAATTCATAAGGAAGTATTCCACTTACAATAAAATTTATAATATCAGCATACCATGGAGATTCGTTATCTAAAGAGAAAATAATTGTTCATTAGAGAATTTTCAATTAGTTTTAACCTCAATTAATGTATGTTGTTCAAGTCTATATAAATGATCAACAATTTGATTTTTAGTACCCTTTTTATCAAAAATTTCTACATCAAATTCTTGTAATAATAAAATCCACCTAATTAATCTTGGTTTGGTGTCTTTATTTGTCATAAGATATTTGATGGCTGCATGATCAGTGTAAACAATAACCTTAGTCCCAATCAAATAAGAACTTAACTTATCAAAAGCAAAAAATAATAGCTAATAATTTTTTTAGTGGTTGTATAATTAGATTGTGCAGAATTTAATGTTTTACTAGCATAGAAAATAACATGGAATTTCTTATCTCTCTTTATTCCCAGAACATCACCAATAGTAACATCACTAGCATCACACATTACTACAAAAGGTAAAGATCAACTAGGAGCAATAATAATAGGAGCAATAGTCAAATGATGTTTTAAGAGTGTTAAAAGCTTTATGACATGTAGAGTCAAATATAAAAGGCACATCTTTCTCTAAAAAAATGGCATTCAGGCTTAGAAATTTAAGAGAAATCCTTTATAAATCTTCTATAAACCCAGCATGTTCTAAGAAACTTCTAATTCCCTTAATAGAATTGGGTGGATGATGTTTTTCAATTACCTAAATTTTTGCAATATCTACTTCTAATCCTTTCCTAGATATCTTATGCTCTAAGACAATACCATTTTCCCAATCCAGTACTAAATTAGTTTCACCACATCTTTTTAAAAAAATAGTTAATTATTCTAAACATGAATTAAACTGTAGTGCAAAATACAGAAAAATCATCCATGAATATTTCAATACCGTGCTCAATTAAGTTTGAAAAAAGGATATCATGCAACATTGAAAAGTAACAGAAGCATTACATAAACTAAAAGGCATTCTCCTAAAAGCAAAAGTTCTATAGGGACTGGTGAAAGTAGTTTTATCTTGATCCTCAGGTGCAATAGACATTTGATGATAACCAGAATATCCATCTAAATAGCAACAAAATGGATGCCCTGCCAACCTATCAAGCATTTGAACAAGAAATGGAAAAGGAAAAAGATCTTTTTGGTTGCTTTATTTAGTTTTCTATAGTCAATATAAATCATCTAACTCGTGACAGTTCTAGTGAGTAGTAATTTATTATGTTCTTTGGATATGACAGTTAATCTTCCCTTTTTAGGAACACAATGAATGGGAATAACCCAAGAACTATCAGAAATTAGGTAGATAATCCTAGCATCTAATTATTTAAGAATCTCTTTTTTAACAACTTTCATTCAAGGATTAAGTCTTCTTTAAGGATCAACTTTAGGTATAGAATTTGCTTCCATTAAGATTCTATGCATACAAATGGAAGGCTTAGTATCTTTAATGTCAGCAATAGTCCTCCCAAAAGCCTTTTATAGTTACTTAAAACCATAATCAATTCAATCTCTTGATGTTGTTCAAGATTTATAGAAATGATTATAGGAAGAGAGAAATTCTTTCCCAAATATACATACTTAAGATGACAAGATAAAGCTTTAAGTTCTAAAGTTGGGGCATCTTCAATAGATGGTTTCAGAGTTTTATCTAAAGATGACGTTTCCAATAATTCAAAATGTCCTTTGTCTCAATTTTCTTTTGTAAATTTTATATCAATGGTCCTATTAGATGTATTTTATTCTTTCTCATCTTCTTCTTCCTTAATCATTTCTCCTTCCAACAATATTTCTTTGAGATCCTCTACTAAAACATCCTCCACATCAACCCTAAAGCAATCTTCTTTTATTTTTTCAGGGAATTTTATAGATTTTAATACATCAATTATCACTTCGTGGTCTTGAATTCTCATAGTTAATTCCCCCTTTTGAACATCCATCATAGTTTTCCCTGATGCTAAGAAAGGTCTTCCTAAAATGAGAGGTATTTCCCTATCTTCTTCCTTGTCTAAAATAATAAAATCAATAGGGAAAATGAACTTATCAGCCTTGATCAAAACATCCTCTATAACTCCTTTTGGATAAGTAAAAGATCTATCATCCAATTAAAGTGTAACATAAGTAGGTTGAATCTCTCATATATCTAACCTCTTAAAGATGGATAAAGGCATGAGGTTAATACTAGATCATTAGTCACATAAAGCTCTCCCATAGAATTTATCTCCAATAGTTAAAGGAATGGTAAAACTTGTAGGATCCCTAAGTTTTTCAGGAATTTTATTTTGTAAAATGGCACTACATTCATTGATTAATGCCACAATTTCATAATCACATATATTCCTTTTCTTACTTAAAATATCCTTCATGAATTTAGTATAAGTAGGCATTTGTTCTAACGCTTCAAAAAAGGGGACATTAATGGTTAGTTTTTTAAATACTTTTAAGAACTTTTAGAACTGTTTGTCAAGATTTCTTTTGATTAACCTATCAGGAAAAGGGGGTGGTGGTCTTGTAACAACTTTTTTATAAACCTTTTTAGGTTCTATAATAGATTCAGGTTGTTCAAAGGGTCTTGTTTTCCTATTGTTCTTTTTTTTCATCCTTATCTTGGGATTGGTCTTTCTCTTTATAAGGCTCTCCTAACCCTTTCTCCCTTATAAGTTAGATATTAAGACATTATACTACCAAGTTTTCATTATAAATAAACCAATCCAACTGCGATACTTGATCTTCAAGTTTTTTAATAGCATTAGATTGATTATTCAATTGCATTCCTAACTGGAGAATAATATCTTCTAAGGATTCCTTCATTTTTCTTTCATGATATATTTGTTCAAAATCTGTGGGGAAGTGTTGTGGTGCTACATATCTTGGCACAGTGATGCTATATCTCCTAAGATCACTATTAACATTTAATTCATCTAATTTCTTGGAATTAGTAGCAACTTAAGTAGTCAAAATAAATAAAGAATCATTTTCATAAACTCAAGCCACTCTCTTAGAATTCACCCTATCAGCAGGCCACTAAAAATTATTTATTATCATTTCTTCAATTAATTCATAAGCATCCTCAAAAGGCTTTGACATCAAAGAACCTCCAACTGTAGCATCAATTATGACTTTAAGGGATCCTACAAATCAATTATAAAATGTTTGAATTATCAACCAATCTGGTAAGGCCTAGTGAGGGCACTTTCTAAGCATCTCCTTGAATATCTCCCAACTCTCATAAATAGATTCTCCTCCTAACTAAGTAAACAAAGTAATGTCATTTATAAGCTTGGCAGTCTTAGAAGGTGGGATATACTTTTCTAGAAATTTATGGGCCAACTCATTCCATGTGGTAATATAGTATAGGGGCAAAAGAATTTAACCAGATTTTTTCCTTATCTCTTAGAGAAAATGGGAACAATCTAAGTCTAATGGCAACATCACTAACACCATTGTACTTAAATGTTGCATAAATTTCTAAGAAACATGCTAAATGTAAGTTAGGGTCTTCAATGGGAGTTCCCCTATGCTAAGACTTTTGTACCAAGTAAATGATTACAGGTTTTAATTTAAAATTATTTACTTAGATGGCGAGTTTATTTATGCTTTAGTGAATTTCTTTTATGAAATGGTTTGCAAAATACTTAAGTGGTCTAGAATGATCTATGCTTTGCATAAGTTAGCCATTTTAAAAATCTTTTTGGTGTTCTAATTTGAGAAAGAGTTCTCTCAATTTTTAAATCAAAACTTAAGTGTGCCTCCCCTCTATGCCTTGTACGCATTCAACCATAAATATGCAATTAGTAAATTGAAACAAAAGAATAAAATAATGTAGTAGGACTAATTATGCAATGGATTCAACAATATAATAAATGTGCAAATAAAAGAAATTTTTCCCCGACAACAGAGTCAAAAACTTAATGGGGATAGTGGAGTAACCTAAATAATAATGAATATGACTTAGGGCTCTATCTATCCCTAAATAATTCTTATGTTATATTTGATATAAAAAATTATAAAAATCCCCACTTAATATATATAAGTATATGTGCCAAATCAAGTAATATAGTGATAGAGTAGATTATTGATCCCACGATGAAGAATATTTACTTATAAATACTTGTATTGTCTACTTTAATAATAATAATTATCCTACTCAATAAAAATAAGGTTTGGTAGAGATTCAATCACTTCAGTAAAATCAATAAAAAGTAATGGACACACTTATGTAAATAAAATGTTTTAGATTGATGAAATATAAAATTAATATGATTGATTCTCTTAATAATGTGATGCTATTCAGAGCATAAGCATCATTGACCTCTAAATCTAGCACAAAGAGACAAAGGACAGGTTTAAAGTATTCCACTTTCAATAACACTCTAAACTCTTATAGTCTGTCACCCTCTAAAAATCTTAGAAGAGTAAGTAAAGCATGTACTGTTAATCACCCCTCATAACAATCCATCTCTATAAATTTGATAGATGACAAGCACTATGCCTATGCTTGCATCATACCAATCAAACATACCTTGTAGTACTTACTTTCCTATTCCTAAGCTCCATATTACACCTAATATTAACTATACATATGGCTATTATGTGGATTAAATAAAGACCTGGTATATTAAAAACAACATATCAGTAATTTAAAGATTAATTTAAGGATGTTAAGGCTAAGTGAATTTGTCCCTAGGCACACCAAGAGGGGGGTAAATTGGTGAATTTAAAAACTAATTACTTAATTTAAAACAAAGACAATATTTTTGGATTTTTTAATATTTGAAAAACAAGTAACACTTTTCACTTAGTGCAAAAGTGAACCAATTTACTAAAACATCAAAGCAATGATGATTATATTCTAATCAGTAGAATAAAGCATTGAGTATAATTTTCACCAAGCAGTTATAACAAAATTAAAATACAAAAAGTAAAAAATATAAGAATAAAAAAATAGAATAAACACAGCAGAAATTTATAGTGGTTCGATCAAATAATGATATACGTCCACTACCCAAAGTCCTCTACTCTGATTATTGTACTATAACTATAGTGTCTCTCCTTATGACCCCATAGCAAGGTGAAGAAGCCCTTACACAAATCACTTTCACCAAACCCAGTGAGGTAGAGAGCTAAAAGCTTTGTCACCCTCTAGGTGACGGCAACAGACCTTCAATTTTTTCTCCCATCTAGAGAAGGAAGAGTACCATGAACTCCTTCTCACCCTCCTGGTGATGGTAAAGAACCACGTTATTGGTCTGAAGAATTTTCTCCCAGAGCTACCCAAGAAACCAAGACAGACATTTGGAGGAACAAGGCAAGGCACTTTCTTGGAGCAACTGTGTGAACCCCTCACACTACTTCTCCCTCGCACACAAGCAGTCCCTCTTCTTCCCAATGCTCTCCTTAATCCTCTTCTCAAAGCTCCCTCTCAAGAACACTCAGCAGCAAAAAAACATGAAATAAATCACTCGAGAGAGATTAAATACAAGGCCTCATAAAAGCCCTAAATTCAATTCTAGCAACTCTGATCATACAATATGATCCTAGATCATCCAATACGATTAGTGTAAAGTACTCCTATTTATATTGTATAAATAGCGAGATGCTATACGACTAGTTTAAAGAATTGAGCTGATCGTTCATGATGATTTAGAGCATCAACTAATACGATTAGTTCAAATGACTTTGATTATCATCCCGTATGATTAGCAATAATAAATTATCTTCTTATGTAGGAATCAGGTCATACAATATGATTGGTCAAATCATCCTGTTCTATTTGATTGGATTAATTAATCTAAATGTGTTTCATAATTACATGGTTGATTTAGATAAGATTTAATTATATTATATAGTATGATGAGTACAAAATTTAAAATTCAAAATATTGCATAAATTATGATTGGTGACTGGATCGTGATTTCAACTAATTGTCCTATATGATCTTCATCGTATAGTATAGTTAGTTTATTTTGTATTAATTATCACAATTAGACAATTTAATAATTTTTTGATTAGCTGATTGTATAGTACGATACGGATCGTACAGAATGATTAGTTCAAAAAATTTAACTTCTGATATTATCACTAACTCACTCCATTGAGTGTCATTTGCATGTTCACCAAGCTTAATATCCACCAGATACATGATTTGACTTAAAAAAAGTAAAAAATACATAGAATTGAAAATACAGATATTTTATGACATACTTAACCCTACTCTATCCAATTTTGAGCTAATCAAACTTGCAAGTGTACGGTGGACCTGAAATATTAGTGCATAGGAAAACATATATATGTAATAATGGTAGTTAATAGGAGACAACATATTAAGAAATCCAATAATATTTGCTATCATCAAAATCATAAGACTTGGGTCAAAATTTGCAATAATCTCCCCCTTTTTTATGATGGCAAACATTATTGGTAAATATCTTAAATATATTTTTGTTATTTCCTGAACTCCCCCTTACTAGGTGAATCTTTCAAAAATAGGAAGTGTTTTTTTAATGCATAAAAAAAGAACACAAAAAATCATTCTAAAATAGAATATAATCTACCAAAAATAAACTACTCTTTCTTTTAACATCACAAAAATGAGGAAACAACAAAAATAAAAGAACCAATACAAGAATCATAAAACAAATTTATAGGAAAACACACAAAAAACATTTATTTTTCCAATTTCAAAATCTTTCTGATTCATGCATGAGTATCTATTACACCAAGTCTAGCCCTTAAGGTGCTAAAGGTTTCAAAAGCTAGGGGTTTTGTAAATATATTTGCCAATTAATTTTTAGGAACCCTTTTTATCACATGGTCTCTAATGAGATGGTGTTTAATGTCTATGTATTTGGTCCTTAAATATTGGATTGTATTCTTTGATATTCAAATCGCACTAGTGTTATCACACATGATTTGAATGGTGCCTACAGGTAGTCCAAGATCTAAGATCTGTTGTTTAACCTATAGGACTTGTGGAACATAGCTCCATACATCTATATATTCTGCTTCAGCGGTAGATAGGGCTACAGAGTTTATTTTCTACTGGACCAGGAGATTAAAGATTATTCTATGAATTGGCATGTTACAGAGGTTCTTTTCTTATCAACCATATAGCCTATAAAGTCTGAATCTGAATATTTTATGATCTTAAAAGAAGTACTATGTCTAGGATACCAGATTCCTAGGTTTTGGGTTCCTAGAAGATATCTAAGAATTCTTTTAATAATACTCATGTGGGATTCTTTGGGATCATCTTGAAATCTACCACAAAGATGAACACTAAACATGATATTAGGTCTACTGGCAGTCAAGTAAAGGAGTGATCTAATTATCCCTCTATACTTCTTCTCATCAACTGATTTTCCATTTGGGTCCTTATCTAACTGGACAATAGAGCTCATGAGAGTGTTTATTTCCTTAGCATTATCCATTTCATATTTCTTAATGATATCATTGATGTATCTTAATTGACTAAGAAAAGTTCCATCATCCTTCTGCTTTATACTAAATCTAAGAAAATAGTTCAGCTTTCCCATCATGCTCATTTCAAACTCCTCACTCATAATTTTTGAGAATTTATCTCAAAGATTTTTATTTGTAGATCCAAACAGTATATCATCAACATAGATTTGAACTATGAGTAGGTCTTCTCCTTCTTTATTTAGGAATAGGGTTGTGTCTACACTACCCTTAAAAAAATCTCTATCTAGATGGAATGTGCTTAGCCTTTCATACCATGATCTAGGTGCTTGCTTCAAGCCATACAAAGCCTTCTTTAGTTTGAATACATGATTAGGGAATTTAGAGTTCTCAAAGCCTAGGGGTTTTTCAACATATACATCCTCTTTAATTACCCCATTTAGGAAGGTAGTTTTAACATCCATTTGATATAGCTTAAATCCTTTAAAGTAAGTAATAACTAAGAGCACTATGATGGCTCCTAGTCTAGCTACTAGGACAAAAGTCTCTTCAAAGTTAATCCCTGTGATGCCTATCAGTTAGGAAAGTAAGTCAAGTCCTCCTTCCCCTCAATCAAGGACGTAGAAGTCCTTCACATGGATCTCTTTGGACCTGTCAACACTATAAGCCTAGGAGGGAAAGTCTTTGGGTATGTAATTATTGATGACTATTTGAGGTTTACTTGGGTTAGATTCTTACCTCATAAAAGTGAATCATTCGAGGAGTTTAGGTCATTTTTCACTTGGATTTAGAGGAAGATAGGTTGTGAAATTTTAACCATTCATAGTGACCACAGTGGAGCATTTAAGAATGAAAATTTTGAATCTTACTATAAGGAGCAAGAGATAGACAATAATTTTTTAGCTTCTAGAACCCCTTAGTAGAATGGGGTAGCTGAAAGAATGATCAGGACCTTGGTTTCTATCATGAGACACTAGAGCCATGCTAGCTGAATACTCACTGCCAAAATATTTATGGGCAGAAGTGGTGAATATAGCCTTTATGTTCTGAATAGGGTTAGATTGGATCTAAGTTGAACAAGACTCCCTATGAAATCCTTAAGGGTAGAACACCCAACCTCTCTCACCTTCATGTCTTTGGATATAAAGTGTTCATTTTGAATAATGGGAAGTCTCAACTAGAAAAGTTTGACCCAAAATCTAATGAAGGAGTGTTCCTAGGTTACTTAAATGTTGGAAATTCTTATAAAGTCTTTAATAAAAGGACACTAGTAGTAGAGTAGACCACTCATCTTATTTTTTATGACTCTAATAATTCTAGAGGGTCTAGGGTGAAAGAAGAAGAAGTAGAAATTACCTAAGGAGTAGAATCTATAAATCTAGAGGAAAGGGTAAAACCTAAAAACACATTTCCTAGAGAATGAAGATATTCTTCAAGTTATCCTAAAGAACTAATCTTAGGAGACCTATCTAAACATGTTAGAACTAGGCATAGACTTAAAAAAGAAGTAAACCACTCTGCATTCATCTCCATGACTGAACCCACAAACATAAATCAAGCCCTATGTCATGAATTTTGGATCCTAGCCATGTAAGAAGAGTTAAATCAATTTGTAAGGAATGATATTTTAGAGTTAGTTAAAAGACCTAAGGACCAGAGTGTGGTTGGAACAAAATTGGTTTTCAAAAATAAAATGAATAATTCTAGTGTAACAGTGAGAAATAAAGTAAGATTAGTGGTTAAGGGGTATTACCAGATAGAAGGAATTGACATTGAAGAGACCTTTGCCTTTGTAGCTAGATTAGAAGCCATTATGGTGCTACTAGCCTTTACTTATTTTAATGGATTCAAATTATACCAAATGGATGTTAAGAGTACCTTCCTAAATGGGGTAATAAAAGAAGATGTGTATGTTGAACAACCCCCAAGCTTTAAAAATTCATAATTTCTAAATCATGTGTTCAAATTAAAAATGGTATTATATGGACTAAAACAAGCACCCAGTGCATGGTATGAATTGCTAAGCACATTCCTACTAGAAAGAACCTTTGTTAAGAGAAGCATAAACACCACCCTATTTCTAAAAAAGGTAGGAGATGAACTATTGATTGTCCAAATTTATGTTAATGATATTTTGTTTGGATCCTCTAATAAAAGCCTTTGTGATGAATTCTCAAAAATAATGATTAAGGAGTTTGAGATGAGTATGATGGGAGAATTCACTTACTTTCTTAGATTTAGCATAAGGTAGAAGGATGATGGAACTTTCCTTTGTTAATTAAAATATATTAAGGACATTCTTAAGAAATATGAAATGAATAAAGCCCAGCCAATCAATACTCCCATGAGTTTCACTATTTAGTTGGATAAGGATTAAAATGAAAAGTCTATTGATCAAAAGAAATATAGAGGAATAATAGGATCACTTCTTTACTTGACTGCTAGCAAACCTGATATTATATTTAGTGTTTATCTCTGTGCTAGATTTTAAGTTGATCCAAATGAGTCTCACTTGACTGTTGTTAAGATAATCCTTAGATATTTCTTAGGAACCTAACACTTAAGAATCTAGTATCCTAGGCATAGCACCTCCTTTAAAATCATAAGATATTCTGATTTAGATTTTATTGGATACTGAGTTAACAGGAAAAGCACTTCTGGAATATTTCAATTCATAGGATAGTCCTTAGTCTCCTAGTCTAGTAGAAAATAGAACTCAGTTTCCCTGCCCACTATTGAAGCTGATTATATAGCCTTAGGAAGTAATGTTGCCCAGGTCCTTTAGTTAAAGCAACAAATTCTGGATTTAGGATTGCCTGTAGGCTCAATTCTAATCCTTCGTGATAACACTAGTGCCATCTATATTTCAAAGAATCCAATCCAACACTCTAGGACTAAGCATATAGATATAAGGCACCTTTTTATTAGGGACCATGTTACCAAAGGAGGCATAGAGTTATACCATGTAGCCACTAAAATTCAACTTGCTGATATCTTTACAAAACTACTAGCTTTTGAAACCTTTAGCACCTTAAGAGCTATATTAGGTGTGATCGATATTCATGCTTGAAATTTACACTCTTTGTTTCTATTCTTTTATATACCTATTTCTGTTTACACGTTTTTGTTTTATACTTTTTTTTTCATTGTCTTGTATTTTTTTATTTTATTTTTCATTTTATTGTTTGGTATTTCTTTTTGCCATTTTTTATTTATTTTTGTTCATTTGTTATTTATTTTGCTCTTACTAATTTTTTCTCTTTTTTATTATGTCCTGATCATCACATAAATCACTTCACTAAACCTCACTATTTTTCCTATAAAGCAAAAAGTTTTATCTTACATCGTACTGTATGAATAATTATTGTATTGTATGAATCCCCATCATAATGTACGAATACACTTCATACTATATGAACTATACAGCACTACTTTGATCTCAACCATTGGCTTAATGGTTGATCTAGATTGTATCTATGATTAAAAATTGTACCATACAAACACTTATTCGTCTAGACGATACACATGTCTCTGGATAAATTCATTTCAGTTGGTATGATATTTATTATTGATTTTACTATATGAACAGATGTTCATACTAAACAAAGCTTTTATTCAATGGTCGTACTGTCTGACTCCTTAGGATGATCTCCTTATCTCTAATAATCCTGTATGAAGTCGGATCATACTATACAATTAGACAACCTTTTTGGCTGATCATCTGACCGAATTGATTGCTCTCGATTATCCTGTATAATCTCATGATTATATTGTATGATCCACTAAAAAACTATTTAATTTTCCCTAAGTCATTCAAATTCTTCATACAATTCCTCTAATCCTCCTTTTTGCAATCCTAATCTATGCAAGGCTGGTGGTGGAAAATGAAGTTGCCAAACCTAGGGTGCTTCCTCCTCTCACAACCCTACCAACGATCATTTTCTGATAGCTTCTGATGAAGATGCCTACCACAAATATAAAGAAGCCAAAATCACTCCATCAAGGCTTCTCAACTAACAAGCCCTTAGCTTTCTGATAATAAACCTTTTCAATTCCACTATACTCCAATTCCTCCTCACTTTAGCCTATCCTTTCAACTCTAAAATCCTTTGTGCGTTTCTAGTAAACCTTAGGATTAGTGGGGATGCTACTTTGATTTCTTCCTATGTATAGTGTCATAATGTCAAAATCACAAAAGAGGATATAGGAATTCATCTACAATTAAACACCCAAGGAAATAGACCCCTTGCTATGGCCTCCAGATCTGACTTTGACTAGAGTGCTGTAAATCTCTTACTTTGAAATGCTACTCTAAACTACCACCAACCTATGGTTCACACTCTTAATCAAAATGCCAGGGTCATCCAGCACATTCTCAGAACATCAATCATCCCCAAAGTTGGATATTAGATAGATATCACTCCCCTACTTTTAATTATCACTTACTTCATAATGTCAAACACTCAAATAGATAAAGCCTAAATGCGAATTAATTACATCCAAAATCTAACTTCTATTTGACTCCCAGCCACTAGAAGGAAACAAAACATTGCCCTAGGACATGTGATTGGATATTTCTTGAATAAAAATACAATATCACATATCCTACTCCTCCTAACCACACTCCAATCTTCTTTTCAGATGCCTCCTTCTAGATTCTCTTTCATAGGGATCAGGCGCTAGAAGACCCGCTGCTTGATGAAGAAGGAGAAGCTGGCCCTATAGCTGATCCTGCACCTGCACCACCTCCTCACCACTACCCATATGAGATTTTGATTCAGTGGTTTGATAGACTTGAGACTCACCTAGATCAACAACAAACCTAACATGATAATGATATGGATTGGTTCAGGGAGCAATTTGGAAATATTCAACAGAAGTTCACCACCGTCCAGAAACAGTACGATAGCTTTAGTCAGTTCTTCCAACCACTTCCACCGCCACCTCAAGATTAGGATCCACCACTGTTCTAATTTTATTTTAGTTTTTATTGTGAATGTACTTTTCTTTTTAGATCTATACCTATTTGTTTTTTACTTTGTTTTGTAAAGAAATTTCCTTTTAGTCCTTATTGTGTTGTTTCTCTTTCTTTTTAGTCAAATATTTTTGTAAAAAAATTAAATTAAAAAATGTTTTGTGTTTATTTTCTCTTTCAAGTGATATGTTAGGTTATTTTCTGCACTCTTTACTTAAGAAATTTTTAGACTACTAAATTATTGGTTCTATTGATTGTACTGTATGACTTGTGTTTGTACTATACGAATTAAATTATAATGTATGACTTCAATCATACTGTATGAATTAACTCTAACTGCAATGCTCTTTGATGTTTATAATAAAAATACTTCTATTCTGACTTAAAAGTTTGAAAAAGTAATTGTTGACATTTTTTAAAAACTAAAAGGATAAAAATTCATGAATTTACATATCCCTTCTTATTTCCTTTGCATGATAATTTCTTGTGTATACTTAATAAATTTAAATCAAATTCTAATTAAAATGGTTGAAATTAAACCTTATTCACTCTACTAGATGTTTATATCATGTATATAGTCTGCAATTTGATGAATGAAATTTATTTATTTTTTACATCAGGCTATTTAGTCCTATTACAAAACTCGGGTTTGCTTTGTGGATTATACCTCCCTATATAAGAGAATGAGTTATTCTTCCCTTCTATTTGGAAGATAATCTTACAACTAAGATTCTTAAAGATTTAGAAAGGAAGCAATTTGAAAAAATTAAAAGAGGTACAAAATAAGCCCAAAAGCAAAAGATACACAATGACGCCAAAAGTAAAATATACACTAAGTATATCAAAAATAAAAGATGCACAATATGTGCTAAAAGTTGATAAAAGAGGCACAAAATGAGCCCAACTTAAATTAGATAAAAGAGGCACAGAATGATAGAAAATCTCTGTGTTTTATAATATGTTTAATACTTGATTTTGGAAAATCTTGATTCTTCATTCATCAATTTTACAGTAATATTCTATTCGATATATTTCATGTTAAGTAGTCTGAAAGGTTTAAGTTTCCTATCTAATTGTAATTCCTAAATTTGATTTTTGTTTAAAAAATAGACTTTAGCCTGTGAAGATTTAAGTTGGGTGTGCAAACTCTAGAATCAAAATCCTTTGGTTGCAATAAAGTCAACACTAATCTTATTTGAGCTTTTTCTACTTATAAAGTAAGTTTATTACATTCTGAATATGCCCACGTAAGTTAGCAGAGTTATGATATTTTCTTTACCTTGAGTTGTTAGTCTTTTTGAATCTTGTTATTTTCTAGTTCTATTTTATTCCTATGTCTATTTCTCTTTCTTTTTTCTTTTCTTCCTTTTGTTTCCCTCTTTTTGTGATGTCAAAAGGGGGAGAATTGTGTTTGTTGATTGTTTCCTTTTTTTCATGTTGTTATCTATTTTTTATGAAGGGGAGTTTAGAGTAAAGCAATTTTAAAAAAAATCCTAAACAACAATATTTGCCAGCATAAAAAAGGGGGAGATTGTTACAAATCTGATTCAAGCACTCTGATTTTGATGCTAATAAACATTATTGTGTCTGTTACTACTTTCTCCTATTTTTATTATATTTTGTTTTATGTTGTGTGTTCTAACATTTTAGGAATTCAGTCATTCACTTGCAATTCTGATCAGCTCAAGACTGGGTAGACTAGGATTATAGTCTGTATTTTCAATTTATTATGCATTTTCTCCTTTCTTGAGTCGTATCATGTAACTAGGTAGATATTATTGCTGAGTAACATTGCACACACACATAAGAGGAGAGAGAAAAATGTTTTTGAGAGAGATTTCTTTTTAAGTAATTCATACTTTATAACTTTGACTTTGTATTATATAATTTTGTTTTGTACTGTACGATTTTAATTCATACTATATAATTTGTTACACTCTGTCAAAACCTTAGCCGCCAGATGTTAAGAAAGATACTAATTATATACTGATCATAAAGTATGATTAAGTTTGTACTATATGCTCTAACTAAAATCTTTCTTAATTAACCCCTTGATATTAGGTAATCAAAATTGGGATAATTATTATCACTGATCATACTGTATGATTTATTTTATCCACTATGATTGATAGAGTATGACTTAGGTCATCCCAGAGATCATACTGAATGAAATCTATGATTTTTATATCAATTATACGGTACAATATCCCAAGTGTTATACGATTGACAAAGTACTAACTTTGGTCATCCCAATGATCATCCCAAATGAACAGAAGAAATTTATATAGTTTATATCATACGATATTTTGATCATACTGTATGAAATGTTTAAATATTTAATAGTTTGTCTACACAAACTTGCTAGATGATTCTAAATTATATTGGTTGTATTATATGATAAGTGTATCATACTGTACAAATAGAAGATGGATCTCTTCAAATTTAGTGTTTTTTGAAGCCCACTATTTAGGAATTTCTAATACTCTTATTAAAAAAATCTTTTGTTACGGAGTTGATTTGATAGAGAGCTTAAAGAAGGAAGAGAGATAAAGAGAGAGCTTAGGAGAGAGAAATCCTTGAATGGGGGAGTTATGAGGGATTCACAAAGGTTGCTCCAAACAAGGTTTCGACCGTCTTCTTCAAGCTACTTTTCTGGTTCCTTGGTGGCTTTGGGGGAGCTACAAATTATAATACAAAACTTTCAAAAATTCTAATACATTATGTATTTAATAAAATTATGCATATGATACCTCTATGTATTCAAGGTGAAGAGCTCTATTTAATAACATTAAAATTAATTCAATTTGAAGAATGGTTTGATATTAATTTAAGTTATTTAGTTTCATATTTTACTTTAATTAAGTTCAAATTATTCATCTAAATGGGTTCAATTTTAGCAGGGAACTATTGTAGGATGTTATATATATCCTGTAATTTTCTTAACCCTAATTGAGTGACCCATTGAGCACAGTTGAATTTCTAAATGTATAAGTTAAATTTTAACCTAAATACTTAGAAATTCACCACACCCATTGCACATAAATTTAGGGCATCATATTGTTGTGGTATGTTTATATTGTTACAAGGGTTAAATATATTAATTTGTGAGCCTACTTGAATATTAGAGACTCCTAGGAAAAATATTTAAAGAGATTTTTTTGCTAACTTAGAAAAATTTAAGAAATTTATCATGCTTCTAAAAGGGTAACCTAGTAAACTTAGCGACATGACATACCCTAGGAATAATTTTACATTAATTTAAATTCGTTTAACCCTTTAACTAAGCAAACCTAAAATCAACCCCTATCTAAGGGCTTATTTTTTGCAAGAATTTTAATAAATCACTCAAAATTTCTAAAAATATAAACCAAGATTCAATCAACTCAAAATCACACCTATAATTAATGAAAATTAAAATCCAACTTTAATTTTTATTAACATTTAATTAATATACATTTAACTCTTAATCAAATAATAATTAAAAAAAACATAAAAATATTAAATATTAATCAAATTAATTTCAAATTTTTAGGGATTGGTCTATCTGTTAGCTCTAACCAATGACCTTAATCTCATGACCCTTTGAATTAATTTGGTTAGTTAATTAAAAACCCTAACTTCTTATGTAAAGAAATGGCATTAAAAAATTAACTAAAATTCTTAAAAATTAAATAAAATAAGTAAATTTTAATGAATACAACTTAAATGGATAAAATAAATTAAAAATAAAATAAAATAAAATTTATTAATAATTATCTGAAATTTAAATAAAATTTTGAATAAAAATAAATAATAAAGCATTAGTAATGAATTAAAATTATTTAAAAATTGATTAAAAATTCAATAAAAATTTAAATTTTAAATAATCCAAAAAAATCAGAGAATAATGATTCAATTATTAATTGTACAAACCAAATTAATTTGGTAATTAATTTGATTAAATTTACTTTAATCAAATAAATTTGATAATTAATATTAATTAAATAATGAAAAGACCTTTCATGCTTTATGTTTGATTCCTTTGGAGAACATATTAGCATTGGATTTAAGAGATCCTTAAATAATTTTAAATAACCAAAATACTTTAATGAGTTGTGTATAACTCCTTTCAAGAAGATACTAACACATTAGATTGGGGTATCTTTAACCAAATTTAATAAATAATTACTAAACTAAAGGACTTTCATATATCATACATAATTCCATTTGGAGAGCATGTGTAATAAACAAACTCCTTCAAATAAAGTGACTTAAATAATAAATCCTTTAAACATATCAAAGACACATAGCCCCCTTCACACATTACAGAGGGTTAGCAAGGACTACTAACTCTAGCTTAAGCTAGGCCAGTGCTTTGGTTTATTTTGCTTATGGAGTGCCTTACCTAGAGGGTACATATTTAGTGTGTTTACTTTTTCTACTCTGGAGATGATATTTACTTTATATTGATGCACACTTAGAGTAGGCTCTTAGGCCATTTTACTTTCTTGTATACACTCGCACAACATCATACATTGCATATTTATATACTACTCTTTATATTCTTGTAAAAGTAGAATGTACTTAGGCATTGATGTAAATGTAAGGGTAAATGTAAATATAAATGTTTTAAATATTTTATATAGCAACACTAAAAGATCATGACTCAATGTTGGATAATATAGGATTGATTTATGCAAGAGTATCTAGTTTTTTTTTTCTTGAGTCAATGTATTATACTGGATAATTAGTTAAATAATTTTGAAATGATCATATAGGGAAATAGTTATCATACAGTACTTAAGGGAGAATTAAACTAATCATACTATATGATCTTCAGATTATACTTTTATGAATAGAGATGACTGAATAAAAAATTAAGGTTTTCTTAGAGCCTTGTATATAAAAAACTCTTGTTTCATTTTGAATAGTCTTTGGCAGTCAAGGGGCTTGAGTCTTTTATGAGAGAGAGTTTGAAAGTGAGCTATGGGCTTCAGAGAGAAAAGTGTGTTAAGAGAGAGGGAGAATAGCCTTATGGGATCAAGGGAGTGTGTGAGAGAGAGTCTTCCAATGGTTTCTTAGGCATCATCAACCTTCCTCCATGAGTCAAAGTTTTACTTTAGAGAAACTCTGAGAAGAACCTCTTGGAGTCAAAGGGCCGCTAGCAACTCCATCGCACCATTGGTGAAAGGGATTAGGCTACTCCGTCGCACTGGGTTGGTGGAAAAGATTTTTTAAGGGCTTCTCCACCTAGCTGTGAAGTAGAAAGGAGAGACACTAAAGGTTTAATGCAATACCCAAAGAGGAGGACTCCGAGGAGTGGATACAGATCAATTTTGACTAAACCACTATACATTTTTGGTGCGCTTGTTCTTATTTTTTTTATGCACTTTACTATCTCCATTTTATTTTCTTGTAGTTTTACTTTCTTATAAATTCACATGAGAACATTGAGATTATTTTAGATTTAATTATTGTTAGAAAATAAAAGTAAAAATTTGAAAAATAAGAAGAAAAAAATAGTTTCAAACTTATTTTTCTACAAAATAAAAAAAAAACATTTGATTTTTTTTAATATTCTCTTCCACCTAAGAAAATTAGTTTTAAAATTATGGTTGTAAATTTGGTTAAGTTTTTCAATGAAGAATTTTTTTAAAAACACTAATTCACCGCCCTCCCCCCCCCCCCCCCGTTGTAAACAACCACAAATTAAGCTTTCAATCCGTATCAAAGTGGGTTCTTTGAATTAGTGGTTTAAAAATCTTGAAACAAAATTTATGGTACAATTTAGGAATATAAATACTAAGGAGGGTTATGCAATATCCCGTTCATAATTATTCTAAAATATGCCATTTGATTTTGGAAAATTTGCATGTCTACATTTTTATAATCCATTGACTACAAAATATGTCATATGATACAAACTGAATATTCTATTCATTCTCATATTGTGAATGGTGTTAAATTTGATATCCCTTTTTCTGAATGGAGCATGGATGAAAGGGATTATGCATAACTTAACATGAAGTGTTTAAATTATTTTTTCAATGCATTAAAACTTGAGGATTACATGTGTGTGTCTACTAACACTACTGAGAAGTAGATATATGATATGCTTTGTATCATGTATGAAGGAACAAATGAAGTTAAATAATCTCATCTGAATCTACTATTGCATAAGTACAAACAATTTTTCTTGAAACCAATTGAGACTATTTCTAACATGTACACTAGGTTTACTAAGATATTGACATCTTTACATGCTTTGGAAAGGGAATTATCTAACTTTGAGAAAGTGAATAATATTTTACGGTGTTTGCCTAATAGCTTTGATGCTAAAGTCATTGCAATTTCTAATTCTAATGATTTAAATGTATACTCTATTAAGAATTTGTTAGGCTCTCTCATTGCTTATGAGCAAAATGTGAGCCAAAGACTTTTGGATGCAGGTGATAAGAGAAAAGAGAAGATTGTGGCACTGAAATCCAATTGCATGGATAGTGAAAGCTCTGAAGCCGATGAGAACAATGACATTTTTGATGACTCAGTAGTTCAAAAGCTTCTTAAAAAGAAAGCAAAAATGCTACCAAGTTAGGAGTGAGGGAAGGATAGGTAAATTTATTAAAGTTTCCTTTAACACTATTTATTTTGAATGAGGAAAACTAGGATATCTAAGGTTTGATTGGCCCAAGGTCAAAAATCGACCTACTAAAGAAAAGGGTGAAGAAACGTTTTACTCTAAAAAGGGTAAGCATAGAAAACAAAAGGCTTTCTGGGCAGACTTAGCCTTAGATTCATCTGAACATGAACTTGAGGAGGAGGTAACTAATTTTTCTTAATGAAAAATGATACAATTGTTATCTCTAATCAGGAAGAGGTATTTGAATTATCTTATGAAGATTTAATTTCAATTTCTGAGCAAATACATGAGTCATATTTGAAACTTAAAAAATAGCAAGCATGTTTGAAGAAAGAATTTTTTGATTTGAAATGTGATCTTGACATGTTAGTTAGAGAGCATATTAATCTTAAATTCAAGTAAATCATATTAGATAAGGAGCATGCATCATTAGTACATGAGTTTAATGACATAAATTAAAAAGCATATTGAACTAAGTCACATGATTCTTTAAAAAATAAGCATATTGAGTTGAAGAAAGCATTTATGAAACAAGAGACACTTGCAATGGAACTAGACACTAATGAGCATGCGTTGAAATTTGAATTTGAAGTTACAAAGGTGAAAATGAATTTTTACAAATAAAAATAACTACACTTAAGAATAACACACAAGGGCCTACACTATCACTAAAGCCATAACCTAGGACTCAACATCCATCATATATACCTAGGAAGATACAATATCTACCATATAGGTTAGTGAACCCATTTCCATAGGTTAGGTGCTACTCTTATGGATTACTAGGTCACATAGTCCATACGTGCATTTTGAACAGTAGAACACACCTAGTTTGGAGGCCAAATTATTTATCCTAGCATAACATACATTTTGTTAATTCATCAAAGCAGAAGTTGAAACCAAACTCACTTGGGTTCCCAAATCTAACCCTTGATTGACCTTATGGGGTGATCTCATAAGAAGTCAAGTGAGAGTATGTGGTACCTAGATAGTGGCTACTTAAGACACGTGATTGGAGATATAAAGTAGTTCATCATGCTGGAGGTGAGGAGCAGAGGCAAGGTAACTTTAGGTGATAATATCACTAGAAAAGTGGTTGGCTCAAGTATAATCGATAAAACCAATGGTTTTATTATTAAAAATATACTTTTAGTTGAAAGTTTAAAGCATAATTTACTTAGCATTAGTCAGTTATGTGATAAGAGCTTTGATATAAAATTTCTTTCAAATAAGTATTCCATCATTTTAAATGAAAAGATTATACTAGAATGTAAGAGAACTAAAAATTTTTATATTCTTGATCTTGCTTGCATTGATATTTTTGATAATTATTCTTTCCTTAAATTATTATGGATGATTCATGGCTATGTCATAGGTGACTATGCAATGCTAGTATGAAAACTCTTAGGAAGATTACCTAGAATGACCTGGTTAGAGGCATTCCTAAACTAGACTTCTCTAAGGATCATCTCGTTAGTACAGCTAGTCTAGGTGGTAAGATTTTTGAATTTGTGACAATAGATGATTTTTTAGATTCACTTGAGTTAGATTCATAGTACATAAGAGTGAGTCTTTTGATGAATTTATGATTTTCTTCACTTATATTTAGAGTAAGTTAAGGTGTTTGATTTATATTATCCATAATAATCATGGTGGAGAATTTGAGAATGATAAAGTGTTCAAAATTTATCATAATTTTTTGCCCCTAGGACCTCACAGTAGAATGGCATAGCTGAAAGGAAAAATAGGACACTAGTGGAGGCCGTTTGGGATATATTAGCTGAGTATACCCTACCTAGATATTTTTGGGTAGAAATAGTGAATACTGCTTGTTATATGCTAAATAGGGTGAATTTTAGATCCAAATTGAATAAGACATCATATGAGCTGCTTAAGGGTAGGACACCTAATCTTTCACATATATATATGTCTTTAGGTGTAAGTGTTTTCTGCTTGTTAATGATAAATCTCACTTAGAGAAGTTTGATTCTAAGGCAGACGAAGGAGTCTTCTTAAGTTATTCCTCAGTAGGTAAAGCCTATAAGGTCTTTGACAAAAGAACCTTGGTTGTCGAGGAATTCACCCTTGTCATACTTGATGAATTAAAAAGGCTTGTTATACCTAGGTTAGAAGATGATAATGAGGTAGAAATTACTCAAAGAGTAGAGGCTATTGACCGAGGGGATAAAAAAGAACCTCATAATCCTTTTCCTAGAGAGTGGAGAGATTCTTCTAGTCACCCTAGGGAGCTTATCTTAAGAGATTCATCAGTAGGGGTTAGAACTAAACAAGGCCTTAGAAAAAAATTCAATCCTAAACTTTGATCTCTATGGTAGGACCAACCAATATAGATCAAGCCCTTAATAATAAATTCTTGATCCTAGTCATGCATGAGGAGTTAAATCAGTTAATAAGAAATGATGTATGAGAGCTAGTTAGTAGACCTTCTGATTAGAGTGTAGTTTTGACTAAACATGCATTTAAAAATAAGTTGAATGACTCTGAATTGATGATTAGGAATAAGGCTAGACTAGTAACTAAGGGGTACAATCAAATAGAAGGGATTGATTTTGAGAAGACCTTTGCCCATGTAACTAGATTAGAAGCCATTAGAGTCCTACCATTTATATATTTTAGAGGCTTCAAACTATATCAAATGGATATGAAGAGTTCATTTTTCAATGGGGTGACTAAACAAGATATTTATGTAGAATAACCCCTAAGTTTTGAAAATTCATTATTTTCTAATCATGTTTACAAATTAAAAAAAGCTTTATATGAATTAAAATAGGCACCTAGGAAATGACATAAGAGCCATAGCACATTTCTCCTAGATAGATCATTTGTTAAGGGTAGTATAAACACCACTCTATTCCTTAAGAAAATAGGAGATGATTTACTAATATTTCAAATCTATATTAATGACATACTATTTGGATCAACAAATTAAAATTTATGTAAGGAATTTTTAAATACTAAGAGTAAGGAGTTTGAGATGAGTATGATGGGAGAGTTGAACTATTTTCTTGATTTAGTACAAAGCAAAGAAAGGATGGTACATTCCTTAGTCAGACTAATTATATTAAAGAGGTATTGAAAAAATTTGATATGGAAGGTTCAAAAATATAAATACATCAATAAGCACAACTGTCTAACTTGATAAAGATGTAGATGAAAAATTAGTCTATTAGAAGAAGTATAGAGAAATTATGAGATCACTTCTTTATTTGACTACTAGTAGACCGGACATTATGTTTAGTATTTAACTTTATGCTAGATTTCAAGCTGATCTGAAGGAATCTCATATGATTGCTATGAAGAGAATTCTTAAATATCTTATAAGCACCTAATACTTAGGAATTTAGTATTTTAGACATAACACCACTTTTGAAATTGTAGGATATTCAGATTCAAATTTTGTTGGGTGTAGAGTAGATAGGAAGAGCACCTATGACACTTATCAATTCATAAGGAAATATTTAGTTTCTTAGTCTACTAGAAAATAAAATTTTATAACCCTATCCACTACTAAAGCAGAATGCATAGACATAGGGAGTTGTGTTGCATAAATCTTATGGCTAAAGCAACAAATCCTTGACCTTGGACTTTCTATGGGCACTATACCTATCATGTGTAATAACATTAGTGGTATATACATTTCAATTAATCTAATCCAGCATTCCTACATAAAGCATATTGATATTATACATCATTTTATTAGGGATCATGTAACAAAGGGAGACATAAAATTATATTTTGTAGCTACCAAAAATCAATTGAAAGACATCTTTACAAGATCCCTTAGATATGACACCTTCAGTACACTTAGGACTATACTAGGTGTCATTGTTATCAATGCTAAAAGAAAATGGGGTAATGATATGGTTAAAATTAGTTTATTTGTTTAATTATTTTTGTCTTCTTTTTCCTTTGAAGTTTGGTTATAACTTTTTCACAATTGATTTGTAGTCTTGTTTTATATGGGTGTGAGTTCATAGATCTCCTTTTTGGTGATTTCAAAAGGGGGAGTAGGAGTTATATGTTTGTAACCTTTTTCATCCTAGGGTCTTTTATTTTTTCCCTGTTTTATGTCTTTCCATGTTATTTTAAAAAATATAAAAATATAAAACAAAAAATTTCTCCTTAACTTTAAACAAATCTTTTAGCAAGGGAGAGAACTTAGGAGAAAAATAAAATTTACTTAAAATTTAACCAACAATATTTGCTATAATAAAAAAGGGAGAGATTATTGCAATTCAAGAGCCTCAGCTTATGTTTTGATAATAACAAATATTATTGGACTTTATATAGTTTCTCTTGTTATTACTGCATATGTTATTTCTATGTGTACTAACATTTTTGGTACAACATACACCAAGCAACACTAAAGGATCAGGACTCAAGGTTGGGTAATATATGATTGATTTTTAAAAGACTCTATCTATATATTTTTATTAATATATTGTAAAAGGTGTATGTTAGTATAACAATAGTGCGCGCACACACACGGTGGAGTGAAACATAAGGTTTTAATTTTTTTTTGAAGATCATACTAGATGATCTGTATTATACTGTTTAATATGTTCATTAAAAAAATTAATTAAAATATTTAAATTAAGAAAAAAAATTGAAAATAAGTTAAACTAATAAGATTGTACGATTCGAGTTGTACAGGACGATCAATTTATATTTAGAAATCCCCACCACCATTTATAATTAGGCAATATTTTGAAAATTAAAATTTTGTCTATTCATATCATATGATAATGATCATTCTGTAAGATATTTAGAAATCTTGCCTAATTTAATCCGTAAGATTAAGCAATCGAATCAAAATTAATTATGATTATTAATCATATAATATGAATTTTGTTTCATACTGTACGAACCGAGCGACAACAAGGATGATAATTAATCTCATAGGGTTTATCTATGAACTATTATTCGATTGCACTAATTATAATGTATGACCCTAAGGCTATACTGGATGATCCATTGAATAATTTTGAATAGATCATACAGGGAAACAGACCTCTATAGTGCATAAGGGATAATTAACCTAATCAACTATACGATCCTCAAGTCGTACTTATGAAAAGGGATGGCTAAATTAAAAATTAGGGTGTTTTCTTGGAGCCTTGTATATAAATAACTCTTATTTAATTTTGAATAATCTTTTGCAGCCAAGGTGATTGAGTCTTTTGTGAGAGAAATTTTGAAAAGTGTATCTTTGGGCTTGGGAGTGGAAGTAGGTTGAGAGGGAGGGAGAATAGCCCTATGGGATCAAGGGAGTGTGTGTGTGTGTGTGTGTGTGTGTGTGAGAGAGAGAGAGAGAGAGAGAGAGAGAGAGAGAGAGAGAGAGAGAGAGAGAGAGAGAGAGAGAGTCTTCACATGGTTGTAGCCAACATCCACCTTCTTCCTCATTGAGTCAAAGTTTTACTTGAGGGAAGATTTGAGAACCTTTTGGAGTTAAAGGGTCATAGAAAACTTTGCCTAACTATTGGTGAAAGAAATTCGGCTACTCTATCGCACTGTTGGTGAATGGGATTCGACTACTTCGCTGCACCAAGTTGGTGGAAGAGATTTTATAGAAGCTTCTCCTCCTTCCTATGGCTAAAAAAGGAGATACTTTAAAGGTTTATCACAATACCTAGAGATGAGGAATCCGGGGAGTGGACGTAAGTCAATGTTGACCAAACCACTATAAATTTTGGTGTGCTCGTTCTTATTTTCTTATCACACTTTAATTTCTTTATTTTACTTTCTTGCACCACACACTTTCTCTGTACTCATCTTTTCTACTTTATACTTCCAAGAAATCCAAATCTAACATCATAATTTATAATCTAAAGGCATACATTCAATTCTTAATATCCCAAGACTTTCTTTAAATTTATATGAATTTGAAATTCTTTAGTCTTCACTTTAATCAATAGTATTCTCTTAGGAGATGTAATTAACTATAGGGGTTTACCCATAGGAATTCAAGAACCCAAAATTAAAATAAACCCTACCTTAGTTTATTTTTAAGATAGGGAGAAAATTTAAGGACGTAGATTTAGCTTTAAACATTAATATAGTTTCATAATCAAAGGATACGTGAATATTATTTTTACCCTTAGGGTGAATTGAATATCCCCTATGTCTTTGATTATGAAAATAAATTCATTAATTTAGTTGCTAAATTAAAATGATAGGTGAATATTCTCTTTATCCTTTAGGGTGAATTAAATATTCCTTACGATGTGTTTAATTATGAAAATAAATTTCATTTTCTCTGTTCAAGTCAATAGTGAAATATTAGTCTGTCCTTAGGGATGATATAATGTTAATCTATGCATATTTGACTAAAAAACATATTTAAATAAATTCATGTAGCCGTTGAGTAAATTAATTTTGGAGGATTTATTGTTGACCATTGATTTAGGTTAGTGTTTGTTTAAGCAAATCTGCATAGCTAGGCATGAATTATCTTAAAGATAGACTAATGCTATACTATTGATAAGTGGAAATAATTTTATGTATTAATTTATTTGTGAAAATGTGTTGTTTTAGTTTTATTTGTGCAGAAAAATATAGAAAATTGAAAATTTTCTAAGTACTGGTATAGCGCCGCGGCGTCGGACATAATACCATCATGGTGCTATCATTGAAACCACTGGAGTGCCAAAATATAGACATGATGACACCCAATATCTATCTGGATAGCACCGTAGAATCAAAAACGTCAGCACCACAAAGCCCAGTCTCTGTTTGGACAGCACAATAGCATCGGAGGAGTTAGTGCCGCAAAGCAAGTCATTGTCTGTACAATGCTACAGTGCTAAAAGTCAGCACCACCAAACTAAGGAAGTGCCACATGGATGTCATAGTGCTTAATCCTTAATAGTGCCGCAGTACTATAGTTGTAATCATTTAGGACACATTCTACTAGTGAAGCAATGAGTTGATTTATTAAATAATGGGTCCATGTCAGCAAGCACTGTAGTGGTGGAAACCCTTCAGCACTATGGTGTTAGTTCATTTTATGGGTGCCGCGACACAATTATCTTAAGCTCCATGGTGCCAGAATCTATTTTCTGTGTTTTTCTATAAATAGCACATTTGTAATGTTTGTAAGGGAGTTCAATTAGTTAGTAAAAGTTAGACTTCAGAGTGTCTCTCGAAAATTTCCTTAGGAGTGACAACTAAGAAAATTTAGGGAACATTAGATATAATTCATTAGAGTATTTGGTCAGTATTTATGGAAGTAATCATGTAAGTTGAAGGAGGAGTGTAGAGGAGATTGTTGAAGCATCTAGTGATATCTTTTCTTATGTACTTCCCTTCTTTTCTGCAATTAATGGTAATGGGTTTGCTTCATTTGTTCTTCATGTCCAGCTAAATTCTATAGTTTTTGATTGATGATGTAAATTAAATATTGAGTACTAATAATTTCTCTTAATCTTTAAAGTGATGATATGGTGTTTTCAATATACTAGATCTTCATTTAATGCACTTAATGGCCATATATGTAGTTAATATTAAGTGTAATGTGGAGCCTAGGACTAGGAAAGCAGACACAACTAGGTATGTTGGATTAGTATGATGTAAGCATAACCATAGTGCTTATTATCAATCAAATTTATAAAGATTAATTATCATGAGGGGATAATTAACAGTACATACTTTACTTACTCTTTTAAGACTTTTATAGGATGACAAATTATGGGAGTTTAGAGTGGTATTGAGAGTGGAATGAGTTAGGACATTCCTTTATCTCTTCACGCTTGACTTAGCGGTTGATGATGCATATACTCTGAATAACATCACATTAAAAAGAGAATCATTAGGAAATATATTAATTTATATTTTATCAATCTAAAACATTTTATCCATAAAAGTGTATCCATTATTTTGATATTAATTTTTACAAAAGTGATTGAATCTCCACCAACCCTTCTTTTTATTGAGTAGGTTAATTGTTGTAATTGTAGTAGACAGTACTAGTGTTTTCAAATAAACATTCTTCCTCGTGGGATCAATACTCTACTCTATCACTAATTACATGATTTGGCACAAATACTTGCATATATTAAGTGGGATTTTTATAATTTTTATATTAAAGAAAACCTAAGCATTGTTTAAGGATTGATAGAGCCCTAAATCATATTCACAATTCTTTAGGTTACTCCATTTCCCCCCATCAACTATCGACTTGAGAAGAGAAATGAGTTTATTTTCACAATCAAACAAGGCATAAGGAATGCAGAACCCATCCTGAAGGATTATATATCCATTCACCTATCATTTTGAAAGTGAAAATATCTGAGGATTAGTTTTAATCTGCATCTAAGGAATCTTTCCTTATCTTAGAAAACTAAGATAGGGTTTATTTTAATATGGGTACTTAGGTTCCCACAGAGGTAGGCCTCTAAAGTTAATTACATCTTTGAAGAGAAAACTTTTGATTAAAGTGGAGACTAGACTTACTTTAAATTTAAAAAAATATCTATATACTTAATTTAAATATTTAAAATCTTCAATCAATAACTTTAAAAATACTCTCTTTATTTATTTTAAACTTGTAAAGTTCATTTGAAAGACTAAGATAACATCCTCGGAAGGGAGTTTGAAGAGTGAAAATATAATTGGACTTATGCTCGCTTGGAGTGCACTACCAGCTAACAACCTTAATGCACATATTAATAGCCTTAATGCAATGCAAGAGAAGGTAAGATATATTCCTAAGGAGGCAATCAATTAGTTTGACAATGAATCATGTGACTCAAGATGAATATTTTAACATTTAAGTTGAAGTGTTCTAGCAAGAAGACTACCAAAACTCTAAGTTTTATCTTTTTACTTAAACTAAATTGTCTAAATGCTAAGCCCAAATTTTTTAGAAAAATTTGGTAGCATAACGACCCTAACCAAAGGAGAACTACGACAACCCTATCACTTAGGCTCCTCATACCTTGCCATTGGTTTTTGTGTTGGGCTAGTTTATGTTACAAAAAATAAAATATATATGTCAGCATAAAGGTGTTTGTGTATACAATACTACTATTGTATTGTCCTAGATCTAGTATACATGTCACTACAAAGTATGAAATATATACACCGAAAGAAACCTATAGAAAGGACTACCTCTAATAAAATCTACCACCCATATGAATATAATGCATGTATATTTTATAATGTATGAAAGAGTACAATGTAAAAGAAAATTTTATTTTATTTATAAATGAGAATTGTACAACCTAGGGTCTGTAGGAAAGTAAGGTGGCCAGGCTCCACCACAACAAACCTGGTTTTCACCTATGAAATTTATATATTTAAATATAATTACTTATCATCTTCTTGCTTTGGGTATTCTTATATATTTCATAAAGGGAACTCCCTCCAAAGGAGAGAGAATTATCTTTTGGATCCCTATATACATATGTATAAGCAAATAGCTTTAAATCTTTATAGCTCATTGACACTTTACAACTTGATCTATATATAGACTACATATACAATGACTATTCACATTTAGATCAGATCCTAGCTACATTCTACAATGGCACTTACAGGTAACAAAGAAAAATAATAAAAGAGCACTTATAATAAAAGAATGTAGTGCAGGTGTATAGGAACCCAATGAATCTAATGCAATTTATAGGAGACTAAGGTGCACCGATAGAAATTAAAATTTGTATAACATTCAGAGTGTTGTAAATAAATAAACAAACATAGGATGATCTCCAAGAAAATCATCCACAAAATAAACCATAACAATCTCCAGCCTAGCCTAGACTAAAGTTAGTTATCATAGTAAACCATCTATAGTGTGTGAATGAGGTTGTGTGGCTTTGGTATGTCCAAGGGATTTTTTATTTAAGTTGCTTTATTTAAAGGAGTTTGTTTATTACAGGCTAAAGGGAATTTTTAATTTAAATTTAAGTATTAATAATTTAGTTTTTATTATTTATATTTAAATATGTTGAAGTTAATGTTTTAATTTTAAAGAACTATGTAAGTTAGTGACTTTAAAGTGCCAAAGCCACTAATCGAAGTCCTAAGGCTCATAATTATAACGCTACCATTCCCCCATAAAGGTTATGATTGGTTGTATAGAGTCCTTGCATTTCATTAATGATTTATTAGGAGATGGAGAGATAAAGAACCTGATGAATCTTATACATACATGCCCTCCAAAAGGAATCATTTATGATGTATAAAGGTCCTTGGTTTATTAATCATTTATCAAAGGTTATTTAAAGATCCTCGAATCTAATGTTTTACTATTTTCTTGAAAGGAGTTGCACATAACACGTGGGGATTATTTTGGTTATTTAAAATTATTTAAGGACCCCTTAAATCCAATGATAATGTATCTTCTTAATGAGTTATACACAAAGCACGTAAGGCCGTTCAATTATGTAATTAATTTTGATTACAAATTTTACTTAATTAAAATAAATTTAATCAATTACATTATCAGATTAATTTATTTTATATGATTTAAAATTGAATTATTATTCTCTAATTTTTTAAATTATTTAAAAAAATTAATTATTTGTTAAATTTAAATTAATTTTTTAATTAATTTTAATTAATTATTAATGATTTATTATTTAATTTTTTTTCAAAATTTAGTTTACATTTTGAGTTAATTATTACATATTTTTATTTCACTTTATTTTATTTTTTAAAGATAT
Source organism: Dendrobium chrysotoxum (assembly GCA_019925795.1). Classification (NCBI taxonomy): domain Eukaryota; kingdom Viridiplantae; phylum Streptophyta; class Magnoliopsida; order Asparagales; family Orchidaceae; genus Dendrobium; species Dendrobium chrysotoxum. Next base: position 20,532,408 of record CM034304.1, on the reverse strand, counting down.
TTTTATTAAAATTTAATTAATTTTATTTAATTTTTTAAGTGTTTTTTTCAATTATTTAAAGGCTTTTATTTACTTTAAAACTTGGGGTTGCTTAATTGGCTAACAATCTATTTTAAAAAAGTCATGAGATTAAGGTCATTGGTTAGAACAACCTAATAGACCAATTTCTAAAAGTTTGAAGTTAATTTGATTAATATTTAATTACAAAAACTTGACCAATTCTTAGACAGATAAATTTAAACTTTCAATGGGAGATTGATTCCCAAATAAAGGATGGAAACCATACTGAGAGATCAATTCTTAGATAAATAGATTTAGACTTTGGATGGGAGATAGATTCCCAAACTAGTGATGAATGATCTGACTGAGAGATCGATTATCACTCATATAGATTTAGAATTTGAATGGGAGATCGATTCCCAAACAAATGATGGAGACCTGAATAAGAGATTGATTCTTGGATAGGGAGATTTAGACTTTAGATGGAAGATTTAATTTCCAAATTAAATATGAAAGATCTAATAGAGATATTAATTCTCAGATAGAAAAATTTAGACTTTGAATGGAGATCAATTCCCAAATAAAGGATAAAGACCTAACTGAGATATCAATTCTTGGATAGGTAGATTTAGAAATTGAATGGGAGATCAATTTCTAAATCAAAGATGAAATATCTAACTTAGAGTTAAATTCTTAGACAGATAGATTTATATTTTGAATGGCAGATCGATTCCCAAATAAAGGATGAAAAACTAATCAAGAGATTAATTCTCAAACAGGTAGATTTATACTTTGGATGAGGGATTAACTCCTAAACCAATAATGTAAAATCTGACTGAGAGATTGATTCTTAAACATATAGATTTAGACTTTAAATGGGAAATTAATTCCCAAATAAATGATGGAGACCTGACCGAGTGATCGATTCTCAGATAGGTAGATTTTGACTTTAGATGGGACATCAATTCATAAATTGAAGCTGAAAGATCTGGCTATGAGATTGAATGTCATATAGACAAATTTAAACTTTGAATGGGAGATCAATTCCTGAATAAAGGATGAAGACCTGACCAATTATTGATTCTCAATTAAGTAAATTTAGACTTTATATGGGGGATCGATTCCCAAACCAAAGATGAAAGATCTAACTGAGAGATTTATTCTTAGATAGATAAATTTAGACTTTGAATGGGAGATTGATTCATAATTGAAGGATGGAGACCTAACTAAAAGATTGATTCTCATATAGGCATATTCAGACTTTGGATGGGAGATTAATTTCCAAACTAAATATGAAAGATCTGAATAAGATATTGATTCTCAGATAGATAGATATAGACTTTGAATGGGAGATCAATTCCCAAATAAAGAATTGCGATATGACCAACTAAATTCCCAAATAAAGAATTGAGATATGACCAAGAGATTGATTCTTAGACAGGTAGATTTAGACTTTTGATGGGAGATCAATTTCTAAATAAAAGATGAAAGATCTAATTGAGAAATAAATTCTTAGACAGATTGATTTAGATTTTAGATGGGAGATCAATATTTTATTTTCAAATAAAGGATGGAAACCTGACTAAGAAATTGATTCTCATATTGGTAGATTTAGACTTTGGATAGGAAATTGATTCTCAAAAAAAAGATGAAATATCTGATTGAGAGGTCGATTCTCAAATAGATAGATTTAGACTTTGAATGGGAGATCAATTCCAAAATATAGGATGGAAGCTTAATCAATAGATTGATTCTCAGACATGTAGATTTAGATATTGGATGGGAGACTGATTTCCAAACCAAAGATGAAAGATTTAATAAAGTGATCGATTCACAGATAGATAGATTTAGACTTTGAATGTACAATCAGAATATCATATCAAATTTTAGCTTAAAACTATCTAAAATAAGCCTTAGAGAATTTTAATATTAATTAGTTTTAGTGTTGATCTCTAGACCCAATGTCATTATTTGTACCCAGTTCATTCATGTAACTTTAATAGTGCTAGCAATTTGAACTTTAAAAATTTCTTTATTGATAATCTCTTTTTAGTATATCATCCATTATAAATCTTTTTGAGGTATTATCCGTTGATAGGTAACATAGGATGATATCCTTTATAATCCACTAGCTGATAAGACCCTCCTTAGTAAACCTTCTCTAATATGAACGGAGCTTCCTATGTTGGTTCAAACTAGCCACCTACCTTTTGATGTGCTATTATAGGCCTCCATAGAACTAAAACCAAGCCTCCTACCTAAAATGTTCTCAGACGAAGTTGTTTATATAGTTTGGGTTCCAATCAAATGGGAGTTCTATTATTTCATCCATAAATGGATCATTAAGGGTTTCATCAATTTTAATGGTTTTATTGGCAGAGGGTATAAAGATATTAGCTTTGGTTCCTAGTTTTAAAGGAAGAAAGGCTTTCACCTCTAACATTTTTACATCACCTTGGGAGAGTGGGGTAAGGGTAATATTTTTGACATACTTTTATAGCATTTCCATAGTAAATATATTTGGGTCACCTTCCCTAACACTTTGGATCATGTCCTCATCACTATAAGCTTCTATAGAAATTTTAAACTTTGGTTGCTTTATATGATTTCTATATTCTATAGCCTACGGATTTTTCTCCATCGCATATGACTCATCCTCCAAACTAGATTCCAAATCAATATGGATTGAAAGCACCTTTTATTTGCATATTTTGCTTTTTATTTTCTTCCACTCTTTTATTTTTCCATCCTAAACCTCTCCTCTAGATTGTTGAACCATTCTACAACCTCTTTGTGAAGGAGAAGTAGGTGATCAGCAAACATCGTGTTTGAGATTGGAATGCTTTTCTTTTTCCTTTTCTTTTTCTTTTCTTCTTTTCTTTTCTTTTCTTTTCTTTTGCTTCTACTTCATCCAATTTGAATTTTTTAGAGAAGACAAACTACTTCTTTGGCAGATAGCATGAAGTGTCTTCGTATATACTAACTTCATGAATTCAAAATAATAGCAAATCTTCTTTAATGCAATGCTCTACTCCCTCATGAAAGTACTTAAAGCACTAATGAAGCATGGAAGGCATCATTCTATACTCATGGAGCCATGGTCTATATAAGAAAGTATTAAAAGAATTTTTGGAATCTATTATATATAATTTGGATTCATTTTTTGAGAGTTTCTACTTCCAAAAGGAGGGTTATCAAACCCAAAGCCCTCTCACCCTTTTTGTTGAATCCTCACAACAACATCTTGTTAGAACTAAGTTTAAAAATATCAACTCTTAAATATACGAGAGTTCTAAGAGTCATGATGTTAATCGATGCACCTTGATCAATAAGTGCATGAGATAATTTAAAATGTCTATGTTGACAGAGATGTATAATGGGCGATTATGATCCCCGATTCTTAATAGCAGATCTTCATCCAAAAAGGAAACTCTTGGAACTTCCTTTAAATACAATGCTTCTTCTTATAGGGTTAACACTAGCTAAGCCATAAAGATCTCTGGGCCGAGTAAAGATTTGTTTAAAGCCTCCCTGATTTCTTTAGAGAGAACTAGAGTGTTGTGAATCCTCAATTTCGCAGGAAACCTCCTAATATGATCTAAAATTTTATAATCCATTTTAGGAATCTCTAGATTTGCTGCTTCTAAATCTTGAACATGGTGAGGTGGACATGAAGCCTCATAATTATTTGTAACTTATTTTCCTTTATTCATAGCTAGAGTTCACAGAAGCAAAACTTTACCACTATTGAAGTTGACTTCGACTACCTCCTTGAGAGAGGAAGCATCGAGTTGCTTCACTTCTTGAGCATTGACTATCATTGAGTTATTTTCTAGTGGATTATTTGAATCAAACATTTCAAATTTGATATTGATAGGATTACCTTAAACATCAAGGATAGGGGAGTCGCTATCAGAGAAGGGGATTCTTCTAATTCATTTAAAGGTATTTTCTGAGAAATATTTTCTTTGTTATTGTGTCTGGATCCTGATATTCATCAGCAAAAATAAACAAGATGTACACAAAATCCTCTTTCATTAGTTTTTTAGTCCCAAGAGGGAAAAAATAAAAGTTATGCAATATTAATAGTTTAAGAGTTTTTTAGACTCTTCATTCTTAGAAATAACTATTTTATCAAATACAACTTTGATTTTATTCTTCTCTTCCTCCTTTGAGACTGCAAAAGCTTGATTGACTCTCACTTCCTTAGGCTCTTAGGTAGGAGATTTATTCTGCTTCCCCTCTAGAGCTATCAAATCAACCTGGATGGGATTCTGTGCTTCTAGAGACTCCTAAAAAGATGAACGATACATCTTATTGAGAATTCTTTTAGAGGAGTGGGATAATGTAACATCTCAGCTATCATCAGATTTTAAAATAAGAGATGTTGTGGGACACTCACCAATTATACATTTAACATATGCTTGATTCGGATCATCTAAATATTCCATGGGCATCAAAACTGACCCATCATTCATACTTCTCTCAAGACATTTCTTGAAAGTTATGCAATCTTCCAACTAATGACCAAGCATATAATGATATGGATAGTAATTGGGTTTACCCTATTTGCCTGCCTGTTTGAGTTTCTTAGGATCAGGAAGTTTGAATTCTAATTTCTTTGAAAGATTTTTTAAAATTCTCTTAATACCTTCTCTTTTAAATGGTTAAGTTTTAGTTGTGAAGTATTCAAAATTTTGCCTTCTCTCTTCTGGAGTTTGATAGAGTTGAGATCTAAATTGCTGCTCTTTTTGTGGTCTACTTTACTACTAATATTAAGGAGGTCAACCTAGATTCTTTGCCTAAATCTGCATCAGGTTTTTTCCCTTGTTGACTATGGACACGAATCCTAATTTCTTTTTCAGAACCAGGAGAGGCATTGTTCCCTGATTAAGTGGGTGGCTTTCTTTCCTGGTTCTATATTAAATGATGACCAAAACGATATGTTATTTGTAGGTTTTTTGAAGCATGAGCTATTTTCTATTGTTATAAAGATGAACAACAACAAATCTCTGGGTAATGATGGGAGAATGCATATTTTTTTCAGTCACTTTTGGAGCATTGTAAATTTTGAATTATGGAATGCAGTGGAAAACTTCTTTTTGACTGGTGTAATGCCAGACATGGTAAATGTTGGTGGTGTTGATTCCTAAAGTTCCTAACACTTCAGAATTGAATAAGTTTAGACAGATTAGCTTATGTCAAACTTTATACAAAATGGTGGCTGGTAAATAAGTTGTCTTCCTAGAATTATCTTTGATCATCAAGGAGCTTTGTTCTAGGGAGGATGATTTTAGATAAATGCCTTTTGGCTCATGAGACTGTGAATAAGTTGCGATTTATTAAAGCTTATCTTGGTTTTATGTTACTTAAACTTGATATGGAGCAAGCGTAAGATAATGTGTTGAGAAACATTATTTAATATTCGTAATGAAGTGGGGTTACTGGAGATGTTCATAAATCTTATCATTCAATGTGTTAGCAACCCAAAATTTTCTATTATAATTATTGGGATGAGAAGCATATTGGCAAATGCTGAATGTGGGTTCAGATAAGGATGCCCGCAATCTCCTAGTCTTTTCATTCTTTGTTCTAAACTACTTTCAAAAGCAATTATGGAAAGAGGTAGTGAGCTTGGTATAAAATTGGATCCAAACACTCCTAAGGTAACATATTTGTTATATGTTGATGTTTTTATGATTGCAGCTTAAGCTTCAAGTCGTAATGCTAAGACTATTTCCAGAATCGAATATTATGGCTAAACCAGATAGAGGATTAATATAGATAAATCTACAGTAATGTATGGTAAAGCTATCACCCGTAGGAGAAGAAGGAAATTAAATAAATTGATCTGTTATAGAGTGGTTGATGAATTCAATTATCTTGGTGTAAAGATGGCTCTTAGAAGATTGAAAGCTACTGATTTTAACTGTATTCTGAAAATGGCAATGGATAAACTCAATACATGGGGTTCTCAAAAATTTTCTTTGGCAGGGAAAATTGTATTAATTAAATATGTTTACTCCTCCATTCCATCATTTAGTATGACTCACTCTTTGGTTCCAAAGAGCATTCTTAAAGAATTGGACAAATTTTGTTGGAATTTTTTATGGTATAAAGAGCATGGAAGGAAGGGATTGCATTATATCTCTTGGGATATGAAGTGTACATCAGTTAATCAAGGAGGTCTCGGCATTCAAGGTGTGTCTAATAGATAAGGGCCTTTAAGATTACGTATCTCTTAGAATTTCATTAATAATCAGGATGTTCTTCTTAATAAGATCTTGGCAACAAAATATGGTAATGATATTTGGAAAAATGAGATGAGAAGATGTTCGTCTCTAGCTTGGCGTATTATTAAGGAAGGGGCTTATTTCTTGAAGAATATTACTAGATGGAAGGTATCAAATGGGGTAAGAATCAATATCTTAAATTATAATCAAATTCTTGATAAAAATATGAATAAGTGGCCAGCGATGTGTGATATTAAGGAGCTTGAAGATAAAACTGCTTCATTCTTGATGGATAGAAATGGGAATTGGAATAAATTGTTACGTCTTAATCTATTTTTAGAAGATTTAGTGAAGATCATTCAAATATCCTAATTTGTTATGTATTTGGAGAGGATACAGTTGATCTATTGGTGGGTAATTCCAAAACTTCCATTGCTACATTGGCTTATCAAGCATCTTTTGAGTGGCATTCAATTGGTATACATGTAGAATGGATTATGAAGTTAAAAGTAACTCCTAAGGAATTATTATTTTGGTGGAGATTGATTACTAATTCATTAACAACCTATAGTTGGTTGAATAACAAAAAACTTTGTGACTCATGTAGCTGTCCATGGGGATGCTTAGAACCAGAAGATAGTAACCATATTGTTGTACAGTGTAAAAAGATGATTGAGATTTTTGGTATGTTGAATAAGTGGGGAATTTACCTTCCAAAGTTTAATAATCTATCTCACTATTTGAATAAGTTGGAGAAGTTAACAGTGAATAATCCTGGAGCTATTAGACTATACATATCTTTGGTATACCAGAATTGGAAAGCGAGGAATTGCTTTACACATGGAATCAAGGGTTTTAGTCCTGTTACAATTGTTGCACATGTTCTGTCAAAATCTGTACATCCAACTTTGCTTCCAATTTGCAAGAACTGGGAAACTAACCAGCATCTTATGCTATCAAAAAATTGGTTTCCCCCACCTACAAATTGGATTATTTTGATTTTTGATGCATCATTGTTGCAAAATAATGAAGCAAGTATTGCAAGAGTTTTAAGAGATCACAAAGGTAGATTTTTGCTTGCGTATGGAAGGAGATTATTGCATTGGGATATCTCAAATTTTGGAGTTAACCTCTATTTTGAACTTAAAGAAAATCAAAGATTGGATGATAGAAAAGCAAGGAATCATTATTGAAGGAGATAATATCAATCTGATCAAATTGTTGCACAAGACGGCTTTGAAGAATAATCAGAATAAGAGTGTTTACAATATGGATTTTTCTTTACATGATGTTTTTAGAAATGTAAATTTTTCATTTTGTATCTAGAGAGAGCAATAGTGTGGCGGATGCCTGTGCTCACTATGCCTTTCTGGGAGATTTTTTTTGGGAAAATTTTCTTCTGGGTGAACTTCCATCATGTGTTAGTGACTTGATCAGGAAGGATTGTGATAGAATAGCTATCACTTAGTTTTCTTTGTATCTTTCTTCTTTTTACATTTATGCTACTTGTACATCTTCAAAAAAAAGAATGATTTTTTCAAAATATATAAGGTAACTATCACTTATTTTAAAGCAAAAATGAGTCTAATCTCCACTTAAATTAAAAGTTTTCTCTTTAAAGATGTAATTGACTATAGGGGCTTGTCTCTATAGGAACCCAAGATCCCAGCATATAATAAACACTATCTTAGTTTTCTAAGATAGAGGAAAAATCTTTTGGACATCAACTAAAGCTAATCTTTTATTAATTTCATATTTGAAATAATCGATGAATATTAATTTTAACCTTCGGGATAATTTTTATATTTCCTATACCAAATTCAAATACAAAAATAAATTATTTCTTTTCTCAAGTTGATAATACGATGTTAGTTTATCTTTCGAGATAATTAACACTAATTATACAGATTTATTTAAAGAAACTCTAAATCCCAAATCAGTGGTTATTATTATATAATTTTGTCCACACTGTTATGGCTGATAAACCTTGAGTGTTTCCATGTTTAACTTTCTCAAGGCTGTCTACTAGCCAGAATGGAAAGTCATCAATGATATCTAAACTCCCTTATGTGGGTAGGTTTGAGATGATGTCATCCTCCACCACCATAGAGATAACTAAGTCTCAACAAAGGTACAAGAATAGTCATCTGAGGTATAGAGCTAAGAAAGTAAAAATGTTGGATGAATATAATCAGATTAATGCAACAATTGAGGTAGCCAAACTGAAGTCAGCTAAATTGATAGTTAAAGATTCTAAATTTCTTTTGAATTCTCCAATGGTATGTCCAAATATATCACCCTCTGTCCTATTCTATTGGAGAAGAAAATATTCTCCAAATAGCAAACTATTCACCTCTTGTAGTATCTCTATCTAAAAGAAAGAGAAAATTTAAAAACATGTTGGATGGATTAATTCGTAATTTTATAAATAGTTATGGACAATCAAAGTCAGAGTTTCTGAAATTGATGAAAGGGTAATCTCTATTCAGGCTGAATCAGAGCTACATAGATAAAGAGCTATGCCTCTACTTAAAATGAGAAGAATTCAGAGGATCTGAAATCTATTAAATCATCAATAATGGTACAATATTGGAGAGAGTTAAGGAGACTTTCTGAATTCAATTATAAGTCTTTTTCTATCAGTGATAAAAAACATAGAGCTATGTATCATCAAAGGTAAAATCCAATAAATCATCCCAAGTCAATACAAATAAGAAGTGAAGTGACTAAACTCTCCCACCAATCCTTGGTTCATCAATCGCCGAGAATTAATATGCATCATTTCAGAGGTAGTCAATCATCCTCTCATCCTTATATGACAAGATTGAATCCAACAAATCAGTTATACTCCTCATCTAATGAGAAGAAGGTTTGGCAGCCTAAAATGGTTGCCACTATTACTACACCTAGTTAATAAATAAAGCCTGGTAGAAGAAAGGTGAATGAAGAGTAAAGATCAAGTAGAATTTTCTTCCAATAAGAAATATATCTTAGTCGACCCACATAACGTGTCAAGGAAATCTATAAAAGAAATGATGAGTTATATAAAGGAAAGTATAAAGAAGATAGAAGAAGAAGAAGCTAATGACTTAGCAATGTTGAATGGTTTAGATGATGAGATAACTGAAAGTGTATTCATTATGGATACATTATCATCGATTCAAAAAGATAAAAGAAAATTAAAAGTGAATCTGGTAGATGTTGAAAATGAACAAGAACAAGAAGAAGCGGACGATGAAGAATATATTTTCAATATGACTAGCAGTCATTTATATCAGCTAAGTCAAAAAGATGAATAGATAGCTAGAATGGAGAAGAAAATGAAAGAGTTAAGAGATGATATGGATGGCTTGCAAAGTAAAGAGGCCCCTTCTAGTAAAGCTAGATAGATTCAATTACAATGGAGTATGTGCAGCACTGCAATAAACTTAAGGAGGTAGTGAAAGAAAATTAAACCAAGGTTCTTAAATTAGAAAAAGAAATAGTTCAAATAGTAGACATTAACTATATGATAAGATAATAAGTTAAAGAAGCCCTAGTAAAGTCTAAGAGTACTTCATTTATTCTAATGGGTAGACCCTACCTGGAAGAGTATGACTTACTTCATTATCGCAAAGGATTCATGCCACCCTCATTCAAAAACATTGATGGAACTGGAAATCCTAAACAACACTTAGTGCATTTTAGGGTTAATTGTTGTAATGCAGGAAGCAGTGATGCTCCACTATTTCAATAATTTATAAGCAACTTATCAGGCATAGCCATTGAATAGTATACTGAAATACCCAATGGGCTAGTGCACACTTTTGTAGAGTTAGATCAGATGTTTATAGAATGGTTTGCTAGAGCATGTCACTATGTCATAGTAAGAGATTTAGTAGTAAAAAAATGAATGTTCAATTTATGGTTGTTAAATAATTTCAACTACAACACACCAAGAGGGGGCTAAATTAGTGTTTAAAAATTTTTCTTTCGAAAATCTCCTTTTGAAAAACTTTAACCAAATTCATAACTTAATTTTAAAAATAGATTTTTCTATGCAGAAGCAAATAATAAAACCATTTTTTTTATTTTACAAAAAAAATTATTCTTTTAATTTTTCAAATTTTTACTTCTATTTTCCTTTTTAACAAAAAACTAAATTCAAAACACTCACAATATTTTCATATAGCAGATATGTAAATCCTCAACTTAGATTTATAAGAAAATAAATGCACGAGAAAATAAAATATAAAAAATAAAGTGTTGGAAGAGAAAAGAATGAACACTCCAAAACTTTATAGTGGTTCAGTCAACTTAACCTACATCCACTCTCCATATTCCTCCTCTCGATGTATTGCCATAAACACTTTAACGCCTCTCTTATCCCCCACAACAAGGTGAAGAAGCCCTCACTAGAATTATTTCCACCTTTCTCGGGTGCGCTGGAGTAGTTAAATCCCTTTCACCTTCCTTGGTGTGATGGAGTAGCTGAATCTCCTTCACCATCCCCAGTGCAACGAAGTTACTGGTGGCCCTTTAACATGAAGAGGTTCATCCCAGAGTTTATCTCAAGTGAAGCTCTGACTCATGGAGAAAGAATACAGAAGTTGGCTAGAGCAATTGTGTATAGACTCTATCTCACACTCCCTTGATCCCACAAGGATATTCTTCCTCTCATAACTTCACCTCTACCTCTCCCTTGCTTATAGAAGGCACATACCCATTGACTTGCCAAAATCTCTCTCAAATGAAATAAGAGATGTTTAAATATTAGGCTCCAACAAAACCCTAATTCTCAATTAATATATATATATATGTACGTATAGTGTAATAGGTATATCATATTGTATGATCAGTTTAATAATACATTCTTAGCACTGTATGATGAATAGTAGCTAGTATAATCCATTTAAACATTTTTACTGATCGTCTAGTATAATTAGTTCAATTGAATAATAGTTCATCCAGAATGAACCTTAAGAGATTAATTATCATCATGGTTGTCACTTGGTTCATATAGTATGAATGGTAACTTTGTACATAATAATTATAAATTATAACAATTCTAATTTGATTAATTATCCATAGGGACTATATTAGGCAAAAATTTAATAATATTGTTGATGGGTGACTAATAGTATGAGCTAGTATGTGACTTGCTGAGTTTGAAATATGCTTAGATTTTCTTAGAAATAAAATTAATACTATTGACCTCACTTTAGCTAAGGTCACTTGAATTACAATCACCCTAAACTTTAATCACCTTAAACAATAAGTAATCATAAACCTCAATCATCTAGATAACCCATGGCCCTACATTATAATCAACTAACTTGAAATACTGCTTCTTTTAGTAGACTGGCCCCTTGACTTATACCATTATCCATATTACTTTATTGGGAGTTCCATACATCAAAATTTTCATCACTGAACCCTTCAACCAATGGTTGACCTATTTGACCCAATTGGGCTAGCCCAACCTAGCCTGATTGATTAAGCACCCTGCTTACCTACAATAAAACCCCATATCACACCTAAACTTTACCAAACTTCTTTAAACTCAAATTCCAATGAATTGAATATGATTGGTCAACTGACCAAGAATGGTTAAACTCATGCACTCCTCTAACCCATAGTGCACTCAAATTAAACCCACTTAGCCCCTTAATATCACTCTATTGCATGCTTCAAATAAGTCCAAACCCTCTATTACAAATTTGGATTCAAGAAATATAATTTTGATAATAACAAACTTTCCTGTCACTATTGCACATCTATTTAGTTACCCTGCTTACTAAATTTTTAGGTCCATAAGATCAGTTGTAATTCAAGCCAGCTCAAGATTGGATAGATCAGGACTGATTCAGTCTATAACTTTTTAATTTCAATTATTTTTACCTTTTCTTGAGTCAAATGTAATAATATGCATTCTGATGCTAAGTAACCTTACACACAAACACTCAGTGGAAGGAATTTGAAAAGATAGAGAGTCTTTTATTTTTTGATCAAATCGTATAGGATGATCAAAAATCATCTTAAAAGATCTGTTTAAAATAGAAATCCTAATTAGGGAATCTGGGTTAAGGAAAAATAATTAGGCAGATCATCTGGAACAATCCTCCCATCATCCTAGATGATATGATTAAATTCAGAAATTAGTCGCCAATCACATTTTAGGAAATATTTTATTTTGTAAATTTTGAACTAATCGTACAGGATGATCTTGATCATCATGGATGACTCATTACAATCTTTCCTAAAATAAGTCCTTGATTAGGAGACTAATTATGGTTAAATTGATCAATCACATCGTACAGGACAATCGACCTGATCATCCCAGATGAGCCTTTATATTTCATGGGATGATTACCAATCCTCCCGGATGAAAACCATGATTTTCTTCTAATTGCCCAGGATATCATCCTGGATGTCCCAAACTCTTTTCTGGATGATTTATTGATTTCCACTCAAAATGAACTGATCGTCCCGGATGATTGTGTAATCATCCTGGACGAAATCCCTTATTTTCTTCTAATCATCCAAGATATCATTCTAGAAGTCCTGAATAATTGTCTGGATGATTTGCCTATTTGCCACTCAAATTGAATTAATGGTCTCGGATGATCATGGAATCATCTTGCATGATATGTTGAAATTAATTCTTCTAATCATCCAGATAATGGCAATTAACTTGGTAAAAAGGCTAGTTTTGTACTGATCATACAGGATGATCGAAAGATCATCCTATATTATCTTTGATAGTAATTTGAAATTTAGGGCACGTTTTGAAGCCTTCTATTTTAGCTCTTTTATAGTTGATGTTTAAAAATCTTTTGCTATTTTCCTATCCATGGAGAGCTTAGAGGAGAGGGAGAGTTTGGGAGAGAGAGAGAAGATCTTTTGAGGGATTCACAAAGGTTGCTCCAAGCAAGGATTCAATCATCTTCTTCCTTCTTTGTCCTTGGTTCCTTGGTGGCTCTGGGGAGACCATCATCAGCATCAGATCTAGGTTCTTTACCTATTGCAGGAGGGAGTAAAAGTATTTTGGGTTCTCTACCTTCACCGGGTGGGTGAAAAAAGGATTCAAGGTTCTCTGCCTCACCGGGTTGGTGGAAAGATTTTGTATGGGCTTCTCTGCCTTACTGTGGGGGCAAAAGGAGAGACATTATAGTTTAGTGTAATACCTGGAGGGGAGGCTCCGGGATTGGATGTAGGTCAAGTTGATTGAATCACTATAAATCTGGTGTGCTCTTTTCATTTACTTTTTTGCACTTTAATTTTTGTATTATTTACTCCTGATTATTTGTGTGGTTGACATATTATAATTCTATTTTTGTGATATTATTCTGCTTCTGCCTTGGGATAAAAGTATTTTGTTTTAAAAATATTAAAAATTTCAAAAAGATTTTCCTTATTGTTTAAGTTATATTTTAAAAGTACCAATTCTCCCCCCCCCCTCTTGGTTAGCCTCGGGACTAGTTGATAATGGCTTAACAACCCTAACAAACTTTCAGGTGGTGTCAGAGCGAGATTCATAAAATCAAGTTTTGGAAAACGTTTGTATTTTTATCCATGGCTTACTTTGAAAATCATAATACTATGGAAGGTTATTCAATTACACGGCCACCTTTATTTGATAATATTCCTTTTGATTTTTAAAAAAACTCACATGTCCACCTTTTTATAATCGATCGATTATTGCATGTGGATGCTTGTTAAAGAAGGATATTCTACACCTTATAGACTTATAAATAGTGTTAAAATTAAACTTCCTTTTGCTGAATGGATAACTGATGATAGAGATCTCGCTCAATTGAATGCTAAATATTTAAACTGCTTTTTTGTGCATTGAAATCTGAAGATTATATACGTGTTTCAACATGTGCAACTTGGAAATAAATTTGGGATAGATTATGTATTACTTATGAAGGAATGAATAAGGTTAAACAATTTAGACTTATCATTCTTTTGCATGATTATGAACTCTTTCACATGAAATCAAATGAAATGATTTCTGAGATGTACACGAGATTTACACAGATTATTACCTCTTTACATACCTTAGGAAGATAATTCACTAATTATGAAAAACTGAACAAGATTTTGAGATGTTTACCTTGTTTCTTTCATGCTAAAAGTACTATAATTACTGAATCTAAAGATTTGAATATTTATTCTATTGATAACTTACTTGGATCATTAATTACTTATGAGCAAGGAGTGAACTAAAGGCAGCTTGATACAGGTGAGAAGAAAAAGGAGAAAATTATCACCTTGAAGGCTAATGACTCTGACTTTGGCTCTTCTAATTAAGATGATGATGACATGGCCTTAATCACAAGGCAATTTAAGAGATTCTTGAGGAAGAAATAAAAGCATCATCAAAAGTGGAATAAAGGTAAGAACATTAAAAATTCTAAAGCCTCATTTGATGTTATATGCTTTAAATGTAAGAATCCAGGGTATGTGAAGTTTGAATGCCCAACACTGAAGGCTCACCCAAGTAAGGAGAAGGGTGAGGAAAAGCTAAAGTTTAGGAAGGATAAGAAAAAGATCCAAAAGGCTTTCTGGGCAGACTCAGCATCTAACTACTCTAAAATTAAAGTTGAAGAGGAGGTAACCAACTTGTACTTGATGGTAGATCATCTTGATCACTCTGATCAAGAAGAGGTGTATGAGCTTACTTATGATCAATTATTTAAAGTTTTTGAAAGAATTTATTCAACTTATAGGAAGCTAAAAAAAGTGCATGTAAGTCTTAAAACAGATTTCTTAAATCTGCAAAAAGAGCATGAAATTCTATTAAAAGATCACTCCACTTTAGATAGCAGTCATAAGGCTTTACTGGATGAATTTGATGAGTTAAATAAAAAGCTTTCTAATTTAAACACTGAGCATAATTCATTAAAAATATCTCATGTTGAATTAGAAATTACTTTCAAAGAATTAGACACTATGGCATGTGATTTAGATAGTAGTGAGCATGCATTGAAATAGTAAGTGGCAAGCTATAAAAAAAAATTGAATTTCTAAGAGAAAATATCATTACATTAGAGCAAAATGAAACACCACCTTCACTTATAGGGTTTTATAAAACATCAATAAGGCATGCATCATTCAAACCTAGGAAGAGGCACTATAACCCAAATAGATTAATAAACCCTTTTCATGGTGTTAGATGTTTTTATTGTGTCATGCTAGGACATATCTCCCATACTTTCACTATTCACCATAGATTTCATTTGGTATGGTGACTAAAATTATAAAATTCACAGCATATCATGCATGCATCATATTCTTATTTTCATCACAAGGGACCCAAACCTTTTTAGGTTCCTAAATCTGACATTTGATGATTTTATAGGGATGCTCTCATAAAAGGCCTCATGAGAGCATGTGGTACCTCGACAGCTAATTTTTAAGGCACATGACTAGAGATGCAAATTAATTCATTTCATTGGAAGCTAGGGTAGGAGGCAAGGTAACACTTCGGGACAACACCACCAGGAGGGTGGTGGGATCAGGTATAATTTGTTATTCAAAAAATTTCATCATTCATAATATTTTGCTTTTAGATGGACTGAAATATAATCTGCTCAGCATCAGTCAGCTTTGTGATGAAGGCTTCAATATAAGATTCTACCAACTTACTGTATTATAAGCTTAAATGATAAAATTATTTTACATGGAAAAAGGATCAATAATGTTTACATGCTGGATCTAAATTACTTTAAAGCTAATATTACTATCGGCTTAAAATCAATTGCTGATGAATCATGGTTGTGGCATAGGAGATTATGTCATGCAAGCATGAAAAGCCTTAGGAAAATCACCCAAAAAGACTTAGTGAGAGGTGTCCCCAAACTAGAGTTCACTAAGGATCACCTGTGTGATGCCTGTCAGTTAGGAAAGAAAGTCAAATCCTCCTTCCATTAAATCAAAGACATAAACACTAGCAAACCCTTAGAAGTCCTTCACATGGATCTCTTTAAACCTGTCAACACTTCAAGCTTAGGAGAGAAAGTCTTTGGGTATGTGATTATTAATGATTATTCGAGGTTCACCTAAGTTAGATTCATATCTCATAAAAGTGATTCATTCGAGGAATTTAGATCTTTCTCTACTTAGATTCAGAGGAAATTAGGTTGTGAAATTCTGACTATTCATAGTGATCATGGTGGAGAGTTTAAAAATGAGAAGTTTGTAACCTACTATAAGGATCAAGGGATAGATCACAATTTTTTAGCTCCTAGGACCCCTCAACAGAACGGGGTAGCTGAAACGAAGAATAAGATCATAGTAGAAGCCACTAGAGCCATGTTAGCTGAGTACTCACTTCCTAAATACTTTTGGATAGAAGTAGTGAATACAGCTTGTTATATTCTGAATAGGGTAAATCTTATATCTAAGTTGAACAAAACACCCTATTAAATTCTTAAGGGTAGGACACCCAACCTCTCTCACCTTTATGTCTTTAGATGCAAAGTATTTATTCTAAATAATAGGAAATCTGAACTAGGAGAGTTAGACCCAAAATTTAATGAAGGAGTGTTCCTAGGTTACTCAAGTGTTGGAAAATCTTATAGAGTCTTTAATAAAAGAACCCTGATTATTGAGGAGACCACTCATATTATGTTTGATGAATCTGATAATTCTAAAGGGTCTAGGGTAGAAGAAGAGGAGGTTATAGAAGTAACCCAAGGAGTAGAATCTTTAAATCTGGAGGAAAGGGTTGAACCTGAAGTCTCACTGCCTATAGAATGGAGATATTCTTTGAGTCATCCTAAAGAACTGGTCTTAGGAGACCCTTTTGAAGATGTTAGAACTAGGCATGGACTTAGAAAAGAAGTGAACCACTCTACCTTCATTTCAATGACTGAACCTACCAATATCAATCAAGCCCTTTCTGATGAATTCTAAATCCTAGCCATGTAAGAGGAACTAAACCAATTTATTAGGAATGATGTATGTGAGCTGGTAGAAAGACCTAAGGACCAGAGTGTAGTGGGAACCAAATGGGTCTTTAAAAATAAAATGAATGATTCTGGTGTGGTGGTTAGAATAAGATAAGATTAGTGGATAAGGGGTACAACCAAATAGAAGAGATTAATTTTAAGAAAACATTTTCCCCTGTAGCCTGTTTGGAAGCCATTAGAGTGCTACTAGCCTTTACCTATTATAAGAGATTTAAGCTTTTCCAAATGGATGTCAAGAGTGCCTTTTTAAATAGGATAACAAAGGAAGATGTGTTTGTAGAGCAACCCCCTGGCTTCAAGAATTCCCAATTTCCAAATCATATTTTCAAATAAAAAAAGGCTTTGTATGAATTAAAATAGGCACCTAGAGCATGGTGTGAGGCTTAGCACATTCCTACTGAAAAGAGAGTTTGTTAAGGGGAGCATAGACACCACCCTTTTTTTGAGAAGAGTAGTAGATGAATTACTCATTATCTAGATCTATGTTGATGATATACTTTTTAGATCTTCTGATAAAATTTTATGTGATGATTTTTTTAAACTAATGAGTAAAGAATTTGAGATGAGTATGATGGGAGAACTATCCTACTTTTTGGGATTTAGCATTAGGCAAATAGATGATGGAATTTTTCTTAATCAATCAAAATATATTAAGGACATCCTGAAGAAATATGAAATGGATAAAGCAAATTCAATCAACACTCCCATGAGTTCCAGTGTCCAGTTAAATAAGGATTGAAAAAGAAAATCGAATGACCAAAAGAAGTTTAGAGGGATAATTGGATCATTTCTTTACCTGATTGCTTGTAGACCTGATATTATATTTAGTATTTATCTCTGTGCTAGATTTCAGGTTGATCCAAAGGAGTCCCACCTGACTGCAGTTAAGAGAATCCTTAGATATCTCTTAGGAACCCAAAACTTAGGAATTTAGTATCCTAGACACAGCACTGCCTATGAGATTATATGATATTCTGATTCAAACTTTATAGGATGTAAGGCGGATAGAAAGAGCACCTCTGAAATATGTCAATTCATAGGATAATTCTTAGTCTCCTAGTTTAGTAAAAAATAGAACTCAGTTACCCTGTCCAGTACTGAAGCCGAGTACATAGCCTTATGAAGTTGTGTGGCCTAGGTCCTTTGGTTAAAGCAACAAATTCTAAATTTAGGACTTCCTGTAGGCATAATTCCTGTCCTATGTGATAACACTAGTATATTTTATATTTTAAAGAACCAATCTAATACTCCAGGACAAAACACATCAACATCAGGCACCACTTCATTAGGGACCATGTTACCGATAGAGACATAGAGCTACATCATGTAGCCACTGAAAACCAACTGGCAAATGTCTTCACAAAACCACTGGCCTTTGAAACCTTTAGCACCTTAAGAACCAGATTAGGTGTGATATATATTTATGCTTAAAATTGATGCTTTCTGTTTATGTTTCTGAACTTAGTTTTGTTTAATTTGGTTGTTGATTTCTTTTTATGTTCTTTTTATTCCCTGCTAATTTTCTTCATTTTTTATTTGATTTGTCTGATTATTTCTTTTTGTGTTCTTGGTTTATGTTCTTGATTTCCTATTTTTTTTACTTCAATATTTTAAAATTTTGATCAGTGCTCACTCCTGCTGATAAACTTGCTTTCTAAATGAGATTTTTGCCTTATTTTTATTTAGAAGCTTGTAAGCAGTGATTGACTTCTAAAAAATAGTTAAATGAAGAAACATTGATGATTGTTTCTGTTTCTCTAACTCCTTTAATGGTGTATTTTTTCTTTTTGAATCAAAATCTTTTTCAAAATTAAAAAGTTAGACTTTCAAATAGAGATCTATTTTATTTTTCTACGGTAATCTATCTCATATGAGTAATGTTTCAAATCATTGAATCACTTTCGTGTTTTCTTAATCATGTGACTTCATTTATCATATGAGGATGGTTCTATTTTGTGGTTTACTTTTCCTTATCTAAGAGAGTGAGTTTTTTCTTCTCTTATATCTGGAAGATAATCTCACAACTGAGAGTCTTTTAGAGACTTTGAAAGAAAGGAAGCTTGTAAAAGATGTGCAAAGTACGCCAATCAACTAAAAAAGAGGCACAAAATGAGCATAACACTGAAAAGATGCGTAATATTTGATAATAAATTGAAGAAATATATAAAGTGTATCAAAAATCAAATGATGGACAAAGTGTGCCAATTAATTAGAAAAAGAGGAATAAAATGAGCCCACAAAGAAATAAGCTTCCTCTTCTTTAAAATCTTTAAAAATCTTAGAATAATTCATGTGCCACTTAATATATTCAAACACTTAAGATTGAAAATTATGATTTCAGATTCTTTACTTTGCAATACTATTTTATTAGATATTTTCCTAGAACGAAGTTGGAAAGGATCACTTTTTTTCTTCTGAATTAGATTTTTGTTTGAAAGGAATTTGAACCTGTAAGGTGTCCGAGGTAAGGTTTACAAAAATCAATTTTCCAACTTCTTTGGATTTTAGCATCGTAAATTTCTTCTTAAGGGCCTTTAAATTGAAAATTAAGGCAAAATTCTACTGGAGCTGATCGATTAAAAAAAATTATTTTTATTTACACTTTCGTTTGTTTATTTTATTTTATTTGTCCCTATATTTTGATTCAAATATTTTGTATTTTTGGAATCCTCTAATCATTCCTCTTCATCATTTAATCTTTCTAGATTTTGTTTACATCATCCTAGACGAGCAGTTTGCTTCCATTCAAAATGAACTGATCTTCCAAATTGACCTGGTTTGGGGAGTAGTTTGCTTCCATTGATAGACTCTTTCAGCCACCATCACATCCAAATCATTAGAGTTCCTCTTTCTAATTCTTTTTTGTGTGTTTATTTCAAGTTTTTTACTTGTTTCTGTACTATATTCTGTTTAGTGGTTGCTTTTCTATTTCCTCCTTTTTGTGATGTCAAAAGGGGGAGTAGTGTTGTTAGTGTTAGTGTTATTAGTATCGTACTATTTGCCTGTTTTAGTACAATGTGCTTTACTTTGCTTATATTATTTTTCTTTGCTTTGTGTTTCATTTTTTTTATCTGCTTTATTTGAAATTGTTCAACAGATGTTTTTCATCATCAAAAAGGGGGAGATTGTTGTAAATCTGGATTCAAGCATTATAATTTTGATGATAACAAACATCCCTGTCACTACTGCACATTTCTTTAGTTGCCCTGCCTACTAACATTTCAGGTCCACAAGATCAGTTGCAATTCAAGCTAGCTCAAGATTGGATAGATCAGCACTGTGTTAGTCTATAACTTTTTAATTCTAATTATATTTACCTTTTCTTGATTTAAATGTAATAAGGTGGATCCCGATGCTAAGTAACCTTGCATATACACACTCAATGGGAGAAATTTGGTAAGATTGAGAGTCTTCTATTTTTGATTAAATCATACAAGATGATCCAAAATTGTCCTGGACAATCAGTTTAAAATAGAAACCCTAATTAGGGCACCTGGGTTAAGGAAAACTAATTAGGCAGATCATCTTGGACGTTCCTCCCATCATCCTGGATGATATATTTAAATTTAGAAATCAGCCACCAATTATATTTTAGGTAATATTTTATTTTATAAATTTTAAACTAATCATACAGGACGATCCTAATTGTCCAAGATGATTCATTATAATCTTGCCTAAAATAATCCCTTAATTAGGAGACTAATTATGGTTAAATTGATCAATCATATTATATAGGATGATCGACCTAATCGTCTCAGACAATCCTTTATATTTTGTGGGATGATTACCAATCGTCCCAGACGAAAACCATGATTTTCTTCTAATCGTCTAGGATATCATCCTCGACGTCCTGAACACTTGTCTGGACGATTTGTTGATTTACACTCAAAATGAAGTGGTCATTCTAGAAAATTATGTAATCGTCCTGGATGAAATCCCATATTTTCTTCTGATCGTCCAGGATATCATCCTGAACGTCATGAATAATTATCTAGATGATTTGTCTATTTTCCACTTAAGTTGAACTAATCATCCCGGATGATCGTGGAATAATCCTGGACGATATGTTGAAATTAATTCTTTTGATTGCCCAGACAATGATAATTATCTTGGCGAAAAGGTTATTTTTGTACTGATCATACAGGATGATCGACAGATCATCCTGGATGATCTTTAGCTGTAAGTTGAAATTTAGGGCACTTTTTGAAGTCTTCTATTTAAGCTCTTCTATAGCTGATGCTTAAAAACCTTTTGCTATTTTCCTATCCATAATATTTTAAAGTCATGCACTCCTATAACTTAGCAATTAAACATCTAAGCCATTTCTTCAAACCCCTTAGAATCTAACTCAAACACCATGCAACACTCTCCCAAGAACTATCATAGTCATCTTAACTTATTGACTGGTAAAAATTCAATAAAAAACTCAAATCTCCTAACGTGGTCAACCCTCGTCAAATAGCCCATTTCCCTCCATGGAAGTCTATATATTCTATTTGAAATTATTCTAGAACATTCCTAAATACTCCCAACCCTAGCCCAACCTTTGGTTTAGCCTAAAATGACATAGGTGGTCCCCTCCCATATGGAGTAAACCCAAGTCATTTTCACCTTGAGTAGCCACTCCTTCTACTCCAAAACCACCTAAGATAAGTGTAAACCATATAGAGAACTCCTCTAATGCATTTCAACCCTTGGATAGAATTTCCTTAGCTAGAATATTGAAAAAAGTATACAAATCCTCATTCCAACACTATTTCTCCAAACAGTGCTTCTCAGACCTTCTCTAATTTCATTTTTCCTTACCAGAGCCTCCCCTGCATTTCCCAAGTATTTCTCTATCATTTGAACCTCATTAGTAACAAGGGTGCAAGGTGGTCAAAATCTTGTCCATCTAAAGTCCTCAAATAGCATATCTAAGCATTCTTTGAGCTCAAGTCCTTCATTAAACCTTCTCTAAACCTTCTCTAAATCTCTCAAGGAGCAAAACTAACCATCAAACTCTCCTTGACATCATCTGTGTGAAGGTATTCCTTAAACTATAGGCATTTCCTTAGGATTCTTATAGGCATTAGAATAACCCATAAAACCTTTAAAAACAATTCCCCACCCTTTCTCTAGTAATATGCATCTTTATTCATAATTTTGTGTCATTTAAATCCACGTATAAAAAGCATAAGGCTAAAAGTGGAGTTAAGGTTTTCAGTTATCTCATGAGTGAGATGAAATCACCACCCTCCATTTCTTTTATTTAATTTAGATGGTCATGATCTCGCTATTATTAAACTTAGTTTGATCCTTCCAAACTAAGCCCAACCATAAGCTTGCACTTCCTTAGCCTCACTTAGACTTTACTCTAAGGGGATACTAAATAAACAAACATAAAAATATTTACTCAAGTCATAGAACTCTCAAATAATAGAACTAAAAAATTATTTATAATATAATAAGTACAGGGATGGGTTCAAGCGCCACGATGCTAAACATGATGGCTTTAAGGCCATAAAAATTGAACTAATGCCTCGGCACTTTAATGTTGGCTCCACTATGGTGATAGCTAACATAATAGAGTTACTTATTAAAATGGCTTGTCTTGTCACTGAGTCAGGGTGGCTCATCACATTAGCAACTGCTCCACCATGGCGCTCAAATAGGGATTATGGTGTTGAGGCATTGAAAGGCATGACGCTCCAGTGTGAATTTTCCTAAGACTATAATGCGATAGTGCTGGGTTTTGGGTGCAGTGACACTGTCAGGCACTACATCATTGACCTATACATCACCACAATACTGAACAATATAGAAGTTAGTGCTGCAACCTCTAAAATTGGCCCCTCAACTTGGATGATGTAGGCACTGTATCATGATATAAGTTGGCATGGAAGTGCTACTCAATTCTTATAATTCTTATCATTTTCTAAAGATTTCATGCACAAACAGAACTAAAATAATACCTTTTCAATGAATTTAAATACTATAAATAGTACATAATTTACGCCTAATAAATTTTCTCCAGCTTAAACTCTTGCTTATCTTCAGGCAATATAAAATTTCACCTATTGATCACTTAATAACCAAAATAAAAATTGATAATTTAAAATTACTAAATTATAAGTTAATACATCATAGTGTAGAAGTAATTTGGAATTAACAAAGTTATAATTCTAGTATAAAATATTATAATAATTATCCTAACAAGTGACCTTTGTTATTGCTTGTTTTGAATATATCCACTATTCATGTAAGTATAAAATTAGCTTCTGAATTTAGAAATGAATAATGTAGCCTAGGGAATAGTTGTGCTTGTTGTTAAATTGAAAGTTCAATAGTACACCATCATATGTACTAGTTCACTTGGCTTATCCAATTTGATTTAAGTATTAGGATGCATTTAAATTTAAGCTTCAATTGTTACCAATTTTTTAATGTACTTTTCTTTTTTCTTTTTGAAATATTTTTTTCTTATGCATTTATCACATTTTTTTTCATTCCTTTAATACTTGTGGTGTACATACTTAATGAGTTTGAATATCAATTTTCCTTTCATCCTCTTGCAACCCTAATTGATTTAATTTAATGATTTAATAAGATCAGTAGTTACATTTTCAAGTTTACTATGATCCTCTTAATTTAGGATACCAACATCTATTTCTTAAACTTAATTATTCATTTTTCAATTTAGTGGTCAATGCATTAATGTATAGTTTCTAGATTCAAAAATGAGTTAACAGCTTAAGTGACTAGGTTAGTTAATTTTTAAGTTTTTAAATTATGAATTATTATGCAATATTCATTCAAAATATCATTTAGGGTTTTATTATTATCCTAATTTTATATAATTTTTAATTATTATTTTATTATTTTGGCTAAGAAAATAATCAAAGTGCAAATATCTAGAGGGGATAGTGTATAATAATTTGAGCATAAGCAAAATTAATCAAATATAAATAATAGAACTACATTGCACTAAAATAAATAAAAGCTAATATGAGAAAAAAATGCCTTTTTATAAATGATAGCATGCTCAAGGCAATTAATACAGTCTACTAAAGTAATAAAGAAAGATAACTAGTGCCTAAGGCACCATTCTGTGCTCATCTAATATGGCTCTCATAGCAATTCTAGCATAACACAAAACAACATCAGTACATCAACACATCATCGGGTTCTCCACCAAAGAAAAATAAATGAAAAAGAAATAAAAAGAAATACATGCTACAAATATAGGGTAGAAATCACCAACTCTCTCCTCTCTCTCTATCTCTCAAGCCAAGAATAAACAAAGAAAGAAAATACCATAATGACTCTTATCCTTATGAGTCAAGATCTTCCTCCTCCTTCTCATCCTTCTCATCATCATCATCAAATCGGGCCCACATGAATGATTGATACTCTGGAGTAGTAGGGAACTACTGTTGGTTAGGATTATCCACAAAAGGGCTCCACCTTAACATCCCTACCAAAGCCTCATTAAATTCAACTTGGTAGTGACATTATTTTTCCTGCATCCTTGAGTAGTGAGCTTACCATCCCCTACACTCCTCTTAGAAGTCCATCATTAAATCCATTCTCTATCTCAAATTTGTCACCATATCACCTAATGATTTAGGAGTCCTTGAACTCCTACTACCACTATTATTGCCAGGCTAACTAGATATTCTGGGTGTACTGGGTCTTGCCTCTTCATCACCTCCTTTTGCTTGCTTAAAACTCAAAAATTTTCTTTATATAAGGGCTGAGATAGGACATAGTTGCTCCTCAGTTTGGTCTACGCTTGTACCCACATTTACACATAAGGTATAGACAACAGAAGGGTGCCCCAATCCTACTGAAGTGGTAACCCTAATAATATATGTCAAAGAAGAGAAGATAAGTTTTCCTACATCTATAGAGTAACCCATTTGAATGACATAGTTAAATAGGGCATAGTCCCGAGTTACTTCAGTAATATTTCTACTAGGTACAAGTTAGAAAGAAATGAAAAAATGCTAAGCCTTAGATGTTTGAGTAAGATAGGATGTAAGAAAATTAAAAAGTTTGTTTTCTCTCTTCTTCCAAGTTACTCTAATATCGGGTCCTCCCAAAACTTTTAGGATTTCCTTAGTATCAATGGGGGTTCCACAAAAAGTAGTATACACATGAAATTCAAAATATTAAACTTGTAAAGGCAGTTTATTGAAACAGAATAAAAAGGAACCTACGTATCTCTCAGATAATATTTATTTTCTAATGCCTCTTTCCCATCAGCAAAAATCTCCCTGACTACATTTATAATGGTTGAATAGGGATCTTCACAAATATGCTCCCAACCTATACTTACAATAACCTACTTGACAACAATATTATGATTTTAGAAACGTCACTCAAGAATAAGTTATTTGTTAACTAACAACTCTGCAAATCTTTGCTCAGCCTCAGCATAAGAAGAGGAGGATCTCTTCCTTCCAAATATCATAGATGCCATTACACACAAGTAAAGAAAAATACAAAGCTTGAGTAAAAAAGAAGAATTAAAATGCAACAGAACAAATGAAATATATAGATTCTTAATTATAAATAATACTAGCACTGTGATGTTGAAGAAGTTGACGTTGTGGTGCTTGAAGACACAATGGTGCTTGAAGACACAAACTGACAACATAAAAATCAACAAACGCTAAGGTTGTGCAAGACACTTGGCTTTGCAGTGCTTCGCTTTTGATATCAAAGCATTGTTTTTTGATTGGGCGCTTATTGTGGCATTTCACATATATGAATGTTGTGACGCTAACAAAGAGTACCGCCATAATGCTATAAAAGCTATAATAATAATTTTGACTTAACATCGTGGCACTAACAACATCACTATTGAACTTGCCAAAGTGTAATATTGAAAAAGTTATGATCTATACGGTTCATTTACTGAACTACTAAAATAACTATTGAAATAACTAATCTTACGCTGTGGTGCTTGAAGATGTAGCACCGAGGCACTCAAGATGGTATCAAAATGCTATGATGTTTAAGAATATAGTGCTGTGGTTGTTTAATCTAGCGATTTTCTAGAGAACTCAGTGTTGCGGTAATAGTTTTGAATGTCGCAGTGCTTAACAAGTAAATGATGTGGCGCTTTTATTCCTAGTGCTGTAGTGTTAGTTCAATTTTTAGCACAACAAAATTTTTGCAAGAATAATATCATAACTTATCCAAAATCTAGAATTAATAAGTTTTAGAAATAATACACCACATTTACATAAAAGAAAGTATGAATCTTAAAACATAACAAATTATTAAAATGATAAAGAAACATCAAATAGAATTGGGTTGCCTCCCAATACAATGTGAAATTTCTAGTCTTTAGTCAGGCTTGCCTAAATTTATCATTTTGGCTGGGGTACATAACATCCACTCCTTGAGTGATTTCCACTTTGATCATTCTCTTTCTCTTTAAGGTTAACTTTAGTATTGCTAGGCAATGATCTAAGGAGTCTACTACGAAAAGAGATTGCAAGCTATCCTAATTGAGTTTCTAATTTTTTTATTGAAGCAGTTTGACTTTGTAATTGAGTTCCCAATTAAATTACTACCTCTTCCAAAGGTGTCTTCCTATTTCCCAAAATAAATTATTTTGATTAAACCCTGGAGGGTAAGAAGTTTTAGGATTCACTACACATTGCTGAGGATTATTTTAATTTTCTCTTTGATTAGTTTGACTTATATTCCATTGATTATTATAACTAATATTATTTGATCAACTAAAATTAAGATGGTTCCTCTAACAAGGGTTATATTTATTAGAATAGGGATTATTTTGCCTTCCAATCAAATTTACATTTTTATCCATATAGCTCTACAATCATCAATTAAATTCAAATTAGGCTTTTCCAATTATATAGATGATCCAGATCCTAAGTTAACTCCAACAATATCCAATTTATTTGAAATTGAAGCTACTTAAGTAATAAGAATTGATAAAGCATTTGTTTCATAAACTTTAGGTACTCTCTTAGCATTCACCCTATCAATAGCCCACTATAAATTTTTTGTAGTCATTTACTCTTTTAGTTCATATGCTTCCTCAACTAGCTTATATATTAAAGATCCTCCAGCTATAGCATCTATGATTAATCTAAGGGATCCTACCAATCAATTATTGACCTCAATTTTATATGGGGTTAACTAAACTAAAATTGAATCCAAACTCAAATCTAAATTCAACCCAAATCACCTCAAGTAGTAGTCATCTAGTGGCTACCATTTATCTCTTCTAAGTTATCAATAAAAATCACCTAAATGATTGTTATTGGTATGAGTAATTCAAACCCATTAAGCAAGTTCAGAGCCAAGGCCAAATCCAAAATCTTAAGCCAAAAGTCAATGCCAAAAGACTGCCTATGTCCCATAACCCATATTGGGTGATTTTTAAATCACTTCATAACCAAACCAAATGGCCTTGGATTTATATATTTCAATTGCATATTAATCAATTATGTCGCTAGGGTCAACCCTCCAAATTTGAGAGTAATCCAAGATCTTTAACCCACAAAATTACATTAAATCCCAAAGGGTGTAAAACATTCAAATATTTATAGCCCATGCTATTGGACCTTACATCTTGTGGAAATTGACCTTTAAAACCTCTCTAAAAGTCTTAAACATGTTCATGATTATTCTCGTTATATGTTAATCATAAAATTGAACCTTTGGTGGCCCTTGGTTGATCATGGTATAACATGGGCCCACTTAAGCCCAAAACCCAAAAACAAACCAAAATTAAACCTTCTCTCAAAATTCAACATGGCTCATTTAAACCAAACATCAAAAAATCCTTTAATGGATTCCAAAAATCATTTGGGATGTGTTAAAATTAAACCCAAACTCTGTTCAACCTTGGTTGACCAAGTTAACCAAGATTAACCCAAAAGCTCCTAAAGCCATTCAATGTACATTTGCATGAGACCTCCTCTTTGCATGAGACCTCTTCTAATAAGTTTAAAATGTTACCTAAAAGTGAATGAGCCCAATCTCAAACCTTGGCCAATTGTGGTTGACCAAGCCAAGCATAGTTAAACAAATAGGCCTTGGAGGGTACAAACAAACATTTTGAGCCAAATGACATTCCCATTACATGGGACCACCTCCATTGAGCTCAACACTCCAATTCAAACTTGTTGGACCAAACCCCAACCCTTGGTCAAACCTAGATGATCAAATCAACCATGGTTGAGCAAGCCAACCATACACTCAACCTAGCCCAAATTAAATGCCTTAAGCATTTTCAAACATATTTGAAACCTTGGGATGGTCCATTGTAATCCCAAGAATCACCCATAGGTGACCCAACCCTTAGGCCCACTTTGGTTAGCCATACAGCTTGACCCAAGTACCCAAAAGTGGCTTTCTAGTGCTAAATTTTAACACAAGCCAGATTAAACATCCAAATCATTTCATTACAACTCTAAACATACCTAACACCTTCATAAGTCAAACCTCCACTGTTTTGACTTGGTCAACTTGTTTGGAGTGGTCAAACCCATGCATATAGTAAAAATTTCACACAAACATCCAAGCAACTGCTTCAAACCTCTTGGGGTTTACTCTTATAGCATACATGACTTCCCCAAGACTTATGCAGTTAGCTTTAATTTGTTGACTAGTTAAAAAGTATACAAAATTAAGGAAATGGGGTTAAATGATCAAGCTACCTAAAGTAATCCATTTCCCTCCAAACCAGCCATCAAAACCCACTCAAATAAACCATAAACCCCTTTCTGAATTGCTTTTAAACCTAGCCCAACCCTTGGTTTAGCCAAAAAAAAATGGCAAGAAGTGGTTCCCCCTCCCCTCATGTGAGCTCAACCAAGTTACCCTCATGCATGCAACCTTTCCCTCTGGCTCCTAACCACCTAGGACAGATGGCATGAATAATCAATCCTATCCCTCCACTCAAATCTTAGGGCACTAAAGGGCTAAAAGCATGAAAATTCTCATATTTATCATTCTCATTCTCCCAGCCTTCTCTAGCTCCAAAACTTTCCCCTCTTACTTCTCCAGATCTCTCTACACCCTTACATGCCTATGATAGTATGAGTTGGGGCACTCTGAAGAAGGTATTGGAGAACTATGGTTTCCCTAGCTTATTATCCTCATTAATTTCACAGTGTGTTTCGGGTCCAAGATATTCCATTATGATTAATGGCAAAGGTTCTAATTGGATTGAAGGAAGGAGTGGGTTCAGACAAGGATGCCCCTTGTCACCTTATCTTTTTATTCTATGCTCTCAATTGCTGTCAGATGCTATAACCCAACGTGGAAAAGGGTTGGGGATTAAAATTGCACCCAATGCTGATTTGGTTTCCCACCTGCTGTATGCAGATGACATCATCTTATTCTTTGAGGCTAACGGTAGGAAAGTAAAGAAGCTAAACAAGATCGTCTTGGATTATGGTAAATGGACGGGTCAAAAGGTTAACATTACGAAATCTTCTATTTTATTTGGAAGATCAGTCAAGAAGGCTCGAAGGAGGTCTCTAGCTAAGCTTTTGGGCTTCAAAATTGTGAAAGAATTGTTCTATCTTGGTGTCAAGATATCTTTAAGGCGGCTTAATGCTAATGATTTTGGTAGAATTATGGGGAAAGCTTTCAATCTCTTGAATGTTTGGGGTAACCGGTTCATTATCCTTCTTGTTAAGACCGTTTTCTCCTCTTTATCTATCTTCATTGCTACTCACTCGTTGGTCCCCTTGGGTATTCTTAAGTTATTGGACAAATTATCTAGGGAGTTTTTATGGAATAAGCAGGTTGGTAGGAAGGGTCTCCACTATGTTTCATGGGATACTCTTTGTAGGCCGTGCAGGTTCGGTGGTCAAGGGGTTCATTCTATTGTTTCCAGAGTTAGCTCTCTTCGAGCTAAATTCGCGTGGAACATGATATCCAACTACCCCTCCTTCTTATATAGGATTTTGAGGGCAAAATATGGGAATCAGCATTGGGAGCTTCTCTTAAACAGGTATAGTTATCCTACTATGAAGATTATTGCTAATGGCTTTTTGTCTTTAAGAGAAGTGGTCAAATGGAGAATTGCTAATGGAAGGTCCATTCATACCTTAAATGACGTGTGGTTGTTAGACAAACCGTTAGAAAAATGGCCAACCTTTGTGGCTAATATGGATGAGGGCTTGTTGCAGCTCGATAAATTCATTTCTCATGGGGAATGGGATGAACGTAAGTTGAGGCTGTTGTGTGGAGAGAAGCTGGTGGAAGTTATTAAAATGGTTCCAATTATGCATCAGGAGAATGGTGATCAACTGGAGGTGATGTCTTATTGTCCTAGTAAATCACTGTCAGCTATTATCTATGAGAAACGAATTAGAACTGCAGGTGAAGATTTGCATTGGCGGTGGAGGCGAGAGATCAAATTGAGGCCTCAGGTTAATGTATTCTGGTGGTGGTTATTGCTTAAAGCTATCCCTATGAAAGAGTTTCTTCTTCACAGAGGTTTAGCAATTGATGCAGGTTGTCCTACAGGTTGTGAAGAAGTAGAAAATTTGGATCATACTGTGGCTAGATGTGGTAAGCTGTTAAGAGTGTTTAACTTGCTCAGGTGCTGGGGTTTTCGTCTGCCGATTTTCACTTCTTTATCTGATTGCTTGAGGGGGCTGAAAGCTTTGGCTTCTTCTGATCCTTTTATAGGTAATATATTTTGTTCTGTAGTTTACTTGACCTGGTTGAGTAGGTGTAAAGCTGTTCATGATGAAAAGGAAGACAGCTACATTGTTATTGCTGGCAACGCAGTAAGTATGGCTGTGGCTTCATTCAAAGGAAGTTCGGATCACTGGGGTTCCAACCAGTTCTTTTCCTCATTGGCACCCTCCTCCACCCGAATGGATTAAGTTAAACATTGATGCTTCTCTTAGGAGTAATTACAATGCCGGTATAGGGGGCGTTTTCAGAGATCACAAAGGATGGTTTTTGAATGCTTTTGGAGTGAAAAGTATGCATTGGGATTCATCTTCCTTGGAGCTTTTAGCTATATTGTCGGCCAAGAGTTTCATTCAAGAATGGATGTATGAGTTCAAGGGGATTATTATTGAAGGGGATAATAAGAATGTCATTGAATTTGTTCAAAAGGCTATGAATAAATCGCTGACAAGGGTTGGCTTTCTAAGAATCCAAGACTTGTCTTTTCTGCAAAGATTTCATCAAGTGGTCTTCCATAGTGTGGATAGGAGAAGTAATAAGTTAGCGGATTTTTGTGCTAACCATGCTCATTCTATAGATTTTTTTTGGGATGATTTGAGTAGTAATAAGGTTCCTCCTGCTTTTGTTTCTTTACTTAAGGAGGATACTCAATATGGAGCTATTACTTAGTCTGTAATGTTGTTTTCTTTTTATCAATAAAATGGCTTCTTGCTTTCTCTCAAAAAAAAAGATCTCTCTACACCCTTCACAAGCATTTCCCTATCATTCCATGGCCTCCAAAGTTGCCATTTGAGAAGAGAAAGAGAAAGAGGAGAAATGAATTTAACTTTCAATCCAGTCCAAACTAGCTCTTAAGGTCTTCTACAAAGTTGATAGAGATCTCTCCTGGAGCAAAATAAGCCTAAAATCTTGGAAATTCATCCACTGGTTAGTATGATATAGCCATTTCAAGTTTTAAATTCAAATTAAAAATACTCAAAGATCTCAATTTATGGAGCCTCAAAAATCTAGACATTGAAAGATCTTATTATGTAGAGCTGATGTTTTAAATTTCATGTCATTTCAATAAGTACACAAAAAGTTTACCAAGTTTTTATCCTCCACCAATGGATAGATCATCTTAAATGATCCTTAAAAGCTTTCTACTGATCATACTACATGCCTGATCATTGTATTGTATGATCTGTATTGTACGGTATGATTAGTGCTAACGATTGGGTGCAAAATTAATTCTAAAAAATTCTTTAAACTTTAAAATTTCACCAAAAATTCATTTCACATCCAAATTTGATGTTCTTGTGCTTGTTGGAACCGCCTCAAGCCCAACTTTTTTAAAAAGTTATTTTGACAAATTTTAGTGGTTGTATAATGTGTAATTAAGCTTTGAATAAAAAATAAAATTTCTTTGATTTCTCTCAATCCGGTGGTTTGATTGAGCTCAAATTTGGATTGTATAAACTTGGGTATGTTGCCCACATGGCATATAAATTTTAGCTCTTGTTAATGGCTAGATTCTGGTGAATTGAATTTTTAATATTTGGGGTTAGATTTTGACCTAAAACTTTGAAAATTCATAACTCACACACCCCTTAGAATTAGGCTTATATTTTTTTGTGGTATGTGTAATTTAGTGTAAGGGTTAGATACACGTGATTTTAAACTTAGATGAATACTAGAGACACCCAAAAAAAATAATTAAGGATTATGTCATGGTAACTTAGAAATTACACAAGCATCTAATAGGGGTAAAACTCAAAGCCAGTGAAGTTTGTGACATTACATACCTCAATCTAAATTTTACTTACATTTGCCTTCATTTGACCAAAAAATTAAGCAAAATAAGAATCAACCCTTTTATCGGCGCTGAATCTTCAAAAAATTATAATAAATTCAAATTAAGTCAACAAATACAAAACTAGAGCTCAAAATATTCATAATTAAGTACCCAATCAAGAAAAATTAAAAGCCCTATCACCATCCTTCATAATTGATCATAATTTAATAATTAATGAAATTTAATAATTTATTAAGATAAATAAAAAATACTAAATAAATTTTAAACACTTAAAATCATCCCTATAAGTTATTCTTGGCATTTAGGGAAGATTTCAAGTGATTTGGGATAATTTTGGTACAAAAATAAGGAAATCTGTCTAAGTAATTAAATAATTCAATTAAATGTACAAATTTTAAAAATTAATAACTAGTTACAGAAAATTTGAAATTGAGCAAACTCAAAAGCATTAGACTCATCTGTAGGTCTAATAATTATAAAAAATATAAAATCTCTAGAACTCATTAAAAATCATAGCCCAATGCACACACTGTAGATGGCTTGTTAGGACAACAAATACTAGTTTTAGGCTAGGCCGCTGTTCTTTCTTACTTTTTTGTGTGACGTGAATTTTATGTGGTTTTCCAAGCATGCTAGTTATTATGGTCTAATTGGATTAATGATGCTCGTGATGTTTTCTTTTACCATCCTATTTATGATATGATGTATGATGGGAACTATATTTTCCTAGGTTAGAGATGATCTGGATTCTAACAAAGTTTTTTGTATGTGATCATTCTTATGCAGGGCTATAAAAAGGGGGCTAACTAAAATATGATTAACAAAATTTTTTGCATGTGCTAAAATTACAAAGCTCCCCTATAAAAAATAAATGTATACCCAAGTGAATGCATTAGCTCAAATATGAGCAATGAAATATATATATATATATATGCTTAGATTTTTGCTAAATTTATATGAATTTCTTAATATAACATACAAGGAGTATAGAGTAATTTTAAATCTTCATAAGTTATTGAATGTAAAAGAGTTATGAAAGTAACTTAAAGTGAGATATTTGGTACCCAATATGAGATCCAAAGAGGTAGGAAACATTCCTCAGGGAAGAGTTCCTTCTGTTTAGAGATCTAGTTTGACATCCAAAGAGAAAAGAAGCATCGCTTCACGGAGGTATCCTTTCCATTTTGATGTTTGGGCCCGGTGGATCTAAGGAGAACAAAAGAAGAAGTTTAAAAAAAATCCACTTTAAAACTTAGATCATTATATAATTTAAAATCTGGGATGATATCAATGGTTCCCAGCCACTTTTATTTTTTGTAGACCATGGTTTATAAGGTACATGATACATAGACTTTTGATTTCTATTTTTTTATGATGATGGTTTAAATTAATTGTGTAGTAGAAATTTTTAGCTTTTCTAGGTTTATTTTCTGCATATGAGATTTATTTTATCCTAGAGCATGATTAGGATCTTAAGTATAACAAAACATTATTGTACTTGTAATTAAAAAAAAAAGTTAGTCCCACATAGAAAGATAAACGCTCTTAAGAAGTAACTCTGGGCTTGCGAGAAGTTTTTCATACATTTAAATACTTCCTTCTCTCCTTGCTAGGCACCTCCCCACCTATGGGTTATGGAAAACCATCATACCTATGAGGGTGCAGCCCTATCTAGGGGATGTTGTGCACCTCTAGGGAAGAATCTATTTTTTAAGCCTAATATTTAAACTTCATCATACATATTTTTTTGCATACAAGGTCAATTTGCATGCATTGCATTAGAACCTAACTAAAATCAATTAAATCTTAATTGCATCATGTATAAGCCAACCATACATAAGTAATGGGGCCAATTAGAAAATTCTCTTGATGTTGGCCCCAATTTCTCAAAAACTTAAATAACAAACCATACCCATCCTTCATAAGACTGAATTCATGGTTTTAAAGGGTCTATGTTTTTTTGTTGGTGCTCCTATCTAGGATGAGATAAGCTTAGATTTGCATGTAAATAGTTAGGTTTAGATTACTATTATTTAGTGCCCAACATAGATCTTGGTTCTAAGGAAATCCTAAAATCTTAAGTGTCCAATATCAGGAATTTATACCCAAATTTCTAATAAAATGATAATATGAACTAAAAAATTTTCCCCCATCCAAAATTTAAAGCCCAACATTGGATAGATTAAGGTGTTTTTAAATTATTTCAGAATCCAAAAATACCTTCTACTCCTCATCCTTTATCCTCCAAAATAAATGTTCCAAAATTTGATCCAATCCTAATTAAAATTCCAACATCATTCCCATCATACCACTTCTTTAAAATCCAAATAAAATTTTTACCATCATTTTAATCGAGAGTATTCATAGGATGCATAAACTTTCTACAATGTAATTAATTATGAAGGCTTGCCTTTTTTGGAGATTTAAGACTCCATATAAAATAAACCCCATCCCATTTAACTCTTAAGTAGGATGGGAGAAAATTATTCTTATGGAAAATTTAAAAATCAAAGTCAATCATTAACATCTTAGTCAAATGATTAGTAATAAATGATATCTTCTCTTATCATTTTTCATTATGATTTTAATTATGAAATGAATGATAATGCATCTTAATTATCACTACTAAATACATATTTGAACAATATTTTGACCCTTTGGGGTCATATAGTTCTTTCTTTAATTTGACGACGATAGTTGGGATGAAGTTATGGTTTTGTAATCTAAACCCATTAGAGAATGGTATTTTTATCTTCCGAGGTGATATACCATTCATGATGATGTGTTCAACATCAAAACTAAAAATTCAAAAAAATCTATATTTAAATTTTCCCAAACATACAAACATAATTTATTCATGCAATTCCCAAACAATAACATCAACATAATTTTTTTGCTACTCTGCTGGAGATTTATCTCTCTCTCTCTCTCTCTCTCCATCTTTAATAATTGTAAAAATTTTATTACATCAGTAGAATTATTATCTTAGGCATAAGTTGAAATTACCTTTCTTCTATTGGTCCCTCTATCCATTTCTTCCTTTGGTAACAAGGCCAACATCAAAAAGAAAAGAAAATAACAAGGGAGGTGAGCGAGGGAATTTTTAACAAAAAGTGAGGCTTTAACATCTCACCCCAGGATAATTGGTGGAATGAGAGAAATATGTCAATTCTCCCATATTATTCATAATAATTTTATGAACCTCATGTTTGGTGAAAGCCTAATGTGTTGGGTTGTAAAATTTGAAGATAAATTAATCAAATTTAGCATCCAAATTTATTTTAAAATAAAAATAATTCCTAGATTTTATTGTTATACATTATGCTACATAATCTTATAACTTAACATATACAATAGAATCATAAGTTCATGAAATCATAAATGATTTTCATATCTTATCACTATATATTAGGTTATATTTTTCATAACTTTGCAAAGATGATAAGAAATAAAATCACTAATGAATTCAAAATTCTATTTCAAGAATTAACTAATGCAAATCATTTCTCTTTTAATTATAAAAGAAATAAAATGACTAGAAAACTCATCTACATGATTAAGAATTTGACTGTTGAAGAGATTAAGTCTGGAAGCATAATCTAATTTGGGATGGGCTTTCAAACCATAGAATTATTAATTAATGCAAATGAGATAATCAATCTCAATATTGATGATCTAAGGGATGATTCTCTTATTGAGATTGATTTAGGGTTAGGTTCAACTACTCTACCTAGAAGAACAGGTTAGCTATCACTCCTCTACCCACTACACCTCTTGCTAGAGAGGATAATAAATTAAAGTATGCATTTAACTCCGAGTTAGAAACTCCATTGGTGTTTGAAACAAGATCGGGTTCCAATATCCCTTTTGGAAGCAAAACATAGAAAAGAAATTATTTTAGAAGAATGAAAAAGAAGGCGGATAAAATAAAAAAGATTGCTGAGTTGGAAGCCTTAAAGCTACTAAAATTTGAGGCCAATGGAGAGCTTTTTGCTCCTCGAACATACCCTCTTATTTGTGGAAGTCATATTCTTCCCCTTTCTGTTATCCAGGGGGAGATGTTGTGAGAAGGTAGCGTGATCTTCACTATGCCTTTTAACTATTGCATAGAAAAGATCAACCAAATGAGAAATGAGCAATCACTAGTGATAGACCACAGGCCCTCAGTTGAGGGTTATGATCCATACACTTTATTGCATGATGTCAAATTATTCTTTTATCATTATTTTAGTGCATCTTTAGAGGAGGTGTAGAAACCACTAGGGGTTCCATTCTCAAAATTACTAGATCACTAGTAATTAGGGAAGTAAAATTAAGAAAAAAGAGGGAGAAGGAAAAATAAAAATTTTGATAAGGATGATGAATTTGAGGTTTTATCAGATAGTGATACCATTTGAATTTAACTTTAAAAGGGGTCCTATCATGATAGATTTTACATGCAGCATCATAGCACAGACCCCATGACGGTCTCTTCCTCCTAAGAGATTATAAAAATATAATTTCATATTGGTAGGGTCTTGCCACCTAGGCTTAAAATTTGTAAGGAAAGCATATCCTTTCTCAAGTGCACTGGGCTTGAATTTTCATTAGAAGATAGTTGATTCATCCTTTTTAATGGAAATCAATAGGTACTTTAAATCATAAAAGGAAGAAAGTTGTGCTTGATTCCACTAGATATTTAAAGGTCACTCCCTCCCAACGCTTATGTGAGTTGATTTCATCTTTGAATTAAAATCTATATCAAATTAAAATTGGATTTTTTTTAAAAAAATTTTCTCTATCTTCTTGCAATTGTATATTCTATAGCCATCTTTTGTATGCTTATGAATCAACTTAATGATTTTCCTTGTCAAGTTATTATTATTATAAAAGGACTCGATTTATTTTGTAGATTTTTCTTTCTTTTAAAAGAGAATGAATATTCTTCTCTTATATTTGGAAGAAAACCTTATGACTAAGAATAATTATTTTAAGGTTTGAAAAAGGAAGTCTCCTATAAAAAAAGAAGAAAAGGTGCACAAAGCGTGTCAAAAAAATGAAAATATGCACAATGTGTGTCAATAAAAGAAAAGATGAGCTAAGCATATTAAAATAAAAGATGCCCCAAGCGTGTCAAAAAATGAAAAGGTGCATAAAGCATGCCAAAAAATAAAAAGATACACTAAGCATGTCAAAATAAAGGATGTACAAAGTGTGCCAAAAATTAAATAACTAAATGGCTTCCTTTTTAAATCCTTAAATCTCAAAAAAGAAAATTTCATTAAATATTTTTCTTAATGCTTAACTTTGACAATCTTGACCTTAGATTAATTATCATGCATTGATATTCTGTTAGATAATAAACATTATCATGTAAGATAATGTAAAAAAATAAATTTCTTCCCCAATTTAAATCTTTTGAAAAAGAATTTGATATATATATAATCTTAGTTCAGTCTCTAAGGGTGCTTTATCTAGGTCAATAAAATCTAAATCCTTAGACCTTTTTTGGTTAGTTGGAGTCAATCCACTTCTCACTGTACTTTTAAATATTTTCCCATTTATCTTTTTGACAGAGCCTAAATGATTAAAGGAAAATTTTCTAATAAAAAGAATAAATCTTCTACTCCTTGATAAAAATCTAAATATCATTCTTGAGAGATGATAACAAATATTTTGGCTCATATCTTTATGTCTCATAGTATTTTCATTCTATACTTGTTTGTGTGTATATTAACATTTCAGGAACACTATGCACCATCCAATGAAGAATCAAGGCTCAAGATTAGGTATAATAGGTTGTGTTGTAAGGATTTTTATAATATTCATTGATGTATTTTTTGATTTCTTGAGTCAAGTCCTGTAAGGATGTATGTTAGCTTGGTAACCATGCACACACACACTCAGGGGAGTGAGATTGAGTCAAAACTAGAAGTTCAAATATTGAACTAATCATACTGTATAATTTATATTATACTGTACGATCAGTTCATCTAACTAATCATACTGGATAATTTATATCATCCAGGATGATCAGTTATGATTATGAAAAATAGCTTCCAATTATAATTTAGGAATGATTTTAAGATTTAAACTTTGTTCTAATCATCTAGGATGATATACATTGTATTGGATGATCTATGATAATGTTGCCTAAATTAATCTTATGATTAGTCAATCAAATCTACTTAACTTAATATTCGGATCATATTGGACGATCATAGAATCATCTTGGATGATCTTAGAATCATCATGGATGATCATTACAAAATTGAATTGATCGTCCTGGACTATTTGGTGATCGTCCTGGACTATCAGGTCAAATTTCACGCATCATCCTGGATGATCCTGCTATCGTACTAGATGATATTTGGCAGAATAATTGAGTTTTTAAGGTTTTCTGAAGCCCTCTATTTAAGCACATCATACTGGACGATCTTGCAATCATACTGGATGATCTTTACCACTAGAACTGATTTTTAGGGTTTTTCAAAGCCCTCCTTTTAAGCTTTGTAAGGGCACTTAGTAAGTGTGTTTGGCAGTTATTATGTCTTCGTTCTTCTAGAGAAAATTTGAATAGAGAACTTGAAAGGGAGAGAGGAAAAGGTGGAGTTTGAGAGGGAGAAGATCCTTGGAGGGTGTTTCAAGGGAGTATAGAGGGGATTTCACATGGTTGCTCCGGCAAGCTTGCACCTTAGTACCATCAGATTCAAGGTTCATCTTGAGGGATGTTTTGGGAAGAAGTGGATCTCTTTGGTGTCTAAGGACCCGACTACTCTGCCACACCGGGGATGGTGAAAGGGATTCATGTTTCTTTGCCATCTCCTAGAGGGAAAAAAAGGAGTGAAGATTCTATGCCTGTGAAAGGAGTTTCGATTCTCTGCTGTACTGAGTTGGTGGAAAGATTTTCTAAGGTCTTCTCCACCTTACTATGGGGGAAAAAGGAGAGACACTAAAATGTTTTAGTGCAAGACCTAGAGGGTGCCTCTAGGGAGTGGACGTAGGTCAAGTTGGACTGAACCACTATAAATTTGGTGTATTCTTTCTGATTTTATTTTTTTTGCACTTTATTCTTTAAATTTACTTTTGGATATAACTACTTGGTTGAAAATTTGTGATTGATATTATGTTGTATTGATTATTTGTTTTCATATATTGAAAAAGCTTTAAGAAGGGGATTTTTCTTTTTGTTAAAAGAAAGTTTTTTAAATATCCAATTCGCCTGCCCCCCCCCCCCCCCCCTTGGTTAGCCTCGGGACTAGTTCTTTAGGGTTTACCCACCCGCACAAACTTTCAAGAGATAGATGTAAGCCCTTACATATAGGCATCCTTTCCTTTTGGATCCACTCCACACAATTATATTCTATAATGTGTCCAAGACCATTCCTCTCTAGAGGTGTGGTCTCCATTAATGAAAATTGTCGTTCAAAATTAAATCACAACTAAAAAAGTGACTAACTCTTGTTAGAAGGATATTAATGCTTGAAGAATACTTCTTGCAAGCTCCATAAAGTGAAAAATTATTTAAGTCATGAATGGTTCAATCTTGTGATAAATTGTTTCACCCTAAAACTTTTCAAGTAGAAGACTTGGTCTTGGTTCTTCAAAGGCCTATTTTAGTCCATCATAAAACTGATGCAAATTTTAAATCAATATTGATTGATTATTCATTTTAGATACGGTCAAAAATGGAGTTTCCTTTCATTTATTTGATGATAAAAGATACCATCCAATGCTTTCTATTAATCGGTAAGAAATATTATGCATGATATACATTAACATCTAAAACAAATGAAAAATCTTCATATTTAATTTTCCAAATTCTCAATTCCAAACTCAAACTATTCTAAAATCAAAACCTACCAAATCATATTCAAAATTCTAGTACAAATTTGAATTGATCATCCTGGTCTATCAGGTCAAATTTTGCGCATCTTCCTAGATGATCCTATGATCGTACTAGATGATATTTGGCAGAAAAATTGAGTTTTTAATGTTTTCTGAAGCCCTCTATTTAAGCACAT
This sequence comes from Dendrobium chrysotoxum, assembly GCA_019925795.1. Lineage (NCBI taxonomy): Eukaryota > Viridiplantae > Streptophyta > Magnoliopsida > Asparagales > Orchidaceae > Dendrobium > Dendrobium chrysotoxum. Next base: position 20,491,739 of record CM034304.1, on the reverse strand, counting down.
CATACTGGACGATCCTGCAATCGTACTGGATGATCTTTGCCACTAAAACTAATTTTTAGGGTTTTTCAAAGCCCTCTTTTTAAGCTTTGTCAAGGCACTTAGTAAGTGTCTTTGGCAGCTATTGTGTCTTTGTTATTCTAGAGAAAACTTGAAGAGAGAACTTGAAAGGGAGAGAGGAAAGGGTGGAGTTTGAGAGGGAGAAGTTCCTTCGAGGGGGTTTCAAGGGAGTATAGAGGGGATTTCACACGGTTGCTCTGGCAAGCTTGTACCTTAGTACCATCGGATTCAAGGTTCATCTTGAGGAAAGTTTTGGGAAGAAGAAGATCTCTTTGGTGTAAAAGGACCCGACTAATTTGCCAAACTGGGGATGCTGAAAGGGATTCATGTTTCTCTGTCATCTCCTAGAGGGAAAAAAGGAGTCAAGATTCTCTGCCTGTGAAAGGAGTTTCGGTTCTCTGCTGTACTGAGTTGGTGGAAAGATTTTGTAAGGTCTTTCCACCTTGCTATGGGGGCAAAAGGAGAGTCACTAAAAGGTTTTAGTGTAATACCTAGGGTTCCTCTAGGGAGTGGACGTAGGTCAGGTTGGACTGAACCGCTATAAATTTGGTGTATTCTTTCTGATTTCATTTTTTTTTTGCACTTTTTTCTGCATTTAATTTTGGATATAACTGCCTGGTTGAAAATTTGTGATTGATATTATGTTGTATTGATTATTTGTTTTTGTATATTGAAAAAGCTTTATGAATGGGATTTTTCTTTTTGTTAAAAGAAGGTTTTTTACATATCCAATTCACCCCCCCCCCCCTAACTTCTTGGTTAGCCTCAGGACTAGTTCTTTAGGGTTTAACCACCCGCACAAACTTTCAAGTGATAGATGTAATCCCTTTACATATAGGCATCCTTTCCTTTTGGATCCACTCCACACAATCATATTCTATGATGTGTCCAAGACCATTCCTCTCTAGAGGTGTGGTCTCCATCAATGAAAATCATCGTTCAAAATTAAATCACAACTAAAAAAGTGACTGACTCTTGTTACAAGGATATTAAGGCTTGAAGAATACTGCTTGCAAGCTCCATATAGTGTAAAATTATTTAAGTCACAAATGGTTCAATCTTGTGATAAATTGTTTCACCCTAAAACTTTTCAAGTAGGACACTTGATCTTGGTTCTTCAAAGACCTATTTTAGTCCTTCATAAAATTGATGGAAAGAGTAAATTAACATTGATTGATTATTCATTATAGAGACAATCAATAATGGAGGTTCCTGTCATTTATTTGATGATAAAAGATACCACCCAATGCTTTTTGTTAATGGGTAAGAAATATTATGCATGATATAAATCAACATCTAAAACCAATGAAAAATCTTCACATTCAATTTTCCAAATTCTCAATTCCAAACTCAAAATATTCTAAAATCAAAACCTACCAAATCATATTCAAAATTCCAATCAATTCTAAATAAAGAATTCTCAAATCCAATCAAAAATCAAAACCATTCTAAATTTTAATAAAAAAATAAAAAATCAAAATCTTCTAATCCTTAAGGTTATGTCTAAATCCCCATGATTCCTTTCCTTAGGATTAAATCTATTAGTGGTGGAGCAAGCCCTCTGTGGTACCATCCTAGCATCAAAATCAAAATCAAAATCCTTTAGTCCTTAAGGTTAGGTGTAAGTCTCTGTGCTTCCTTTCCTTAGGATTAAATCCACTAGTGATGGAGCCAGTCCTCTATGGCACCATCCTAGTATCAAAATCCAAACCCTTTAATCCGTAAGGTTAGGAGTGAGTCCCCGTGCTTACTCTTAGGATTAAATCCACTAGTGGTGTAGCAACCCTCTGAGCCACCATCCTAGCATAAAAATCAAATCAATATCTTATAATCCTTAATGTTAGGTGTGAGCCCCTATACTTCCTTTCTATAGAATCAAATCTTCTAGTAGTGAAGTAAGCCCTCTGTGATACTATCCTTGCATCAAAATCAAATCAAAATCTACTAATCCTTAAGGTTAAGTGTGAGTCTCTGTGCTTCCTTTTGTCAGGATTAAATCAAATAGTGGTGGATCAAGCCCTCCATGGCACCATCATGTCATCAAAATTAAAAAAAAAAATCCTAAGTCCTTAAGGTTAGGTATGAGTCCCTGTGCTTACTTTCATTAAGATTAAATGAACTCATGGTGGAGTAAGCCCTCTGTTGCACCATCCAAGTACCAACTTTAAATCAAATCTCTTAATCCTTAAGGTTAGGTGTGAGTCCTTTTCCTTTCTTTTCTTAGGATTAAATCCGCTAGTGGTGGAGTAAGCCCTCCGTTGCACCATCTTAGCATCAAACTAAATTAAAATCCTTTATTTTTTAGGAATAAGACTAAATTCATTGATGATGGAACCAGCCTTCATGAAACAATCCTAGCATCAAATCAAAATCAAAATCATTTTATCCTTTAGGAATAGGTGTGAATCCCTTAGCTTCCTATTTTTTAGGATCTCAACTAAGCTAGTGCTAGATTTAAGCCCACCAGGCTCCTTCATAGCTTAGTCATTTTTTAGTGTCTTCAAGTTAGGTGTGAGACCCCATGATTCCTTTCCATAGACCTAGAGGTAAATCAAAATCAAAGAAATTTTGATCTTTAGGAATAGGTGTGAGACCCTAAGCTTTCTCTTTCCTAGGATCTTGGCTAGCTGGTGTTGGATTTAAACCTATTGGCCGCTCCATAACTTAGCCACCTCTTTAGCATCTTAAGGTTTGGTGTGAGACCCTATGCTCCTTTCTTATATCTATAGGTAATCAAATTAAAAAATATATATCTTTTAGGTATAAGTCCCATGTTGGCATCCTTTAGACCGGAGGTTAGGTGCTTCCTTCACTTGGAATTCAAATCCAAAATCTAATCTATTAAATCAGTCAAGACCAATATGTGTAGTATAATTCTATTCTACTACACATATTGGGGGTCTATTTGTTGACCTTACTTTTATATGGGGTTAACTAAATCAAAATTGAACCACTCAATCCAACCACAATTTAAAATAAAATCCTAATTCAACCCAAATCACCACAAGTAGTAGTCATCTAGTGGCTAACATTTTATCTAATCTACCGTATCACTAAAAATTACCTAAATGAATGTTATTGGTATGAGAAATCAAAACCAATTAGCTAAGTTCAAAGCTAAAGCCAAATCCAAAATCTTAAGCTGAAAGTCAAGGACAAAAGCCTATGTCCCATAACCCTTTTTGGGTGATTTTTAAATCACTTCAAAAACAAACCAAATGACCTTTGATTCATAATTTTTTAATTGCATATTGATCAAAAAAGTCCCTAGGGTCAACCCTACAAATTTGAGAGCAATCTAAGCTTCTAACCCCTAAAATGCTTTGAATCCCAAAGGGTGTAAAACCTTTAAATATTTAAAACCCATACCACTAGACCTTACATCTTGTGAAAATTGACCTTGAAAACCACTCAAAACCCATGAACATGTTCATAATTATTCCCATGAAATATTATACCCAAAACTAAACCTTTGGTGGACCCTAGATGACCATGGTTGACCATGGGACCACTTGAGCCTCCCAAAAATAACCCAAAATCAAACCTTCTTACAAACATTAACATGGCTTATTCAAACCAAACATTGGAAACTCCTTCAATGCATTCCAAACATCATTTGGCATGTGTTAAAACTAAACCCAAACTTTGGTCAACCTTGGTTAACCAAGTTAACCATGATTAACCCAACAACCCCTTAAGCCATTCAATGTATATTTTGAACTTATGGACCTCCACATAGCATGAAAACTCTTCCAATAAGTTTGAAATATCATTTGAAAGTGAATGTGCCCAATCTTAAGGCTTGGTCAATTGTGGTTAACCAAGCCAAGCATAGTTAACCAACTAGCCCTTGGAGGGTTCAAACATACATTTTGATCCAAATGACCTTCCAATTACATGGGACTACCTCCATTGATCTCAAAACACCAAATCAAACTTATTGGACCTAGCCCAAACCCTTGGTCAAAACTAATTAACCAAGTCAACCATGGCTGACCAAGCCAACCATACACTCAATCTAACCCAAATTTAATTCCCTAAGCATGTTCAAACCATTTTGATACCATGGGATGGTCCATTGTGATCCCAAGAATCACCCATAGGTGCCCAACCCTTGGGCCCACTTGGGTTAGCCATAGTCTTGACCCAACTTCTCCAAAGGGGTTTTTCTTGAGCCAAATTTCAACCCAAGCAAAATTAATCTTCCAAAATCATTTCATTGTATACTCTAAACAAACCCAATACCTTCATGAGTCAAACCCCCATTGGTTTTACTTAGTAAACCCATTTGGAGTCGTTAAACCCATATATATAGTCAAATGTTCACCCAAAAATCCAAGCTATTGCTTCAAACCTCTTGAGGTTTTCTCCTACAGCATACATGACTTCCCAAGAACTATTCCTATCAGCTTTGACTAGTTAACTTGTCAAAAAGGTCAAAAAAAAAAAAAAAAGGAAATGGGGTCAAATGATTAAGCTACCTCAAGCAATCCATTTCCCACCAAACCAGCCAGCAAAACCCACTCAAATAAACCCTAAATCCTTTCTAAATGGCTCCTAAACCAAGCCCAACCCTTGGTTTAGCAAAAAATGGCAAGAATTGGTCCCCCCTTCCCTCAAGTGAGTTAAACCAAGTCACTCTTATGTATACAACCTTTCCTTCTGGCTCCTAACCACCTAGGACATATGGCAAGCATCTAAGGACCCCTTCTAATCAATTTTAGCCCTCCAATCAAACCCTATGGTACTGAATGGATGAAAAGCATAAAAAATCTTCATATCAAGAATTCTCATTCTCCCAACCTCCTTTAGTCCCAAAACCTTCTTCTTATGCTTCGCTAGAGCTCTCTCCACCCTTCCCAAGCATTTTCGTACCATTCCATAGCCTCCAAAGTTACCATTTGAGAAAAAAGAGAGAAACAGAACTAAAGTTAACTTTCAATCTAGCCCAAACTAGGTCTTAGATTCTTCTACAAAATTGAAGCGGACCTCTTCAACAGTAAAATAACTCCAAGATCTTACAAATCCTTCCACTGGTTAGTAAATTATAAACATTTAAAATTTTGAATTCAAATTAAAAATGCCCAAAGACTCAATGAATGGAGCCTCCAAACTTTAGACATTGAAAGATCTTGCTATGTAGAGCTTATGTTTCAAAATTCATGTCATTTCATTGATTACAACAAAAGTTAGAGCTTTTCATCCATAAATTTTTCAAGTTTTCTCCTCGACCTATTACGATCGACCTGATGAATAGAACATCCCATATGATCTTTAAATGCTTCTTACTGATTGTACTATATGCCCAACCATCATATGGTATGATTTGAGTTGTACAATATGATCAGTGCTAATTATTTGGTGCAAAAATAATTCCAGAAAATGCTTTAAACTTCAAAATTTCATCAAAAATCTATTTCTCATCCAAATATGATGTTCTTGGGCTCGTTGGAAATTCCTTAAGCGCACTTTATTTTAATTTATTTTGGCTGATTTTGATCACTGCATAATAAGTAATTAAACTTTGAAGGAAAAATAAATTTCTATGTCCAATGATCTGATTGAGCTAAAATTTAGATGGGATAAACTTGGGTATGTTGCCCACAAGCCATAAAATTTTTAGCTTTTTTTAATGGATGAATATTGGTGAATTGAATTTTCAAATTTATGGGTCAGATATTGACCCAAAATTTTGAAAATTCAAAAATCACACACAACTTAGAATTAGGCTTATATTTTCCTATGGTATATGTAATTTAGTGTTAGTGTCATATACACTAGATTTCAAACCTAGATGAACACTAGAGACACTTAGGGAAATATTTAAGGATCACGTCTAGATAATTAAGAATAATTCTAAGAGATTACACAAGCATCCAATAGGGATGAAACTCAAAACTAGTGAACATAGTGACATAACATACTCCAAGTTTTAATTTCACTTAGGTTTGACTTCATTTGATCATAAAATTAAGAAAAATAAGAATCAACCCTTTTTTGGGGGTTGAACTTAAAAAATTTGTGATAAATTCAAATTAAGTCAAAAAAATACAAACTATGGATCAAAATGTTTATAATTAAGTACCTAATCAAGAAAAATTAAAAGCCCTATCACCAGATTTCATAATTGATCATAATTTAATTATCAAATGAGTAAAAACCATTCTAACATCTATATTATCTCTCTTATGTGCACTTGGGCTCAGGCGACCGGGTTTCTCCTATTGCTGTTCCTGGTGTTTACTATTGGATTCTTATTTTTTACTTTCATATTTGATTCTCTTAGCTTTCTCAGTGTGTTTTTTAGTTGGCCTGAGGCCTTTGGCTTTTGGGTCTCTTTTTTTTTTGTATCTCGATATGGCGGTAGGTATGTCATCTTCCACTCCCTCTTCTTTGGGTATTCCTCCATCGGATGCAGTGGAAGCTAATAAAGATTTTTTTGATGTAGCTGGAAATGATTCCATCCCTAAATCTCGATCTTTCATGATGTTCTGGCGGGTAATGCGTATTCGAATGGATCTTCTTTTTCTTTTACTAAATCCTTGATTAAAGGTGTTCCTGCTTTGGTGATTCCTGAATATTTTGAAACTTGTATCTCCTTACCAATTTACATTAGTTGGGAAGTTCTCTTTAAAATGTCCTAACCTCAATTTTATTTGGGCTTTCTATGGTAATCTGAAACTTTCTGGTGTGTATTCTGTTAATCTGTTGGATGGTAGGAAGAAAAGTAAAAATACTAAACCCTCGGATGGTCAAGCATCTAGGGTCACTCGAGATTCTAATCTACCTTCTTCAAATGGTTAAAGCCATTATTTGGAATATTAAAGGTGTGTGTAATTTCCCTTCTACAGATAGAGTTAAAATTTTACGTAGGATTCATAATATAAATGTTTTGGTTTTACTTGAGCCTTTAACTTCTTCTGCTAAGTTGGATTCGATTCAAATTTACTATGGTTTTGATTGTTCCTTTAGTATTTGCTCTAATAAGATTTGGATTTTTTGGAAACATTGGGTTAACTTAAGCATTTTGAATGACTACCCTCAAATTGTGCTCACAAGCATTAATTTTTTACAGTTTTCCTGTTATGCCTCCTTTGTTTATGCTTCTTGCTCTAAGATTGAAAGGAGAATTTTGTGGAGTCAAATCATAGATTTTGCTTCTAATATTGTTGAGCCTTGGTTGGTTGGTGGTGATTACAATACTATTACTAATTCCTCTGAGAGAGTTAGTGGGAACTCTCCTAACTTCAATGCTATGGAAAATTTTAATAATATGATTTTAAACTCAATGTTACATGATATTGGCTTTACCGGCAATGGTTTTACATGGAATCAAGGTACTATATGGCAATGGTTAGATCGTATTCTTTTTAATAATTTATGGATTTCTAAGTTTCATAGTACTCACATTGAGCATTTATCTAGAACTTTATCATATCACTCACCTCTTCTTTTAAACATTTCATTGCATTATAATAGCAGTCCTTCATCATTTAGATTTCAGAACATGTGGATTTTTTATGATTCATTTTTTAATATTGTTAAAGATAATTGACATGCTCCTTTATTTCCCTCTGATAATATTGCTGGTATGACTAAATTTTAGCTTAAGCTTAAGAGGCTTAAGCAGAAGCTTAATTGGTGGAACACAACTGTTTTCAAAAATTTATTTTCCAATATTGTGAGAGCTGAGAGTCAAGTTATTTCAGCTGACAATAAGTACATGAATGATCCTTCTAATGAGAATCTTTCTTTTTTGAATGAGGCCAAAGACATCTTATTTAAACTTTAGGAACAAGAAGAAGTTTACTGGAAATAAAAAGCTGCCTCTAAATTACTTGTTGAAGGAGATAGAAATACAAAGCTTTTTCATAATATTGCTAATCATAAGAAAGTTACTAGTTATATCCATAAAGATTCTAATCCCAATGGTTCTCATATTGATGATCCTGCTTTGATTAATGAGTCGGGTGTTGATTACTTTAAGAATGTTTTTAATAAGAATTTATGTCCAATTTTGGATTTGGAAATTTCTTTTATTCACTCTTTTATTTCTGAAGAGGATAACCAGAATGCTTACTAAAATTCCTTCTTCTAAGTAAATTTGGCTTACCATTAAAAATATGAACACTGATTCTACTGCTAGTCCAGATGATTTTACTATGAAATTTTTTCAAAAGTCTTGGCATATTATTAAAGAGGACTTTGTGAATGCTGTTATTGATTTCTTCAAGGGGAACACTAACGATAAATTTATTACTACTACTTCCATTGTTTTAATTCCTAAAAATGATGTCACTAATTTTTTGAGTGATTTTCATCCTATTAGTCTTTGCTCTTTTTTCAATAAACTTAATGCTAAGCTGATTATGACTAAATTAGCATTAATTCTCCCTAATATCATTTCTTTAGTGCAAATGAGTTTTTTGAAAGGTCCTTCTATCTTTGATAATGTTCTTCTTGCCCAAGAATTAGTTCATGATTTGGAAGCCAAAATTGTTGGTGGATGCTACTTTCAAAATTGATATAACCAAAGCCTGTGATAACCTCAAATGGTCTTTTCTTTATACTATGCTTAACAAATTTGGCTTCAATAATGATTTCATTAGACTCATTAAAAATAGTATTGAACATTGCTTCTTTTTTGTTATAATCAATGGCAAAAGCCATGGTTTTTTTGGTTCGACTCATGGTCTCAGGCAAAAAGACCCTTTATCCCCTGCTTTGTTTATTATGCTAATGAAATTTTTTTATAGAGGCTTAAATGAGTTGTTCAAAAAATATCCAACTTTACAATATCATACTATTGGTGGTTTCCCTATTTCTCATTTAAGTTTTGCTGATGATTTTATTATTTTTACTAATGGTTCCAAAAAAATACATAATATCCTATTTAATTTTCTGGGTCCTTTTTGAAATGCTAGTGGGTTAATTTTTAACCCTAATAAAAGTTGTTTTATTAATGTTAAATCTATTTCCATTCAAAAAATCAATGCTATCCAGAAAAATTTTTGTTTCATGCACAAACACCTCCCCTTAAATATTTAGGCACACCTCTTGTCAAGGGTAAGAAGAGATATCATTTATTTGGGGACATTTTTTCTAATATTCATAAAAAAGTTTTCTACTTGTGCTTTTAATTTTCTTTCTTTTGGCGGTAGATTTATTTTAATTAAAAGTGTTTTGTGTTCTATTCCTATCTATTTATTTCAGACTTTATATCCTACTTTGAATGTTTGTAGTAGGATGGAAAGAATTTTTCACAAATTTCTCTAGGGTAGTAAAGAGCATAAATCTATTTTAATTTGGGCTTCTTAGGAAAATTTCTCTAGTGTCCAAGATGAAGGTAAGCTTGGTTTTAAGAACTTGAGTGATATGGCCCTTCATTTTTCTTATAAGTTATGGTTCAATTTTAGATCCAAAAAAAGCTTGTGGGCTAAATTTATGACTTCCAAATGTTGTGTGGGCAAGCATCCTCTTAACTACTTTTTCAAAAAAGGTGATTCCTTTAATTGGAAGAGGATGTGCTCCATTAAATAGTATGTTGAAAGTTTCATTAAATGGGGTTTGGGTTTGGGTGACATCTTTTTTTGGCAAGACAATTGGTTAGGTATTCTTCCATTGACAATTTACTCAATACCCACTCTACTAGTGCTTGTAAAGTGTAATGGGAATTGGAATGTGGACTATCTTTTAGATCTGGTGCCTAATTCTATCATTTTCCCATTGTGAAAATTCCTCTTCAACTTGATAAGAGTGATTGCATTTTATTTAACAAATCCAATGATGGTAGTTTTTTATTCAAGGAAGTTTGGCATTGTCTTAGGGATTCTCAGCCTAAAAATTATATTTTATCCACTATTTGGCAGAAAGGTATTCCTATCTCTTATTCTATTCTTATTTAGAGAATTTTTAATAATTACATGCCTGTTGATACTATTCTTTGCAAGAAGGGATTTTGTATTGTTTCCAAATGCCAGTGTTGTTATCATATGTAAACTTTGAATCATGTTTTTGCTAATGGGTCTATTTCTCTGAATGTCTGGCTATTTTTTTATAATGGTTTTAATACCCATTTATGTAAGGATTATAACAGTATTAAGAATATTTTGCAAGTCTGGTTTGTTTCTCCTAAGAATCATATCCGTAACATTTTACTTGTTATTATTTGTTGGTTCCTTTGGAAGAGAAGGAATGAGTCAAAGCATGAGAACATCCATATGAATGCCGTGAATATTATCCTCAAGGTTAAAGATAAGGTGAGACAGTTATTTTTGGCTAAATTGATTAATAGTAGCTCTTTTACGGGTTGTCATCAAATTGCTCAATTTTTTGGTATCAATTTTACGTATATTGTTCATTTTCGTAAACCCACTATTGTTAAATGGACTAAGCCTCACCAATGTTGCTATAAACTAAGTACTGATGGTTCCTTTAAATTGGCTAAAGATGGTTGCGGTGGGCTTATCTGGGATCATAATGGCCACATTATTGTGGCTTTTGCCGGTCCCTCGGCTGTCAATAATTCCATTATGGCTGAGCTTGAGGCTTTAAAATATGGTGTGCAATTATGCATTTCTTTAGGTATTACTAATCTTTGGATTGAAGTGGATGCTATCTTGGTTATTCATTACATTCTTGGTAAAGTTAATGATAATCCCATGTATTTTTATATCATAAGAGAAATTAAGCTGTGGCTTTTGGCTATCAATTTTTCTATTACTCACACATATATGGAAGTTAATTCTGCTACTGGCCTTTTAGCCAACTTAGGCTACAATTTTTTTGGAGTTAATGGAATTTATGGGAACTTCTCTTCCTATCAATATTGTTGGCTTAACTAGGCTTAATCGTTTATGCTTGCCTTATGTTAGAAGTAATTAAGCTCATTATCTGTGTGTGGTTCTTTAGTTCATTCTTGACTTTGGTGATTGTGTTTATTTTGTTTCTTTTGATTCCTCCTAATATCTTTATGGTGGATTTGGTTATTTGGCCCTTTTTCTTTGAGTGGGGGGTTTGTTCACTATATGCCTACTCGGTTGATCATTTCTGGGAAGATAGTTCTTCTCTTTTTTATTAGCAACTTTACTTTTCGAGTTATCCTATTTACCAAGCTAACGAGTTTCTTATCTTCCTCTCTAGCTGGGAAGGGTTTGATATTATTATGACTGGCATTTTCATTATATGTGATTACTCCTATTATTTATATGCTGCTTTATCCTTTTGGATGGTTTTCATGTCTTTTATTTAGTTAGATTGTTTGTTCCTCTTTGGTTGCGAGGAGTTTAGTGCTCATAATTGGAACCTTTTCTAGTTCTTGGTTATTTAAGGTATGAGCATTTTTTCAGGCAGCAACATCACCTGGCAGCTTCATCTTCTGCGTATTTTGCTTTAGGTTATCCTATCTTGTAGTATGGTTATGTATCTGGCTATTGCTTGGGTTTTAAATGATTGTTTTTTTGGTTGTTTGTTCATATGGTTTCCTTACATCTTTCTAATTGTTCCAGTAATTACTTGACCATTCTGTTATGTGAGTTCAAGGTCTTTAAGGAGGGTCTTCTGAATGGCAATAATAAGGAGATATTCATTAATACTGTTGGGAAGTATTTAGCCTATATTTACTTAAATTTCCATTAGTCTTAACTTATATCCTATTATAATATTCCTTGACTTTTCCTTGTGTTATTATGCTTATTTTTCTTATGCAGACATTTTCTTATGCAGGTGCAGTGGACTGAGGTTTTTTTGGACAAGGTTACTACTTTTTGCAAGAAGACTATCCTGAATTCCTTTTTTCTTTTCTTCCTTTTTTGGGTGTTGCCTACTTGTAACCCTAGATTGTTATTAGGTGATTTTGTGTATCTTAGTATAAGGGACCATCGGCTCTTACGTTTTCTTTTAATTTTTATTGTAGCTCTTCCGAGCATTAGCGAGCTAAAGGCCCCCTTTAAGGATTTTGTAACCTCCTTTATATTTAACGTGTAGCCCACCCACCCACCCACCCCCCCCCCCCCCCCTCCCCCACCCCGCGAGTTTCCTCCCCAAAAAAATAATAATAAATAAATAAATATTTTAATAATCAATCAAATTTAAAGATTAACTAAAATAAATAATTAAAAAATAAATAAAGATACCAAATAATTTTTAAAAACATAAATACACCCCCCATAAGTCATTCTTGACATTTGGGAATATTTTTAGTGATTTGAAATCAACTTGGTATAAAAATAAGAAAATCCCTCTAATTTAGTAACTAAATAATTCAATTAAATCCACAAACTTAAAAAAATCATAACTAAATGTAAAAATTCCAAATTGAGCAAACTTATTGGAATTGAACTTATCCCTGGGTCAAATATTTATGAAAATGATCAAATCTTTAGAATTTCTTAAAAATCAAAAAGTCAACATTTTGGTCAACTTAGTTTAATAAAACACCTACACTTTAAAAATTTATAACTAATTACAGAAAAAGCCAAATCCAATAAACTCAGTGGCATTTTCTCATCTTAGGGTCTAATATTTATGAAAAATATGAGAGCCCCAAAAAATTAATGTAAATTAAAAAGTCAAGAAATGGACCATTAATTAAATATATTATAATATTCAATAAAATACAAAAATCTATTAAATAGCCCAATATTAAATAAATCATAAGTCTAATCAATGAAAAAATATTATAACTTTAAAATGTACAACCAATATTCCATGATGAAGTTTTTAGGATGGACTACCTCGGGCTGTAGGGCTAAGTGTCCTAAAGAGGCCTTGGGTCCTCATGCCCATTTTTACAATGCCACAAACAAATATGATGGAATACAAACCATAAACCACAAAGTTAATAAATATTAATTAGATAATCACAAACATAGATGATTTAACCAATAAATTAAATTAAACCTAAACTCAAAGATAACTGTTGGGTAATTAAGTTAGCTCTAAGGAGGGTGAAATAAACCTCACTATCCTACTGTAAATAAATGTAGTTATTAATCAAACTAAATAATTAATAGTAAATCACTAATTAATGGAAGCCTTCATACCTTATATAAATTTTAATTTGAGGGCATAAGTGCATTAAATTTTGAGGCCTAAGGAGTGAAAAACCTAATTAAAATTTAGGACTTTAGAGAACTAATGATTAATTAATTTTAACACTTAAAATTAACTTTAAAACATACATTAAAACATTAAACTTAAACTTAAATTAAAATTCCCCTTAGCCTAAAAATAAACCAAGTATAATATTAAAAACATTTCAAATAATAACCAACCTATGATATTTCTAAACCACACAGCTTGATGCACACACTATAGATGGCTTGTAAGGATAACCAATCCTATTTTTAGGCTAGGCCACTATTATTTCTTATATGCTTTTTCTGTTTGACATAAATTTTACATGGTTTCCCATGCAAGCTAGTTGTTGTGGTCTAATTTGATTTGTGATGCATATGATGTGATATTTTCTTTTACCATACTATTTATGATATGATGTGTGATAGGCACAAGATTTTTTTAGGTTAAAAATAATCTGGATGCTAATAAAGTTTTTAGCAGGTGGTTATGCTTGTGTAGGGCTATAAAAAGGGGGCCAATTAAAATGTGCTAAAATTGTTAAGCCCCCCTAAAAAAATTAAAAGCATAGCTAAGTGAATTTGTTAGCTCATATGTGAGAAAAAATATATATATACATGCTTAGATTTTTGTTGATTTTATATGAATATCTTAGGATAACATGTATGGAGTACAGAGTTATTTTAAATTTTCATACGTAATTAAGTATAAAAGAGTTCTGAAATTCACTTAAAGTGGTATATTTAGTACCCAATATGAGATCCAAAGAGGTAGGAAATATTCCTCAGGGAAAAGTTCCTTCCATTTGGAGATCCAAACTTGGGTAGTTTCAAATCCAAAGAGAAAAAAATATCCCTTCGATGAGGAGTTCTTTTCATTTGGAATTCTGGACTCGATGGATCTAAGAAGCTCGAATGAAGAAGTTGAAAAAAAATATCCCACTTTAAAACTTATGTCATTATATAGGATTTAAATTAGGAATGTTTCAGAAGTACCCAACCAGTTTTAATTTTGTAGACCCTACTTTATAATTAAGTGGCACTTGCCACACAGACTTTTGATATTCTATATTCTGATGATGATTAATTAAATTATTCATGTAGTTGAAATTATTTGCTTTTCTAGGTTTATTTTCTACATGTGAGGTTTATTTTAGCCTGGAACACGATTAGGTTTTTAAGGACAATGAAAAAATTCTTCTACTTGTAATTAAATAAAAAAAATCAGGCCCACATAGATAGATAAATGCTATTAAGAACTAAGCCCGGGCACGAAGAAAGTTTTTCATGCATTCATATCCTTCCTTCCCTCCTTATTAGGCAGCTCCCCGCCTGCTGGTCATGGTAAGCCACCTGACCTATGAGAGTACAGCTTTATCTTGGAGATGTTATGCATCTTTAGGAAAAATTTATTTTTTAAGCTTAATTTTAAAGTTCATCATACATATTTTTCTTTTTCAAAATAGGTCAATTTTCATACATTGCATTAGAAATAAACTAAAATTAATTAAATCTTAATCACATCAAGCTTAATCCTACTAATATATAAGTAAAGGGGCCAATTAGGAAATTCTCTATAAGTTGTCCCTAATTTTTCAAAAACTTAAATAAAAAATCTTACCCATCTTTTATAAGACTTAATTCATCATTTTAAAGTGCCTAGGTGCTTTAACAGACTCTCCAATCAAGGCCAAGATAAGCCTAGATTTGCATGTCATTAGTTATGTTTAGGTTACTATAATTTAGTGCCCAAATTAGATCTAGGTTCTAAGGCAATCCCAAAATCTTAAGTCTCCAATATTGGGAATTTAATCCCAAAATTTTAATAAAATGATAACTTGAACTAAAAAATTTTCTCCCATCCAAAATTTAAAGCCCAATATAAGATAGATTGTTGTGTTTCTAAATTATTTTAGAATCCCCAAACACCTCCTTCTCCTCATCCTTTGGCCTCTAAAATAAGTGTTCTAAAATTTGATCCAATCCCAATTTAAATTCCAATATCATTCCCTTCATATCACTCCTTGAAAATCCAAATAAATTTCTACAATCATTTTAATCAAGAGTATTCGTAGGAGCTTAAACTTACTACAATGTAATTTACTACAAAGGCTTTCCTTCGCTAAAAATTTAAGACCCCAGATAAAATAAACCCTATTCCATTTAGCTCCTAAATAGGATGGGAAAAATTGTTCTTTTGGGAAAATTAAATATTAATGTAAATCATTATCATTATATTCAAATGAATAGTAATAAATGATATCTTCTCTTCTTGGGGAGTTATATCATTTCTTATTATGATTTTGATAATGAAATTAATGATAATACATCTAAATTAGTGTAGCTAAATACATAGTCGAACAATATTTTTACCCTTCAAGGTCATAAGTAGTTCTTTCTTGAATTTGCCTATAATAGTTGGGATAAAGTTATAATTTTGTAATTTGACTATGATAGTCGGGATGATGTTACGATTTTGTAATCTGAACCCATTAGAGAATAGTACTTTCACCTTCTGAGGTGATATACTATTCATAATGATGTATTCGACTTCAAAATTGAAAATCGAAAAAAAATTTATATTTAAAGTTTCCTAAAATACAAACATAATTAATTTGTTGACTTCCCAAATAGCAACATCAACACATCCATTATAAAAGGTTTGAATAACCAACCAATCAGGTAAATTTTAGTGAGGGCATTTCCTTAAATCTCTCCCTAATTTTATAAATTAAGTCTCCCTCAAATTGGGCAAAAGATGTGATATCATTTTTAAGTTTGGTAGTTTTTGAAGGGGGGGAATTCTTAGGTAGGAATTTGTATGCCAAATCATTCCAAGTGATTATAGAGCTTGGGGGAAAAGAGTTTAACCACATCTTTGCCTTATTCCTTAGAGAAAATGGGAATATTTTTAAGTCTAATGACATCATCATTGACACCATTATATTTAAATATTACATAAATTTCTAAGAAAGTGATTAACTGTAAGTTTGGATCTTCAATAGGAGTTCCCCTAAACTAAAAAATTTAAACCATTTGAATTATGGTTGGTTTCAGTTCAAAGTTATTGGCATGCATAGCAGGTTTATTGATACTCTGATGGATTCCTCCTACAATAAGGTTAGCATACTCTCTAAGAGTTCTGGAATGGTCTTGGTCTTGCACTAGGTCAGATATTTCTAATATATATTTATTTTTTTTTTGAATTTTTATAAAGGTCCTTTCTATCTCAGGGTCAAATAATAAGGGCTCCTTATTAGATCTACCAACCATACAATAGTGATGAAACAACTAAAATAAAAAAAATAATAAATTAAATAATTTATTAAATACTTTTTTGGCTTTTCAAAAATTTTATCAAACAACACAAAGATACAGGATAAAAGTATATCTAAATATGCACTTATTTCAATAATATAGTTAAACTTGCATGACGTACGTTACTTCTTCAAAAATGATGCCAAAATCTGAATGGGCGGATAGCAGTATGAGATATTATGTGACTTGCTAAGTTGAAAATATGCTTAAATTTTCTTTGATATTAAAGTAATATAAGCCCACTAAAATATGTATGTATAAGTGCCAAATCAAGTAAAAAAGTGATACAGTAGAGTGTCAAACACACAAGAAAGTGTTTTGCTTATTTACAACTTAATCACTACTAATTACTTCAAAAATATGACTTATCCTAATGAAAATAAAAATTATGTTTTTGAGTTTTTATCATTAAAATAAACTTGCAAAGAAAGTTGATGCTTATGAAAATAAAGTGTTTTGGACTAATAAATGTAAATAACATAGTTTTTCTAATGAGACTCTTAATTATAGATGTGGATCAGAGCATATGCATCCTTAGATCTTTATAGAGCTTGTAGAGGTGAAAAGAAAGTTTTATGACCTTCCTATATTTTTTTATCTTTATAGAAACTAGAATATTCAAATATCCTATGTTTAGACATGTCAATATTTCATTTCAATACTCCTAATTATTCTAGTATTCCTCCATCGAGGCTATACATCACACTATATTTTAACTATACACATAGTTATTATATGCATTAAATGAAAAATGGGATATATTAAAAACATAAATACATTCATTAAAACATAAGAGTCTACATTAGTATATGATATGATTTATACATCATTAGCCCAAAATTAGAGAATTAGCTAGACATGGAAGAAATAACAAGTAAACTCATCTTCCTTTCATTTATTGGACAAAAAGATATAAGAGAAGTAATAAGAAAATTATCACCCATAATGATCAAATGACCCTCTACACACTCTTTCTATCACCAAACACAGAGTTGCTTACAAAAATAGGCTAAGATCTCCATAATGAAAAGTATCTTACACTTCCCTAGCTTCCCTAAGACTTTACTCTTAGGGGACACTAAAGAAACACACTTAAAATTATAGAATTTCACCCATGTGATAGAACTATATAAATAACAAATCTTAAAAACTATTTTTAATAAGTACAGAGGTGGGTTCAGGCATCATAGTGCTCAACAAGGTGGCATCGTAGCGGTGAAAAATAAACTAGCACCTCAGGGCTGTAATGTTGTCTCCACTACAGCACTGGCTAACTTGGCACGATTATTGATTGAAATGGTATATCTTCTAACTAAGTTAGTGTGACTTCTCACTTTGGAAACAACTCCACTGTGGTGCTCTAAATGTTTGAACACTATGATGCTGAAATTGATTTTTGGCCCCGAGGCATTATAAGGCTCAATGCTTCAACGCTCATTGTCCCGAGACTCCTACTGCTGCGATGCTGAATTTAAGCACACTGGCACCTTGTTACATCATGGCCCCAAACACTATTTTCATTAAATTTAATTATAATAAATAGTACAAAATTTACACTTAATATAATGACATCCTAATAGAAAAAAATAATGGCCTAGTTTGCTTTCGTAACTAACAGTCATCACACAAAAGATCCTTAGTGAAATCTAATTTAAGAATTCTTCTGACTAGATCCCGCTGGGTAATCTTCCTAAGATTTTCATACTAGCATGTCATAGTTTCCTATGCCATAGTCAAGAATCATCCATAATAGTTTTCAAGAAAAAAAAGATTATCAAAAATATTAATTCAACTCAAATTAAGCATATAAACGTTTACTCTTTTGCCTTCTAAAATGATCTTTTCATTTAAAATAATTGAACACTTATTTGAAAGAAATTTCACATCAAAGCCCTTATCACACAATTGACTAATGCTAAGTAAATTATACTTCAATCTTTCTACTAAAAGTATATTTTTAATAATAATACCAATTTTTTTGCCGATTATACCTGAGCCAACCACTTTCCTAGTGGTGTTGTCTCCCAAGGTTACCTTGCCTTCGCTCTTGGCCTCTAGTGTGATGAACTATTTAAAGTCTTTAGTCATTTATCTCGAGTAGCAGTTATCTAGGTACCACATACTCTCACTTAACTTCATGTGAGAGTATCCCTACAAAGTCAATCAAAGTTCATATTTGGGAACCCAAGTGAGTTTGGGTTCCACCTTATGCTTCCATGAATGAATTATATGCATGTTATATTATGATGAATCTTTTAAAAGTTTGTGAAGGTTGTTAAACCTCTAAGAACTAAACTTGAGGCTAACTAGGAGGGGGGGGGGGGGGGGGGGTGAATTGGTAATTTAAAAATTCTTTAATAAAAATTAAAACCCTTAATGCGGAAGTAGATCAATTTCACAATAAAAAATAAGTTAGAGTTTTTCATCCACACAATAAATAACAGAAAATTGCAGAAATTAAATTGCAAAAAATAAAAGAATGAACACAAATGATTTTATAGTGGTTTGGTCAAATCTGACCTACATCCACTCCTCGGAGGGCCTCCTCTTAGTGTCTCTCCTTTAACCCCCCAGCTAGGAGGAGAAGCCCTCACAGAAATCTCTTCCACCGACCCGATGAGGTAGAGTACCCTGAATCTTTTTGGCCCTCTTGGTGAAGGCAGAGAACCTGAATCCTTTTACTCCCTCCTAGCATAAGAAGAGAAATAGAATCCTTTTACTCCCTCCTGGAGTAGGCAGAGAACCTGGATCTGATATTAAAGAATGTCTCCCAGAGATCCACCAAGGAACCAAGAAAGTAGCTTAAAGAAGATAGTGAAAACCTTGCTTGGTGTAACCTTTGTGAATCCCTCACAACTCCCCCTCACAAGGATCTCTCCCTTTCTTCTCTCCTAAAGCTCTATCTCTCTTCCTTTTCTAAGCTCTCTCTCAGATCAAGTCAATAGCAAAAGATCTCTCATAAGATAATGTAAGAGATTAAATAGAGAGCCTCCAAAAGAAGCCCTAATTTTCAATTTGCCTTATAAGATTGTCTAGTATGATCGTTAAATTATCCTGTACAATTAATACAACATAGCCCTTTCAAGCATTATGATCCATATTATCTTGTATGGTGAGGTCAAATATTTATACTGGTCATCCTATACAATTCTAAAATTATGCTATACAATTAGTACAAGATACTGTACTGATCATCCAATACAAAAGATGATGATGGGTAATGATTTAAATATCATCCTATACATTCCTCGAGTCATCCAGGATGATATGCTTGAATGATTAGAAGAAAATCATGCTTTTCATTTGGGATGATACGGGACGATCAAGTATTGTCCCATGTATCTCTCGGGTCATCTAGTATGATCGTCACCAATCATCATGTATGATCTGATCGAGAAATTTTACCTAATTATTCCCCTAATCATAAGATCAATTTAGGCATGATTGTCATAAATCATTCAGGATGATTTAAATCATTTTGTATAATTAGAACCAGTTAATCAATCTAAGACTGCTGGAGGATAGGGACAGTTGTAGGAGAAGGCTCTTCTTCCTCTTCCACAGGCTCCTCATGCACATTGTGAGGACTAGTACTGTGAAGGGTGTGGAAGGAGCTATTGGAATAGAATATAAGGTGGTAATTAGGTGGAACAAAAAATTAAATATTGTATTTTGATTCAAGGACAATGGTAATGAGATGTCCTAGGGCTATGTTAGGCTTTCTTTTGTAGCCAGGATCTTTAATGTAGGTTAGATGTTCAACATAGGGAATGATAAGATCAGATGCATTAAAGTCCAGGTTAGCCATGATATGGTAAGTGGTAAGTGAAACAACAGGCGTAATATGAATCCAATCCCCAACTTTAGGAATAATGGAATTGTGAAGGATGTGTTGGATGGTTCAGGCATCCTTAAGTAAGGTGATGACCTAGGCTACATGGTACTTGACATTATTTTCCCGAAGAATGTTATTGATAGGAGCCCAATTAAAATTAGGATCTAAATCCAAGATGTGGATCTTTTCTCCAGTGGTGAAAGGTGATGAAATTCATGAAAATCTTGATAGGTAATCTCTACATGCCTTCTATTAACATATGATTGTAAGGCAGCAAAAGTATTGTTAATATAAAGGTTGGTGAATAATTCAAATAAGAGCACAAAATTAAATGGAAAGGCTAGTGTAAGAAGGAAACCAGAGCTATTCTAGTGAACAAATCAAGTACCTGAAAGTTCAGAATATTTGGATTGACAATCTTTGAGGGGGTTATGCCAGTAGTTTTATAGTGGTTGTAGGCCTCTTCATCAGCTTCCTTAGTGAAATGATGATCGATAGCCCACCTAGACGAGCTACCAGCAAGTGCTCTGGACCTTTTTCCACCATCCATTATAAGATTAAGAGTGCTCAAGTAAGAGAGAAAGAGAGGTGGAATGTTTTGAGTGAAGAAGAAACCATGATTTTAGGCTATTTATATAGAATTAGCCATATCATATTGGGTGATCATGAGACCATACAGGATGATGTCATGCAATTAATTTGGCTATACGATCAGTCAAAAATGGTAGTTTGATCATACAGTATGATCAGACATCGTACTGGATAATTAGAAACTAGACGATCGTCCCGAGGAGTATCATTATATGATTGTTGACAGGCTGGATCGTACAGGATGAATACGTGGATTGTACTAGATAATTTGTCATAATGGATCAGACCGACTGCATTTAAATCATCCAATGACTCCTGCCATGTGGATCGTATAGTTCAAAGTAGGAATCATACGAAATGATCACCAATAATTAATTGATATTAGTCGTTGGATGTCTTATGATCAAAAAGGAGAATTTTTGTTAAGATTGTACATGATGATGTGAATCATACAAGATAATGTGAACAAAAATTGAAGAACTTACAGAATGGAATGTGATGATCAGGAAGGGTTCAAAACAAAAATCAAATAAAATATAATAAAAAATAAATAAATAATAGGATAAAAATAACGATAAGACAAAATCAATGGTTTTTTTAATCAATTTGCTCCTAATAAATAATAAATTTACCTTATATTATATTTAAAAAACTAGTAAGAAATTATTTGATAATACTAAAATTCAAAAAAGTTAAAAAATTGATCTTGTTAACCCTAGCTCGGACTCCTTACAGGTCAAAATCTTTTTTAAACAAAAATCTAAATTAGAAAAGAAATTTAGATAGGAAACGTGATCTTTTTATCCTTCGTTTTAGAAAAAATATCTAATAGAATAATATTGCAAAGTAATTAATCAAAAATCATGATTTTTAAATTCAAATATAAGACATATTAATTGGCACAAGGAGTCTTCTAAGATTTGAGAGAAAGGCAAGCTAACTCTTAGTGGGCTTAATTTATACCTCTTTATCAGCTTTTGGCACACATTAGGCATCTTTTGATTTTTGATGCACTTCATTCATCTTATAATTATTCGGTGGTCATTGCACATCTTTTCAATTTTTAGGCTCATTTTGTGCCTCTTTTCATTTTTGCAAGCTTGCTTCCTTCCTAAATCTTTTAAAAAATTTCTCAGTTGTGAGACTACCTTCCAAATATGAGAGACAAAAACTCACTCTCTTATATAAGGAAGAATAAACAGCAAAATAGATTCCTATCCATATGATAAATGCAAACAACTTGATTAAGAAAACTTGAAAGAGATTTATTGACTTGAAACATTAATCATATGAGATAGATTTACTATATGAAGGTAAAATATATCTCTATTTCAAATTCTAATTTTTAATTTGAAATAAATTTTGGTTCAAAAAGAAATACACCACTAAAGGAATTAGAGGAAGAGAAATAATCATCAATTTTTTTCCTTTAACTGTTTTAGAGGTGTCAATCACTGCTTACTTGCTTCTGAAAAAAACAATATATACATATCATTTAAAACAAAATTAACAGTAGAAGTGAGCAGTGATCTGATTCTTAAATACTAAAAGAAATTAACAAAAAATCAAAAGCATAAAACAAGAACACATAAACGAAAACCAACAAATAAATAAAATAAATAACAAAAAATTAGAAATAGAAAGCATCAATTTCAAGCATGTATATCTATCACACCTAATCTGGTTCTTAAGGTGCTGAAGGTTTAAAAGCCAGTGGTTTTGTAAAGATATCTGAAAGTTTATGAGGGTGGTTAAACCCTAAAGAACTACTCCCGAGGCCAACTAAGAAGGGGGTGAATTGGTTATTTTAAAAATTCTTTAACAAAATGAGAAATTAAAACCCCTTGATGCGAAAGCAGATTAGTTTCACAATAACAAAAATTTCTGTGATTTCAAACACAGAACAATTCACAAAAAAATGCAAAAATTAAATGCAAAAAAAAATAATCAGAAACAACACACCAAATTTATAATGGTTTGGTCAACTTGACCTATGTCCACTCCCTGGAAATCTCCTTTCTAGGTATTACACTAAAAGTAGTATTTCTCTTTTTGCCCCCATAGCAAGACGGAGAAGCCCTTACAAAATCTTTCTATCGAGCAGGTGAGGCAGAGTACCTTGAATCTTTTTACACCCTCCTGAGTTGGCAGAGAACCTTGGAATCCTTTAACTCCCTCCTAGAGTAGGCAAAGAACCTTGGAATCCGTTTACTTCCACCTGGAGTAGGTAGAGAACCTGGATTTGACGCTGATGAAAATTTCCCTAGAGCCACTAAGGAACTAGACAAGCAACTTAATGAAGATGATGGAAACCTTACTTGGAGTAACCTTTGTGAATCCCTCACAACACCCCCTCACAAGATTTTCTCTCTCTCCCAAGCTCTCTCTCTCTTCCTTCTCTAGCTCTCTCTAAAGAAGACTAATTATCAAAAGATTGTCTCAAGGATAATAAAAGAATTTAAATAAAGAGCCTTCAAAAAAGCCCTAATTTTTAATATAGCTACACTGATCGTCCAATATGATCATACGTTTGTCCTATATGATTAGTTCAAAAATACCAATTCAGCCAGTATGAATTGCATAGCCCTATATGAATAGTTCAAGAGAAATAGGTTTATCATCCCGGATGATTAGTATAAAACTATTGGACTCATCTAGTATGATACTCAGTGATATCTTATCATCACATGCACTTCTCTATCGTCTGGTACAAAAGAGGTCAATCATCCTAGACGATTAGTTAAAAAACTATGATATTCGTCTGGTATGATATTTGGTGATCCCTTATCGTCCCATGTATATTCTTCGTCATCCAGGATGATCGACCGTCCTGTACGATCAGATCGAATCAAGTTTTACCATAATTATTCTTCTTATTATAAGGTTAATTTAGACATGATTTTCATATATCGTCTAGGATGATAAGGATTGTCCTGTATGATATATACAAAATTTGAAAATTAAAATATTACCTAAATTATGATTGATGACTATTTTTCACAATCTAAACAAATCATCTTGTATGATCTATATCATACTGTACGATTAGTTTAATCTTTTAATTAACAGGGATGCCCTAATTTGGGTTTTCTATTTTTAACTATTCATCTTGTACAATATAAATCATCCTATACGATTAGGTCAAAAATAAGAAAATTTTTCTAACTCACCAACCCACTCCCTTGAGTATGTGTGTGCAAGATTACATAGCTTGGGGTCCCCCAGATACATGACTTGACTCAAAAAAGATATAAAGTATATTAAAATAGTAATTAAAGATAAACTCAACCCTAGTCTATCCGATCTTGAGCTGATTTATATTACACGTGAACTTATGGACCTAAAAGGTTAGTAAGTAGGGCAAATAAAATAGATATGCAATAATAGCGGTAGAAAAGAAATAATAATGTTTGTTATTATCAAATTATAGTACTTGGGCCCAAATTTGCAACAATCTCCCCCTTTTTGATGATGGCAAATATTTGTTAAAAATTTCAAAGCCCTTTGACATTCTCTGAAACTCCTCCTTAGAGGATGAAATTCTAAAAGTAAGGGGAGTAAAAAAAATTTTTGTTTTTTTAAATGCAAAAATAGTAAATACTAAGTGGAAAACAAACAAAACACTGAATAGAAAACAAACTTCATTAAAATAGAATATGTAGTTAATTAACAATAAACTACTACACCCCCTTTTAACATCACAAAAGGAGGAAATAACTTAAAAGCAAAAATATACATAAAAGACATCACAGAAGTAAAGAACATTACACACATAGGAATAACCAAAACAAATCAAAAAGAAGAAGCAAGTTAGAAAAAAGAACCATCCTGATCAGGTGGAGGAGGTGGTGGTGGTGGCTGAAAGAAACTATGAATGGAAGCAAACTACTCCCCAAACTAAGCTATATCCTAATCTTGTTGCTACTGCTGCTGGGCTGCATAGGCATCAACGTGAGCTAATTCCTGGGCATGTTGTTGCTCCTATGTGGCTATGTAGGAGTAAAACCTAGCCTCCCACTAGTCAAACCTCTCTACCAGCTGATCTATCTAGGACTACTAGTGGATGGGGGCAAGTACTGGAATAGGTGCTAGACCTTCCTCACTATTATCTACTTCTCGGTAGCGAGCCTGGCAATGAGAGGAACTATGAAGGACATGGAAGGAGCTATTAGAATAGAAAACTAGAAAGTAATCAGGTGGTGCAGGATATAGAAGGTTGTATATAGACCCTAGGATAAAGGAAATGAGATGTCCTAAAGTTAGATTGGGTAATCTCTTATTACAGGGATTTCGAATGACTGTCAAATATTCAAGGTAGTAAATAAGAAGGTCAATTGCATTAAAGTTAATTTCAATCATTATGAAATAAGTTGTAAGAGACAGCACAAGAGTAATATTTATCCGATCACCAGCTTTTAGAATTATGGAGTTACAAAGAATAAGCTGGATGATCCTAGCATTTTGTACTAAGGTATTAACAGTACAAATGTGACAGTTAAGATTAGATTCTCTCGAACTATGTTGACCTGGGTCCAATCAAAATCAAGATTTGGAGCTTGAATGTGAATTTTTTCACCAGTAGTTGAAAGATGGAAAAATTCATGTAGGTCTTGGTATGTGCTCTCTACTGGCCTCCTTTTAACAAAGGATAGGAGGGCAGTGCCCTCGCTATTGATTTTTAAGCTCACAAAAAATTTATGAACTAATTCAGAATTGAAGGTAAAGGTCAAAGTAAGGATGAATCCAAAAGTAGTATGGGCAAAAAGTTCAAGCACCTGAAAGTTTAATACCTCTTGGTTACTATTTTGGATGGGTTAATTTCAGCATTTTTGTAGCGATGATAAGCTACTTTGTCAGCTTCTTCAGTGAATCTAGGATTGATGGTTCTCCTAGAGGAACAACCAGTGAGGGCTCGAGAACACTTTCCACCAGCCATTATAAGGAAGGAAAAGCTAAAGAAGGAAGTAGAAAGGATTGGAAGGGTGTGAAGGAAAGGAAGAAACCAGTTATTTATAAAGAAATTGCCAGATCATATAGTATGATCATGAGATCATCCTAGATGATTGGGTGCAATCAATTCATCCAGACGATCATTCAAAAGGTTGGCCTAATCGTCTAGTATGATCAGACATCTTACGGGATGATTAGACTCAGGACGATCGTCCCGAGAAGTCATCTTGTATGATCGTTGACTAAATGGATCATACAAGATGAACACATGTATCATCTTGGATGATGTCTCATAATGGATTGGCCCAAATGTATTCAAATCATCCAGCAAATTTTGCCATATGGATCATCCAGTATGATGTATGAATTGTCAGGATGATCACCAATAATTAATTTATATCAACTGTTGGATGTGTTGTGATCAGAGAGGTGTATTTTATTCAGATCGTACATGATAATATGGATTGATCTGGGCGATGTGAGCAAAACTAAAAAAGTTCAAGAGATGGAATATGATGATCAGGAAGTTTTTAAAATAAAGAATAAAAACATGAAAATCATAATACAACACAAAAACCAAATAAAAAATCAGTCATAAATCAAAATCAAAGAACCTTTTTTTTTTGAATCGATCAACTCCAATAAATTATAAATTTATCTTATTACTAGATTTAAAAACCTATAAGAAATAAATTGACAATGCTAAAATCTAGAAAGTGTAGAAAATCGATCTTGTTAACCCTAACTCAGA
Source organism: Dendrobium chrysotoxum (assembly GCA_019925795.1). Taxonomy (NCBI): domain Eukaryota; kingdom Viridiplantae; phylum Streptophyta; class Magnoliopsida; order Asparagales; family Orchidaceae; genus Dendrobium; species Dendrobium chrysotoxum. Next base: position 20,465,161 of record CM034304.1, on the reverse strand, counting down.
CTCCTTATAGGTCAAAATTCTTTTAAAATAAAAATCTAATTCAAAAAAAAATAAATAGGAAAAGTGATCTTTTCAAGCTTCGTTTCAAAACAATATCGATTAGCAAAATATTACAAAGTAATTAACCAAAAATCATGATTTTTAAATTCAAGTATTTGAAGATATCAAGTGGCACATGAATTCTTCAAAAATTTAAAGATTTGAAAGAGAAGGAAACTTATTTCTTTGTAGGCTCATTTTGTGCCTCCTTTTTAGTTATTTGGTGCACTTAACACATCTTTTAATTTTTGATACACTTTGTGTTCTTACAATTATTTGGCAGTCATTGCACATCTTTTTAATTTTGGGCTCATTTTGTGCCTATTGTCATTTTTGCAAGCTTGCTTCCTTTCAAAACCTTTAAAGACTCTCAGTTGTGAGATTATCTTCCAGATATAAGAGAAGAAAAACTTACTCCTTAATATAAGGAAGCGTAAACCACAAAATAAAATCATATCCACATGATAAATCCAACTACCTGATTCAGAAAACTTGAAAGTGATTCATTGACTTGGAACATTATTCCTATGAGATAGATTACTATGGGAAGATAGAGTATATCTCTATTTCAAAGTTTAACTTTTAATTTGAAATAGATTTTGCTTCAAAAAGAAAATACATCAGAAAAAGGAGTTAGAGGAAGAGTGGCAATCATCAAATTTTCTTCCTTTAACTACTTTTAGAGGAGCCAAACACTGCTTACTAGTTTTTAAAACCAAATGCAAGGCAAAAAATGTCATTTGAGAAATCAATATCAAAAGTGAGCATTCAGCTAACATGGCTCAAGTGGCTTCTACTAGGGTCCTATTCTTTATTTTAGTTATCCTATTCTGCTGAGGGGTCCTAAGAACTGAAAAATTATGATCTATCCCTTACTCCTTACAGTAAGATTCAAATTTTTCATTCTCAAATTCTCCACCATGGTCACTATGAATGGTTAAGATTTCACAATCGGGTTTTCTCTGAATCCAAGAGGAAAAAGATATAAACTCCTTGAATGATTCACTTTTATGATATAGAAATCTAACCCAAGTAAACCTCGAATAATCATCAACAATCACATACCCAAAGACTTTCCATCCTAGGCTTGCACTGCTGACAGGTCCAAAGAGTTCTATGTAAAGGAATTCTAAGGGTCTGCTAGTGATAATATCTTTGATTAAGTGGAAGGATGATTTTACTTATTTCCCTAATTGCCAAGCATTACACAGGTGGTCCTTAGTGAACTCTAGTTTGGAAATTCCTCTCACTAAGTCTTTTTGGGTGATTTTCTAAGGCTTTTCGTGCTTACATGACACAATCTTCTATATTATAACTAGGACTCATCACCAATTATTTTTGAGCAAAAAGAAATGTCAGATTTAATGTAATTTAAATCAAGCATGTAAATATTATGTTTAATTGAAAAATATAGGTTTGAAAAAGTGTTTAATTTTCTTTAGGAAATGCTCAATTTTTGGAATTTTTAATTTTATAATCGAACACTTATTATGAATGATATACCACCTCGGAAGGTGAACATATCGTTCCCTAATAGGTTCCGATTATAAATCTTGATTTATCCTAATTATCGTAGTCAAACTCAAGGAGAAACAGCATAAGATCCCGAAGAATCATAATGATATTTAATCCAATGTTTAATTACAATAATCTAGTAAAGAGACCATTAATTTCATAATCAAAGTTACAATAATAGAATGATATATCTTTCCAAAGAAAGAGGATATCGTCTATTATCGATCATTTGAGAATGATGATAATGATCGTTGACTTTTGAATTTCCCAAAGATAATTAATTAAAATTTTAAAAACTTGATTTTGAAAATCTGGTCTGGGTTTCTAAATCTCCTACGAGCGTAAGCCCTCGTAGTTAATTACATCATAGGAAACCAGAAAATTTCCTACGAATACTCTCGATTAAAATATCGATATGAATTTCATTTAAGAATTAAAAGATTGATATCAAAGGAGGTTAAAGGACTGGAAATTCAATAGGGATTGGATCAAAGTTGAACACTTATTTCTGGAATCAAAGGAAGAAGAGTAGGAGGTGTTTTGAGATTTTAAATTACTTCAGAAACACCCCAACCTATTCTAAGTGTTGGGCTTGAATTTGATGGAAATAGATTTAATGTTTGAATGGTCAATTTTATTAGAAGGTGGGAATTAGATTCCCGGAAGGTTGAGGTCTTAAGATTAGAGATTTGCCTCAGAACCTAAGTCTAAAAATGGGTACTGAGAATCAGTGACCCGGATCCTAGCTATTGCAATGCAATCTGGACTTACCCCGGCCTGGATTGGGGAGCCAGCTAAACCACCTAAACGCTTCAAAACCATGAGTCAAAGTCTTTATGAAAGAGTGGTTAAGGATGTTATTTAAGATTAGTTTAAGGAGAGTGAGGCTGACATCTAGAGCAGATTCCTAATTAGCCCCTTAACACTTGTTGGGTTAAATGCTTAAGCTAAAAATGCAATTAAGATTTAGACTCAAATTTAATTTGTATCTAATGCAATGCATGCTAGTTGACTCGATTAAATGCTTAAATTAAAATGTAGCAGTTTTAAAATTAGGCTTAAAAATAGGTTTTATCCTAGAGATTGCACAATATCCCCTTGGACAGAACTGCACCCTAATAGGTCAGGTGGTCTGCCAGAACCCGCAGGCGGGGAGGTGCCTAACACGGATGAGAAAAGTCAATATAAATACATGAAAAACCCCCGACGAGTCCGGGCTTACTTCTTAGAAGCATTAGAGTTACTATCTGAGCTTAAATTTTTTAATTTTATTTAAGTAGAAAAAGTTTATGACCGTACCCTCACGAGCCTCCGATCGGGTTCTAAGCTAAATCAAATACGACATGCAAGATCGCCAAATAAACTACTAAAAGCATGCGGGTCCTTAATCACAATTAACATATCAATCAAATCAATTAAATAATTAAATTAATTAAATAAATGCTCAAACTGAAAGTCCATGTGGTAAATGCCACTTAATTATACAACCCAGGGTCTGCAGGAAAGTAAAGTGGCCGGGTACCACTGACTTCAACCCGGATTCTACTCCTAAGACTCAAGTGACTTTGAGATTTGAGATTCTTCTCGTTCTTCACTTCTTCATCTTCTTGGAACTCCTTGGATCATCGAATCTGGATATCCAAATGAAAAGAAACTCCCCCTGAATAGGGGTGTTATCTTTTCTCTTTGGATATTTGAAATTCATCCTAATTTGGATCTCCAAATAGATAGGAACTCTCCACTAAGGGATGTTCCTTCCTCTTTGGATTCTAAATTGGATGTTTAAACATCTCAATCTCAAAGTACTTTAAACAATTTATAACTCAACTTAAATCAAATTACATTAATAGAAAAATAAAAATCTAGACTCAACAACCTGTAAGGTTATCCTAATAATCAACAGTTCATATTTGACATCCCAAGCAGTTATATATTTGAAATTTAAAAATGCTCAAACCAGCCACGCTTGGCCATGCTCTTTTAATTTTAAAGGGGGTCTTAGTATGCTTAGCACATGTGCAATTTAATAATTATGATTTTGTCCCCTTTAACTTTAAATGCCCTGTATGAGCATGGCCTCCTGCATAAGATTGAATTAGTATAGATCGTTCCTAACCTAGGGGTAGATCTAACGTACAATTAATCACATCATAGAGTACAATAAATAAATAAACAATCACATCAATATTAATTACTTAAATCTAGCAACCAGCATGCAATGAAAACCATGGAAAACTTGACACACGCAAGTAGCAGAAAAGTAAACACTAGCCTAGCCTAAGACTAGAGTTGGTTGTCCTAGCAAACCATCTAAAGTATGTGAGATAGGCTGTGTGGTTTTGATATGTCCTAAATATGCACTTGATTGAAGTTGCTTAAAGTTCTAGTTGGTTGAAAGGCTTGAGGGTATTTTAATTGAAATTTAAATCTTAATGATTTGAATTTGATTTTAAATTTGATTCAATTATTTGTTGGGTACCACCTTTATTGCACACCGAGGCCGTGAAGTTTATTTCACCTTCCTTGGGGTTAATTTAATAGCCTCGTAGGCCTGAGTTACCCAGTGGTACCCGATATAATTAAATGCTTTAAGTTTGATTAGTGTTTGAAGGTTGATTAAATTTTAATTAAGATTGGTTGATTGCTGGTTTTAAGTTTGAATTAGTGTTTTCTGGAATTTTTGGAAATTTATTGAATTTTGGAATATTTTGGATTATTTTAATGATTTAATTCAAGGGTCAAAAGTTGACTTTTTGATTTAAAGGGTTTTCTAGAAATTTAATATTTTATTAAAATACTATACCTTAATAATATCAGTTAGACAGTAAGTATGCTAAAATTGGATTTTTCTACATTTTAATATGAAGGTTTGAAGTTTTGACTTGAATTTGAGCTAAGTTTGACCAAAAGTTGATTTTTTTTTAAATTTGATTGATTTCTAAAACCTAACATTTTTGATAAATATTAGACCTTAAGAGGAGTTATATTCCTTTGAGTTTGCTCAATTTGGAGTTCATTTGAATTAGTTATGAATTTTTGAAGTTTTGAGTATTTATTGAATTTTCAAAATTGATTTAATTAAAGCCCTTTTTGTGATTTGAATCCAAATAACCTCCAAACTCCTTGAAATAAACTCCAAAGGTCAGGAATGACGTAAGGAGTGATCTCCAATTGTTTGGAAATTTTTTGGAATTTTTAATTATTTTTAATTAATTAAATTAATTAAATATTAAATTTCAATTAAACTTAAATTAAATTAAATTTTGAAGTCCAGTTAAGGGGCTTTTATTTTTCATTGATTAAGGGTTTAATTCTGGTCAGTTTGAGGTATTATATGTAATTTTTGGGATTAATCTTGATTTATTTTAATTTTCTGGAAGGTTAAATGGCTTAATTAAGGTTTAAGTTTGATTAGGTTAATTAAGGGACTTAATGATTTCAAAATTCAGTAGGAAATTTTCTATGAGCTAAAGATGTCACTATGTTCAAGTGGTTTGAGTTTCAAGTTAATAGGAGGTGAATCCTAATTATTGAAAATATTCTAAGTTCTCTAATCAAGTCCTTAATTATTGTCCTTAATGATGTCACTAAGTTTAGTGGGTTTGAATCAATGTTTCTAACCCTTAAAAATGCATACATACACAACCACAATCAAATCCTAGATCTAAAAGAGCCTTAAAACTAGGTAAGTGTGTGCACCCTAAACATACAATCACTAATATCTTAATTAATTACAATTAACAACATAATTAGTGAAAGATTAAGACATAACCATTCACTAATGTGCCCACATAATTTCTATTCAACTATGCTCAATCTATATTTAAAATTTAAGGGATCTCGCAAATTTAAGATTTAAATACATATAATTTTAAAATAACACTTTGGAACATATATATTTATATGTATGAAAGTAGGGCACTAAAAAAAAATTAAAAATATTATCAGAATATTTTCAAAATATCATTAAATAATTTTAAAATATATTGAGAGATCCACTGATCCTTAAAGTTATAATATATATATATATATATATATATATATATATATATATATATATATATATATATATATATTAATTTATTTAAATAATTAGTTTAATATTTAATTGAATGTTAATTAAATATTAAAATAATAACATAATTAACATTAATCAAAATGAATTAGAATTTAGATTTCCAAAATAACTTTTAAATTAAAATATTTAATTTTCTAAAAATTTTAAGAATATTTGGATTTATTTTGATTAAATATTAATTAAAATATTAAGTTTTGATATTTTTAAAAAATTATTTAAAATATAATGAATATTTTAAAATAATTTTAATTTTGTTTAAAAGAGTTTAAAATTATGAACATTTTGATATATTATATGGATTCTTTGGATTTATAATTGATTTTATATAATTTTTTAAAGAAAACTGAAATTTAAAATGATTTAAAACTAAATTTAAATCATTTTAAATGTTCTGGCGGCGCCACCGCTACGTGGCAGCACATGATTGGACCATTAAGACCGTGGCAATGATTAAAAGGTGGCGGGACCCGCACCCTTCACTTATCCACGTCGGCAAGGAACGGGGACCCTTGATCATTCGCCTTTTTGATCCGACGGTCGTGATGGCGCCGGACAGAGGAAATTATCATTTGAGGCATACACGCGGTCAGAACGACACACGGAACGTCTTGATCCTAGCCATTGATCGAATGATCAACAGTTAAGATTATGCATAATATTATAGAACTGCGAACTAAGCCTTAGAATGATATTTTGCCTCGTTCTCTCAAACCATGCGATAGAATTTAACAAAATTTTAAACAGAGATTGAATACATGAATAGAAGAAACGTGGATGTGTTTTTATTGCTTCAAAAGCACTTTTTAAACCGTTATTTAGCTCTATGTGTCTAAACTAGGGTTTGAGTTTATAGAGAATCTAACCAATGGATTGGAACGATCTTAGAATCTCTGAATTTTTAGTTTGTCCAAGTATAATTCCTCAGAAGACTTCAAGAGCTGGAAATCCCTAGATCGAATGGTAGGAGCCTTTGAATGGAACTAGCCTCGAGTTCACCGGGAATACATCGTCGGCAGCCTCCAATCGCCGGATTTGGACTTGGGTAATGTTGATGAAGTCTTTCAGAGCTCAAACGAAAAGACTTCTTGGTCTGGGATTGATTGAGTAGTGAGATAAGGTTAGATGAAGAATCCCAGCTCTAAGAGAAGTTTTGCCCTATTCAATCATCCTTGGGCTCAAGGGACGGCTAGGATTGTCTTAAGAGGCTGCTAGATGACTGCCATCTGTCCCCAGGCAGTTAGAATGCCAGGGAATAAAAAGGACCAAAGGACAATGACATGGAAAGGTGATTTTGTCCTTTGGAATACATGTGGCCATGTGCTTTAGGTTTAGCTCTAATCCAAATCTTAAAACCAACTTAAGAACATTCCAAAAAATGTTTAAAGCTACTTGAAGGGATTAGGTTTGGAGTTAATTAGCTTAAGCAAGGGTTTTGGCCATTCAAAGCCATTTGGAGGCTTCTTTGACCATTAATTGACTGGTTTGCCAGTCAAATGGTCAAGCTTGCTGATGTGGCAGTCAAGTGACCTCAAGAACTGGTTTGGAAAAGGTTGGAGGGGATTTGATGATTAAGGCTTAGGTTTTGAAGATTTAGAAGGAAATTTGAAATGGTTTGACCAAGCATAGTTGAGTTGACTTGGTCAAAACAACTAGAGTTCAACCCAATGTAGATTTGGGAATACTTGAGCCATTGTTTGAAATAAATTTAAGGCTTGATGATATAGAGATGGCTAGAAATACATAGGTTGGACTAAAGAACTAGTTTGAACAAATTGAACATTTTGACCAAATAAAATCAGGAGTGATTTGACTTTAAATGCATTTGAAAATATTTGAATCAATATTTGAGATAGAATTAAGGGTTTGGAGAGCTTGATGTATTGATTTGACTAGATTTGGTGATTTGATTCAATTGGGTCTCATTTGATTAGACTTGGGCTATGTTGACCAAGTCAACTTTTGACTAGGTCAAGGGTCCAATCAAATCCAAACTATTGGGGGCAGTGCCCAAATGAATTTGGATAGGTTTGTAATTGATCTTGACGCTTAATTAAATATGATAAAGCTTAAGGATTGGACTGGTCAACCTGAGTTGACTTGGTCAACTAGGTTGACCAAGGGCTAGGGTCTAGACTGAATCAATTTCAAATAATATTTGAAGTCTAGTAGAAGTGGTTTAAGGGTTTGAATAGGTCATTTGGGTCAAATCACCTATTTGGGCCCTTAATGGGCTTAATGGGTCAATTGTGTTGACTTGGTCAACTAGGTTGACATAGGGTCAAGGACTGGGTCCAACCAGTTCAAAATGATATTCTGAGTCTACTGGTAGTGGTCTTAAAGTCTGGGGAGGTCATTTGGTCAAAATGACCTGTTCGGGCCCTTAATGGGCCTGTTTGGTCAGCCTAGTTGACTTGGTCAACCAGGTGGGTCCAGGGTCTTGGAATGGGTTCAACAGATTTGAAATGACATTTGGAGACCAATGGAGATGGTCCCATGGTCTAAGGAGATTATTTGATCAAAATGACCTGTTTTGACCCTAAAGGGCCTGCTTGGTCAACCTGGTTGACTTGGTCAACTAGATTGACCCAGGGGATGATTTTGAGTTCAATAGACTAGGTTTGATATTTAAAACTTGTTGGAGGTGATTGCATTTGATTTGGAGCTCATTTGGTTCAACTGATAATTTATCACCCATAGGGGTATTTTGGTCATTTTGACCCCTGGTCAACTAGGGGTCAAATTGAGTCCAACAAAATATAGTTTATTGCTCAATGAGTCATAATTAAGGATTTGGAAGTGATTTGGAGCTTTGGAGAAAGCTCCAAGATCAAAATCCACTGGGTTGCAGGTCTAGTGGCATAGACTGTAAATATTTGAAGGTTTTACAGCCTTTAGATTTTAATCCAGTTTTTGGGGTTAGAGACCTCAGAATCAGCTCAAATTTGGAGGGTTGCCTCTAGAGACATGTCACATCAGTGTGGAACTAATAAACCTTGAATCAGAGGTCATTTGATAGGATTTTGAAATATTCAAAGATTTGCTGGAAAAGGCTTTTAGGACTTAGACCTTTAGCCTTTAAATTTGATCTGGATTTCTGGTTTTGAGCTGGGTTTGGATTTTCAATGATAGGTTTTGAACTATCTAAATCATTTACAATCATTTAAGTGATTGTAGATGATTATATAGGATTAAAGTCAGGTCAGAGGCTGTGACAGCTAAATCTGGGTTGTTTAAAGGTCAGGATTGGTCAGGGATTTGAATTGACTTGAACTCTTGATTGATTTGAGTCTTGAATAGATTGATTTAAAGTCTGGATTAGTCTGGAGTTTGAAAAGATTTGAGTACTGGATAGATCTAAGGTCTAGGAGAATCCTAAGACCTAAATTGATCTAGGGAAATCCTAGGGTCCAGAGTAGATCCTAGGGACTGAAGTCTAGGAAGATCCTAGAGTCTCGGAAACCCTAAAGTCTGGGATCTAGAAGGTTCTTAGGATCTAGAATAGATCCTAAAGTTTGGATTCTAGGAAAGGTCCTACTAACCTCATACAAAAATGAGGTCAACAAAAGGACCCCCAATATGTGTAATAGAATGTAGTTCTATTACACATATTGGCGTTGACCGAATAGAATGGTCAAGTTTTGAGTTTTGATCCTAAGGGAATGAGAAATCTATCCCTGGGGAATCAGAGTTTGAATAGATACTAGGGTAATGCTTGGAAAAGCGTACTCCACCACTAGTGGGTCTGGTCCTAAGGGAAAGGAAGAATCTATCCATAAAGGAGAAAGAAGTCTGGGTGATCCTATAGGAAGGAAGAACTCCTAACTATAAAGGATTGAATTCAGATTTGATTCTAAGGGTAAGGAAATCCTAACCTTAGAGGTTTGAATTTGAAATAATACTAGGGTAGTGCTGGGGACAGCGTACTCTATCACTAGTAGATCTAGTCCTAGGAGAAGGAAGAAAACCTATCCCTAAGGAAAAGAAAGCTTTAATGATCATGTAGGGAGGAAGAACTCCTAACTACAAATAATCGAATTGACATTTGATACTAGGATGTGTTTGTTTATTTAAATTTCAGCATTATGATTGTAAGGGAAAGGAAATGCTAACCCTAAAAGATTGAGTTTGAAATGAATCTAAGGGAAGGAGATCCTAGCCCTAGAAGATTGAATTTGAAATGATACTAGGGTAGTGCTGAGGCAGCGTACTCTACCACTAGTAGATCTTATCCTAAAGGAAGGGATGTCCTAACCCTAAAGGAAAAGAAGGTCTGGATGATCGTATAGAAAGGGAGAATTCCTAACTACAGAGGATCAAATTAAAATTTGATACTAGAGTAGTGCCACGAGGGGCGTACTCTACCACTAGTAGATCTGGTCCTAAAGGAAGGGAAGTCTTAACCTTAGGAAGAAGAAGTCTGGATGATCATATAGAAAGGAAGAATTCCTAACTACAGAGCATCAAATCTAGATTTGATTCTAAGGGAAAGGGAAATCTTAACCTTAGAAAATTGAATTTAAAATGATACTAGGGTAGTGCTAAGGTAGCGTACTCTACCACTAGTAGATCTAGTCCTAATGGAAGAAACATCTAATCCTAAGGAAAGGAGGTTGAGTGGTCATATAGAAAGAAGGAACTTCTAGCTATAGGGGACCGAGTCTGGATTTTGATTCTAAGAAAGGGGAAAACCTATCCCTAGGGAAATGAATTTGAAAGGGTGCTAGGGTAGTGCTAGGGACAGCGTACTCTACCACTAGTGGATCTAATCCTAGAGGAAGGGAGAAAAACCTACCCCTAAAGGAGAAGAAAAATCTGGATGATCGTATAGGAAGGAAGCTAGCTATACAAGATCAAGTTCGATTTTTGATACTAGGGTAGTGCCACGAAGGGCGTACTCTGCCACTAGTAGATCTAATCCTAAGGGAAGGAAGAATAACCTAGCCCTAAAGAAAAGAAAGCTTGATTGAGATTGATTCCAGGACGGTGCCATAGAGGACTTACTCCATCACTAGGAAGTCTAATCCCAAGGGAAGGAAAAGGAACATACCCTAAGGAAGAGAGAACTGGATTTTGAAATTAAACCCAGGACGGTGCCATAGAGGACTTATTCCATCACTGGGGAGTCTAATCCTAAAGGAAGGAGAAAAGCCTAACCTTGAGGAGAAGAGAGTTTGATTTTGAAATTTGAAATTGATTCCAGGACGGTGCCACAAGGGACTTATTCCATCACTGGGGAATCTAATCTTAAGAGAAGGAGAAAACTTACTCTGAAGAAAAGAGAACTGGATGATCTCATAGGAAGATAGTATTGCTTCTTATAGGAGATCAGACTTAAAGATTTGAATTTTGAAACTAAAATGGTGCCGCAGAGGGCGTTATCCATCACTAGTAGATCTAATCTTAAGGAGAGAAAGCACGATGACTCACATCTATCCTTAAGGAAAAGAAAACTGGAAGAAGCTAGAATGGTGCCACAAAGGGCGTACTCCACCACTAGCAGATGGTCATATGGGGAGGAAGCATTGCTCCACACAAAAGACCTCAACAGGAAAGAAACTAGGGTGGTACCACAGAGGGCGTGCTCCACCACTAGCAGATCTAATCCTAAGGAAAGAAAGAAGAACCTATCCTAAAGGAGAAGAAAACTAGAGGACCCTAAGGGAAGGAAGCATTGCTTCCCACAGAAGGTCAGATCTGGATTTTAAAGCTAGGATGGTGCCACAGAGGGCGTGCTCCACAACTAGAAGATCTAATCCCAAGGAAAGAAAGCACGATGACTCACATCTAACCTTAAGGAAAAGAAAACTGGAAGAAGCTAGGATGGTGCCATGAAGGACGTACTCCACCACTAGCGGATCTAATCCTAAGGATAGAAAGTACGATGACTCACATCTAACCTTAAGGAAAAGAAGACTGGAAGAAGCTAGGATGGTGCCACGAAGGGCGTACTCCACCACTATCGGATCTAATCCTAAGGATAGAAAGCACTATGACTCACATCTAACCTTAAGGAAAAGAAGACTGGAAGAAGCTAAAATTGTGCCACGAAGGGCGTACTCCACCACTAGCGGATCTAATCCTAAGGATAGAAAGCACGATGACTCACATCTAACCTTAAGGACAAGAAAACTGGAAGAAGCTAGGATGGTGCCATGAAGGACGTACTCCACCACTAGCGGATCTAATCCTAAGGATAGAAAGTACGATGACTCACGTCTAACCTTAAGGAAAAGAAAACTGGAAGATTCTGTGAGAAGGAAGCATTGCTTCACACAGAATCGGGTCTGGAGTGATCATATGTAAAGGAAACTTGCTTTACATAGAGGATCGGGTATGGATGATCGTGTGTGAAGGAAACTTACTTCACATAGAGGATCAAAACTAGATGATCATATGTAGAGGAAACTTGCTCTACATACAGGATCAAAACTGGATGATCGTATATAGTGAAAACTTGCTCTATACAGAGGATTAAGTCTGGATGATCGTATGTGAAGGAAACTTGCTTCACATAGAGGATCAAGTATGGAACGATCGTATGTGAAGGAAACTTGCTTCACATAGAGGATCAAATCTGGATGATCATATATAGAGAAAACTTGCTCTATACAGAGGATCGACTCTGGATGATCGTATATAGAGGAAACTTGCTCTATATAGAGGATTGGGTCAGGAATGATCATGTGTGAAGGAAACTTACTTCACACAGAGGATCGAGCCTGGATGATCGTATATAGAGAAAACTTGCTCTATATAGAGGATCGGGTCAGGAATGATCGTATGTGAAGGAAACTTACTTCACATAGAGGATCGAATCTGGATGATCGTGTATAGAGGAAACTTGCTCTATACAGAGGATCGGGTCTGGATGATCATGTATAGAGGAAACTTGCTCTATACAGAGGATCGGGTCTGGATGATCATATATAGAGGAAACTTGCTCTATATAGAGGATTGGGTCAGAAATGATCATATGTGAAGGAAACTTGCTTCACATAGAGGATCAAATCTGGATGATCGTGTATAGAGGAAACTTACTCTATACAGAGGATCAGATTTGAATTCTGGAACTTTATAATTAAATGATTTTTGAATTTGAATTTGAAAGTATTTAAATTTGAAACTTGATTTGACAAATTTGAATTTGAAGAGTTTTGAATCTGGGATGTATTTTAAATTTGATTTGAATTGATTTTGAATTTGAGGAATTTAAAATTGAAATTTGATCGATTTTGATTCATCTTGAATTTTATTATGAATTTGAATTTCAATTTTATTTGATTCGATTTGGATTTGTTTGAATTTGATTTTGAATATGAAGTGTTTTGAATTTAATTTTGAGTTTGACACTCATCTGGCATGGTACTTCCTGAAGAGCCTCGCTAATGTTTAAAAATATTGGGTGGCATTCTTCAGGATTGATCAGTCAAAGGGAAAACTTTCTCAAAGATCATCATTAAAAATGAACGATCCAGTCAACATTGACTCAAGCTTTCCATTAAGTTTACAACGGATTAAAAATGGTCTACAAAAGACTACGACCAAGTCTCATACTTGGGGAGTTCTAAAGTGACTCAACTTATCAATAACTTGAATCAAATGTGACTTATGAAATTTCAAACTTTGCTGAGCTTAATCTGATTTTTATTTGATGCCCTTGAGCTCCCTGAATTGGAGTCAAGCACTCTGCTCAATTAGAGTTTGATTTTAAACAGCAAGTCTCAGCTCAGAAAACTATACTTCTAGATCAGAATGATCTAGGACCCAGCATAGGGTGTGGTTTAATTATGAATGATAATTTCCAGCATTATAAAATACTCCTCCAGTGGGATTGAACTTGGACCCAGCATAGAGTGTAATTTTATAAAGAAGGCCTTAAAGGAAGGATGCCTATGTGGAAGGGCTTACACACACTTCTCAAGGACAAAATTTAAATTTTCATCAAGAGTAGAAGATTTATTCTCTTTATTAGAAAACTTCCTCTAAGTATTTAGACCATGTCGGAATGACAAATGGGAACAAATTTAGAAGTACAGTGAAAAGTTTGAGTGACCCCAACTAACCTGAAAAGGTTTGAGGGTTTAGGTTTTGTTGACCCAGACCAAGTTTCGTAGGAACTAAACTGGGGTCTCCCTTGAGTATTTTGAATTAAAATCAATTTCAAAGAGGTTTAAGTTGAATGAAGAAATTTGATCTTTTTGCACGAGAGATTTTTGTATCTTGATAGATTACCGATGCACGGTAGAGAATCTGGATTCAAGACTTTAAAAATCAAGTAATTTAAAATTGACTGGGTCTTTTGAGATTAAAGAATTTAGCAGAGGGGAGCCTCTTTCATTCTTTTCCTAGTGGTGCGCATTGCGCATCTTTTGATTTATAGTGTATTTTACACTATTTTTGAATTTGGCGCATTCACGCATCTTTTTGAATTTATTTTGATTTTGAGAAGAGGCTGCACCTATTTTAAATTCAATGTCGGGATTATATCTCAAGTATAAGAGAAGTAAACTCACTCTTTTATATAAGGAAGAATAATCCTCAAGGCATGACCTAGTCTTTTAAAATGAATATCGGCTTGATTTTTGAAAATCATTGAACAGATTTTAAACACGCAAGAGATATCTATCTAAGATAGAAAATTACGAGATGATTAAGAAGATTTTCATTTCAGAGATCAACTTAAGTTCGATATTGAGTTTAATTCAGTCATCAAACCAATCCCATAAACGAGGTGGGAGGGAGGGGTATTCAAATATTTGATGGAGTCAACAAGAACTTTCTCCTGCTTAAAACTTAAAATAGAGATCAATTTTCATTAAAAAGATGATTCAACTATCTTGAAAATTTAAAATCAATACACTTGAGAAATTGGAAGCTTTCCTTAAAAAGAAATTGCAAATCTTGGTGGCAAGACCCTAGTAGTCCGGAATTAAATTCCTATGATCTCCTTAGAGGGAGAAACTGTTATGGGGTCTGTACTATCCTTAGAAGTTTCTGCATCACTTTAATCAAAAAGATTTATCTTGATAGGATCCCGTTAAAGTTGAATTTTAACGGTATCACTATCTGATATAATCTTAGATTATTTCCCCTCTCTTATTACTAGTGGTCTAGTAATTAGGAGAGTGGCACCCCGAGTGGTTTCTACACCTCCTCCTCTCTAGTTAATGTAGCGGGGCACGTATAGAAATGTGACCTAACATCATCTAGTAGAGTGGATGGGTCATAACCTTCAACTGGGGGCCTAGGGCCTGGTGCTGGTGTTCGTTCAGTTCTGGCTTGATTGATTCTCACCATGTAGTAGTCAAGAAGATGTATTCAAGATCGTGCTCTCGTCTCTACAACCTCCCTCCTTTGAGTAACAGGAGAAGGGTGGAAATGATTTCCACCAGGGAAGGGGTTCGTAGAAGGAGCAACAAACTTTTGATTAGCCTCGGACTTGACGTGCTTTAAGGCTTTCACCTCAGTAGTCTTCCTGGCCTTAATAACCTTCTTTCTGACTCTACAAAGGTAGTTCTTCATTCTGTTTTTACTGGCCTTACTGATGGCAGGGGTACTAGAACTTGATCCAATCTCAAGCTGAGATGGTAGCCTTCTATCGTTAAAGACTTCTGATTCTTATCCACCTGGGCAGAGGGTATAATGGGTAAAGGGGTGACATCGGCCTCCATTTCAGAGATGGGGGAGTCAACTCCTGACCCTAAAGTAATCTCAACCAAGGGGACATTCGTTCGTATTCCAACAGACAGATCAATCATTTCTTCTCTGTCGATTAATAACTTGAAGTCTTGGAATTGCATTTCAAATTGGATAAAATTACCAGAAGTGATTCCTTCGACTATCAAGTTTTTATCTAGAGAGAAAATGAGTTTCCCAGCCATTTTAGTGTTTGAATCCTGAAATTAATGAACAATGATTTGAATTAGTTAAACTTGAATTTGAATTTGAATTTTAAATTTGATTAATGTTATTCAAAATTTGATAATTCAATCATGTTAAGTTTAAATTCAAAAAAGTTGTTCGTAGAATTGACAAGGACTTAAAGGTTTAATCCGACACTTTCGCTACACCAATTAACTTGGGGCAAAATGTCAAAGTTCAAACTCGAACTTGAATTAAAAATTGAAATTAAAATTTAAGGTGACAATTAAATTCAAACTTAAAGTTAAGATTATATTTTGAATTAAAGTTGGATTTGAATTTGAACTTAAGATTGACGTTAAATGGACCTTTCTTCAAATTTTGTGACTCAACAGATCGAGTTTCACTTAATCATATAGGTATACAAAATTGATATGAAAGATCCAGGGATCGAGCTCGACTCTTTTTCGTTTCACCAATAGACTTGGGTCGAAATGTCAAAGTCCCGATCAAAATTGAATTGACTTTAAATTGGAAATCAAATTTAAATTTCAGGTTGAAATTATGTTTGTTCTCAAATTTTGAATTTGAACTTGAAGCTCAAGTCAAATGGGTCTTTCTTCAAATTTTATGACTCAACAGATTGAGTTTCACTCAATCTTGTAGGTGCATAAAATTGATATGAAAGATCTAGGGATCGGGCTTGACTCTTTTCGTTTCTCCAATTGACTTGGGTCGAAATGTCAAAGTCCCGAATTTGATCTTGAAATCAAATCTGAAGTTGAATTTAAGTTTGGAATTAAATTTAAGCTCAATTTTGAAATTGAATTTGAACTTAGGATTGAATTTGGTTTTGGGGTTGAATTTAAACTTAAATCTTTAGATTCAATTCAAGCTTGAAATTTAATTTAAATTGAAACTGAATTTGAATTTGAATCTGGATTTAAACTCAAGGTTAAAACTGAACGAATCTTCTTCAAAATTTGAAACTCAACATATTGAATTTTATTCAAATATGTAGATTTACCAAATTAGCCTGAAGGTCCTAAGGCTTGACTCTTTGCACCCCACCAAATAATTTATGCGTGAAATGTCAAAGCCTATAATTGACTGGAGAATTTTGAATTTGAATTGTATATGTTCAACTACAACAGAATATTGTAGAAGACACATAGCAACGACAATTGAAGTTGATTTGAAAGATTTTCCTTGACTTTTGAAACTCAAAACATTGAGTTTTATTTTCAACATAATGGTTAACAAAAAAATAAGGGAAAATCTAGAGACCTGGTTTGACTCTTTCACCATACTGACTAGCTTGGGGTGAAATGTCAAAATTCAGGTTGACTTAAAGAAATTTTGAATCTGGATTTTGAGGTTGAGGAATTTTTTGTAAAATGTGAAACTTAGCATGCTGTGATTTATTCGCATGCGAGTTTGCAACATATGTAAAAAGATTTTGACAAGCTTGGCTAGACTCTTTTGCTCTACCAATAAACTTGGAGGCAAAATGTTAAAGACCAGACTTGGAGGGAGGTTTCCTACACTCACCTCTCTTTTCACATGTCTTAATTGAGTTGGCCACACTCACCCAAGGGAGAAATGGGAGAGGGACCAATGGAAGAAAGGTAGTCAAAACTTCCGATGTAACAAAATTCGTAGCACTATTAAAGATGGAGAGAGAGATTTTCCCCAGCGGAGTCACCATTTTTTGTTTGATTGAAAAATATAGGTTTGAAAAAGTATTTAATTTTCTCTAGGAAATGCTTAATTTCTGGAATTTTTAATTTTATAATCGAACACTTATTATGAATGATATATCACCTCGGAAGGTGAACATATCGTTCCCTAATAGGTTCCGATTACAAATCTTGATTTATCCTGATTATCGTAGTCAAACTCAAGGAGAAACAGCATATGATTCGAAGAATCAGAATGATGTTTAATCCAATATTTAATTACAATAATCTAGTAAAGAGATCATTAATTTCATAATCAAAGTTACAATAATATAATGATATATCTTTCCAAAGAAAGAGGATATCGTCTATTATCAATCATTTGAGAATGACGATAATGATCGTTGACTTTTGAGTTTCCCAAAGATAATTAATTAAAATTTTGAAAACTTGATTTTGAAAATCTGGTCTGGGTTTCTAAATCTCCTACGAGCGCAAGCCCTCGTAGTTAATTACATCATAGGAAACCAAAAAATTTCCTACGAATACTCTCGATTAAAATAGCGATACGAATTTCATTTAAGAATTCAAAGATTGATATCAAAGGAGGTTAAAGGATTGGAAATTCAACAGGGATTGGATCAAAGTTGAACACTTATTTTTGGAATCAAAGGAAGAAGAGTAGGAGGTGTTTTGAGATTCTGAATTACTTCAGAAACACCCCAACCTATCCTAAGTGTTGGGCTTGAATTTGATGGAAATAGATTTAATGTTTGAATGGTCAATTTTATTAGAAGGTGGGAATTAGATTCTCGAAAGGTTGAGGTCTTAAGATTAGAGATTTGCCTCAGAACCTAAGTCTAAAAATGGGTACTAAGAATTAGTGACCCGGATCCTAGCTAATACAATGCAATCTGGACTTACCCGGCCTGGATTGGGGAGCCAGCTAAACCACCTAAATGCTTCAAAACCATGAGTCAAATTCTTTATGAAAGAGTGGTTAAGCATGTTATTTAAGATTAGTTTAAGGAGAGCGAGGCTGACATCTAGAGCAGATTTCTAATTAGCCCCTTAATACTTATTGGGTTAAATGCTTAAGCTAAAAATGCAATTAAGATTTAGACTCAAATTTAATTTGTATCTAATGCAATGCATGCTAGTTGACTCGATTAAATGCTTAAATCAAAATGTAGCAGTTTTAAAATCAGGCTTAAAAATAAGTTTTATACTAGAGATTGCACAACATCCCCTTGGACAAAACTGCACCCTAATAGGTCAGGTGGTCTGCCAGAACCCGCGGGTGGGGAGGTGCCTAACACGGATGAGAAAAGTCAATATGAATGCATGAAAAACCCCCGGCGAGTCCGGGATTACTTCTTAGAAGTGTTAGAGTTACTATCTGAGCTTAAATTTTTTAATTTTGTTTAAGTAGAAAAAGTTTATGACCGTACCCTCACGAGCCTCCGATCGGGTTCCAAGCTAAATCAAATACGACATGCAAGATCGCCAAATAAACTACTAAAAGCATGCGGGTCCTTAATGGTAATCAACATATCAATCAAATCAATTAAATTATTAAATTAATTAAATAAATGCTCAAACTAAAAGTCCATGTGGCAAATGCCACTTAATTATACAACCCAGGGTCTGTAGGAAAGTAAAGTGGTCGAGTACCACTGACTACAACCCGGATTCTACTCCTAAGACTCAAGTGACTTTGAGATTTGAGATTCTTCTCGTTCTTCACTTCTTCATCTTCTTGGAACTCCTTAGATCGTCGGGTCTGGATATCCAAATGAAAAGAAACTCCCCCTGAATAGGGGTGTTATCTTTTCTCTTTGGATATTTGAAATTTATCCTAATTTGGATCTCTAAATGGATAGGAACTCTCCATTAATGGATGTTCCTTCCTCTTTGGATTTCAAATTGGATGTTTAAACATCTAAATCTCAAAGTACTTTAAACAATTTACAACTCAACTTAAATCAAATTACATTAATAGAAAAATAAAAATCTAGACTCAACAACCTGCAAGGTTATCCTAATAATTAACAGTTCATATTTGACATCCCAAGCAGTTATATATTTAAAATTTAAAAATGCTCAAACCAGCCACACTTGGCCATGCTCTTTTAATTTTAAAGGGGGTCTTAGAATGCTTAGCACCTGTGCAATTTAATAATTATGATTTTGCCCCCTTTAATTTTAAATGCCTTGTATGAGCATGGCCACCTGCATAAGATTGAATTAGTATAGATCGTTCCTAACCTAGGGGTAGATCTAACGTACAATCAATCACATCATAGAGTACAGTAAATAAATAAACAATCACATCAATATTAATTACTTAAATCTAGCAACCAGTATGCAATGAAAATCACAGAAAACTCGACACACGCAAGTAGTAGAAAAGTAAACATCAGCCTAGCCTAAGACTAGAGTTGGTTGTCCTAGCAAATCATCTAAACTGTGTGAGGTAGGCTGTGTGATTTTCATATGTCCTAAATAGGCACTTGATTGAAGTTGCTTAAAGTTCTGGTTGGTTGAAAGGCTTGAGGGTATTTTAATTGGAATTTAAATCTTAATGATTTGAATTTTTTTTAAATTTGATTCAATTATTTATTGGGTACCACCTTTGTTGCACACCGAGGCCGTGAAGTTTATTTCACCTTCCTTGGGGCTAATTTAATAACCTCGTAGGCCTGGGTTACCTAGTGGTACCCGATATAATTAAGTACTTTAAGTTTGATTAGTGTTTGAAGGTTGATTAAATTTTAATTAAGATTGGTTGATTGCTGGTTTTAAGTTTGAATTAGTGTTTTCTGGAATTTTTGGAAATTTATTGAATTTTGGAATATTTTGGATTATTTTAATGATTTAATTCAAGGGTCAAAAGTTGACTTTTTTATTTAAAGGGTTTTCTAGAAATTTAATATTTCATTAAAATACTAGACCTTAATACGATCAGTTAGACAGTAAGTATGCTGAAATTGAATTTTTTTATATTTTATTATGAAGGTTTGAAGTTTTGACTTGAATTTGAGCTAAGTTTGACCAAAAGTTGACTTTTTTAAATTTGATTGATTTATGGAAACCTGACATTTTTGATAAATATTAGACCTTAAGATGAGTTATATGCCTTTGAGTTTGCTCAATTTTGAGTTTATTTGAATTAGTTATGAATTTTTGAAGTTTTGAGTATTTATTGAATTTTCAAAATTGATTTAATTAAAGCCCTTTTCGTGATTTGAATCCAAATGACCTCCAAACTCCTTGAAATCAACTCCAAAGGTCAGGAATGACCTAAGGAGTGATCTCCAAGTGTTTGGAAATTTTTTGAAATTTTTTATTATTTTTAATTAATTAAATTAATTAAATATTGAATTTCAATTAAACTTAAATTAAATTTAATTTTGAAGTCCAGTCAAGGGGTTTTTATTTTTCATTGATTAAGGGTTTAATTCTGGTCAGTTTGAGGTATTATATATAATTTTTGGGATTAATCTTAATTTATTATAATTTTCTAGAAGGTTAAATGGCTTAATTAAGGTTTAAGTTTGATTAGGTAATTAAGGGACTTAATGATTTCAAAATTCAGTAGAAAATTTTCTATGAGCTGAAGATGTCACTATGTTCAAGTGGTTTGAGTTTCAAGTTAATAGGAGGTGAATCCTAATTATTAAAAATATTCTAAGTTCTCTAATCAAGTCCTTAATTATTGTCCTTAATGATGTCACTAAGTTTAGTGGGTTTGAATCAATGTTTCTAACCCTTAAAAATGCATACATACACAACCACAATCAAATCCTAGATCTAAAAGAGCCTTAAAACTAGGTAAGTGTGTGCACCTTAAACATACAATCACTAATATCTTAATTAATTACAATTAACAACATAATTAGTGAAAGATTAAGACATAACCATTCACTAATGTGCCCACATAATTTCTATTCAAGTATGCTCAATCTATATTTAAAATTTAAGGGATCTCTCAAATTTAAGATTTAAATACATATAATTTTAAAATAACACTTTGAAACATATATATTTATATGTATGAAAGTAGGGCACTAAAAAAAAAAATTCAAAATATTATCAGAATATTTTCAAAATATCATTAAATAATTTTAAAATATATTGAGAGATCCACTGATCCTTAAAGTTATAATATATATATATATATATATATATATATATATAATTTATTTAAATAATTAGTTTAATATTTAATTAAATGTTAATTAAATATTAAAATAATAACATAATTAACATTAATCAAAATGAATTAGATTTTAGATTTCCAAAATAACTTTTAAATTAAAATATTTAATTTTCTAAAAATTTTAAGAATATTTGGATTTATTTTGATTAAATATTAATTAAAATATTAAGTTTTGATATTTTTAAAAAATTATTTAAAATATAATGAATATTTTAAAATAATTTTATTTTTTTTAAAAGAGTTTAAAATTATGAACATTTTGATATATTATATGGATTATTTGGATTTATAATTGATTTTATATAAATTTTTAAAGAAAACCAAAATTTAAAAGGATTTAAAACTAAATTTAAATCATTTTAAATGTTCTGGCGGCGCCGCCGCTACGTGGCAGCACATGATTGGACCATTAAGACAGCGGCAATGATTAAAAGGCAGCGGGACCCGCACCCTTCACTTATTCACGTCGGCAAGGAACGGGGACCCTTGATCATCCGCCTTTTTGATCCGACGGCCATGATGGCGCCGGACAGAGGAAATTATTATTTGAGGCATACACGCGGTCAGAACGACGCACGGAATGTCTTGATCCTAGCCGTTGATCGAATGATCAACGGTTAAGATTACGTACAGTATTACAGAACTGCGAACTAAGCCTCAGAATGATATTTTGCCTCGTTCTCTCAAACCATGCGATAGAATTTAACGAAATTTTAAATAGAGATTGAATATATGAACAGAAGAAATGTGGATGTGTTTTTATTGCTTTAAAAGCACTTTTTAAACTGTTATTTAGCTCTATGTGTCTAAACTAGGGTTTGAGTTTATAGAGAATCTAACCAATGGATTGGAACGATCTTACGATCTCTGAATTTGTAGTTTGTCCAAGTTTAATTCTTCAGAAGACTTCAAGAGCTGGAAATCCCTAGATCGAACGGTAGGAGCCTTTGAACGAAACTAGCCTCGAGTTCATCGGGAATACATCGCCGGTAGCCTCCAATCGTGGGATTTGGACTTGGGTAATGTTGATGAAGTCTTTCAGAGCTCAAACGAAAAGTCTTCTTGGTCTGGGATTGATTGAGGAGTGAGATAAGGTTAGATGAAGAATCCCAGCTCTAAGAGAAGTTTTGCCCTATTCAATCATCCTTGGGCTCAAGGGACGGCTAGGATTGTCTTAGGAGGCTGCTAAATGACTGCCATCTATCCCCAGGCAGTTAGAATGCCAGGGAATAAAAAGGACCAAAGGATAATGACATGGAAAGGTAATTTTGTCCTTTGGAATACATGTGGCCATGTGCTTTAGGTTTAGCTCTAATCCAAAGCTTAAAACAAACTTAAGAACATTCCAGAAAATGTTTAAAGCTGCTGGAAGGGATTAGGTTTGGAGTTAATTAGCTTAAGCAAGGGTTTTGGCCATTCAAAGCCATTTGGAGGCTTCTTTGACCATTAATTGACTGGTTTGACCAGTCAAATGGTCAAGCTTGCTGATGTGGCAGTCAAGTGACCTCAAGAACTGGTTTGGAAAAGGTTGGAGGGGATTTGATGATTAAGGCTTAGGTTTTGAAGATTTAGAAGGAAATTTGAAATGGTTTGACCAAGCATAGTTGAGTTGACTTGGTCAAAACAACTAGAGTTCAACACAATGTAGATTTGGGAATACTTGAGCCGTTGTTTGAAATAAATTTAAGGCTTGATGATATAGAGATGGCTTGATATACATAGGTTGGACTAAAGAACTAGTTTGAACAGATTGAACATTTTAACCAAATCAAATCAGGAGTGATTTGACTTTAAATGCATTTGAAAATATTTGAATCAATATTTGAGATAGATTTAAGGGTTTAGAGAGCTTGATGTATTGATTTGACTAGATTGGGTGATTTGATTCAATTGGGTCTCATTTGATTAGACATGGGCTAAGTTGACCAAGTCAACTTTTGACTGGGTCAAGGGTCCAGTCAAATCCAAACTATTGGGGGAAGTGCCCAAATAAATTTGGATAGGTTTGTAATTGATCTTGAAGCTTAATTAAATATGATAAAGCTTAAGGATTGGACTGGTCAACCTGAGTTGACTTAATCAACCTGAGTTGACTTGGTCAACCAGGTTGACCAAGGGCTAGGGTCTGGACTGAATCAATTTCAAATAATTTTTGAAGTCTGGTAGAAGTGGTTTGAGGGTTTGAATAGGTCATTTGGGTCAAATCACCTATTTGGGCCCTTAATGGGCTTAATGGGTCAATTGTGTTGACTTGGTCAACTAGGTTGACGTAGGGTCAGGGACTGGGTCCAACCAGTTCAGAATGATATTCTGAGTCTACTGGTGGTGGTCTCAAAGTCTGGGGAGGTCATTTGGTCAAAATGACCTGTTTGGGCCCTTAATGGGCCTGTTTGGTCAGCCTGGTTGACTTGGTCAACCAGGTGGGTCCAGGGTCTGGGAATGGGTTCAATAGATTTGAAATGACATTTGGAGACCAATGGAGATGGTCCCAAAGTCTGAGGAGGTCATTTGGTTAAAATGACCTGTTTTGACCCTGAAGGACCTGTTTGGTCAACCTGGTTGACTTAGTCAACCAGATTGAACCAGGGGCTGATTTTGGGTTCAATAGACTGGGTTTGATATTTTAAACTTGCTGGAGGTGATTGCATTTGATTTGGATCTCATTTGGTTCAACTGATCATTTATCACCCTTAGGGGTATTTTGGTCATTTTGACCCCTGGTCAACTAGGGGTCAAATTGAGTCCAACAAAATATAGTTTATTGCTCAATGAGTCATAATTAAGGGTCTGGAAGTGATTTAGAGCTTTGAAGAAAGCTCCAAGATCAAAATCCACTGGGTGGCAGGTCCAGTGGCATAGACTGTAAATATTTGAAGGTTTTACAGCCTTTAGATTTTAATCCAGTTTTTGGGGTTAGAGACCTCAGAATGAGCTCAAATTTGGAGGGTTGCCTCTAGAGACATGTCACATCAGTGTGGAACTAATAAACCTTAAATCATAGGTCATTTGATAGGATTTTGAAATGTTCAAAGATTTGTTGGAAAAGGCTTTTAGGACTTAGACCTTTAGCCTTTAAATTTGATCTGGATTTCTGGTTTTGAGCTGGGTTTTGATTTTCAATGATAGGGTTTGAACTATATAAATTATATACAATCATTTAAGTGATTGTAGATGATTATATAGGATTAAAGTCAGGTCAGAGGTTGTGACAGCTAAATCTGGGTTGTTTAAAGGTCAGGATTGGTCAGGGATTTGAATTGACTTGAACTCTGGATTGATTTGAGTCTTGAATAGATTGATTTAAAGTCTGGGTTGGTCTGGAGTTTGAAAAGATTTGAGGTCTGGATAGATCTAAGGTCTAGGAGAATCCTAAGACCTAAATTGATCTAGGGAAATCCTAGGGTCCAAAGTAGATCCTAGGGACTAAAGTCTAGGAAGATCCTAGAGTCTAATTAACCCTAAAGTCTGGGATCTAGAAGGTTCTTAGGATCTAGAATAGATCCTAAAGTCTAGATTCTAGGAAGATCCTAGGGTCTAGATTGATCCTAAGATCTAAAATCTAAGAAAGATCCTAGGATCTAGAATAGTCTGGAAATTTGATTGATCTGAGATCAGGGTTGATTTGAATCTGGATTGATCTAGGATTAGATTGATCATAGAGTCAGGGTTGATCCTAAGGATTGGAAAGATCCTAAGGTCTGGATTGGTCCTACTAACCTCATACAAAAATGAGGTCAACACATTATTGATTTTCCTTAGTGGTGTTATCTCCAAGTGTCACCTTGCCTCCTGCCCTGGCCTCCAGTGAAATTAATTGATTTGCATGTCCAGTCATGTGCCTTGAATATATATTTTCTAGGTACCACATACTCTTATGAGGCCTTTTGTGAGGGCACTCCTATAAAATCATCAGATGTCAGATTTTAGAACCCAAAGAAGTTTGGGTTCCACCTTATGGAATGTGGGATGAAATGCTTGCATGCTATGCTGTGAATTATACAATTTCGGTCTCGACACCAAATATGTTCTATGGTGGATAGTGCAAGTATGGGAGATGTATCCTAGCATTCAGCAAGAAAAATATTTAACACCAGGAAAAGGGTTAACTAATCTTTGTGGGTGATGGTGCCTATTCCTAGGTTTGAATGATGCATGCTATGGTGATGAATTATGAAATTGTGCAAGTGTTGGGGATGTTTTATTTTCTTTAAAAGCATTTAACTTGGTTTATAAAAGCTGATTTGCACTTTCAAGATTTGAAATTTCAATTTTTAATGCTTGCTCCCTATTATCAGCTTCATCTAAATATTCCTTTTATTTTCATAAATGAATTTTCTAAGTCAATATGGGATATTTTTTAGGAATCATGCTCATTAGTTAATTCAGAATGCTTCTTATTTAAGATATCAAATTCCTCTAACAAAGCCATATGATTGCTATCTAGAGTAGAGTGATCTTCCTTAAGCATTCATGCCCTTTTTGCTGAATTAAAAAATTAGATATAAGGCTTGCATGTAACTTTTTAAGCTTCCTATATAAAGAATAGTTTTTTAAAAAAAACTTTAAATAGTTGATCATAGGTAAGCTCACATACCTCCTCTTGATCAGAATGATCCAGATGGTCATTTTCATTAAGCACAAGTTAGTTACAACCTCTTCTGCTTTAATTTTAGAAGAGTCTAATCCAGAGTCTACCCAGAAAACCTTCTAAATCCTTTGTTTGCCATTCTTGAATTTCGCTTTTTATTCACCCTTCTCCTTGCTTGGGTGAGAATTAAGAGTTGGGCAGTCGGACTTCAGGTGCACTGGCTTCCTATATTCAAAACATATAAAGTTAGAAGAAACTTTAGAATTATTACCAATCTTACCTTTATTCCATTTCTGATGATGCTTTTGCTTTCTCTTTAGAAATATTTTGAACTACCAAGTCATTAAAGCATTGTCATCATCATCTTGTCTAGAGGATTCACTATTAGAATCATTAGCCTTTAAGGCTACAGTTTTCTCTTTCTTCATTTCACCTACATCAAGCTGCCGTTGACTCACTCTTTCTTATAGGCACTGAGTGACCAAAGTAAGTTATCAATGGAATAAACATTCAGATCTGTAGATTTAGTAATGGCAATAAGTTTTGCATCATAGGAAGAAGGTAAACATCATAAAATCTTGTCAACTTTTTCATAATTTGTAAACTTTCTTCCTAAGACATGCAAGGAAGTAACAATCTGAGTGAACCTAATATATATTTCAGAACTAGATTCATTAGGTTTCGTGTGAAAAAGTTCATAATTGTGAAGCAAAATATTCAGCCAAGATTGTTTCACATCATTTGTTCCTTCATAAGTAATGCAGAGTTTGTCCCAAATCTCTTAGCAAGTTGAACAAGTAGAAACACACATATAATCTTCAAATTTTAAAGCACAAAAAAGATAGTTCAAACATTTGGCATTCAGTTGGATTAAATATCTATCATCTGTAGTCCATTCAATAAAAGGTATTTCAATTTTAATGCCATTCACTAATCTAAAAGGTACATATTATCCTTCTTAAACTAGCTCCACATGTGATAATCAATTGATTGTAAAAGGTGGACATGCAAATTTTCCAAAAATTAAAAGGGATATTATCAAATAACGGTGGTCGTGTAGTTGAATATATATCCGTAGTATTTCGATTACCAAAATTAGCCATGGATCTTTTTCAAAAGTTTTTTGAAAACTTAATTTATGAATCCCACTCTGATACCACTTAAAAGTTTGTGAGGGTGGTTAAACCCTAAAGAACTAGTTCTGAGGCTAACCAAAAGGGGGGGAGTGAATTGGTTATTTTAAAATTTTTTTAACAAAATAAGAAATTAAAAACTCTTTGATATGGAAGCAGATTTGTTTCACAATAACAAAAATTTTAGAGATTTCAAACACAGAACAATTCAAAGAAAAATGCAAAAATTAAATGTGAAAAAATAATCAGAAATAACACATTAGATTTATAGTGGTTTGGTCAACTTGACCAACATCCACTCCCTGAAAACCTCCTTTTTAAGTATTCATCTAAAAGTAGTGTCTCTCCTTTCGCCTCCACAATAAGGCAGAGAAGCCCTTACAAAATCTTTCCATTAACCAGGTGATGTATAGTACCTTGAATCCTTTTACTCCCTCCTAGAGTAGGCAGATAACCTGAAAATCCTTTACTCCCTCCTAGAGTGGGCAGAGAACCTTGGAATCCTTTTATTATCTCCTAGAGTAGGCAAAGAACCTTGGAATCCTTTTACTCCCACCTGGAGTAAGCAAAGAAACTGGATCTAATACTGATAAAAATCTTCCCTAAAGCCACCAAAGAACTAGACAAGCAGCTTGACGAGGACAGTGGAAACCTTGCTGGGAGCAACCTTTGTGAATCGCTTATAACTCCCCCTCATAAGGATTTCTCTCTCTCTAAGCTCTCTATTTTCCTTCTCTAGTTCTCTCTCAAGAAGACTAAACAGCAAAATATTATCTCAAGGATATTAAGAGAGCTTAAATAGAGAGACTTCAAAAAAACCCCTAATTTTTAGTATGGCAGTACTGATCATCCAGCATAATTATATGATCATCGTCTATGATTTGTTCAAAAATTCCAATTTAGCTAGTACAAATTGTATAGCCATGTATAATTAGTTTAAGAGAAATAAGCAGATCGTCCTAGATGATTATAATATCATCCCAGATGATTAGTATAAAACTATTGGACTTCATCTAGTACTATACTCAGTGATGCCTTATCGTCTCATGCACTTTTCTATCGTCTAGTATGAAAGAGGTCAATCATCTTGGATGATTAGTTAAAAAACTATGGTATTCGTCTGGTATGATAAATGGCAATCCCTTATCGTCCTATGCATGTTCTCTATCATCCACGATGATTACGATCGAATTGAATCAAATTTTACCATAATTATTCTCCAAATTATAGGGTTAATTTAGGCATGGTTGTCATGTATCATCCAGGACCATAAGGATCATCTTATACGATATGTACAAAATTTGAAAAATAAAATATTACCTAAATTGTGATTAGGGGCAATTTTTCACAATCTGAATCGATCATCCTTTACGATCTATATCGTACAGTATGATTAGTTTAATCTATTAATTAATAGGATGCCCTTATTTGGGTTTTTTTTGTTTTTAACTAATCATCCAGTACTATATAAATCATCATATATGAATAGATCAAAAATAAAGAAATTCTCTAACTCACCAACCCACTCCCTTGAGTGTGTATGTGCAAGGTTACTTAGCTTGGGGTCCACTAGATACATGACTTGACTCAACAAAGATAAAAGTACATTAAAATAAAAATTACAGATAGACTCAACCCTAGTTTACCCAATCTTGAGCTAATTTGCATTGCAAGTGAATTTGTGGACTTGAAAGGTTAGTAGGTAGGGAAAACAAAATAAATATACAAAAATTGTGATATAAAATAAATAATAATGCTTTTTATTATGAAATTTATCATACTTGGGCCCAAATTTGTAATAATATTAGCAAATTGATTTTTAGTGGCTACATGGTGTAGCTCTATATCTCCTTTGGTAATATGGTCCCTAATGAAATGGTGCCTTATATCTATGTGTTTAGTTCTTGAGTGTTGGATTGGATTTTTTGAAATGCAGATGGCACTAGTGTCATCACATAAGATTGAATTGGTGCCTATAGTTAATCCCAAATCCTATATTTTTTTATTTTAACCAAAGGAATTGGGCCGCACAACATCCTAAGGCTATGTATTCAGCTTCAGTAGTGGACAGGGCAACTATGTTTTATTTTCCACTAGACAAGGAGACTAAGGACTGTCTTATGAATTAATATATTCCAGAAGTGCTTTTCTATCAACTCTACACCCTACAAAATTTGAATTAGAATATCCTATGATTTCAAAGAAGTGTTATGCCTAAGATACCAGATTCCTAAGTCTTAGGTTCCTAAAAGATATCTAAGAATTCTCTAAATAGCAGTTAAGTGATACTCTTTTGGATCAGCTTGAAATCTAATATAGAGACAAACACTAAACATAATATTAGGTCTGCTAGCAGTCAAGTAAAGAAGTGATCCAATTATTCCTCTATATTTCTTTTGATCAATTAATTTTCTATTTGAATCATTATCTAACTGAACAAAAAAACTCATGGGAGTGTTTATTGGCTTGGCTCTATCCATTTCATATTTCTTAAGGATGTCCTTAATGTATTTTGATTGACTAAGAAAAATTCCATCATCCTCCTACCTTATACTAAATCCTAGAAAGTAATTTAGTTCTCCAATCATACTCATCTCAAACTCCTTACTCATTATTTTTTAAAATTTATCACATAGATTTTTATCAGAAGATCAAAAAAAAATATCATCAACATAAATTTGGACAATTAGTAGTTCATCGCCTACCTTTTTTCAGAAATAGGCTGGTGTTTACACTCCCCTTAACAAAGGTTCTCTCTAGTAGGAATGTACTTAGCATTTCATACCATGCTCTAGGTGCTTGTTTTAGTCCATATAATGTCTTTTTTAATTTGAGCACATGATTAAAAAATTATGAATTTTTAAAGCCTAGGGGTTGTTCAACATACGAATCTTCTTTTATTACCCCTTTCAGAAAGGCACTTTTGACATCCATTTAGTACAATTTGAATCCTTTAAAGCAGACAAAGGCTAGTAGCACCCTAATAGTTTCTAATCTAACTACAGGGGCAAAGGTCTCTTCAAAGTCAATTCCTTCTATCTGATTATATCCCTTAGCCACTAATTATGCTTTATTTCTTACCACTGCACCAGAATTATTCATTTTATTTTTGAAAACCCATTTAGTTCCAACAATACTCTAGTCCTTAGGTCTTTCAACTAGTTCCCAAATATCATTTCTCACAAATTAATTTAACTCTTCCTGTATGGCTAGGATACATAATTCATCAAAAAGGGCTTGACGTATATTGGTGGATTAGTCATTGAGATGAAGGTATAGCAGTTTACTTCTTTTTAAGTCCATGCCTAGTTCTAACACCTTCAGATGGGTTTCTTAAGATCAATTCTTCTGGATGATTTGAAGAATATATCCATTCTCTTGGTATTAAATTTTTAGGTTCTACCCTTTCCTCCATATTTACAAATTCTACTCCTTGGGTGATTTCTACAACTTCTTCTTCTACCCTAGACCCTTCCAGAATTATTAGATTTATCTAATATAATAGGGGTGATCATCTCTACCACCAGCGTCCTTTTATTGAAAACTCTAAAGGATTTTCTAACATTTAAGTACCCTAGGAACACTCCTTCATCAGATTAGGGGTCAAACTTTCCTGGTAGATATTTCCCATTATTCAGAATGAATACTTTACATCCAAAGACATAAAGGTGAGAGAGGTTGGGTGTCCTATCTTTAAGGATTTCATAGGGTGTCTTCTTTAGCTTGGATCTAACATTAACCCTATTTAGAACATAATAGGTTATATTCATCACTTCTGCCAAGAAGTATTTAGAAAGTGAGTATTCAGTTAATATAGCTCTAGTGGCTTCTACCAGGGTCTTGTTCTTTCTTTCAGCTACCCCATTTTTTTGAGGTATTCTAGGAGCTTAAAAAGTTATGATCTATCCCTTGTTCCTTATAATAAGAATCAAATTTTTAATTCTCAAACTCTCCACCATGATCACTGAGAATTACAAGAATTTCATAACCTAGCTTCCTCTTAATCGAAGTGGAGAATGTCCTAAATTTCCCAAATGATTCACTTTTATGAGATAGGAATATAACCAAGTAAACCTTGAGTAATCATCAATAATTATATACCCAAAGATTTTCCCTCCTAGGCTTGCAGTGCTAACAAGTCCAAAAAGATTCATATGAATGACTTCTAAAGGTTTGCTAGTGTTAATATCCTTGATTTAGTGGAAGGAGGGTTTAACTTGTTTCCTTAATTGACAAGCATCACATAGGTGGTCCTTAATGAACTCAAGTTTGGGTATTCCTCTCACTAAGACTTTTTGGGTGATCTTTCTAAGACTTTTCATACTTATATGATACAATCTCATATGCCATAATCATGATTCATCAATAATAATTTTTAAGCAAAGCGATGCAGCTGATTCAATGCTATTTAAATCAAGCATGTAAATATTGTTGAT
Organism: Dendrobium chrysotoxum; assembly: GCA_019925795.1. Taxonomy (NCBI): domain Eukaryota; kingdom Viridiplantae; phylum Streptophyta; class Magnoliopsida; order Asparagales; family Orchidaceae; genus Dendrobium; species Dendrobium chrysotoxum. The sequence goes on along the minus strand of CM034304.1, from coordinate 20,433,610 downwards.
CCTTTTTCCTTGTAAAATAGTGTTATCATTTAAGCTTAAAATCTAGCTGGTATACAAGAATTTGATGTTGAATCCTTTATCACAGAGCTGGCTTATGCTGAGTAGATTATGTTTTAAGCCATCTACGAGTAAAATATTTTCACTGATGAAATTTTTTGAGTTGCCAAATATACCTAAGCCCACTACTCTCATGGTCGTGTTATCTCTAAGTGTCACCTTGCCTCCTGCCCTAGCCTCCAATGAAATAAATTGATTTGCATCTCCAGTCATGTGCTTTAAACATTTGATGTCCAAGTACCACATGCTCTCATGAGGCCTTTTGTGAGAGTACCCCTATAAAATTATAGTGGTCAGATTTGGAAACCCAAATAAGTTTGGGTTCCACCTTATGGAACATGGGATGAAATGCCTGTATGCTATGCTGTGAATTATGTAGTTTTGGTCACCACACCAAATGTGTTCTATGGTGGATAGTACAAGTATGGGAGATGTGTCCTAGCATGATACAAGAAAACATCTAACACCATGAAAAGGGTTTACTAATCTATGTGGGTTATAGTGCCTCATCCTAGCTTTGAATGATACATGTTGTGGTAATGGATTATATAACTATGTAAGTGTAGGTGATGTTTTATTTTCTTTGAAAGCATTTTATTTAATTTGTAAAAATTGGTTTGCACTTTCAAGAATTGAATTTTCAATTTTTAACGCATGCTCCCTATCATCAGCTTCATCTAAATATGCCTTTGATTTCTTAAATGTATCTTCTAAATCAATACGGGATGCTTTTAGGGAATAATGATTATCAATTAGATCAAGATGCTTCTTGTTTAAAGTATCAAATTCATTTAATAAAGCCATGTGATTACTCCAAAGTAGAATGATCTTTCCTGAGGCATTCATGCTTTTTTTGCAAATTTAAAAGTCAGATTTAAGGATTATATGTAATTTCTTAAGCTTCCTATATTTAATGTGAATTCTTTTAGAAACTTCAAATAATTTATCATAGGAAAGCTCACATACATCCTCGATTATCTTCCATTAAGCACAGGTTGGTTACCTCCTCTTCTGCTTTAGCTTCAAATAAGTCTGAAGCAGAGCCTACCCAAAAAGCCTTCTAAGTCCTTCACTTACCCTTTTGAACTTAGATTTTTCTTTACACTTCTCTTGATTGGGTGAGTTTTTAGATTGGGGCAATCAGTCTTCATGTACCCTGGCTTCCTACCTTCAAAATAGATGACATCAAAAGAAGTTTTGGAATTTCTATTAGTTTTACCTTTATTCCATTGCTAATGATGTCTTTGCTTTTTTCCTTAGAAAACTTTTAAACTGCCTTATCATTAGTGCAATGTCATCATCTTCTTGTCCAAATGTATCCCTATTAGAATCATCAGCCTTTAAGGATATAATTTTCTCCTTTCTCTTTTCACCTGCATCAAGCTGTCTTTGACTCACTCCTTGCTCGTAGGCAATGAGTAATCCAAATAAGTTATCAATGGAGTAAATATTCAGATCCTTAGATTCAATAATAGCAGTAATTTTTACATCATAGAAAGTAGGTAAGCAATGCAAGATTTTGTTAATTTTTTCATAGTTAGTAAGTTCTCTTCCTAAGGTATGTAGAAAAGTAATAATTTGAGTGAACCTAGTATACATTTCAAAAATTGATTCACTAGATTTCATGCAAAAGAGTTCATAATCATGAAGCAGAATATTCAACCTAGATTATTTTACTTCATTAGTTCCTTCATATGTTATGCAGAGTTTATCACAAATCTCTTTACCAGTAGTTTAAGTAAAAACATGCATTTAATCATCATATTTTAAAGTATAAAAAAATAGTTTAGACATTTTGTATTCAGTTGGGCTAAATCTCTATCTTCTATGCTCCATTTAAAAAAAGTAAGTTCGGTTTTAATGCCATTAATAAATTATGAAGGTGCAAAATATCCTTCCAGAATTAACATCCATATGTGATAATAGTCTATAGATTATAAAAAGGTAGACATGCAAATTTTCCAAAAATTAAAAGAGATATTATCAAATAAATGTCGTCGTATGATTGAATATCCTTTCACTGTGTTACAATTTCCAAAGTTAGTCATTGATCATTTTTCAAAAGTTTTCTAAAACTTAATTAATGAATCCTGCTCTTATACCACTTAAAAGTTTGTGAAGGTTTTTAAACCTCTAAGAACTAGCTTGAGGCTAACCAAGAGGAGGTGAATTGGTAATTTAAAAATTCTTTAATAAAAATTAAAACCCCTGATGCAAAAGTAGATCAATAACATATTAATAAAATAAATTAGAGTTTTTCATCCACACAGTAAATCATAAAAAATATGAAAATTAAATTACAATAAAATAAAAGAATGAACACAAATGATTTTATAGAGGTTCAATCAAATCTGACCTTTGTCCACTCCTCGGAGGGCCTCCTCTAAGTGTTGCACTAAACCTCTTAGTGTCTCTCCTTTAGCCCCCATAACTAGGCTGAGAGGCCCTTACAAAAATCTCTTCCACTGAACTGGTGAGGCAGAGTACCCTGAATCTTTTTCACCTTTTTGGTGAAGGCAGAGAAACTGAATCCTTTTACTCCCTCCTGGAGTAGGTAGAGAACCTGAATCCTTTTACTCCCTCCTGGAGTAGGCAGAGAACCTTAATCTGATGCTGAAGAATGTCTCCCCTAGAGCCACTAAGGAACCAGGAAAGTAGCTTGAAGAAGACAGTGGAAACCTAGCTTGGAGTAACCTTTGTGAATCCCTCACAACTCCCCCTTATAAGGATCTCTCCCTTTCTTCTCTCCTAAAGCTCACTCTCTCTCTCTTCCTTCTCTAAGCTCTATCTCAAATCAACTCAAAATTAAAGATCTCTCACAAGATAATGTAAGAGATTAAATAGAGAGCCTCCAAAAGAAGCCCTAATTTTTAATTTGCCATCAAAAATTGTCCAGTATGATTGCTAGAACGTCTTGTACAAATAGTACAAAATAGCACTTTCAGCCAGTACAATCCATATTGTGCTGTATGATTAGGTCAAGTATTTGTACTGCTCGTCAATATGATTCTATGATTGTACTTTATGATTAGTATGAGATATTGTACTTATCATTCAGTATAAAAGGAAATGATGGGCAACGATTTAAATATCATCCCATATATTCCTCAAGTCATCCAGGATGATATGCATGTAAGATTAGAAGAAAATCATAGTTTTTCATCTGGGATGATGCGGGACGATCAAGTATCATCCCAAGAATCTCTTAGGTCATCCAGTACGATCATCACCGATCATCTTGTACAAATTGATTGAGCAATTTTAGTATAATTAATCCTCTAATCATAGCATCAATTTAGGCATAATTATCGTAAATCATCCAGGATGATTAGAAAAAAATTTCAACATTAAAATATTGCCTAAAATGTGATTGGCAGCTATTTTTCATAATTTGAACTGATCATCCCATACGATATGGATCGTATAGTATGATTAGGTTAATCACTCTTAATTAATAGGGATGCCCAAATTAGGGTTTTTTATTTTTAATTGATTGGCTAGTATAAAATAAATCATACTATACGATGAGTTCAAAATCCAAAAATTATACTAACTCACCAACTCACTCCCTTGAGTGTGGCGCAAGTCTCCACTGATACATGATTTGACTCATGAAAATGAAAAAGTATTTGAAATTGAAATTATAGATAGACTTAACCCTGACCTACCCAATCTTGAGCTGATTGACATTGCCAGTGGACTTGTGGACCTAAAATGTTAGTAAGTAGGGCAAAAAAAATAGATATGCAAGAATAACAATGATAAGAAAATAATAATATTTGCTGTCATCAAAATTATAGTACTTGGGCCCATATTTGCAACATCTTTCTGCCTCCAAACTAGGTGTGTTATATAGTGTATAGTGTAAAAGCTTGTTATGCATCCTAGCAAGCCACAAGAGTAGCACCTAACCCTATAAATATATTCACTAATCTGTATAGGAGAGTGTGCCTTTCCTATGGATATATGATCCATGTTATATCCTAGGATGTGGCTTTGTATGCATTAGCCTATTTTTAATCAATTGAAGGGCATTTATTTTCTTAATCAAGTATATATTTATACTTTTCTTAACACTTATCTCTACTAATAGTTCGTACTCTTTGTTATTTAATTCCACTGCAAGTATCTCTAGTTCCTCAAATGCTTTTTCTAACTTAATATACTCATCATTCAAAAATTTATGTGACTGGATTAATTTAATATACTTCTTATTTAAATCATTCAATTCATCTAATAGAGAAGCATGCTCCTTATCTAATGAAGTATGTTTAGATTTAAGATTAGCATGCTCTCTAACTAACTTGTCATGCTCAGATTTTAAATCAGAAAGTTTAACTTTTAAACATGCATGTTATTTTTCGAGCTTCCAATATAAATCATGCATTTATTTAGAAATTGAAAATAACTCATCATAAGATAACTCACATAACTCTTCTTAATCGGATTTAACAATTAAATCATTTGCCATTAAGCATAAATTTGTTACCTCCTCTTCTGCTTCTTTTCTAATGAGTCTGAGGCTAAGTCTTCCTAGAAAGCCTTTAGCATCCTCTGCTTGCCCTTTTTGGAGTTGAACTTTTCTTTGCCCTTTTCCTTAGTAGGGTGCTTCTTGAGGGTGGGGCCATAAGACCTTAGATGCCCTAGCTTCATGAACTCAAAATAAATAACATAAGAGGAAATTTTATTAAATTTACATGATTGACCTTTATTCCTCTCATGGTGATGCTTCTATTTCTACCTCAAAAAGCTTTTGAATTGTTGTATAATCCACGTTATGTCATCATTCTCATCAGCTCTAGACTTGTTGCTTTCCATGTCATCACCCTTCAGTGCCCCAGTCTTCTCCTTTTTCTTTTTACCTTCATCTCGAAGTCCTTAGCTCATATTTTTCTTGTAAGCATGGAGAGAGCCTAGTAAATTATCAATAGAATATACATTCAAGTCTTTGGATTCACAAATTATAGTGACTGTAGCATTAAAACTATCAGTTAAGCAACGCAATGTCTTATTAACCTTTTAGAATTACATAATTCCTTTCCTAAAACATGTAGAGATGTCACTATTTTAGCAAACCTAATGTATATGTCAAATAAATCATCCAGGATGATTCAAATCATTCTGTATGATTAGAACAAAATTTCAACATTAAAATATTGTCTAAAATGTGGTTGGCGACTATTTTTCATAATCTAAACTGATCATCATGTACGATATAGATCATACAGTATGATTAGGTTAATCATTCTTAATTAACAAGGATACCCTAATTAGGGTTTTCTATTTTTAATTGATAGTCTAATACGATATAAATCATACTATACGATGAGTTCAAAATCCAAAAATTATACTAACTCACCAACTCACTCCCCTGAGTGTGTGTGCAAGTGTCCACTAGATTCATGATTTCACTCATGAAAAAGATAAAGTATTTGAAATTGAAATCATAGATAGACTTAATGCTGTTCTACCCAATCTTGAGCTGATTGACGTTGCCAGTGGATTTGTCGACCTAAAATGTTAGTGAGTAGGGCAACAAAATAGATATGCAAGAATAACAATGATATGGAAACAATAATATTTGTTTTCATCAAAATTATAGTACTTGGGCCAATATTTGCAACATCTTTAGGCCTCCAAACTAGGTGTGTTATATAGTGTATAGTGCAAATACATGTTATGCATCCTAGCATGCCACAAGAGTAGCACCTAACCCCTATAAATATATTCACTAATCTAAATGGGATATTGTACCTTTTCCTAAGGATATATGATCCATGTTATATCCTAGGATGTGGCTTTGTATGCATTAGCCTATTTTTATTCAATTGAAGCGCATTTATTTTCTTAATCAAGTATATATTTATACTTTTCTTAACACCTATCTCTACTAATAGTTCATACTCTTTGTTATTTAATTCTACTACAAGTATCTCTAGTTCCTCGAATGCTTTTTCTAACTTAATATACTCATCTTTCAAGGATTTATGTTGCTGGATTAATTCAATAGGCTTCTTATTTAAATTATTAAATTCATCTAATAGCGAAGCATGCTCTTTATCTAATGAAGTATGTTTAGATTTAAGATTATCATGCTCTCTAACTAACTTTTCATGCTCAAATTTTAAATCAGAAAGTTCATCTTTTTAACATGCATGTTTTTTTGAGCTTCCAATATAAATCGTGCATTATTTAGAAATTGAAAATAACGCATCATAAGATAACTCACATAACTCTTCTTGATTAGAGTTAACAAATCATTGGCCATTAAGCATAAATTTGTTACCTCCTCTTCTACTTCTTGTTCTAATGAGTCTGAGGATAAGTCTTCCTAGAAAACCTTTGGCATCCTCTGCTTGCCCTTTTTGGAGTTGAACTTTTCTTTGCCCTTTTCCTTAGTAGGGTGCTTCTTGAGGGTGGGGCCATAAGACCTTAGATGCTCTAGCTTCATGCACTCAAAATAAATAACATAAGAGGAAATTTTATTAAATTTACATGATTGACCTTTATTCCTCTCATGGTGATGCTTCTATTTCAACCTCAAAAAGCTTTTGAATTGTTGTATAATCCAAGTTATGTCATCATTCTCATCAGCTCTAGAGATGTTGCTTTCCATGTCATCGGCCTTCAGCGCCCCAGTCTTCTCCTTTTATTTTTACCTTCATCTTGAAGTCTTTAGCTCATATTTTTCTTATAAGCATGGAGAGAGTCTAGTAAATTATCAATAGAATATACATTCAAGTCTCTGGATTCACAAATTATAGTGACTTTAGCATTAAAAAGATTAGTTAAGAAATGCAATGTCTTATTAACCTTTTAGAATTACATACTTCCTTTCATAAAACATGTAGAGATGTCACTATTTTAGTAAACCTAATGTATATGTCAAATATAGTTTCACTAGGTTTCATGCAAAAGTGTACAAATTCTTGCAAAAATAAATTTAATCAAGATTGTTTGACCTCATTTATACCTTCATAAGTAATATATAGTCTATCCCAGATAACCTTACCAGTAGTGCATATAGAAACACACATGTAATCATCAAATTTTAAAGTTAAAAAAAAAAGTTCAAGCATTTTACATTTAGTTGTGTAAGATCCCTATCTTTTAAACTCCATATAGTAAATGGGATTTCAATTTTAACACCATTAATAATACAAAAAGGAGTAGAGTAGCTAATTTGCATTATATGCCACATTCTAAAGTCAATCAATTATAAAAATATAGACATACAAATTTTCCATAAATCTAATAAGACATTATTAAATAATGGTAGATAGATTATTAAATAACCCTTAATATTATTCTTAATCCCAAATTATGTCATAGATCTTTTCTCAACATTTTTAAACCACTAATTCATAGAACTTGCTCTGATTCAAATTGAAAGTTTAATGTATAGTTATTAAACCAGTTGAACTACAACAATACACCAAGAGGGAGGTGAATTTGCGTTTTAAAAATTTTCTTTCAAAAATCACCTTTAGAAAAGCTTAAACAAAATTCACAACTTAATTTTAAAAATAGATTTTTTTAAAGTGAAAGAAAATAATAAATTTTTTTATTTTGCAAAAAAATAAATATTTTTTCTTTTAATTTTTAGATTTTTACTTCTTTTTATTTTTTAACAAAAATTAAATAAAAGCACTATCAATATTTTTTTATCACAAAGATGTCAATTCTCAATTGAAATTTGCAAGAAAATAAAATATAGAAAATAAAGTGCAGAAAGAAATAAGAATGGACATAACAAAAATTTATAGTGGTTCGATTAACCTTGACGTATCACCACTCCCTGGAGTTTTCTCTCTTGGTATTGCACTAAACTCTTTAGTGTCTCTCCTTTTGCTCCCACAGTAAGGTAGGGAAGCCCTTACAAGATTCATTTCCACAGTTCCCTAGTATGATGGAGTAGTAAAATCCCTTTCACCTTTCCTTGTATGGAGGATTAGCCAAATCCCTTTCACCTTCCTCGGTGTGGTGGAGTTTCTAGTGGCATATTGATACGAAGAGTTTCTTCCCATAGATTTCCTTAAGTAAATCTTTGACTCATGGAGGAAGAAGATGGATGTTGGCTAGAGAAATCGTGTATAGACTCTCTCATACTCCCTTGATCCCACAAGATTATTCTCCCTCTCACAACTTTACCTCTATCTCTCCCTTACTCAAAACCATCTCTTCAAACCCTTTCTTACAAAAGACATACACCCCTTGACTGCCAAAGACCCTCTCAAATCAAATAAGAGATGTTTAAATAATAGGTTCCAAGAAACCTAATTCTCAATTAATCCATTTTTATTCGTATAGTATGATAGGTTTATCATATAATATGATCAGTTCAATAATACCTTCTTAATAATGTATTATAGACAATAGCTAGTACGATCAGTATAAACATTTTGCACTGATCATCCGAGATGAAATCATATTACATAATAAGATGAGTTCAATCAAATAATAGTTTATCTAGAATGAATTTCGGGCTAGTAATTATCATCATGGTTATTTCTTGGTTTATATAATACAAATGGTAACTTCGTATAGTATGATTATTAATTATAATTAATGTTAATTCAATTGCTTAATCATTGGGATTAAATTCGACAATAATTTAGTAATATTATATAGTATGATATTATTCATATTGTATGATTAGAATAATTTACATATTTTAAATTATTGCCTAATTTTAAATGTTGGTGAGAATCTTTTATTATAATTGATCATCCTATACAATTTGTATCAAATAGTATGATTAGTTGAAATTTTAATTCACTTAATTAAATGTTCTAATTAATTTTGATTACACACATCGTACAGTGTGATTCAGATCAAATAGTACGATCTTCAAAAAAATTAAAATATTTTATTTCACTCCCCCGTTTGTGTGTATACGGTTACTAAGCTAACATACACCTTTTACATTATAATTGCTCAATAAAATAAAAATACACTCTTGCATAATTTAAGTCTATTCTACCTAGTCTTGAGTCCTGATAATCTAATGGTACATGGTGTATGTTGTTCCTAAAATTTTAGTACACACATAAAAGATATGCAATAATAATAAATAGGAAAAACGAGTTGAAATGTGAACCTCAACTCAGGCTCACAGATTGCAACAAAAGTAGAAATCATATGAAAGACTAGTTGAGTATATCCTAAGATGGAGGAACATTAGTATGAAATGTGAACCTCAACTCCAGAAGCAGCATGCTGTAGAGATTCTATTAAAGAATATCCATGCTCCAATTTATTTCCTATTAAAAGGCTTCATAATTAAAATTTTGAGAAGTTATTGAGTAAAGACTCTAATATTCAAGAGGAAATATCTCAATTGACTTTCTCAAAAATAAATCCCCTATAGAAACAAGATAAGTAAAACCTCAAAAGGTGCTAAAAAGAGGTCTGAGATAATATCTACAATTGGTAAAGGTAAATAATAGACTGAGGTTTAAGGTACTTAAAAATAAGAGTTACTCGTTCAAAAGGGAAGCTATCAAATGAATCTTTAAAAATCTCCTAAAGAAAACTGAATTCAAACTACCTGAACCTAAAAAGTTAGAAGATGTAGGTAAAGTGAGGCAACCTAAGTATTGTCTCCATATCATCAGATGATTAGTCATGAACTTGAAGATTGTGTAACCTTCAAAGAATGGCTTGAGAGAAATACTAAAGATAGATCAAGTGTTTAGCTAGTCCTAGTCAAGGATCTACTAAATAAATATTTTATGAGCCTTTCATATCAGTCTCAAATTTAAAATCTAATAATGATAGTTAGTATATAGCTATATCCTTGTCTTATAAGATAATTTTAAATAAACTTTATCATTCATCTACTCAAGTATCTCAAATAGTATATAGTCCCATCCATGTTGATCTAGCAACTCTTGAGGAAGAAATACAAAATAAAGTTCTAATTGAAGAACTTAGGAAGATGTCTACTTGTCAGTCTTCAATAACTTAAAAAGCGAAACTTAAAAATAAAAATAATGATGTAATTAATAAATTTATAGTTTCTTCAAATGGAAAAGAAAATGCTATTGTATCTCTTACACTGTATGATTTCTATTTTATCCCGTTAGGGGCTAAGAAAGCAATAAAGAATGATTCAATGTATATTTAATCAATATATGGTGATGATGAAGTAAACAATAACATAAATAGTGTATTAGAAAATAACTCTATAGAATCAGAAATAAACTTTAATGAATTGAAAAAATCTCTTAAATATTTCTTTGATGGTGATTCCCCTTCCTTAATATTCAAGGTGATCCAATTTATATAAAAATTGAGATATCTAATTTTGATAATTCGTCAGATGATGTTTTGAAAGTGAACAATAATTCAAAATTAAATGAATCCACTGTCTCATTCCCAAAAGAGATAATTCATGTAAACATATGTAGTGGTAAAGTATTACTACCATCAGTATCTATATCCAATAAAGGAAAGAAAATTGTTGATAATCTAGGAACTTCAGCACCAATTAAACTATATTTAGATGTAGCTAATTCAAATATTCCTAAAGTGTATTATAATATTTTAGCTCATCTCAAAAGATTACCTATGAAGCTGAGTATCTATGATGCTTTGGTTCTTTTTAAACAAATAAAGGAGGCTTTGATTAAAGTTTTACTTAATCCAGAGATCTATATGGCTCAGTTAGCATCAACGTAGTCTGAATAAACATTCAGTTACAAAAACTCTAGAAATTACATTCTCAGATGATAATTTGCTCTTGGGAACTTTATATCATAATTGTCTATTATATATCTCTATAAATATAGATAATTTTTAATTATATTGTGTCCTTGTTAATCTGGGTACATTGGTTAACATCATAACTCTTAGAACTTTTGTATACTTCAAAGTGGATACTCATAAAGTATGCTCAGATAAAATTATATTATGAGGATTTAATAAAAAAAGTTAAGAGAGCTATGGTTTTGATAACCTTTCTATTAGGAATAGGAATCCTAAACATCGAAGCCAAATTCCATATAATAGATTCTAAAACTTCCTTTAACGCTCTCCTATGTAGACCTTAACTCGATGATTATAGAATGGTGCATTCGACCCTTCATCAGCGTATCAAATACTCTCATGAGGGGGTATAACACTTTATTAAAGGTGGTCAACAACCAGTTTTAATTCATAAAGTTGGTATATATAAAGATGCTTCATTCTATCTATCTAAGAAGTAGACTATCTTCTCTAAAAATCTCAAACAGGTTGAAGTAAAAGCAAAAGACAAGAAAGAAAAAGAAAAAGAAAAAGAAAAGCATTTTGATCTCAAACATGATATTCGCTAGTTACTTACCCCTCCTACACAAAAAGGAGGTAGAATGGCTCAACGATTTAGAGGAAGAGATCGAGGATGGAAAAATCAAATGATGAAAGAAAAAGAAAATTAGTATATACAAACAAAAACACCTGTAATATATATCAATTTAAAATCTAGTTTGGAGGATGAATCTTATGTGATTGAGAAAAAGCTATAGGCCATAGAATATAGGAACTCTATAAAGCAGCCAAAGTTTAAATTTTTTATAGAAGATGATGGCGATGAGGATATGGTCCAAATTGTTAGCGAAGATACTTCAAATATATTTACTGTGGAGAGATTAAAGAAGTATGTGAAAAATATTACCTTGACCCCACTATCCCAGAGTGATGTTAAAAGGTTAAAGGAGAAACCTCTCTTCCTTTAAACCCAAATTCCAAAGCCAATGCTTTTGTACCTTCTAGCAATAAAACCACTAAAACAAATATAATCCTCAATGATCCATTTATGGATGAAATAATAGAACTTCCTTTTGACTGGTAATCAAACTGTGTCAATAAATTTACCAAGAAAGGTTTAACACCATCATATTGGACTAGAGTTGAAGCTCAACAATTGGAATACTTGTAGGATACAAAAAATCATAAATATGCATCAAGTTTAGGTGTCAGCTTTGTTACTCTATACTTATTTGATGATGATGAATATATTGCTTAGTCATATCAAATAATCTAGAGTCTAATAGTCTCTTTTCAGCAAATGTTAAAACTTTAATGAACTCTATTTAGAAATTTTATATGATCAAGATGACTCTCAAGTTAGGGATGTACGTCCAAAACTTGAAGAGGAGATTAAATCTACAATTGTTGAGTTAAAAGAAATAAATCTGGGTAGTGAAGAAGTTCCGCATCTTATTTTTATATGTTTTTATTGAATGAGTATGAGGCAAAGAAAATGATTGAGTTGCTTAGAGAATTCAAAGGCTATTTTCTTGGATTTATGAAGAAATGCCCAGATGATCTCCAAATATAGCCATTCATAATTTAGAAATTCAATCAAGAATGATTCCAGTTAATAAGTGCCTCGTTGGATGTAACTTGTTATTGAGCAACAAGTAATAGCTAAAGTCAAGAAATTAATCAATGTTGTCCTCATCAAGGAAGAGAAATATTGAACATGGTAGATATTGCTTCCTCAACAAGTAATAGCATTATACCAGTTAAAAAAAAAAAAAAGAATGGTCAGATATGTGTCTATATTGACTTCAAAGGTCTGAATAAAGCTTGTCCTAAAGATGAGTTCCCGCTTCCAATATCAAACTCATGGGAGATATTGCTTCCTCTCATGTGACATTTTCTTTTATGGATGTTTCATCTAGAAATAATTAGATCAAGAAGGCTCCTAAAGATGAAAAGTATGCAGCATTTAGAGAACTGATAGGACTCTACTGCTACAAAGTTATGCCTTTCATATTAAAGAATGTTGGAGTAACCTACCAGTGAATAATGTTGAGGATTTTAGATGAACTTATCCACCATCAGGTAGAATGTGTCGATCATCAAGTCATTAGAAGTTTTAAAAGAGATGATCATTTATATGACCTATGAATCATTTTTTAAAGATTATGTCAGCATAACTTAAAAATGAACCTATGAAGTGTGCTTTTGGCATCACTTCAGGAAACTTTTTTAGGTTGCATGGTTTGACACTGTCGAATCCAAATTTAACCATACAAAATTAAAGTAATAATAGAAACTCCACCACTTAATAGTCTTATCTAATTGAGATCTTTTTAAGGTCGGTTAGCATACCTTAGAAGATTTATCTCAAATCATTTTGGCAAATATCAACCATTTACAGCTCTGTGTAAGAAAGATGCTCACTTTTTGTGGGATAAAATTTTCTAGAAAGCATTTGACAATATAAAATAGTATTTAACATATTCTCCAATCTTAGATGCTCCCATCCCAGAGAAGCTATTAATTCAATATGCAATAGCTCTAAGAGAATCTCCTAGCGCCTCATCAGGTTAATAAGGAGGGGAAAGAGAATGCACATTATTATCTAAGTAGATGTTTACATCCAATCAAAGTAAACTATCCTCTGATTGAAAAGCATTATGTAGCTTTAATCTTCACCACTCAGAAGTTGAGGCACTACATGCTTTCTTATAAAGAAAATTTAATATCCAAAATAAATTTATTATAACATCTGATGACTCATCCTACATTATCATAGTGATTAGCCTAATGGTTGATGATTTTATTACTGTTTGAAATCACATTCATACCTTTATGTACTATAAAAGGGAAAGCTATCATAGATTTCTTAGCAGCTCATCCAGTCCAAGTTGATTATTTGATAAATGATGAACTACCATATAAATAAATTATGAGATTAGAGTTAAATAAAAACTATGCCAGGAAATTTTATTTTGATGGTGCTGCTTCTAGTCAATAAGAAACACTCGATCATATTTCCCTACGGAAAGTTGGAATTGGTATAGTATTAGTTACTCCAAATAAGGGTGTAATATATAATTCTTACCACCTGTCAAAACCTTGTACAAATAATGAAGTTGAGTATGACGCATTTATAATTGGGTTAGAGTTCACAATCTTGAATGAAATTCAAGAGATTAAAATCTTCAAAGATTCATAGCTTGTGATTAATCAAATAACTAATATCTATCAAGTGTTAAAGGAAATATTGATTCCTTATCATCACTATACAATGCAATTTCTTGAAAAAATTCCTAATGTTATAATGTATAAAATTCCCCATGGACAGAACTCTATAATAGATGCCTTAGCAAAAATAGCTACAGCTCTAACTTATCTTGATGGGGATTCAATTCTAATAAAAGTACAAGGTCACAAAGTCTTATAACCCATAGACTTTAAATATATAAATAAAAAATCTCCACTTTAGGTGAAAATTATTTTTGTAGTAGATAATGAAGTAGAGGATTGGAGAAAACCTTTCATCAAATACTTGTAAGGAAATAAACTCCCTCATGATAGATCTATGGCTAATTAGATCAAGAGAAGATCTCTATCATACACTAATCAATAACAACCTATACAAAATATCATCTGATTATATGTGGTTACATGTTTAAATAAATCTGAAGTGCAGAAGATCATAGAAGAAGTGCATGTCGCATTATGTGGTGCTCACCAATCTAGTCTAAAAATGAAAATAAAAATAAAAAGAATATGATATAATTGGCAATAAATAATTGACAACAACATGAAAGTTACACATTATTGTCATTAATGTCAAGTGAATGGAATGGTTCTACATCAACCATCAAATATATTATATCTAATAGTTGTTTCATGTCCATTTGAAAGCTGGGTTATGGATATTGTCTATCCAATTGATCTGCCATCCTCTAGAGGTCATAGGTTTATATTAGCGGCTAAAGATTATTTCTCAAAATGGATAAAAGTGATTCCTTCAGTATAAGTTAAAACTCATCATGTTTTAAACTTTTTCAAAGACCATATCATTTAAAGATTCGGTATTCCTCGTCAGATCATATCAAATAATGATCCTTCATTCAAAAGTACTAAAAAAATAGTTTTTCTAAATATTATAACTTTAATTAGGTATACTCAACTATCCATTACCCTCGACCAAATGGATTAGCTGAGGCCTTCAATAAACTATTGGCATAGATTTTGAAGAAGAAACTAGATGCAAATAAATGTCAATGGCATGAAAAGTTAGGAGGAGCTTTGTGAGCATACAAAACCACATATAAAACTAGCATACACCATTTTGCTTTGGTCTTTAGAGTAGAGGTTGTTTTCCCTTTGTAGGTATAGTTGCCTTCATTATGTATAGCCATCAATTATAAAATCAAGGAAGTGTAAAATACAAAACTCAAACTAGAAGAACTCAAAGGTCTAAACGAGAAGCATCTTTAGGCTCAACAAAACCTTGAGGTATACAAAGCTAAAATGAATCAAGCACATAATAAGTTGGTTTATCAAAGAACTTTCCAAGAAAAAGACTTGGTCTTAGTTCTACGAATACCCATCTGAGTTGAGTGATTATAAAGGAGATCAACCAATATTGTCTATAAATGAATGATATCTTAAGCGATATTATGGTGGATAGTAATAAAACATGTCATAATAAATGAAAAGAAATTTTATTGCCATTATTTTTGTATATTTCTTGAATATATTGAAGATTTTAAAAGGAACTTGGTCTTGAAGATAAATTGTGTACAAAATTTATACTAGAGTTTATAAGTTTTTAAATTCTCAAATATTAGTAAATTATATATTTAAACAAATGATACAAAATCCCTCATGGTATCCTTACCTTCTAAACTTCTCAATTGCGAGTTGCCTGTCATTTGGGATCCATCTCCATTGAAAAGCTATTAGGTGTAAGTCTATTTCCATGGTAGCCTATATGCTCATCTTTATTAAAGATAGTTGTTAGGTATAAGCCCATTTCATGTTAACCTATATGCTTCATTAAAATTTGTTAATGGTGGAGTAGGCCCCTCATGGAACCATCCTAGCTTAAATTTAAATCCTGATCCTCTATGGGTAGTTGTAAGACCCCATATATGATCTTCCTTTCCACATGATCATTTTGATCCTTTATGATCAGGTGTAAGTCCCCACATACCAACTTCCTTTTCTTATAATCATCCATTAATGGTGGACCAAGCCCCTCATGGCACCATCCTATTTTAAATCTAAACCTTGATCCTCTATGGTTAGGTGTAAGTCCCAATATATATATTCCATTTCAGATGATCATTCTGATTCTGTATGATTAGGTGTAAGTCACCACATATCATCTTCCTTTTCTTATGATCATTAGCTAGTGGTAGAGAAAGCCTCTCATGGCACCATCCTAGTTTGAATTTAAATATTGATTCTCTATAGTTATGTGTAAGTCCCCACTAATAGGCTTCCTTCCCATATAATCATTTTGACCATCTGAGATTAGGTGTAAGTCCCCACATGCAGGCTTCCTTTTCTTATGATCATCCGTTAGTGATGGAGAAAGCCCCTCGTGGTACCATCCTAATTTAAATCCAAATCTCAATTCTATATAGTTAATTATAAGTCCCCACATATATGCTTCTTTCCCATATGATCATTCTGATCCTCTAAGATTAGGTGTAAGTTCCCACATACCAGCTTCCTTTTCTTATGATAATCTACTAATGGTGGAGCAAGCCCCACATGGCACCATTCTAATTTAAATCTAAATTTTGATCCTCTATAGTTAGGTGTAAGTCCCTACATACAGGCTTTCTTTTTATATGATCATTCTTATCCTCTAAGATTAGTTGTAAGTCCTCTATCTACCGGCTTCCTTTTCTTATGATCATTTATTAGTGGTGGAGCAAGCCCCACGTGGCACCATCCTAACTAAATCTTAAGTCCAAATCTTCCAAGTTTAGGTGTGAATCTTCTTATAGATTTTCCATTTCTTAGAAGACACCCTCTAATTTTTTTGATAGGTTTGATTTCCCTTATGTTGTCATTCCTTCTCTTAGATTAGAAAAAAGACTTTTAATACTTATCAAATCCAAATATACTAGTGGTGGAGCAATCCCTCTATGGCACCATCATAGGTTAAATTTCAAATTCTTTGCTTTGGATCATTTTCTTTCTGGCCCTGATCTTTAAAAATCTCTTATGATTCTATTGATTACTTTTGCCAATGCCAACATATATGATTTACTTTTCAAGTTCATCACACCTATTAGGAGTCCATTTGTTGGCCACATTTTGTAGTGAGGTTAATTTTCCATATAAAACATCCAATCTCCACACACAAATCATTAGGCTACATTCAAAACTTCAAATCCAATTCAGTACTCTGTTGTGACATAGTGGTCAAATCACTAACCTCAAAATCATTACTTGACAATCACCCTTAAGTCTCATTTGATCATTTGATCAATCACCTAATAATCATCAAATGATTATCAATGATATAATCATTCCAAAATCAAAACTCCTCTCAATCATTGAACTTTATAATCAATGTCGCAATCCAAAGTAAAATCAAACTTCAAATCCTCTAGTTGATAGTCATCAGTGATTATCACCTGATCATTTGTTCAATCATTAACACTCATCAATAATTTTTAATGATATGAGCATGACAAATCCAAAACTTCTTCAAATCATTTGTCAAATCAAATCCAAAACAAAATCATGAACCAAATCTAGTGAAAAATCTAAATATCAAAATCCAATGTTCAAAACCAAGCCGGAACCCCCTTGGTCCATAACCTATTTTTAGTAATTTTCAATCAACACAAACCAAACTAAATGACCTTGGATTCATGATCAGTCACTTAAATATTTATTAGACATGTCCTTAGGGTCAACCACACAATAAAGGAGCATTCCAATTTCTCTAACCCCTTAAACTCATAGAATTTTTTAAGGCTGCAAAACCTTCAAATATTTATAGCCTATGCCACTAGACATTGCATATTATGGAGATTGACCTTGGGAGCCTCCCCAAATCCATTCAACATGATCATGGCCATTCGCATGATGCATTAAACCAATATTGAATCTTGATGGACCTTAGTTTATCATGGTTGACCATGATGTCACCTAAACCCTAAACCTCAAAACCTCCTGAAACTAAATTTTTCTTAAACTTCAACATGGCCCAGTCAAACCAAACCCTAAAACCACTTCTAAAAAATGCCAAATATGATTTGGAATACATTGAACCTACATCCAAGCCATGGTCAAGCTTAGTTGACCAAGTCAACCTAATATGACCAAACCTATCCATTAAATCCTAAATATGCATTTCATAACCATTATGCAAAACATATTCCAACATATCCAAAATATTATTTGGGATGGGTTGGACCCAATCCTAACCCATGGTTAACCCTGGTTGACCAAGTCAACCATAGTTAATGAAAAAGTCCCTTAAGCAATTAAATATGCATTAAAAACCTTAGGACCTCCACATTATATGAAATATATTCTAACAAGTTCTAAATCATATTTGGAATGAGTTGGACCACATGTTGACCTTTGGTCAATCCTAGTTAACTAAGTTAACCTAGGTTGAACAATCAACCTTAAGGGCACTTAAATATGCATTTTAAACTAAATGACCTCCCCATTATTGGAGCCTCTTCTAATAAGTTCAAAATCTTATTTTAAATTGGTTAGACCCAAACTTGACCTCCTTGACAAACATGGTTGACCAAGTCAATCATGATTGACCAAAACCCTACATACAGTTTTTAAAATTTTAAAATTAATGCTCTACACTTTGCCAACCTAAATTAACCCATGAGAACTATCCATTGGGTCCCCAAGGTTCACCCAAAAAAGTTTCAACCCAAGGGTCACCTGGTTTAGCCACATGGGATGAAGCAAGTAAAACTAAAGGGGTCTTTTTGAGCCAAATCTTATTCTTATAAAATTAAATTGCACCAATGCTTGCATTAGTTGTCCCTTAACTCATTTTACTTAACCGATTAAGCCCAACCCATGGGTTAACCTGGGACAACCAATAGGGCTAACCCAAACCTTTAAAAATCTAGATTCTTGAGGCCATTGTTAACCCTGCCCAAATTGAATGTTGTATGAAAGTTTGTGAGGGTGGTTAAACCCTAAAGAACTAGCCTAAGGCTAACCAAGAGGGGGGGTGAATTGGTGATTTAAAAATTCTTAAACAAAAATAAAAAATCTTATCTTTTTAAATATTTTAAAAACTAAACAATCTTAAGTGGAAGCAAATATCAAAATCAAAGATTTCAACCATAGAACAAATCACAGAAAAAAGAGAAAATAAAGTGTAGAAAAAGTAATAAGAAAGAGCACACAAAATTTTATAGTGGTTCGGTCAAATCTGACCTACGTCCACTCCCCAGAATCTCCCGTTCTAGGTATTACACTAATCAGTTAGTGTCTCTTCTTTTGACCCCACAACAAGGTGGAGAAGCCCTTACAAAATCTTTCCAATGACCCGGTGAGGCAGAGAACCTTGAATCCTTTTTCACACTCCTAGTGAAGGCAGAGAACACAGAATCCTTTTAATCCCTCCTGGAGTTGGCAGAGAATCACTAAATCCTTTTACTCCCTCCTGGAGTAGGCAGAGAACCTGACAATCCTTTTACTACCACCTGGAGTAGGCAGAGAACCTGACAATCCTTTTACTCTCACCTGAAGCAGGCAGAGAACCTAGATCTGATGCTGATGATCATCTCCCCTGAGCCACCAAGGAACCAAGGATAAAGAAGGAAGAAGACAATCAATCCTTTCTTGGAGTAACCTTCATGAATCCCCTCATAAACTCCCCCTCACAAGATCCTCTCTCTCTCTCTCTCCAAAACTCTCCTTCTCCTTCTCTAAGCTATCACAGGTTAGAACATCAATAAAATGCTTAATCATCGGCAATTAAGAGAGATTAAATAGGAGGCCTCAAAAAGTACCCTAATTTTCAACTTACCATCAAAGATCATCCAGGATGATATATCGATCATCCTTTATGATTAGTGTAAATCAGCCCATCCAGTCAAGATAATCTAAGTTGCTTGTATGAATAGGGCAATAAATTTATACTGATTGTCCCAAACGATCTTGCAATCGTATTGTATGATTAGTTCAAAACTAGATTTATCATCCATCAGATCATTTGGGATGTCCAGGATGATTAGAAGAAAAATGTACTGATCGTCCTATATGATTAGTTCAAAACTATATTTATCATCCAGCAGATCATTTGGGACATCCAGGATGATTAGAAGAAAAATGTATTGATCATCCCGTACGATCATGTACGATCATCCAGGATGATATGATCATTCAATCTAATCATACTTAGATCCCTAATCATAAGATTATTTTAGGCATGATTGCTACACATCGTCCAGGATGATAAGAATCATCCTGTACGATTAGAACAAAATTTTAATTATCGAATCTTACCTAAATCATGTCTAGCGGCTAGAGTTTTGATTGATGCATATCATCCTATATGATGAAAGTATCATCTAGGATGATTGGTTTAATTAAGCTTATTTGACACATAAGCCCCAATTAGGGTTTCTATTTTAAACTGATCATCTAGGACAATTTAAGATCGTACTGTACGATATGATCAAAAATAGAAGAACTCTTAAACTTACTAAATTTCTTCCCCTCAGTTTATATATGCAAGGTTACTTAGCTTCGGGATCCATTATAGTACATTTGACTCAAGAAAAGATAAAAAATGTATTGGAATTAAACTTACAGATTAACTTCACTCCTAATGTACCCAATCTTGAGCTGGCATGCAAATGAGCTTATGATCCTGAAATGTTGTGAGCATGGCAAACAAAATAGATAAGTAAGAATAGTAATAGTAAGGAACTAGTAATATTTCTTATCATCAAAATCACTATACCTGGGCCTAGATTTCCAACAATCTCCCCCTTTTTGATAATGGAAAACATTGCTGAAAGAATTTCAAAGCTAAGAAAAAAAATTTGTTTTTGCTCTCTTTTTTATATATTAAAAGAGATAAAAAAGAACAAAAGACATAAAAGACAGAAATAAAATAAATTCTATTAAAACATAAGCAAATGAACAGACAACAACTACTCCCCCTTTTGACATCACAAGAAGGAGGAAATAGAAAAACAAAAACAAAGTTTTTTTTAATCGATCACCATAATTAGATGTTAAATTTACCTCAATTTTACATTTAAAAACTTGAAAGAAATAAATCAACAATGCTGAAATCCATAAAGGTTAAAAAATTGATTTTGTAAACCCTACATTGGACACCTTACAGGTTAAAGTTCCTTTTAAACAAAAATCAAATTCAAAAAAAAAATTAGATAAGAAAAGTGAAACTTTCAAACTTCATTCCAAAAAAATATCTGATAAGATAATATTGCAAAGTCAAAAATCAAGAATTATAATTTCCAGTCTCAAGTGTTTGAAAATATTAAGTGACACATGAATTCTTCTAAGAGCTTTAAAGATTTGAAAGGGAAGGAAGCTTATTTCTTTGTGAGCTCATTTTGTGCCTCCTTTTTAGTTTTTTGGCACACTTTATGCATCTTTTAATTTTTGATACACTTTGTGTATCTTACAATTAATTGGCGAACATTAGGCATCTTTCAGTGTTGGGCTCATTTTATGCCTCTTTTCATTTCTTTTGCGAGCTTGCTTCCTTTCATAATCTCTAAAGACTCTTAGTTGTGAGATTATCCTCTAAATATAAGAGAGGAAAATACTCACTCTCTACTATAAGGAAGAGTAAATCACAAAATAGAATCATACTCATATGATAAATGCAACCACCTGATTAACAAAACACGAATATGATTAAATAATTAGGAACATTATTCATGTGAGATAGATTATTATAAGAAGATAAAATAAATCTCTATTTCAAAGTCCAACATTCTAATTTTGAAATATATTCTGATTCAAAAAAATATACATACCATTATAGGCATTAGAGGAAGAGAAACAATCATCAATGCTCCTTCCTTTAACTATTTTAGAGAAGTCAATCACTACTTATAAGCTTCGAAACAAAATCAAGGTAAAATTTCATTTAAAAAGTAAGTTTATCAGCAAAAATGAGTAGTGATCTGATTCATAAAAATATAAAAGAAAACATCAGGAAATCAAAAGCTAAAAACAAAAACACATAAAAAATAAATAAATAAATCAAATAAAACACTAAGTACAGAAACATAAATAGAAAGCATCAATTTTGAGCATGAATATCTATCACATCTAATCTGGTTCTTAAGGTGCTAAAGGTTTCAAAGGCTAGTAGTTTTGTGAAGATATCTGCAAGTTAGTTTTCAGTGGCTATATGGTGTAGCTCTATGTCTCCTTTGATAACATGGTCCCTAATAAAGTGGTGCCTGATTTCGATGTGTTTGGTCCTAGAATATTGGATTGGGTTCTTTAAAATGTAGATGGAATTAGTGTTGTCACATAAGACAGGAATTGTGCCTATAGGAAGTCCTAAATTCAAAAGCTTTTGCTTTAACTAAAGGACTTGGGCCACACAACTTCCTAGGATAATATATTCAACTTCAGCATTGGATAGTGCAACTGAGTTCTATTTTCTACTAAAGTAGGAGACTAAGGATTGTCCTATGAATTAACATGTCCCAGAAGTTCTTTTTCTATTAACTCAACATTTTGCAAAATCTGCATCAAAATATCCTATAATTTCAAAAGAGGTGCTATTTCTAGGATACCAAAATTTTTAAGTCTTGGGTCGCTAATAAATATCTAAAGATTATCTTAACAGCAATCAGGTGGGACTCCTTTGGATCATCTTAAAATCTAACACAGAAATAAACACTAAACATGATATCCGGTCTACTAGCAGTCAAGTAAAGAAGTGATCCAATTATTCCTCTATATTTCTTTTGATCAATAGATTTTCCATTTGAATCTTGTCTAACTAAACATTGGTACTCATGAGAGTGTTGATTGGCTTAGCTTTATCCATCCCATACTTCTTAAGGATGTCCATAATGTATTTTGACTGACTAAGAAAAGTTTCATCATTCATTTTCTTTATGCTACATCCCAGAAAGTAAGTTCTCCCATCATACTCATCTCAAATTCTTTACTCATTATTTTTGAAAATTCATCACATAATTTTTCATTAGAAGATGCAAACAGAATATCATCAATATAGATTTGGACAATCAGTAATTCATCTCCTACCTTTTTCAGAAATAAGGTTGTGTCTATGCTCCCCTCAATAAAGGTTCTTTCTAGTAGGAATGTGTTATGTTTTTCATACCATGCCCTGGGTGCTTATTTTAGTCCATATAAAGTCTTTTAATTTGAACACATGAT
Organism: Dendrobium chrysotoxum; assembly: GCA_019925795.1. Taxonomy (NCBI): domain Eukaryota; kingdom Viridiplantae; phylum Streptophyta; class Magnoliopsida; order Asparagales; family Orchidaceae; genus Dendrobium; species Dendrobium chrysotoxum. The sequence goes on along the minus strand of CM034304.1, from coordinate 20,410,408 downwards.
TAGAAAATTATGAATTTTTAAAGCCTGGCGATTGTTCAACATACACATATTCTTTACATCCATTTGAAATAGTTTAAATCCCTTAAAATAGGCAAAGGCTAGTAGCACCCTAATGGCTTCTAATCTAGCTATTGGGGTGAAAGTCTCCTCAAAGTCAATCCCTTCTATCTAATTATACCCCTTAGCCACCAATCTTGCCTTATTTCTAATCACCACATCAGAATCATTCATTTTATTTTTGAACACACATTTAGTTCCAACAACACTTTGATCCTTAGGTCTTTCAACTAGTTCCCAAACATTATTCCTAACAAATTGAGTCAATTCTTCTTATATGGCTAGGATCAAGAATTCATTAGAAAGGGCTTGGTTGATGTTGGTGGGTTCAGTCATTGAGATGAAGGCAGAGTGGTTTACTTCTTTTCTAAGTCTATGCCTAGTTGTAATATCTTCAGATGGGTCTCTTAAGATCAATTATTTAGGATGACTTGAAGAATATCTCCATTCTCTAGGTAGTAAAACTTCAGGTTCTACCTAGTCCTCCAGATTTGTAGATTCTACTCCTTGGGTGACTTCTGCAACCTCTTCTTCTTCTTCCCTAAACCCTCAAGAATTATCAGATTCATCAAATACAATATCATTGGTCTTCGTAACTACTAATGTTCTTTTATTGAAGACTGTATAGGATTTCCCAACACTTGAGCAACCTAGGAACACTCCTTCATCGGATTTTAGGTCAAACTTTCCTAGTTGAGACTTCCCATTATTCAGAATGAACACTTTACATCCAAAGACACGAAGTTGAGAAAGGTTGGATGTTCTGCCCTTAAGAATTTTATAAGATGTCATTTTCAGCCTAGATCTAAGATTTATCCTATTTAGAACATAACAGGTTGTATTCACCGCTTCTGTTTATAAGTATTTTGGAAGTGAGTATTCAGCTAAGATGGCTCTAGCGGCTTCTACCAGGGTCCTGTTCTTCCTTTCAGCTACCCCATTCTATTGAGGGGTCCTAAGAGCTAAAAAATTGTGATCTATCCTTTGCTCCTTACATAAAGACTCAAAATTTTTATTCTTAATTTCTCCACTATGGTCACTATGAATGGTTAAGATTTCACAACCTAGTTTCTTCTGAATCCAAGTGGAAAAAGATCTAAACTCCTTAAATGATTCACTTTTATGAGATAGAAATCTAACCTAAGTAAACCTCAAATAATCATCAACTATCACATACCCGAAGACATTTCCTCCTAGGCTTGAAGTGCTAACAGGTCCAAAGAGATCCACATAAAGGACTTCTAAGAGTTTGCTTGTGTTAAAGTCTTTGATTGAGTTGAAGGAGAATTTGACTTGCTTTCCTAACTGACAAGCATCACACAGGTGGTCCTTAGTGAACTCTAGTTTGGGGACACCTCTTACTAAGTCTTTTTAGATGATCTTCCTAAGGCTTTTCATTCTTGCATGACATAATCCCTTATGCCACAACCATAATTCATCAGTAATTATTTTTAAGTAAAGAGCAATATGAGCTTTAAAGAATTTAGATCCATAATGTAAATAATGTTGATCCTTTTTCCCTATAAAATAATTTTGTCATTTAAGCTTATAATGCAGCTAGTTGGCTGAAATTTTATGCTAAAGCCTTTATCACAAAGCTGGCTAATACTGAGTAGGTTGTGTTTCAGTCCATCTACAAGTAAAATATTTTCAAGAATAAAATTTTTTAAATCACCAATTATACCTGAGCCCACCACTCTCTTGGTGGTGTTATCTCCAAGTGTTACCTTGCCTCCTGCCCTGGCCTCCAATGAAATGAATTGATTTGCATCACTAGTCATATTTCTTGAACATCCACTAGCTAGGTACCACATGCTCTCACAAGGCCTTTTATGAGAGCACACCTACAAAATCATTAAATGTCAGATTTGGGTCTCTTATGAATGAAAGAAGAAAGAGATGCATCAATGTTATGCTGTGAATTTTGAAATTTTGATCTCCACACCAAATGTATTCTTTGGTGAATAGTATAAGTGTGGGGGATATATCCAAGCATGCCACAAGAAAAATATCTAACACCAGAAAAAGGGTTTACTAATCTATTTGAGTAATGGTGCCTCTTCCTAGGTTTGAATGATACATGCTTTGATTATTTTTGGAACTCTTCAAGTGAGGGTGTTGGTTTGTAGTTTTCCAAAGCAATAATTCTTTCTCTCAAATATTTATTTACCTTTTTATAGCTTGTCACTTCAAATTTTAGTGCATGCTCCCTACTGTCTAATTTAGATGCAATATTTTCTAATTCCTTGAATGCATTTTCTAATTCAATATGAGATTTTTTTCAAGGAATCATGCTTAGTGGTTAAATCAAGATGTTGTGGAGAATTGTTCAAATTTAGAGATTGTTCAGAATTATGCAAATATGTTTATTCAAGTGAGTTTTTGATATGAGTTATTTTGATGATCACAAAAGCTTATTATTTGTTTATTGTTTTTCCTAACAAATATTAGAATTTCTATTTTGTGTGTACTAACATGTCTTTCAATAAATTCACACTTTAGAGTGTTGAAGACTTCAAGTTAATTTATTAGAGTTTATTATAAGTGAAGTTTATAATTTTTACTTTTCTTGAGTCTGAGAGAGTGTGATTGTAAGTTGATAAATGTCCACACAAATACTGAGGGAGTGAGATAAAACTTTTTTTAAAACTAATCGTCTTGTACGATCTGTGATTGTACGGGATGATTTGAGTTATTTCTCCTCTCATACGAACCTGCCTGATTAAAATTTTTATCTAAGTATAACTCGTATAATACGAATTATTTTTCGTACATCATTTTCCAAAGTATGAAATGGGGGTTCCATGGTTCATACGAGGTATCATATGGGATAAACTATTCATTTTTGAACTGTTCGTACAGTACGAAATGGATTTGAACATCATTTTCTAGAGTACGAAATGGTGGTTCCATGGTTCGTACGAGGTATCGTACGAGATGAACTATTCATTTTTGAACTGTTCATACAGTACGAAATGGTTTCGTATATCATTTTCCAGAGTAAAAAATGGGGATTCCATGGTTCGTACGAGGTATCATATAGGATGAACAGTTCATTTTTGAACTATTCGTACAGTACAAAATAGTTTCATATATTATTTTCCAGTGTACGAAATGGGGCTTATATGGTTTGTACGGGATATTGTACAGGATGAACTGTTTCATTTTTGAAATGTTCGTACGGAATGATTGTCGGTCGTCTGATACGATCGAACTGCATAAAAATTGAGATTTTTAGTTTTTGGATGGTTTTTCTTGTCCTATGAATATAAGGGTCCTAAAAACTGACTTTTCCATTAATCTTCTATGAATTTCTTCTTAAGAGTGGAAGGGAGAGTAATTAGGGAGAGTGTTTGGGAGTGAGTGTGGTGAGATCTTTATAGAGGAAATTCTGAGGGGATTCACAAGGTCGTCCAAAGGTGAGGATCTCATTATTTTATATTTTAAGTCTCTTCCCTATCTCTTTGAAAACTCATGAGAGAAGATCTTTGAAGAAGGTTCAGTTCTCTGCCGTTACCAAGAGGGTGAAAAAGGATGCTTGGTTCTCTGGCAACAACTGGAGGGTATGAAAGGACGAGTGGGTTCTCTACCTTCACCAGGAGGGTGAAAAAGGATGACGGTTCTCTACTGCACTGGGGTTTGGTGGAAGAGAGTTTTGTAAGGACTTCTCCACCTTTCTGTGGGGGCTAAAGGAAAGTCACTTTGGTTTAGTGCAATACCTAGAGAAGGAGTCTCTAGAAAGTGAATATAGGTCGTGTTTGATCGAACCACTATAAATCTAGTGTTCTCTGTTCCTATTTTTTATTTACCGCATTATTATTTTCTGTATTGCACTTTATTTTCTATGGTTGAAAAAGTACAAAATTCATAACTATTTGTACAGTACGAATTGGATCATACAGTACGATTTGCATAAATCTTTTACTAAAAAATCTTCTAAAATTCCAAGAGATTTTTTTAAAAGTACCAATTCACCCCCCTCTTGGTTAGCCTAGGGACATAATCAATAGGTCTAACAACCTATTCGCACTTTTAAGTGGTATTAGGCCTATTTCAAAAATTACTATTTAAATTACTTTTTAAAATTTAATTATGGCTAATCTTGAAAACTAAAACACACCTGAGGGTTATTCGATCACTAGAAATCCACTATTTGATAATATCCCATTTGATTTTTAGAAAACTCGTATTTCTACTTTTCAGCAATCACTTGATGATCGCATGTGGATTTTAGTACAGGAAGGTTACACTAACCTACTAGAATTATAGAAGGAATTAGAGTTCAAACACCTTTTGTTGAATGGACTGTAGAAGAACATGACTTAGCTCAATTGAATGCTAAGTGTTTGAATAGTTTCTTTTGTACATTGAAATTAGAAGACTACATACGTATTTTTACTTGTAAATCTGGAAAAGAGATTTTGGATAGACTTTGTATTATAGATGAAGGTACAAATGAAGTGAAGAAAACTAGATTGAACATTCTTTTACATGACTAAACTCTTTCGCATGAAATCGAATGAATCAATCTCTGATATGTATACTCAATTTATACATATATCCACTTCATTGCATGTCTTAGGTAAAGAATTAACGAATGTAGACAAAGTGAACAAAATACTTCATTATTTGCCTACTACTTATAATGCAAAGATAACTGCCATAACTGAATCAAAAGATTTAAATACCCATTATATTGACAATCTTCTTAGATTACTAATTGCTTACGAGCAATATGTGACTGAAAGATAGATTGATGCAGATGATAAATGGAAGGAGAATAATATAGCATTGAAGATGGATGGTTCAGACAGTGATCAGTCACTACCTGAGGATGATGAAGACATTACCTTAATGACAAAGTAGTTTAAAAGTTTCCTAAGGTGGAAGCAAAGGAGATGCCAATAATAGAACAAAGGTAAGTTCCATAAAAATGTTAAGGCTTCTAATGATGTTATTTGTTATCAGTGCAGGAAGCCAGGACACATAAAGAAAGAATGCCCCAATCTCAAAGCAAATCCTAGCAAAGAAAAAGCCGAGGAGAAACCAAAGGATAGAAGGGGCAAGAAGAGACTCCAACGAGCATTTTGGGCGGACTCATCTTTAGATTCCTCAGAAATAGCATTTGAAGAGGAAGTCACAAATTTGTGCTTGATGACTGACAATCTTGATCATTCGAATCAAGAAGAGGTATATGACTTAAGTTATGATAAATTGTTTGAAGTTTTTGAGTGCATTCATTTTGCATATAGGAAACTAAAGAAATTGACGCCAAACTGAATTTGGATTACTTAGAATTGCAAAAAGAGTATGAAATCCTTAGAAAAGACCATGCATTAATTAATAGTAACCACATGACTTTGTTGGATGAGTTTGATGATTTAAATAAACAACATGAACTTTTAAAATCATCACATACTGAACTTGAAAATGATTTCAAAACTTTCATGGATAAATTGGACAGTAGAGAGCATAAATTGAAGATTGATAATTCGATTCTAGAAAGTACTAATGTATATCTTGAAGTTAAGTTGAAAGCACTTGAAGAAAATAGAAAACCACCTAAACTTGAAGATTTTCACAAAATCTACCATAAGTTAATTAATTCAAAATCTAGAAGAAGATCTTATAGTGCATATAGATTGGTGAATCCTTTCCTTAGAGTAAAATATTTTTCTTATAGTATGATTGGGCATATTTCTCACACTTGTACTATTCATCATAGAACACATTTAGTGTGGAGACCTAAGATGCATAAAACACAGTATATCACACATGCATCTGTTTTAAAATTGCTAAGAGGAGAACCCAAACTTGTTTGAGTTCCCAAGTCTAACATTTAATAATTTTGTAGGAACACTCTCACACAAGACCTCGTGAGAGCATTTGGTACCTGGATAGCAGCTATTCAAAGCATATGACTGGAGATGCGAATCAATTCATAACGCTGGAAGCTAGGAATGGAGGCAAGGTTACACTTGGAGATAATTCCACCAAGAGAGTGGTAGGTACAGGTACGATTAGAAATTCAATAAATTTTGTGATTGAAAATGTTCTGTTAGTAGAAGGTTTAAAATATAATCTGTTGAGCATAAGTCAACTATACGATAAAGGTTATTATATAAAATTCTTGCCTACTAGCTGTGTTATTAGTCAAGATGGTTTTATTGTGCTGAATGGTGATATAGTAAATAATATTTACATGCTAGATTTAAATTCTATAAAATCTTCTACTACTTTTTATTTGAAAACTATATATGATGAGTCATGGTTACGACATAGAAGACTTTATCACTCTAGCATGAGAAATCTTAGAAAAATCATCTAAAAAGAGTTCGTTAGAGGAGTACCCAAATTAGACTTTATAAAAGATCACTTATGTGATGCATGTCAACTAGAAAAATAAGTTAAATGCTCCTTCAATTCAATCAAGGAAGTTAGAACTAGCAAGCACTTAGAATTTCTTCATATGGATCTCTTTGGACCTGTTAGTAGCTTAAGTTTAGGAGGAAAAAGATTTGGGTATGTAATTATGAATGATTACTAAGATTCACCTGGATTAGATTTTTGAATCATAAGAGTGAATCATTTGAGGAGTTTAGAGATTTTGTCACTTGGATTCAAAGAAAACTAGGTTTCAAAATTGTAACTATCCAAAGTGATCATGGGGCAGAATTTGAAAAATGAATTATTTGATGATTTTTGCAAATCTCATGGGATAGATCATAACTTCTCAGCTTCTATGACACCTCAACAGAATGAAGTAGTTGAGAGAAAGAACAGGACATTAATTAAAACTGCTAGAGCCATATTGGCAAAATATTCACCTCTAAAATATTTTTGGGCTGAAGCAATTAGTACAGCATGCTATGTATTAAATAGGGTGTATATTAGATCAAAATTAAATTAGACACCCTATAAACTTCTTAAAGGTAGAATTCCCAACCTCTCACATCTACATGTTTTTGGATGTAAAGTATTTATACATAATAATGGTAAAACTCTCTTAGGAAAATTTAATCCTAAATTAGATGAAGGAATTTTTCTAGGTTATTCAAGTATTGGAAAATACTATAAAGTTTTTAATAAAAGAATATTGGTAGTTGAAGAGACCACTCATGTTATTTTTGATGAATCGGATAATTATGGAGGGTCTAGGTTGGATGAAGATGAAGTTGAGGAGAAAAACCAATTACCTAAGGAATGAAAATTTGTTAAAAGTCATCCTAAAGAGTTGATTTTAGGAGACCCAAGTGAAGGAGTTAGGATTAGGCATGGTTTGAGGAAAGAAGTCAATCACTCAGCCTTTATTTCAATGATTGAACCCACTAATATAAATCATGCACTTTTGGATGAATTTTGGATTTTGGCCATGCAAGAGGAATTGAATCAATTTATAAGAAATGATGTTTAGGAGTTAATTGAAAGGCCAAAGGATCAAAGTGTAGTTGGGACTAACTGGGTGTTCAAAAACAAAATGAATTATTCAGGGGTTGTGATTAGAAATAAGGCTAGATTGGTAGCTAAGGGGTATATTCAAATAGAAGGGATTGATTTTGAGGAGATATTTTCCCCTGTAGCAAGACTTGAAGTAATTAGGGTTTTCTTAGCCTTTGTCTATCTTAAAGGTTTTAAATTATATCAAATGGATGTTAAAAGTGTCTTTTTGAATGGGGTGATAGAAAAGGATGTTTATGTTGAGCAACCTCCAGGTTTTGAAAATTCTAAATTCCCTAATCATGTTTTCAAATTGAAAAAGGCATTATATGGACTAAAATAGGCACCTAGGGCATGGTATGAGAGGTTAAGTACTTTTCTATTAAAAGAATCATTTGTTAAAGGAAGTGTGGACACCACTTTCTTTTTGAAAAGAATAGAAAATGAGATACTCATTATTCAAATATATGTGGATGATATCATTTTTGGATCAACTAATAAAACTTTATGTGATGAATTTTCAAAAATAATGAGTAGTGAATTTGAGATGAGTTTGATGGGAGACTTGAGTTATTTTCTTAGTTTTAGCATAAAACAAAATGAGGAAGGAACTTTTCTTAGTTAGTCTAAGTATGTTAAGGACATCCTCAAAAAATATGAAATAGATAATGTTAAACCAGTGACTACACCCATGAGTTTCTCAGTACAGTTAGATAAGGACCCTAAGGGAAAATCTGTTAAGCAAAAGAAGTTTAGAGGAATAATTGGATCATTACTTTACTTGACAACTAGCAAACTAGCCATTATGTTTAGTGTTTACTTATGTGCTAGATTTCAATCTGATCCAAAGGAATCACATTTGACAGTAGTAAAAAGAATATTGAGATATCTTTTGGGAACTCAAAACTTAGGGATTTGGTATCCTAAGCACAGCTCTTCATTTAAAATAATTGGATATTTTGATTTGGATTTTACAGGCTGTAGGGTTGATCAAAAAAGTATATCTAGAGCTTGTCAATTCATTGGAAACTCTTTAGTATCTTTGGTCCAATAGGAAATAAAATTTAGTAGTACTTTCTATAACTGAAGCAGAATACATTGCCTTAGGTAGTTGTGTGGCACAGGTGCTTTGGTTGAAATAATAATTGGTTGACTTAGGATTTTCTATTGGTATAATTCCAATCTTTTGTGATAACACTAGTGCCATATGAATCTAAAAAAATCCTATTCAACACTCTAGAACCAAGCATATTGATGTAAGGCATCATTTTATAAGAGATCATGTAGCGAGAGGTATAATTGAATTACATCATGTCACTATTAAAGATCAACATGCAGACATTTTCACAAAACCACTAGCTTTTGACACTTTTAGCAGGTTAAGGACAAGGCTATGTGTGATTGATCTTAATGCATGATTGAAAATTCTGTAAATTTTTTTTGTATGTAATTGTGGGTTTATTTATGTCAAGTGTATGTAGTATAGTTTGTAAGTTTTTATTTTGTTGTGTTTTTTTATTGTTCGTAGTTGCTTTATTTATTATTATTTATATTTTATTTTAAAAAAGGGGTTTTATCATATAAAATGTTTTGTGTTGAATAGTTTTGAGTTTTTCAATAAATTGGTTTTTGGTTGTTCAATTCGTATTATACGAAATTTTTTGTACTAGATGAATTCTATAGCATCTGCATGATAGGATTCTGGGCATAAAGAATAAACTTAGATTGTTAAAGCTCTTCATACAGTATGATCCATATATCATACTATACGATATGTATAGGTTCATATGTACGCTTGGGGATGAGTTTATAGTTTTGGTCAGTTATTATTGTTGATCGTACATACGAACGTGTCGTTTATCTGTATGATCCATTTAGGTGATTTTGGATAAGGACGAACCTAACCGTTGTAGAACGATCTTTAATTTCCTGATCGTCTCAGATGAACACCTGTTCGTCTATATGATATATCTGTAATCATTTCACGCGGACGACTCCAATCGTCTTTGGACGACCATTCATTTTCTGATCGTCCAGGATGAACACCGATTCGTCTATACAAACCTGTAGTCAAAAATTCTATATGAATGAACACCTCAGGAAGGGCAGTTTACAAAAAGCCGTTTCTTTTTTGGACATTTCTATTCGTATGTATGAAATAAATTTTGTCCTAGATGAATTTTAGATCATACGTACGATCACCACTTCGTACTATACGAAAGTTTGGTTTTTCTTTAAATTCAAGGGTTATAGGAGACATTTTTTCATCACCTTCTCCATTTCCAAACTCTCCTAATATCGTATTCAAGCTATGGCTAGTAGTAGCAAGCATCCACGCTCCAAAGCCTCTTCTTCTAGGAATGTGGTAGATGAAAACTTCCTGTCCAAGGAAAATGAGGACCCATTCTATAAGTTTTTGAGTGCCAAGATCACACCCTCTCGACTTCTAATCCAAGATGATGTCCACTTTGTAGTAATGCCTCTACTAGCCTCAACCTAGTTCTCTTTCATCCCCACTCTTATCTTTGCATACAATAAAGAATTTTTTTACTTTTTCCTAGCCAACATGAAAATCAATCAAGATCACACTAGGATCACTTCCTATGTTCTGAAACAAAGAGTTGAAATCACGAAGGAAGACTTAGGTACCTACCTCCACTTAAGAACCCAAGGAGCTAGAGCCCATACACTCTCATCTAGGGCATATTTTGACTGGTCAAACATTAATAAGGTTCTAAGAGGGGTAGCCCAACCTAGCCATTTACCACGAGTCTATACCTTGAACTAAAATGCTTGTATCATCCAGCATATTTTGCGCACTTCAATTATTCCAAAAGCTGGTGATCATGTTAACATGACTCCTCTTTTGTCTGCAACCACATATCTTATCATGACTAACAAACCCTTAGATGAAGCCCAATTGATTATGGATTATCTTTATAATCTGTCTGATATTGGACATCCAAATAACAAAAGGAAGAAAAATGTGGCGTTAGGATATTTAGTGGCTTATATTCTAGAGAAGAAGTATAATATCACACATCCTGATGGTCCAACCGAACTTCCCATTTACTTTACTGATGCCTCATTTTGGTCACTTTTTGGGAAGGGGAGTTCTGTAGAAGATTCTGAGGAAGAAGTACCTGTCCCTGCACCTGCTCCTGCACCTGAATCTGACCAGAATATCTATCAAGAGATGTTACAGTAATTTGATAGACTTGAGACTCAGTTTGATCAACACTTTGATCAAATCCAGACTCATTTGACCGAGCAGGATTCACGATACCAGGAGGATATGAGTTGGGTTCGTGGCCAGTTTGATTACATGAATACCAACATTGCTACGATAAATAGCTATTTCACTGCCTTCAACCCACATCCACCTCCTAACCAGGGTCCTTCGTAGTTCTAGTTGTATTTCTGCTCTATTTTTATGATGATCCTTCTAGGCTTGAATGTCTTTTGTTATGTGTTTGTTGTATTGTTGTTGGTTGTCCTATGATAGTTGTTCTGGTTGATGTATTATGGATGATGTATTATTCTTGCTTTTATGTTTATTTAAAAAAAATATTTTTATGCATATTAGTATGTGAATGTGATTGGTATTGTGACTTGAAATCTTTTAAAACTTATCTATCAAATATAGTTGATTACCCTTATAAAAAAATGTTGACTGAATTTAGTTTACAATAGTAATTTCTGTGCATAATCTAGTTTCTCAAAATATTTAGATTATATTGTGACTTGGTGTAGATTGAAAGATCTTTCTTTTATATTATTTTTAGACATGTATTACTTAGCTTAAATAGTTACATATTTGATGTCTTAATACTACTCTTATTTCTATCTCAAAGTATTCATTATTATATTTGTGTTTAAGAGATTGTACTTTTGGAAAGAATTTCTTTTTGTAGGCACAAAATGAGCCTAAAAATAAAAAGATGTAAAAAGTGTGCCACAAATTTGAAAAAAATGCGCAATGTCGCCAAATTATAAAAAAGGTACAAAATTAGCCCAAAATTGACAAGAAGCACAAAGTGTGCCATTCAATTTAAAAAGATGTGCAATGTCACCAATCGTTCTTTCCTTTAACATTTTTTCAATTACACTAATCAACGATCGTCACTATTGAATTAGAAAAGTAGTAATTTTATTTTGTCATTTTTATAATAATTATGGTTATATAATATGTCTATTATATTACTGACATAGATTAACTTCTCTTATCATTGTTATTATGTGATTTAAAACTTTTTGAGTCATTACCTTTTGCATCTGATTTTAATATTGTAGTTAACTTTCATTTAACATTATTTTAATCATCAACTACTTTGATTGTTTCCCTTTTTATTGTTATCAAAAGGGGGAGTTTGTATTATTTGTTCTGTTTTATATTTTTGTTGCATTTATCATGCGTGTGTTTGTTTTTTGTTTGATATGCATGTTATGTGTGTATTTGTATGTGCTTGTTTTGTCTTATCTTTGTCTCTCAATTTTTTTTCTTTTCTTATCTTACCCATTGTTTCAAATAGATCATTTATTTAGGGAGAGTTTATGTTTAAGGGGAGCTTAGGAGAAAAATTATGTTACTTGTTAACTCAAATAATAATTATTTTGCCATCATCAAAAAGGAAGAGATTATTGAGAATTGTACAAATTTGGAGATTGTTGAGAATTGTGCAAATATGTTTTCAAGTGAATTTTTGATATGATTTGTTTTGATGATTACAAAAGCTTATTGTTTGTTTACTATTTCTCCTAACAAATATTAAAATTTCTATTTTGTGTGTACTAATATGTCTTTCAGGAAATTCACACTCTAGACTGCTGAAGACTTCAAGTTAATTTGTTAGAGTTTATTATAAGTGAAGTTTATAATTTTTACTTTTCTTAAGTCTAAGAGAGTGTGATTGTAAGTTGGATAACTGTGCACACACACATTGGGGGAGTGAGATAAAACTTAATTTTAAAAAAAAACTAATCTTACTGTACGATATGCGATCATACGAGATGATTTGAGTTATTTCTACTCTAATATAAACATGCCTGATTAAAATTTTTATCTAAGTATAACTCATATAGTACGAATTATTTTCGTACATCATTTTCCAGAGTACGAAATGGGGGTTCCATGGATCATACAAGGTATTATACGGGACGAACTGTTCATTTTTGAACTGTTCGTACAGTATAAAATAGATTCATACATCATTTTCTAGAGTATGAAATGGGGGTTCCATGGTTCGTATGAGATATCGTACGGGACAAACTATTCATTTTTGAACTATTCGTACAGTACGAAATAGTTTTGTATATCATTTTCCAAAGTATGAAACGGGGCTTATATAGTTTGTATGGGATATTATACGTGATAAACTGTTTCATTTTTGAACTGTTCGTACGGGATGATTATCGATAGTCCGGTACGATCAAACTGCATAAAAATTGAGATTTTTAATTTTTGGATGATTTTTCTTGTCCTTTGAATATAAGGGTCCTAAAAATTAACTTTGCCATTATTCTTCTGTGAATTTCTTCTTGAGAGTGGAAGGGAGAGTGATTAGGGAGAGGGTTTGGGAGTGAGTGTGGTGAGATCTTTGAAGAGAAAATTGTGAGGGGATTCACAAGGTTGTCCAAAGGTGAGGATCTCATTATTTTGTACTTCAAGTCTCTTCCCTATCTCTTTGAAGACTCTTGAGAGAAGATCTTTGAAGAGGGTCCGGTTCTCTGCTGTCACCAAGAGGGTGAAAAAGGATGCTTGGTCTCTACCGACACCTGGAGGGTATGAAAGGATGAGTGGGTTCTCTTCCTTCACCAGGAGGGTGAAAAAGGATAACGATTCTCTACCGCACCGGGGTTTGGTGGAAGAGAGTTTTTTAAGGGCTTCTCTGCCTTGATGTGGGGGATAAAAGAGAGTCACTTTGGTTTAGTGCAATTCCTAGATAAGAAGTCTCTAGGGAGTGGATGTAGGTCATGTTTGATCGAACCACTATAAATCTGGTGTTCTCTGTTCCTGTTGTTTATTTACCGCATAGTTATTTTTTGTATTGCACTTTATTTTTCGATGATTGAAAAAGTACAAAATTCATAATTATTTATACAATACGAACAAGATCATACAGTATGATTTGCATAAAGCTTTTAATAAAAAATCTTCCAAAATTCCAAGAGATTTTTTTAAAAGTACCAATTCACCCCTCTCATGGTTAGCCAAGGGACATAATCAATAGGTCTAACAACCTATTCGCACTTTCAAATGCTTTTTGTTTAATTCATCAAATTCAGCAAGCAGGGCCATCTTATTATTATCCAGAGTGGCGTGATATTTCTGAGGCATTTATGCTCTTTCTATATATTTAAAAATTCAGTTTTAAGGCTAACATATTATTTCTTAAGCTTTTTATATGAAGAATGAATTCTTTCAAAAACTTCAAGTAATTTATCATAGGTAAGCTCACATACCTCTTCTTAATCAGAGTGATCAAGGTGAACATCGGCCATAAAGCACAGGTTTGTTACCTCCTTTTCTACTTCAGTTTTAGAGGAGTCTGATGTTGAGTCTGCCCAGAAAGCTTTTTGGATTCTTTTCTTATCATTCTTGAACTTAGATTTTTCCTTACCCTTTTCCTTTCTTGGATGAGCTTACAGAGTTGGGCAATCAGACTTCAGATGCCCTGGCTTCCTATATTTAAAATAAATAACATCTAATGAAGCTTTAGAATTCTTATTATTTGTACCTTTATTCCATTTTTGAAGATGCTTTTTCTTTTTCCTCAAGAAACTTTTGAATTGTCTAGTTATTAAAGCAATATCATCATCTTCAGAGCCAAAAATATCAGTGCTAGAGTCATTAGCCTTTAAAGCTATAATGTTCTCCTTCTTCTTTTCTCCTACATCAAACTACTTTTGGTTCACTCCTTACTCGTAAGCAATTAGTGATCCAAGTAAGTTATCAATTGAATAAATATTTAAATTCTTAGATTCAATAATGGTAGTAATTTTTGCATTAAAGGAATAAGGTAAACATCTCAGAATCTTGTTCATTTTTTCATAGTTTGTGAGTTTTCTTCCTAAGGCATGCAGGGATATAACAATTTGTGTAAACCTAGTATACATTTCAGAAATTGATTCACTAGGTTTCATGCTAAAGAGTTCATAGTCATGAAGCAAAATATTCAACCTAGATTGTTTAACTTTAGTGGTTCCTTCATATGTTATGCATAATTTGTCCCAAATTTCTTTTTCAATAGAATAATTAGAGACACATATGTAATCTTCATATTTTAAAGCACAAAAAAATAGTTTAAATACTTAGCATTCAGTTGTGCCAAATCTCTATCATCAGTTCTCCATTCAACAAGAGGAATTTTAATTTTAATTCCATTTATAAGATGAAAAGGTGTAGAATATCCATCCTTAACTAACATCCACATGCAATAATCAATTGATTTTAAAAAGGTGGACATGCAAGTTTTCCAAAAATCAAAATGGATATTATCAAATAGAGGTGGTTCAGTAATTAAATATCCTTCTGTAGTGTTGTGATTACCAAAGTTAGCCATTGATCGAAATTCAAAAGTTTTCTAAAACTTGATTTTATGAATCCTGCTCTAATACCACTTGAAAGTTCGTAAGGGTGATTAAATCCTATAGAACTAGCTCTAGGCTAACCAAGAGGGGAGAGAATTGGTGTTTTAAAGTTCTTGAACAAAAATAAAAAATCGTTTTATCTTTTTAAATATTTTAAAAACTAAACAATCTTAAGTGGATGCAGATATCAAAATCAAAAATTTTAACCACAGAATAAATCATAGAAAAATGTAGAAATAAAGTGCAAAAAAAGTAATAAGAAAGAGCATATGAATTTTTATAGTGGTTTGATCAAATCTGACCTACGTACACTCCCCAGAACCTCCTGTTCCAGGTATTGCACTAATCAATTAGTGTCTCTCCTTTTTCCCCCGCAGTAAGGTGGAGAAGCCCTTACAAAATATTTTCACCGACCCAGTGAGGAAGAGAACCTTGAATCCTTTTTTACCCTTCTGGTGAAGGCAAAGAACCCAAAATTCTTTTACTCCCTCTTGGAGTAGACAGAGAACCTGACAATCCTTTTATTCACACCTGGAGTAGGCAGAGAACCTGACAATCCTTTTACTCCCACCTGGAGTAGGCAGAGAACTTGAATATGATGCTGATGATCATCTTCCCAGAGCCACCAATGAACCAAGGATGAAGTAGGAATAACACGATCGAATCTTTATTTGGAGCAACTTTTGTGAATCCCCTCAAAAACTCCCCCTCACAAGATCTTCTCTCTCTCTCCCAAACTCTCCTTCTCCTTCTCTAAGATCTCTCAGGTTAAAATAGTAGCAAAATACTTAATCATCAGTAATTAAGAGAGCTTAAATAGGAGGCCTCAAAAAGTGCCCTAATTTTTAACTTACCGTCAAAGATTATCCAGGATGATATGTCGATTATTCTATACAATCAGTGTAAATTAGCCCATCCAATCAGAATAATCTGAGTTGCCTATACGATTAGAGTAATAAATTTGTACTGATCGTCCTACACAATTAGTTCAAAACTAGATTTATGGTCTGGCAGATCATTCGGGATGTCCTAGACAATTTGAAGAAAAATGTACTGATCATCCCAGACGATTTTGTGATCATCTTGTATGATTAGTTTAAAACTAGATTTAATGTCTAGCAGATTGTTTAGGATGCCCAGGATGATTAGAAGAAAAATATACTGATCATCCTGTACGATCATATATGATCGTCCAGGATGATATGATCGTTCAATCTAACCATACTTAGATCTCTAATCACAGGATTATTTTAGGCATGATTGCTACACATCATCCAGGATGATCAAAATTATCCTGTATGATTAGCAAAATTTCAATTATCAAATCTTGCCTAAATCATGTCTGGCGGCTGGATTTTTTGATTGATGCATATCGTCCTGTACAATGATAGTATCGTCCAAGATGATTGGTTTAGTCAAACTTATTTGACACATAAGCCCTAATTAGTGTTTCTATTTTAAACTGATTGTATAGGATGATTTAGCATCGTCCTATATGATATGATAAAAAATAGAAGAACTCTCAAACTCACCAAATTTCTCCCCCTAAGTGTGTGTGTGTGTAAGGTTACTTAGCTTCAGGATCCATCATAGTATACTTAACTCAAAAATAGGTAACAAATGTATTGGAATTAAACTTACAGACTGACTCAGTCTTAATCTACCCAATCTTGAGCTGGCGTGCAAGTGAGTTTGTGATAATGAAATGTTAGCGAGCAGGGAAAACAAAATAGATAAGCAAGAATAGAAGTAGTAAGGAACTAGTAATATTTGTTATCATCAAAATCACTGTACTTGGGCCCAAATTTATAACATTTTAAACCCTTAAATTACATTCTAGATTGTTCATTGCACATGTCATAGGTAACTCCTACCATATGGACTACTGATGTGGCAAGATTCCTTAGAATATTCCAAATAATAATTGATTTAATTATAACTTCTTGGAAACTAAACCACATGGGCTATCCTTTTTTTTTGGATGAGGTGTTTAGCTCCTATTGGTTAGTACCTAATTATTTTTGTTGCTAAGGTGGCATGCATTTGGCCAAAAAGAGGGCTAGAAACATCTTTCTCTCTTATAAATACCCATCTTTTTTCTGAAGGAGGAGTTGTTTCATTGCACCCATTAGCCTTATAGTAACTTCTCAAGTTTCCCTCAAGCCCTCCCCAGCCCTCTCTAGCTCTAGTAATCTCTAATTGAAGTGTTCAAAGAGAGAAGGGAGTGAAAATCATCTAAGAAAAATAAATCTCCATCCAGTGAATTTCAAGCGTTGAGGTCTTCAAGGAAGATCAAGTGGACTTCTCTAGGAGCTAATCCACCCATTGGATAGAGGTATTTTTCCATTTTAAGTGCTTAAAATTCAAATTGAAATTACTTTAAGATCTTAATGCATAGAGCCTCTAAACTCCATGGATTATGATATTATGGTACTAAGAAGCTCCCCCTAAAATTTCATCTCATTTGGAGGAGTGTATTAAAATTTATGAGCATTTTAATTTTTTTAGTTCAATTTTAAATGATGAATTTTGATCGGTCCAGGCCATCTGATCTAATGTGTATTTGATCGGATGACCCATATCAAAATAAACCGTGCATCTGATTCAACTATTTCAATTAGCTGATTACACATGGCGCGATCCGATAGATCTAGACTATTGATCCTTAATCTTGTGAGACCAAATGTCCAAATCTAAGGCCGACATGGATAAGTTAGGAGGCATGTTGAACCCTGGCAAGACATGTGGTAAAAAACTACCTACAATCATTAAAATTGCATGACTTGCCGCTAACAATGATTGTCGATATTTCAAATTTGAATTAAATGCTTAAAAAATCTAAAAAATACTCTAAACTTCAAATTTTCACCATATATCTAATTTTTATATAAAATTTGACTTCTTAGGCTCATTGAAACTAGGTTGGGCCCAATTTTAATTTAAAAACAATTTCAAGATATTTTGACCACGGTGTAGAGAGTAATTTAGGTATAAATGCTAACTGATCTTCTTTAATTACTCTCTAATCAGTGGTCCAATTGAGTTCAAATTTGGACATAGTATATTAGGGTATGTGTGCTAGATACTCTAATTTTCTTGGGCCTTGATGATTAGTAGATTTTGGTGAATTAATTTTTCAAAGTTATGAGTTATAATTTGACCTAAAAGTTTAGAAATTTATAACTCTTAAAGCACGTAGAATTAAGGCTTAAAATTTATATAGTGTGTTTATATTCATGCTAGGGTTAGAATGCCACTGATTTCATCCAAATCCATTTAGTAGAGTGCTTAAATTAAATCATCAAATATATATATATATACATTTGATGATTGATTGTGACATATAGTAAGGCTTTAATGAGCCAAAATTTAGTGAGTTTAAAGCACATGTTCATATGAACCCATGTTTTAGATTTTATAGCATTTAGATTTCATTTGGTCTATTAATTAGTGAACCTAAGTTTGACATGTATAATTGACCTAGGATTTTTTTCAATTAATAATTAATTCAAAAGAAATCAGAAAAATACATTGTAAGCTTCAGGACACTCAAAACTAAAAGCTTAAAAAAAAAATTAAAGCTCAGTAAAATTCATTCATATAAAAAAGTAATTTAAAAATCAAGGAAATCTATTAATTAAATAATTAAAATAATTAAAAAATAATCAAATTTCAAAGTGATTCCAAACACTTTAAATCATCCCTAGGAGTCATCAGTAACACTCGGAAAAGATCTGAAGTGGTTTAAAGTTGATTTGGAGCTTAAATAAAAAAATCTCTAATTATTTGAATTAATTAATTCTTTAAATATACTAAACTTGTAAAAATTATTGCTAATTATAAAAAATACAATTAACACAAACTCAAAGGTATTGAACTCATCATTAGGTCTAATATTTATGAAAAAATATCAAATTTCTAGAATTCAATGTAAATCAAAAAGTAAAATTTAATCAAATTTAATTCATTAAATATGGTTGAACTTGTAAAAATTATAACAAATTCTAGAAAAATCCAATTGATATAAACTCAAATGAATTTAACTCATAATTGGGTCAAATATTTATGAAAAATATTAAATTTCTAGAATTCAATGTAAATAAAAAAATTCAAAAATTTATCAAAATTAATTAAATAAATATAAAAATTTATGAAATTACCAAAAATTCAGTAAACTATTAACTCAATGAATTAAATTAGTTGAATAAAAATAACAATACATACTCTATCAATAAAGTTTTTAGGTTGGAATACGTCGAGTTGCCGAGCTACGTGTCCTAAGGAGGCTTTGTTTCTCATGCGTGTTATGACAATACTACAAAAGAATCATCAAAATGTAAGTGTTAAAACATAAATATTATAAATTAGTAATTTATAAATTAAATTAATTAAAAATTAGTAATCAATAATTAAATAGGTAATTATTGGATAACCTAGGCTTATGAGGCTAATAACTTGGCCCCAAGGAAAGTGAAATAAACCTCACAATTTTTGTTTAACAAATATAGTCACTATTTAACCTAAATAATTATTAATAAATCAGTAATAAAGTACTTAAAAATTGAAGCTTTTATACCCTTTGTGCTTCACTCCTTTTAAGAAGGCAAAGGTGTATTAAATTGAAAGCTTTTAAAGATTAAAACACCTAATTAAAATACAAGGACTCTATGCAACTTATTTATCTAATTTTTGAATGATTGGTAGCATTACAAATATGAGCCTAAGACTTACTAATCAATGATTTCTAGCACTTAGAATCTATTGAGCACTATCTTTTTTAAAACCAAAAGTTAAACAACTTCAATAATCAAAACACCCTTAAAAAACTAAAAACTTTTAAAATACTAAACACTTGAATTCAAACTAACCTTCAATGAAATTAAAAAAATAAATAAATTATAGACAATTTTAAACTAATAAAGCCTAAGACACACAACCTTATACACACACTTTAGATATTTTTTTTAAAACAATAAACTCTAGCCTAGGCTAGGTTAGTGGTTTGGTTTAGTTTTTTTTTAGCGCCTTACCTAGATGATACTCATGTCTAGATTGTTTACTTTATGTACTCTAGATATAATATGTATATTTCTGTTGGTGCACATTTGGAGTAGGCTCTTAGGTAGTTCTATATTTACTTGTATACACTCGCACAGCACTGCATATTTTTATTTTTTATTATGTTCTATATATTCCTATAAAGTATAATGTACTTAGAAAATGATATAAATGTAAATATTTTAGATACTTATATAGTTAGATTGAATTGTATAGTGTCAAGAGTTATACGAAATTTGAAAATTGTTCTTTATATATACACTTGTAATTTCAAAAGGAAATAATTTTTCTTTTTCTAAAGATCATCATCTTTTAAAATTCTATAGAAGATCCAGTAGCTAGAAGATTAAAGATTAAAATAAATAATCATAATCAAATCTATATTGTATAAGAATAGAAATTCAGGCTTATTGGTGGAGACTTGTAACATTTACTTTACAGCAGACCATAAGATGTACTTTGAGAATTTATTAATGAATAAAAGTTTTAATTTATACACTTTTATTCATGCATCATTTCATTGTGATGTTTTAAATTATAATTCCTGGATTCCTAGAATAGAGCCATCTAATATTACATTCATAAGGTGGTTATTTGTACTTAGGATTGTTAGCTGGTATCTCACTCTAGGCAAGTGTAAGTCCAGATTATATAAACCCCTTAATCTCTGTACATCCCTTCTATCCTAACCTTATAAAATCCAAAGTCAAAATTTAACTCCAAATCAAAATTAAAGATTTACAATCTAAAGTCTATACATTGAAATCTTGATAGCCCAAGCCTTTCTTTATATATATATAAATTTAAAAATTTTAGTCTTCATTTTAATGAGAGCATTCTCTTAAGAGATGTAATTAACTATAGGGGTTTGCCCTTATAGGAAGTCTATAACCCAATATTAAAATAAATCATATCTTAATTTCTTTCTAAGATAGGGGAAGAGTATATAGACATAGACCTAGCTTTAAATATTGGGTTAGTTTCATGATCAAAATAATAAGTGAATATTCTTTTTATCCCTCAGGATGAATTAAATATTCCTTATATTATTGATTATGAAAATAAATTTGTTAATTTAATTTCATAATTAAAATGATAAGTGGATATTCATTTTATCCTTTAGGATGAATTGAATATTCCTTATACTATGTTTGATTATGAAAATAGATTAAGTTTCTCTTTTTAAATTAATAGTAAAAAATTAGTCTACCTTCTGAGATTGTATAATGTTAATCCATGCTGATTTGACTAAAGAAATATTTAAAATAAATCTTATGGCTAACGAAAGCAAAGAAAATAAAATTTGTCCCCAAACGTCTACATCTCATTGGCTTGCATCAACATCCTTATAGATGATCTCCATGATAACCTCTTTACAAGAGTAGCATGTTCAGCAACTGGTTCCTTACAAAGAAGCTCGCTCATCAAATACTAAATTGCATAAAAAACTAATCAAATGTTTATTTAAAAGTTATTTAAAAAACACTTTTTTAAAAAACTAATTTTTCACCATATCCAATGATTTTTTAATAATCTACTAAGTAGGAGGAGGAACAATACTAGGCAGTTGATTCCATGATTATGATAACTAATAAGTATATATAATGTGTATTTTATGTGTTATATTTTTAGTGAAAATGTATTATTTTAGTTATGATGTGAAAGAAAAATATAAAAAGACATAAAATTATAAGTATCATCCAGCGCCACGGCATCGGACAAATCAATAATGTTGTACCTTCAGGGACACGACTAGAGCACTACAAAAAGAACATTATGATGTTGAGTTCTCTATCAGGCAGCACCTCATCATCAAAATATCAACTTCAAATGACCATATTCTCTGTCATCCAGCATCACAACATCGCAATCTATAACGTTTGGGTGCCAAAATTGCTCTTTCGGCACCACAGCATTCGAAAGTCAGCAGCACCATGGCATAGCAATTGTAACTTCCAATGAACATGACTTGTTAGCAAAATGATGCAACTATTCACTAAGTAACTAATCCATATCAACAAGCACCGTAGCAAAGTCAGAACAGTAACACAGGGGCATTAGTTCATTTGTTTGGTGCAGCGGCGCCAATCTTTCAAGTGCCTTAGCACCATATATCTACTTCATGTTTTTCTATAAATAATCACTGTGCTATATTTGTTAGAGAGTTCAGTCACTTAAATAATTTCTGTATAATTTAGAGTGCTTCTCTAAATTTCCCTTAGGGAGACAACGACTAAGGAAATTTAGGAAAGTACTTGATACCATTATTAGAGTATTTGGCTTATGTTTGTGGAAGTAATTATGTAAGTAAGAAGGAGTGTAGTGGAGATCCATTGAACCATTCTGGTGATATCTATCTCTTACATTTTCTTTCTATCGTGCTATTAATGAAAATGACTTTGCTTCAATTCTACTCCATATCAAGCTAAATTCTCTTATTTTGGATTGATGATGTAAATATCATATGCAGTATTAAAAAGATCTCTTATTTCTTAAATGATTAAAATGATATTTTTAATGTTACCAGATCTTAATTTAATGCACATAGTGGCCATATGTGTGGTTAAAATTAGGTGTAATGAGGAGCCTAGAAGGAGGGAAGAAGGCATAACCAGGAATATTGAATTAGTATGTGTTATACCTAGGCATAGGATATGAAATGTACTAAATTCATAAGGAGATGATATAACTATACAAAGTCGGTGGACATCCTTTGTTCCTACAAACTAAATAGAGTTCTAGGGATCTATATGCTCTAAATAGCATCACAATTAAAAGAGATTCATTAGGAAAAATATGTTATTTAAATTCTTCAATGTAAAATATTATATCTATATAGTGTATTTATTATCTTTATCTAATTTTATTTAGGTGATTGAATGTCTACAGCATCTATTTATATTGAGTAGGATAATTATTGTAATTTTAGTAGATAATACTAGTGTTTTGCAAGTGAGCATATCTTTCTCGTGGGATTAATACTCTACTCTATCACTATATTACTTGATTCATCACATATACTTCTGTATATTAAGTGGGATTTTTATATTTTTGTATATATATTAAAGAAAACCTAAGCATTGTTAGGAATTAATAAAGCCCTATTTCATTTCATAATTTTATAGGTTACTCCACAGCCCCATCAATGGCCATGAAAGATAAATGCTCATCAGTTATAAGTTTTGCTAAAATAAGAAAACCCTAAAGTCTCTTTGGATTAAAGATCCTGAATTCTCAGTTTCTTCATTTTTTTTTCCTCCTTTTTTTAGAAGTAAACCCCTTCTTATGCATTTTAAAGAGAATAGGGATGAGATTGTCAATCAGAATGTTGATCTTATCCTTTAGGACTTTCTTTTTTTGCAAGAGGAAGAAGTCATGAAGTTATACAATGGAGAAAAGGAGTGTTCTCAAATTAGCCTCATCTGTAGGTTTTATTGATCAAAATGGCAAAAGTGGACAAAATAATAATCTCAAAAGTCAAAATTGAATTAATTGATGGAGACTTATTATTAAATAGGCATTAAAGCAAACATTTAATTAATAGTGAAAGAGCTTGAATTCCTTATTAATCAATTATCACTTTCTTTTCACAATATGCTTAAAAAAATAAATGAATTAAGGAGCTAAATATGCAGTTGAATTTCAGCTAAAGCAAAAGTTGACCTAATTCATTTAAAGTTAATCTAACTTGGGATCTTGCCAAAGCTTCTACAGAACTAGCTCCATGTGGGCTAATCCCTCAAGTTAGATCAATAACTTTCTTGAGTTGACTATGTAGAAAGAAGCATTGAGATTACTAATTAATATTTACATGCTTAGTTGGGTTATATAACTCTAGAGCCTTAACATTATTTCACAGCCGTATAGGTAGCCAATCCGATATCTTCCCATGTAATATACTAAAAAAACTATAGCGATAATTCTACTGCATTCAAGTCAACTATGTCAATTCATTCTCATGTGGGAAGATATAGGAGCATTAGATGCTACTTTTTTTTTTTTGAAGAGATTCATTTAGCATTGAAAAAGAAAACTATTACAAGCTAGAAAACAAAAGCAAAAACAAGCCCTTTGAATCTATTATAATGGATATGTTGTCCACTAATTCCCATTTTAAATCCATTGGGGTGGAGAGGACACCAAGTATTAAAACAACCTAAAAGGTTGGTTAGTGTCCCAGAGTTCCCAAGAGGAAGAAAATGCGAACTAGTAAAAACCCCATATGACATTATTGTAAATTCCCAAAGGCAAAAGATAACTATAAAAGAAACAACAAGAAAGGAAAAAACAACTACAAGAAGCATTCAAAAAAAACAACTACAATCAGGTAAACCCCTAAAGAGGCACCTCCAACAACCAACACAGCCACAACAAAGCCCTCTAGTTCCAGAATAGAGTAGTCTTTAGCCCCTGGAAGAAGAATACTGCATCAATGAAACCAAAAATTCACAAAATCAACCTGAGCCTCCTTGTCTTTACCAGCTCAAAGAAAAACCTTCCAGCTATAGAACCGCCTCCTCTTTACAAATATATGCCTACAATCTACCCAATAAAATAAAGTAGACTCGGGAGAATAAAAGCCGCTAGCCATAGATCTGGCATAATCCAATGCTTCCCTCTTAGAAGCTCCTCACCCTCTAAATTCTCTGAAAAAACTCATCCTGCAAAAAAAAAATAAAAACACAAACAATACCGCCCCAAAATCTTCAAAACAGCTACCTCTTCCTTGTGCTATTCTCAATAGGACCTAAGAATTTAAGTTGTTTAGTGATTTTATGTTTAACACTATGCAAACATAAATCCTTCTTGATTTCCATAGTAGAAGAAGGAGTAGAATTTGAATTATGAATTTCACCCCTGTGGCTGGATTCCAAAGGTTCCAGCTGACCTCCCATACCACTGTTAACATTCCCTTGCATATTAATTTCATTGTCTCTACTATCAGAACTAACCAAAGTACCTTCGGCCCTTTCTGCTACTAGTCTGATATCATCTTCCATAACATTTTGCAAGCCTTCCTCTGTCTATTTCGGAATCACCTTTATACATTTTTGTAGCAATCTTGTGATCACCAGCACTAGGAGTTCCTATAGCCGGTTCTTGGATACAAACAGAATTCTGAATATTGCCCTCAACTGCATTAACCATATCACCCGTCTTGTCTAGAGATAACACATTAAAATTGTTGGTAGAATCCAGCTCCACACCCGTATGATCCTTTTTAGGCCTCTCAGAATATCTCTGCTTCCAAGAGTTAGTATCCTTAACACCATTCCCAATATTCCTTCTATGTTTTTTAAACTTCACATGCATCTATGGTCCAAACATGTTATCAGAATTAGAGGTATAAGATTTTCCTCCCACTACATTTGTAGCCTTGCAAGAAGCTTCCTCATTCTATTGGCAGTCCACCTTCTTTACTTCTTTAATGGAATTTCCTTGACCTTTATATTCAGGACACAAACCAATAGCATGACCTATCTTACCACAATTAAAACAAAAGGAAGAGATCTTTTCATACTCTATTTTCTGGAGGAATTTTTCATATACTCCTTCAATCCAAACACCATGAGTTAATGGAGAGTCAAGATTTATACGAACACATTCTCTAGCAAACTCCCGCCTCCCCCATTTAAACATGTTTCCATCTAAAAACATAGGAGTTCCTATCTTGGACACAATCTTAGTAACATTAGTCTCATCCCAACAATGCAGTGGTAAATGAGGCACCCGAATCCAAATTGGAGAGGATAGGCCTTTCAAAGATATGGGAGAAAACTAAGGCGTCCACTTATCCATCCCAATGACATGATCTCCCACATACCACGCTCCTCCACTAAGAACTTCATCCATAGCTTGTGTTGAATGGAAAGAGCACAATATCCAATCAAGACCCAAAGAGGTAAGATGAAAGCTTCCAAATTTACTCCATTGTCACCTCAACTCAATACTACAAATAGAAAAGGGAATTTTTTACCAAATACCTTAACAACAAGAGATTTCTGTAGAATTTTGAAATTCTCACATTCCCTATGCGCATCAAGTTTAATAACACCATCATCTTCTAAATCATCAATATTCTTCTCAACATAATTTATTTTAATGTGTTGAGTTTTCAGCCACGCATTCCTTGAACTTGCCTTTAGGATAGCTGCATCCTCCATTCTAACTTCAGAATCATTTCTAATTTTTGGAACAGCACCCTCAACCGCAATTTCTGAATTCAAAACTTCCTTATCTACCATAGGATTATCAAGATTTTTCAGAAATGAAGGAGGAAGCAAGAATCGATTAACCTTTAAATTAAAACCTGAAGAAGTCGATGCTTCGAAGTCATTTGACTGTACATTAGCCATGATTCCCGCCAATGGTGATGAACGGAAACCCTTAGGTGAAATAATCGTCATCTTCTCGCTTGAGATTTGAGCTATAATTTCTTTACCTTTTCCTTCAACTGGAGCTGATTCGCGAACAGGAGGAATACGTCCTTCGTCAATCACCAAAGGCCGTTGTTTATAACTTGCATTCAAAAAAACATCCCGATTCTCGTTATTTCCACCTTGTGATTCCCAACGAAGGTTAGGAATCTTGGTAGAAAGGATATTGGAGGTGTTCCAGTCATCCGAAGAAGATGACCGGCGACCCTCCGCCACCATTAAGGAGCCAACCCGGAAAATAGGATAGGGGAAATTTGAAAAAAAAAATGAACTTTTCTCTCACTAAAATCCTGGACTCTCTCTCACTAAAATCCTGGATGGCAACTCTTAAAGAAAAGAATAAGGAGGAATCTCATTAGATGCTACTTAGTGTCAAGGAAGAAGGGGAGATCAATCCATCGCTTGGTCCAGGGAAGAGGACTAGCTTCTTTTTCTTTATAAATTGAAAGAGGGAGTTGGAGATAGGGAGAGACCTAGAAAAAGAAAGAGAAAGGTGGAGTGAGGGAGATGGAGTTGTTATTGAACTGTGTGCAAGGTTGGAGGTAAAAGGCTTGAGAAATCTTATCAATTAAGGAAAAAAGTTTATTTTTTTAATATAATGAAATTATTTGTTATTAGTTTGTCTTATTTTTTTTAGACTTTGATATTAGGGTTTAAGGAGTAGAGTTGAAGAGTAGAAAATAATTGATAATCTTATTATGAGATTTTATGGAGGTTATATGATATTTATTGATTTAGAGAAAGCGTATGATAATGTTTCAAGAGAAGTGCTTTGGAGAGTTCTAGAAAAGAAAGGGGTTAATAGTGCTTATATCGAGTCATTAAAGATATGTATGCAAGAGCTATTACTTGTGTTCAAACACAAGGAGGTTTGGCCAAGTATTTTCCTATTTCAATTGGATTACATCAAGGATCAACTTTAAGCCCATATCTTTTGCTTTAGTCATGGATGTTCTTACTAAACATTTGTAAGTTGAAGTACCTTGGTGTATGCTTTTTGCTTATGATATTCTTCTTATTGATAAGATTAGAGAGGGAGTTGAAGATAAACTTGAACTATGGAGGTCAACTTTAGAGTTTAAAGGTTTTCATTTGAGTAGATCTAAAGTGGAATGCATGGAATGTAATTTTAGTAGTAATAGATCTAATTGGGGAATTATGACTTTGGGTGATCAAGGCAATAATAAAAGTACACGTTTTAGATATCTTCGATCTATTGTTCAAAGTGATGGTGAAAAGATGGGGATATTATTAGTGGAATTCAAGTTGGATGGCTAAAGTGGAGGAATTTATTGGGCTTATTGTGTGATAGAAAAGTACCCCACAAGCTTAAGAAAAAATTCTATACGATGGTGGTGAGACCTGTAATGCTTTATGGTGCAAAATATTTGACATTAAAAGAGATCCATAAAATTAAGTTAAGAATTGCAAAGATGAGGATGATTAGGTGGATGAGTGGCTTCACTCTTATAGATAGAATGTGAAACTAGTATATACGTGAAAAGATTGGAGTAGCTCCAGTGGCAGATAAGATTAGAGAGAGTCATCTTAGATGGTTTGGTCACATAAAATGTTGGCCTTTTGATGACCCGGTTAGGCGAGTGGATGAATTAGATTTAGCCTATAGAAGTAGACCTAAAAGACATGGATAGAAAATATTAGAAATGACGTTTTTTTATTAGATTTAAATGTAAATTTAACTCTTAATAGGGCACAATGGAAAAAATGATATATGTAGTTGACCCCATAGAGTACTGGAATAAAAGTTTGATGTTATTGCTCTTTGTTTTTACTATGAGATTTTTATTAATATAGAAAATATTATGTTAAAATTTTAAATGAAAATTTTAGAATTTTTAAATATAGTTTTTTTAATTGAAAAGAAATAAAGATTTTATTTGTACCAAATCTTAAAATAAAACGATTTGTAATAATTGATATACTTAAAATAGAAATTAATTAATTATGATATATTTATTTAATTGAGAGAATATATATATTAAGAAATAAAAATTTATTCTATAATAATACATTTAAATTATTTTAGAAAATAATTATTATTATTTGGTTATGAATTTTTTTAATTTAATTTTAGTGTGTATATATATATATATACTCTCTCCATGTGTGTATATATATATATACACACATGGAGAGAGAGAGAGAGAGAGAGAGAGAGAGAGAGAAAGAGCATATATTTTTTGAATTCAAAGAAATATATATTTGATATTTAATTAGTATATTAAATTTAAGTAATAAATTATTTTTAAAATGGAAAATTAAATATCAAGTTAGAGAAATTACAAGCAATTCATCATTTAAAATATTTATGATAAGAAAGTCTTTTATATAGGTGTTAAATCTATCAATGTTGGAGTAAGGAGTAAGAGTGAAACATCAAAACATCTAGAATTCAATGTGAGTACTCACATTTCCATTCGTATTGTAATAATGTTGCTTCATCTTAATTCATTGCATAAAATTAATTGATATTTTTTAATCATTATTATTATAAATTTTTAGGTAATTTTATCCTTTTCTACTTCAGTAAATGATCATATTAAGATTAGTGAAAGTTACCATGATATTAATCATCATATGCTGAACGTTATTCAATTATATATATACATATGAAATGACAAAGTGGAAATAATTATATGTCCATATTGATTGATAAGTAGCTAGAGATGTAACATATCAACGCACGTGAAATGGAAAACGTTTTAAAAAGAAAATTGAAATGTAAGTATTCTAAGTAGTACTATTTAGACGATATCTCTTATGATGATTGTATTAGTTATAAAGAATGATAAGATGTGAGATTTGTGAATATGAATACCATTATTTTCATTCTCAAAATAAATTTTAAATTTAGTTACATTAATTCATATTTTTAAACAAGAATGAATATTGTTCAAAATATTAGGATATTATTGTAATTTAGAAGCATGAAGTGCTCTTTGAATGATGTCATAACTCACCCTATTCTTTGCAAACATATACATGTATAAGATGAAGAGTTTAAATGAGTTGAAGAGAAGAGAATATATACGATAAGCGTGATGCGCTGACAGAGTAGTATTTATTTGAAACAGTTATAGTATTTTACTTTAAAATACATATGAGATTTTAGTTGCCCTTTTAATATATTAGAAACAATTTATTGTTAGAAACTTTAGCAAGCAAAATAGTTACTAACCGTCTGCTCCAACCTTATTAAATCGATCCTCTGGTCTGGGTCCTGACATCCAAAGTCCTGACTTGAACCTATACATAGAGTTTAGAGGTGGAGCTCAAATTACGTAATCCATGAAATTCAAACCAATTTAAGGTAGATCAAAGCTCCACTACCTATAATTCTTTCTCTCTCCCTCAAATAATGCTCTCACTAAAATTTAGGTGGATCCACAAACAATTTTAGTTCCAACAATATTTTTTAGTATCTTTCTTAGGATTGATGTATCTGATTAATTATCATATATTCTTTAATATATTTGGGAGCACTATCTTAAAGATTGAAATTTAAAATATTGCTTTCACTTGTGTTTGTTTGTTCACGTTTATTATATCATTTCTCTTACACTTACACATTTATGTGTATTTGATTTAGTTGTTTAATTATAATATTATTTTGCTTCTACATAGTATTTTTGCTGTGATATTATTTAACTTTTGTTATTTCTTTATTGTGAGGTTTGAATTAGTTGAATTTTTCAAAATACTTTGATGCATACCTAATTCATACACACCCTTTTAGTAGACATTGACTATCAATAGGTGTCAAAGCTTAGGCTTTACATTTTAATCCAACACCCTAGAGTTAAGATCCAAAATAGCACACATGTTTGAATTACTTGTAACCACTTTAAAATAATATGTTAAGTCTTTGATAAGATAACTTTTGACATTATGAAGCATAAATTTTTAATAATTTTAAAATACATCGATTCTAAGTTATATTATATAGTTTTGAATGGTTTCTTTTCTTCTATTAATGAATGCGAGTTAATTTTTTTTTTCCTCAAGTTTTTCTTCAGGTTGATTTTTCTTATATTTCATATTTAAAAACCCACAAAAAATACATTTTTTTATACTCTCGCTTGTATATATTCAATTGTTGATTGCAAGATATGTAAAGGAAAAAAGAAAACAAAAAAATTCTAAATAAAAATAAACATACTTGACATGAGGATATTAAGAATTAAAAAAAAAAAACAAATTAAGAACCTTGCGGCATTCTTAAGAGAAAGAAAAATAAATAAATAAGATAAGAGTTTTGGATATAAGAAGTTTTATGTAAGAATTTCTTATGAAGAATAATCTAATACTTTCAAAGAGTTAAATTATAGAACCTGAAAAATTTAAAAGAAACTGTTTTTCTACTTAAAAAAAGAGAAATTATTTATGTTTAGAAAAAAAGTATTGCAATTATAAAAACAATATGATTATAGGATTTTATGTTTAGAAGTAGAAATTTATAGATTGAAAAATGAAATAAATGATTGACTAATTATTTTATCTAGTTCTACTTGTAAACATGAATTTTAAAAATAGAATAAAATCTCTAGAAGATAACACTCATTTGATGAAAGGTTTATATTAAAATTTTGTTTGAGATAGTTTTCTTATTGCTTTCCACAATAATTTTTTAACACAATTTTTCTTTTTAAATAATAAAAAGCAGTAACCAAAAGTTGTCTCAAATGAAGCATATATTTATGGCCAAAAAACTCAAGAACTTGGATATAAAAAATTTCTTCTTATAGGAGTTTAAGGTTGCAAATGTAGCAAACCTAACATGACAATACTTGGAATTGAATGTATTTTACAATTCTATATAAGCCATGAATGTTACTAAAGACTTAGCAAAGCAAAATTCATTAAAGATAAATAGATTTATAGTCTATAAAATAGGCTTTACA
Organism: Dendrobium chrysotoxum; assembly: GCA_019925795.1. Lineage (NCBI taxonomy): Eukaryota > Viridiplantae > Streptophyta > Magnoliopsida > Asparagales > Orchidaceae > Dendrobium > Dendrobium chrysotoxum. The sequence continues at coordinate 20,378,907 of CM034304.1, read as the reverse complement.
ACCCATGGAATAATAAAAAGAACATGAGGTTAGAGTGGGATTATGAGTGTCATGCAAGAAAAAAAAATCTCTCAACTTGAGAAAAAGAAAAACCTACTATTTAAAGATAATATTCAGAGTCTTACAACTTTGCAACCTATAGAGAGAGATGCATGAATTGACTCACAATATTACCATGGATATCTACCTTAAACCGATAACTATCCATGGTTCTTAGAACCTAAAAACAACCAAAGAGATGCATCGAATGGATCATGAAGTTTTTAGAAATAACTACTTTAAACAATTGAATCATTGACTCATAAATCTAAATAAATCATGTAGAGCTACTCTTCCACTCATTGAGAAAATAGCTACTTCAGTATTTACAGTCATACCTTAAGCCTGAAGACTAGCCTAAACCCTAAACCATAATACATTATAGAACTATATCTATATAATCATGGATAAGAATCTCCATGACAGAAATGGTGTATGTTTAGTGCATCATAGTGAATACACAATCATTATGGGATATATAAGGTAGATGTAATATGCATACAATCATCCGGAGTGATCGATGGGCATACATGCATCAAAGACAATTTTATGCAGATGATTGGTTTAATGAATGCAATGATCATACAATCATCATGTGATGATTGTGATGTGCATGGAATCATTGATACAATATATATGCAGCAATCAATCATACAAATTGTATGCAATGGACACAATCATTATGGAATGGACGTTGATCACCTGAGTCAATTCAGCAGTACATATCCAATGTGATGATGTTGGGTGCGATTGATAATCATTGGATCCCTTGAGTGATTAATGATTGTTAAAGTCCATCTAACGACTCAATGCGATGCAAGTATGGTTTTAAATTCAGGAATGCATGGTATGTGACATCATCAATATGATGAGCCACACTACAAAATGACAATTACCACCATCATACAAATGGCTGCCATGTAGAGAATAGGAGAATATCTGTTTTTATGGTAAAGGGGGTGGCGGCTGGTTTCGACGATAGCTGTGATATTGTAGGAAGGAGCGGGGGAGTATGATGACTGACGGGTTTGAAGTTTAAGAGCTGCTCGATGGCATTGGTTTGATGCTAGAGACAGAATCAATCATTCTTTTGATGGGTAAATTCAATATATAAATAGTTAAATATTAAAAACATATATAGAACATAATTCAAAGAGAGAGTTTATATTTCATTATAATCAATTAAATGAGCAACACTTACAAACTTCTTAATATATTTTATATTTTTGATATCATAACTCTAAATTGAAGGTCAAAGTCTTATATAAATAAGAAGATTGTCACTAGAATTTTTTACCCATTCTTTCTTCTTCAAATATTAATCCATTTACTAAACCCTAAACTTAGAAAAAAAAAACTCTAAATTTAATGTAAATAATTGAAAGAACATGAATATTAATATGGATTGAATAAGCAAAAAGAACAAAAAAAGATGCAAGCAATTATGAACAATATTTAATAGATCATTTACTAAAACCAAACTAATTGCCTTACCACAAGCAGCACTTGTAAATAAATATCTTAGGTCATTTTTTATAATTTATCTTAATTTTTTGTTACTTCTTTGTCTGAAATTTATTGACTCTATTATTTAAGGTTGTTGTTAATAACTTCATACATAAAAATAAGTTGAAAATTAATAGTGCAACATAATAATTCAGGTCAAAATATAACCTTCTCAAAAAGGCTGAAACTTATTTTTTTCAAAAATCTAAGCAAAACAGAATAGAAGGGCAAAATTATTAAATTATATAATTTTAAGGGGGGCAATTGCCTACCCTTAAGTATGCATGGTTACGCCCATGCTGTCATGGCAGGTATTGGAAGGTTTGAACGCTAGATTGTCCATTAAAAATCCAAAATCAGTTCTTGAAATATTGCCATTTTTTTATATATATAAAGTTCATTGATTTTAAAAGGACTTTATGACATGTTTTAGATGGTCGGAAATTACTGATGAACATGATTAAGCTAGTCTAATCATACAGACGTGCGATAATGACAAATAAAGGGTCAACAATAAGAGAGATTATTGCGTGCGGTGTCAGGAGGTGAATCTAGACGTGCCACGTCACCCGGATGCACCGGGCCCCGGGTGACGTGGCGCATCCGAATTCGCCTCAGAACGAATCTGGACGCCACACACAATAATTTTTCCAACAACAGGGTGCATTTTTGCGCTTATATAGGATACAAAGAGTTGATTAAAATTCAAGCAATTATCAATGTTTTGGACATAATTACTAGCCCCTAATAGCATTGAGCATTGTAGTTTTGAAGAAAATCTTTCAGAAGAGATCATTGTAAGCCTCTTCGATTATTTGCGAGAGAAATAGTTATAGAAGCAAAGCAAAAATCTGTTTTCTTACATGCTAAGCCTGTGTAGACGAAGAAATTATTAGGTGCAGACTCGTATGTGACTCTACATGCAGGCAACCTATCAAGTGCATGTACATACCTGATTGCAGTCAAAATTATATACTGCACATACCTGTGCACTCGCACATAATTGATTCATCTGCATGTAGAGTTATACACGTAGTTCGCACTTATAGAATGTTTCTTATTCGAAGAGCATAATAGCCAAAGGTGGTCAATAGCATCCCACTTCGGACTTAGCTCAGTTGACCACTTGGTGCCGAACATACTGAAAATTTAACAGAAATGTCCGGATTTCCATTGGACCTAGCTCTACTAGAAGCTCTGAAGGATCAACTGGTCTTCCCCTCACCACGGTCTCAGACCTTGTATTGCCTTCCGCTTTCCACTTCAATCTTTTCTTTTTCATCTCAGATATCTCTTGATTAGCTGACAGGTTAGTCTCTGTAATCTTGCTTATCTGAGGCATTGAATGTTTGTAACAATGTAATGAAGATACACAGGGTTTATGAAAACATTTGCATGAGTTAGGAGTTGGTATTTACCGTTTTTCCCGGAAACAACTTTCTAAGATCTACAGTGGCCATCTTTGACAGATCCTTGTCCTCACCAACCTTTCAAGTAGCAATGAAAAGAAAAATTTTACAAAAAAATTATGATCAGAATACCTAACCAAAATTTGATCGAAATGTAAATTTATTTAAAAAAGAATGTTATATAAAAAAAAACAGCTAAATTTATATTGCACTCATCTTAAAATAAATCAAACTAATCTAAAATTCATTGTGACCAAAAATTTGATCAGGGCATCCCGAGTGAATTCTTTTCTCCAAAAGTCCAGTGAAATGGTTAGTTATTTTCAATACAGCAGTTAAACTAGCGGAGTAATGTGAAACAGAAGAATTTCAACAACAGAAAGGGCGGATGGGAATTACCTCATAGAGGTGCGCCAGCCGAAGAAGAACGCTTCCATCATTAAGTGTCTGTCAAATAATTAAGATAAAAAGAATTTATCAAATTGGGTAAAAGCAAGCCCAAGGCATTCCATCAGCGTGCATGTGTTATGTATAATTACAAAACACAAGCGCACTGCTACTGTTTTAACTAGTAAACGCTCAATATTATCAGACTGAGATTCTAACACATTTTGGAGTGTGTAAAAATAAATCATTTTCTGAACCATGCCATATCATTTGAATAATGTTATATCTTGGTGGTAATACTGTAGATCATCACCATCATCATTAGTCTTATCCAAGTATTTGGTTTCAGCATTATGAATCTTTACTTTCATTCATTTCTATTGAGAGTTGTCTCAGTGTTAAGCATATCTTTACAAATCATTTTAAATAATTTCTATAAGACTGTTGTTGTTCTATACTTCTATATTCATTTCTCCCTCCCATAATTTAGTTGGAAGTTTGTATACTCAATTTTTGCTTAGCAGCAGCAGCAACAACAACAACAACATCAAGCCTTCATCCCAGTACGTGGGGTCGGCTACATGAATCATTTTTCTTCATTGTGTCCTGTTAAGAGTCAGATTCTCATTTCAATCTAATAAAGTAAGGTCATTTCTAAAATTTTCTAACCAAGTCTTTTTAGGTCTACCTCTACCTTTTTTAACATAGGCCAAATCTCATACATCTACTCTCCTAACAAGGTCATCGGAAGGCTACCGTTTTACATGACCAAACCATCTAAGGCGACTCTCTCTAATATTATCTATTACTAGAGCTACTTAAACCTTTTCACGGATATGCTCATTTCGAATCCTGTCTCTAAAAGTAAATCCACTCATCCACCTGAGCATCCTCATCTTAGTAACACTTAACTTAATGTTATGTTTCTCTTTTAATGGCCAATATTCTGTGACATAAAGCATTGCAGGTCTCACCACTATCTTATAAAATTTTTCCTTAAGTTTAAGTGGTACTTTTCAATCACACAACAAACCCGAAGCATTCCTCCACTTGAACCATCCAACTTGAATTCTACTAATAATATCCCCATCTATTTCACCATCACTCTGAACAATAGACTCAAGATATCTAAAATGAGTACACTTATTAATGACTTGATCGCTCAAAGTCACAAACCCCCACTAAATCTCTTATTACTAAAATTACACTCCATGTACTCGATTTTAGATCTACTCAAATGAAAACCTTTAGACACTAAAATTGATCTCTATAATTCGAGTTTACCTTCAACTCCCTCTCTAGTCTTATCAACAAGAAAAATATCGTCAGCAAAAAGTATACATCCGGGTACATCCTCTTACAAATGTCTAGTAAGAACATCCATGACTAAAGCAAAAAGATAAGGGCTTAAGGCTGATCCTTGATGTAATCCAACTTATATAGGAAAATACTTGGTCAAACCACCATGTGTTTTCAATCTTTGCTAAGCATGAAAATAAAATCACAAAAAAGCGAAAACTGTAAAACTAAAATGAAATGAATTTGTTATCTTACATGCATTACATAGATGACACGTTTTCATAAGAATAATTGAATATGTTGATGATTTGCAGTTCCTTGGCTAAGCTTGGGCTTTGGCCAAGGTGGGCTACGTATGGAAAAGCCTTGCCGCCCATTGAACATGTTACATTATTTGAGATGCCTTTGAATTGCTCCATTTTATCACTTTTGAAAAAGATAATTAGTTAACTCTGCATAAAAGCAATGAATATTTCTTTTTCATATTAGAAAAAACTCTAAATAGTCTCCCAATTATTTGTATGCAGCCAAATAGTCCCTCAAGGACTAAATTAGGATCAATTTGTATAATCAAAGGATTACATTGGGGTCTGTTTTGTATCCCAATTTCCATTAGTTTTCACTTGAGGGATCATTTAAGATCAATTTGTACAATCGATGCACTATATTAGAGAAATGTGATACTTAGAATAAATTGCAAAAGACAAATAATCGATGGATTATTATAAGCTTTTTCTTTTTTTTTTCAAATAAATAATTGAGCCTTTTTTACATTCTTCAGAATTGTTTTTATACTTTTTTTTTAATTTATTAAAGCCTTCTATGCACCTAAGCTATACGACAGTGACTCTCCTATGAGAGAATGATCCATTTGGACAAAGATAGGGGGCTTGCTGTGGGCTCCGAAAATTTCATTGAGTGTATTCCCGGCCTCTCCGCGTCATTCGTCTATTTTCCTTGTTTGATAGTGATGACGACGAAGAGTTTTAACAAGATTAGGTTCCGGGTGAATTTTCAGAAGGCAGATTGGGTTTTAGATAAGACACTACCCAGAGATTTCGCCCTCATTTTGTGAGGACTTTATGATCTGAGTTCTGGTTTTCTATAGGCGTAAGCCCCTATAGTTAATTACCCCTCCTGATCATATGAGAGAACTTTCGATTAAGGCTAGTTATTAAAGAGGTTGCATAGGTTGTAAATACAACATATAATAGCAACAGTTTAAGGTTCGAATTTGAGATTTGAATTTATCATCATGATTTAGAAATTATCACCACGAATTTAAACTGGTGGTGGGGGAAATGAAGACGAGCCCGATCAAGATCCCATGGTTCCGTCGTCCCGGGCTGTCATGATCCCTGGTCTACTTAGTCAGAGGAGGTAGTCGACCCAACCTGACAGAAGGCACCTTATCGGCAGCCATGGGTTGCTTCGTCCAAGAATACCTTGTAGACCTGGGTTGGTGTTTGTCTAAGGGGATATATCTGAATCCACCTTAGCTGACAGAGGGCTTTCTGCCTATCGACTATACCCTGTGATTCATCGCTCAAGGGTTTGACGTCGTTAGGGAACATACGGGCTTTGGCCGTGATCGTAATATAATGGTGCCATTTCGTGGCAAAACCACCCGATCAGAGGGCACGTGCCACTTCCCTGCTGGCAAGAGACTATTTGAAGATGAATCTTAGCGATACACCCGACATGCATTCGCTCTTTGTGAGCTGAGGTTAATTTCAAATTTATCACCCCCGACAAACGGTTGCGGGAGGTGGATGATTTTTACTTTTAAATTTTTAACTGATAGATTTCATTTCAAGAATTTGGATATTTATTTGATTTTGAGATTTTAACCCCTCCGGTTGAGATTTCGCGCCAACACGGCCATCATTAGGGTGACGTTAAGGTCACTTGTATTTTTGTAGGATTTTGGGAGGTATTTTGTAATTCAAGTCATGTCAACTCCAATCCTTCCGTGGAGGAGGATGAAACTTGAATATTTGACCCACGCAGCATTCTCGAATCGTTGGATTTGGGACTTAGATGTGACGATTGGAGCACATGCAGGTTGTAGCATTTGACCCTGCGCAGCATTCTCAGACTTTTGCGTTTAGAAATTTATCGTATTTGTCGGAGCACATGCAGGGGATCATATCTAACACATAAGGGGTATTTTAAAATATTTAAATATGATCCATTATGCCAGTGATTTCATTTAGAAAATTGCCCGAGATTTCACGTAGGGGCCTACGACGCCTTCTGTCCGCTTGTACGCATGTTGCGGATCCGGTGGCGTTTTAGATTTCACTTATTGCATTTAGTTTATTTTGACTCCTCTAAGTGTTGCTTAGCACAGCGCGTAGAGGATATTTGTCCAATTGGTACTAGGAGATTCGTGCTCGTGTTTGTAGGAGGATCCCTTACTCGCTACAAGTTTCCCTACTCTTTCCCGTAGGTGGACTGATTTGTTAGATACAAGCTTTTTGTTCTTGTTTGTAGGCTGGCTGTTGTGGGCACTACAAATATCTTGCTCGGGGTCGGCGTCGGGGGAGGCTGGTCTGGCCGGAGGCAGGCGGGTCCGGCGAGTCGACGGTGGGTCGAAGTCTAGTCGGCTAAGGCACGGCAGGATCGAACAGAGGCGGCAAGGAGGAGAAGTTCGGTTGGCTTTGGGCTCGGAGAAGGAGGCTGGTTGGCGACTGGAGGTCGGGCTTGGCGTCGTGCGAAGGAGAAGAGCCAGCGAGATCAAGTCGGCTTTGGGCTCGGAGAAGGAAGCCCGTCTTGCGATCGATCTTTGGAGTTAATGGGGGCGGCAATTGCTACGACTAGGTCTTCCGGCGTGGACGAACGGGAGAGAGTTAAGTTCCTTGCGATCTTTTTTTTTTCTTCCAATTCTGTAAGCCTGGAGATCCGAATGAGAGAGCGAACGTTTTGTGTCGTGAGGAGCAACGGTTGTGCGATCGTGGGGAGCAGTTGAGTCGTTGTCGTGGGTGGCCGTTACAGTCAACACTTGCAGCCTCAACGACAAATATTTGAAAGATTAATGTCACTTATTTAAATCCTAGCAGGTATAATACCTATGATTATAACAACCATAAACAAATGCAGGGGTTCCAAGAAAGGATATTAACATCAACACTACACATAATTTTGCCGACATCCTTACTCTTAACAGTTTTTAACAAGCATATTCCTATAATAACATTTTACCCACCCAAAAGCTTGGCATTAAAAAAAAGATTCCAATAGAAGAATGGCCTAAGTTGTTGAAAACTGGAAGGGGGCCCTTACAAATCACCGGTTCTTATAGGATGGTGCAATAGGATATAACTGAAAATTTCATTTGAAATGGCAAATGTAACGTGAAGACTGTGCATCACTTTAGTTTTCAAATTGATTTTCTTTTTGTGGGCTTCGAAAATTCGCGCCCCAGCCTCCTCCGCCTTTGGGAGAGTTTTAACGAATTTGGTTCTGGGGTAAATTTTCATAAGACACTACCCAGAGATTTCTCTCTCATTTTGCAAGAACTTTATAATCTAAGTTCTAGTTTCCTATAGGCGCAAGCCCCTATAGTTAATTACCCCTCCTAATAACGAGAGAGAACTTTCGATTAAGGCTAGTCGTCGATCAAATGAATACATCGTACCCACAGATACATGATAGCATATAGTAACAACATAGGTTGATATGTGAGAATTTCATATTTAAAATTAAAAATTTCACCATCTTGCACTTAAAGCGGATGGTGGGGGGAGTGATGATGAACCCGATCAAGATCTCATGGTTCCGTCGTCTCGGGCCACCATGTTCCTTTGTCTACTTAGTCAGAGGAGGTAGTCGACCCAACCTGACAAAATGATCCTTATCGGCAACCATGGGTTACGTCGTCTAAGGGTATCTTGTAGACCAAGGGTGAATATTTGTCTAAGGGGACAAATGTAAATCCATCTTAGCTAACAGAGGGCTTTGTGCCTTATCAATCATATCCTATTGATTCATATCTCATAAATTTAATGCAGTGCCATTTGGAGGCGAAACTATCAGTTAGAGGACACGTACCACGTCCTTACTGGCAGGAGATTATTTGAGAATGGATCCTAGTGATATTTTCGCTAGGCATTAGCTCTATGTTAGCCGAAATAAATTTTAATTTGTCAATCTTGGCAAACTGTTATGGAGGGTGGATGGATTTTGCTTTGAGTGATTTGATGGATTATTTTAATTTTAAATATTTTTAGAGTTTTTGGAGATTTGGATTTTGTGGGAAATTTGGGAATTTGGGAGATGTTTGAAAGTGTTTGTGAACCCTCCGGTTGATATTTGTATTCAACACGACCCTCATCGGGGTATTTATAAACTTTTTTATTTCATTGATTGAACCTTGTCGACTCTGCCGAGCTATCGACAGAGGATCAGGTTTCGTAGGCTTTATGTCTTCGATGATGAATCGTTCATTTATTAAGCTTTGAAGGCCTAATATGAACTATAAAACAAATATTTCGGTCATCACCGTAACTGAATATTTGCTCGATAATTCGAGCCGTGTCAACTCCTATCTATTCGTATAGGAGGATCAGGCTTGAACTCAGACTTATTAATTGACCCGCACAACATCCCTAGACGTCACGTGTGTATCCATAACACGCTCGTCGGGGCTCATGCGGGTGTTTGGGGGATATTTTATAATTATTTGTTGGACCTTGTCAACTCATATTTACCCGCTTTAGGAGAACCGGGTTCAAACTACATTTATTTATTGACCCGTGCAGCATTCCTAAACATCACGTATTACCCATAACACGCTCGTCGGAGCCCATGCGGGTTTATAGTTGCACGTGCATTTTGGTGTACCTATGTGCATCAATATTACGGTGTGTGTGCGGGGGTATTTTAGAAATATTTGACGCTGCTCAGTTATGTGGGAAGCCCTCATTTGAATGTAGCGTTCTATTTGGAAGCTCGTAGACACCTTCTGTCTGCTTGTACCGAGTGTTGCAGATTTGGTGGCGTGTTGTAGCAGCTTCTGGACTGAGTTGTTTGCTACTTTATACAGGTAGACTGTCGTGTACAACTTATTGATTTCCGCAGGTAGATTATAGTACACTAACGAATCTCCTACTTTTGCTCGTAGATACTTGCATTCACTACAAGTCTTTATGCATTTCACTGTGATTTTGGTCCCTACAATACATCCACTATTGTTGCAGGTAGATGTATTCATTCGCAGGATGAAATTGACTGTAGGATACTGCACTTACTGAAGTCTTTCTATATCTACCCACAGATGGCATGTAGTGCGTACCTGTATTCGCAGGGAACCCGCATGTATTGCAGATCTTTGTCTTTGCTCGCAGATGACACCTCACGTACATATCCATATATATAAAAGGTTCATCAAGATCTGAAACTCTTGATTGTATGTTGACGTTGACTGCATAGTAGCATTTATCATCATCTTCTTTGTATACGTTGATTGGTGAGTCACCATATTTGCTTGCATGTCTTTCAGTACTATGTATCCAAAAGCTAATAACTGTTACATTATGTCTAGCTCGACTTTCCTCCCATTGCTAGTAGGTAAGGCCATTGTATGCATTTTTAATCTTCTGCGAACAAGTTGCTTTGAACACGGATCTTTTAGCATTGTCTACAAGTGCTTGCGTTAACTATGGCTCGTCTGTATTTGTTCGCCAGTGAATGGTATTTGATCGTGAGAATGCTGCAACATTCATCACATATCTCTCATTACCATTCATGAATAGTGTAGCATACGTATTGAAGCTCCTTTGCTACTTGTTATGTTTTCCTGTGAGACTCTTCATTAATTATTGTTGATTGTAGCTATTGACATGCATGTTGCTCTTGCTCATAAGTATAAATGTTACTTGTTCTCATTCGCAAGTTAACTTAGTTGAACACTCTAAGTCATTCGGATTTTATCGTTCATCATTTACATGCACTGAGAGCTTGTCTTCCACTTGCTTGCTTGCATAATGACAATGATTATAAAGCTACTATTGCATTCATCATATGTCCTTGCTTGCTTACATGTTGAATTTGTTTCATATCTTCTATGTTTACTCATGAGCATGCCATTGCCTCCATCACAATCTTCTTCCATATGTTTGTAGGATAGTGGATAGTGCTATTACAATTCTTCCTCTTCCTTACTCGTAGATTGACTAACATGAATGCTATGAGTTTCATGTTATCATTTGCTGGGAGATTTGTATAATCATTTGCACTTGTATTATTACACTCTCTTTTCTTGTTGTTGCTTAACACTTGTAGGCACAATTTGAAGCTCTGTTCATTGCAAATCCCACATTTGTTTGAATGCTTTAGGCCATTACTTAGCCCTTTTTATATTTTCAATTTATTATGCATTTGTCGAATTAAAATTTGGTTTATTGTCTGTTATTTGAGTTTGATTCCTTGCTGTCAAATTTGGTTCAAATCTTTTGTCTTCAAGTTCAAATGCTTAAGTCTTTTGTACTCGTTTGGGTTTGAGTCCATAAGTCCCCTATTGGTTCAAAATCAAGTCCTCGCTTAAGTTCAAGTAGCAAGCTCAAGTTCTTGTTCAAAGTTTTCTGAGGTCTTTGGAAATTCAAACCTCTTGTAGTTTAATTAAGTTCAGGTTGTTCAAGTCCTTGCATTTAGTTCAAATTCCAGTCCTCTGCAGTACAAATCAACTTTAAGTCCTTGTTCAATTCGAGTCAAAGTTCTTTGCATTTGTTCTTTTGAATTTAAGTCCAAGTTTAAGTTAATGTCATTTGTTCCAAATCAAGTCTTTGTTATGGTCTCATGTTTACCCGAAATTTTGGCAGCCCCCTGGCGTCTCCCCCTTTTAAGGGAAACTACAAGAAACTGGGTCTTCCCACCACGCTAAGAAAAGCGTGTATGATAGGTGTCCTCAGACACCGCGGCCGTATTTTCTTCATCCCCCACCACGCTAAGAAAAGCATGTATAGGTCTTCTACAGGTACCTGTTTCAAAAGAAAAGCAATTGCTTCCCCGCAGGTACAAAGCCGCATACGGGTACTTAAGATTGTCCCCACCACGCTAAGAAAAGCGTGTATAAGGCCTACCCACTCCCCGTAGGTGTCGCACCGAGTTCCCTTCTCACTACGCAAAGAAAAAGGTGTATGGACGGTCCGCCAGCTCGACACGAACGTCGAGAACGGGATTTTGGGTCCGAGAGTTGCTTAGCTACCTCGTTGTGTGTGTCGCACCGAGTTTCCTCCTACCATGCTAAGAAAAGCGTGTATAGGTGGTTAACCAGCGCGTCACGCACACCGAGGTAGGAAGAGAGTTTTCTGTTTAAATTAATTATAATTAATTATTTAGAATAATAATTAATTAGAATCAATTATAATTAGTTTTAATTAATTATAATTAAAACATAATTAATTAATAATTAATTATAATTAAAGATAATTAATCATAATTAAATTAAATTAGTTATAATTAGATTATAATTAATTATAATTAAAAAATAATTAATTATAATTAGATTAATTAATTATAATTAATTTATGATTAATTAAAAATTAATTATATTAAAGATTAATTAAACTTACTTAATCATGATTAATTAATAACAATTAATTATAATTAAAAATAATTAATTATAATTAAAATTAGTTAATTATGATTAATTTATGATTAAATAATGATTAATTATATTTAAAAAATAATTAAACATAATTAAATTTGATTAATTATGATTAATTAATGATTAATAATAATTAATTATTATATATAAAAAAATTAATCATAATTATATTTAATTAATTAAAATTAATCTATAATTAATTAATTATTAATTATAATTAAAACTAATTAAACATAATTAATTTTTAATTAATTATGATTAATAAATATTAATTATAATTAACATAATTAATCGAAATTAAATTTAATTAATCACTACTAATTTCTAATTAAAACTAATTAATTATAATTAAAAACAAATAATTATAATTTAATAAAAAAATGCCCAAGAAAATAAGATTTGGGTGTAGAGGCTCCCGAAAGGGAGAAAGTTACTTTCACAACGGCGAGCTCCCGTCGTTACCTCTGATCAAGATGTCGTAACTTCCAACGCAGCAGGGAGGGAACGTCATCGGGTGTGCAAAGCCGGAGAAGCACGCGGGAAGGGAGGAACACAGCGGGCGAGTCGTTGGTTCCGATCAAAGTGTCGTAACTTCCGATCCTGTAGGGAGGGAAAGTCGTCGAACGAGCGAAGTCGAACAGCGATGAAAGAACCGAAGAAGCTCGCCAAAGGAAGAAAGTTACTTCACAACAAACGAGCTCCCTTGCTTCCGATTAAGATGTCATAACTTCCGTTCCAACAGGAAGGAGCATCGTCGAAGGAGTGAAGAGGCGGAAGTTCTGTGGAGCTCGTGGGTTGGAGTCGTGTGGTCAGCAGCGAAGGAGGAGCCTTCCTTCTCATTTTATGGTCGCAACGAGAGCAGGAGGTGAGGCACACGTCATACGACACTTCTTCGATGCCATTACAGAGAGTATGGGGGTCCTGTAGTAGGCGGATTTGGCAGAGATACGGCATGGGTCCGACTGATAGCAGGTATTTTGTATTATATTTTTTTACTTGCTTTTTCTTTTCTTTTTTATTTGTAGCAGAGGTCAACAGCACTGTTAGCTCTCCTTGTCTTGCAATTCGCCACAAGGTATTCTCCTCGAAGCATGAACAAGACAGCGTGCAAAGTCATCTTCAATATCTGAGTGACATTCCAATATCTGATATGCACATGGTACATAGAAGCTTCTTCTACGGCTCCAAAATAGTATACATGAGGGGCCCATTCTATGTACTTATGACGCATATGTAGGACGCTAAGTTGAGGGGCTTGATCTTCGAGTCTTCACTAGAATGACACACCATGTTTTCGGGAGCCCCAACATTTTTGAAGAGATAATTGAATTAGACATCTTTTCTTCTTCAACTGCTCATTCTTTGATTCCTAATCATTAATAAAATCATTCAATTTTGCGCGGTTAATGTCGTAATTGGGGCCTCCCGCTGGCAGCAGATCAACGGGTTTCTTGCAGCAGTTTGCGGATACTTGTGGTTATCTTTGTACCCAATATACTCGCATCATCTCAATTATCGTTGTTGTAGGTACCCATCCAATGTGTTCATCTGCATGTTGTTGTTGACCACCAGTGATGTATATTTATTATCGATTTCCCTGCACTTGCTGGTCGGCAACATGTACCAGGTGCACCGAATCTCCTACAGTAGCCCATAAATGTTTGCACCTGCTGCACGTTGTTTGTCGTTACTCACAAGTGGACTACTGTAACTTAACAAATCTCCTACAATTGTTTGTAAGTGTTGTGTTCGTGTCCACAGGGGATCCGTTGTACTGATGACATACCCACTTGTTATCCACGAATGGATCATATCAGCTGCCATTGCTCACAGGGAATGGTCATGTTCATCTTACAAATGAACGACACTGACATTAATTGCAAAGATATTGCAGCATTCACTGTAGGCTTTTCATACTTCACCCATGCATTGCAACTATCGCGCATCTTCCACAAGCATGAACGTTGTACATCAATTAATTATCATTCATGGGTGGTTATTTATTCACTTGCATGTTGGCATAGGCAACCATTTGCGAACTACATTCATTGCTGATTCCTTGTGTATGTTAACTGGCAAGTTATCATTCAATGCACATCTGTACCTGTTGCTCACAAGATGCTATTGATGTGGGTATTGTACCTTGATCACCTGATCCTTGTGAGAGGGGGACCAATGCATATTCTTATCATTAAATAATTGCTGGTTGTAGGAATGATCTAGCATACGCTACATGTTGTTCACCGCCACCCGTAGCTTGATGGGTCTCCTACAGTCGCTTGCAGGTATTCACACTCATAGCGGACTGTTGATACCGGCTTGCATATGAATCATTATTTCATAGGTTCCCTATTTGCATAGCTATTGTAATCTACTTAGATAAGCTTATAGGGGAGCCACTGTACTTGCATCGTATCCACCGTCATCATTCACGAGTGGCCTAGTGTACTTATTTGTAGTAGCATTAGTTGCATGCGAGCTATTGATGTTAACTATGAGGCATTATTGTATTCAATACCTGTTGTCTTGATGTGAGTTGTTGTGTCCATGATAGGTTCTCATTGTTAATTTCAGGTGCCACCCTTTCAATCTACAGGCTAACTGTTGCTTGCATGACAAGTCTTTTGTTATTATATGTGGGAAGTACTTGTGCATTTCATAGTTGATTGATTTCACTTGCAAGTCATTCATGTTCGAAGCATGCTCTGACTTCATCTTGCTGATAGTTTGCATCATGTCCACCATCATCATTCACAGGTGGCCTGGTGTACTTGTTTGCAGTGATGGGTTATATGCAAGCTATTGATGTTGACTGCAAGGCATTATTACATTCATCGCCTATTGCCCGATGTCATCTTTATTTGGTCTACTGTGTACATAATAGACCTTCTGCTATTGCTTGCAAATGTGGCCGCTTCCATCTACAAGCTGACTGCTGCCTGCATATAAGGTCTTTCACAACTGTATGTGGGAGATGCTTGTACACCTTGTGGTTGACCTTTGATTGCAAGTTATTCATGTCTGGAGGTCTCCCGCCACGAGTCCCCTGCTTGTTTATTAACTTGCATTTAAATAATTTTGAATTATCATTCATTAACATTTTCAATTTTATTATGTATTTCAATGTTTAGGGTCCAGTTCCCTATTGTTTAGTTTTGCAAGTTATGTTCCCTACGTTCTGTTGAAGTCAGGTTCCCCGTATTGTTGTTCAAGTTAGGTCATTTTGTTGATTCTCTGCATTTCAATTTGAATTTCAGCAATATCCCGGCATATCCCCCGTTTGGGAAAATTTTGGGGGGCTGGGCCTTCCCACCACGCCAAGAAAGGCGAGTATGGTAGGTGTCCAAAGACACCGCAGTCGTGGTCTTCAATCCCACCATGGCAAGAAAGGCATGTATGGGTCTTCGGGATACCTACTTTGGAATGCACAATTCTTTTCCCCAGGCATTGAGGTGCGTATGGGTACTTAATGTTGTCCCCACAATGCTACAAGAGTATGTACATGGCCTACCTGCCTTGTCGCAGGTGTCGCACCGGATTCCCTCCTACCACGATAAAAAAAGCGTATAAAGTTGGTTGCTCGACACATCACGTGTGCTGAGGATAGGGTTTGGAACATTATACCTTGCAGGGGTCGACGGCGATGTCGTCGGTGTCATCGGCTATGTCGGGGCGACAACGGCAGTGCACGAGGCTCGAGCAGGATATCGTGGAGGGCATCATCGAGCTCATGCGTAACAGGCCTTCAGACGTCTGGATAGTGAAACTTGAGCAGGATATTGTGGAGAACAGCATCGTCGATGTGCACGCCGGACATGTACGTGAGATTTGAGTGAACTCAGCAAGATTTCGTGGACGGCGCTCAACAGAGTCGAGCAGATACGCGAGTTTTTTTTTTTTTTTTTTTCATATACAGGTCAACACTTTTATTGACATCCCTAATAATATTTGGTTCTGTAAAAGTTCTGATATTGGTAATGGAAAGGTTCTGAAATTAAAAGGCATGTACCTGAAGTGTAATCATAGCAACATTTTCTGGCAAACAATAGGAATCTGTTGCAGAGAATTTTGGCACATGAGCGTTTGCCCAGTTGCCTCCATCCTGGGAACAAAGAAACAATTTATGTTAACAGCAACAAGTTAACAGTAATACTAAACAAGTTAACAGTAATACTAAATTATAGTTCATTATTAACCTGTTCAGAGAATGCCATGAGAAGAGGAGAATATATCTCCTGACCAGTGGTTCTACGCCATTTAGCTCCCTCTCCCAGTGGATCGATTCTAAGATAAAATTTGCCTTGAATCTGTTAATAGATAGAAGATTGAAAAATGTTTCTCAACAATTCCTTTCGTTTCTTAAGTTTCATGGTTCATATAGAAAGTGTAATTCTGTACATTTCAAGAAAAAAAAACGGAAAATGAAACTTACCATAGATTGACATAATCACTAACATAATAATACAATCGCATTCATATTCCTGAAACATTAGTTCACTTTGGCCAAATCTAAAGAATTATTTATTTTAATTATTACAAACATGGGCGCGCTAGTATATTGGATAAAACTGCCTTTCTTGTCCAAGAATAAAGGACAAATATTAAATAAAATTAAGCAAAAAATTAAAAAAAATATGTACAAGAAAAGATAATAAGAATGATGACTGCTATAAGATGGAGAGAGTCGCAGGCAAGCAAAGCCGCTAGTTGGAGAGACAGAGAGCATGCGAGGTTTTAGTATTTATTTATTTATTTTAAGAAGCTGAACAAGTGACGTGCGATGATTTTTTTATTAAGTTCTTTTAATTAAATTTAATTAGTTAAAAGAATAAGATAAAAATAATGTGTAAATTAGTGAAAATTCTCGTTTTCATGCATCTTGAATTTTGTGTTGTCTCACGCATGAATAAATTTTGCATTTCATTCTGCGCAATAAATTGGACAATATAGGTGTTCTTCTTAGGTATTTTAGATGCCCAAAACTCCTCATCGAGGCCCCGCTACCTTCTTCCTCTCTCTATCTCTCTCCCCATCTTTCTTCCACAACCTCTCTCCAAATCTCCTCTCTCTCTCTCTCTCTCTCCTTCCTTTCTCTCACAAAAGTGGGCAAAAGAAGTTTCTCCACTTTCTGTATACCCATTCTCCCTCCTTATCCCTCTCTAATAAAGAGAATATTTTCCTTCAATTTCTTTCTCTCTATAGAGTGAGAAAATCTCATGTAGGTGATGAAGATTTCGCTTATTTTTTTAAGCGCGTTGGGGTATAAGACCCCATCCCCCTTCTTTATAAGTATGGAGGGCAAGCCTAGCTCTCCCAATGATTGCTCCTATGCGAGGGAGACATCGAGAGACGGCCAAAATCTGCACTAACAGAAGACCCAGTATATAATCGAAAACATATACACGTCTTTCTAGATGTGGCGGGATCGAAGAACCCGAATGTGGTGTCTTATGATACTGACTTTACATGCTTTTCTTCACGTGATGAGTAGGCCTAGCACCATATACATCTCTCCCCTACCTTCTTCCTCTCTCTATCTTCCTCCATCTATTTTTACCCACTACCTCTCGCTCCAAATCTCCCCTCTCACTCTCTCCTCCCTTTCTCTCACTAAAAAGTGAGCCAAAAATTTTCTCCACTCTCTCTCTCTAACAAAGAGAATATTCTCGTTCACCTTCTGTCTCCCTCTAAATAGATTTTTCTTAGCTTATTATTTTTTAATTGCTAATACCTTATTTAAGAAAAAAGATGAGCATCTCTTCACGTATAAGAATGGATATAGTAAATCTCATATTGATTATTTTCTTATAAAAAAATTAGATTGTTTAGATTGTAAAGGTATTCCGAGTAAAAGTTTATGTACCTAATATCACTTATCAGTTTTGGACTTTAAGATGAAGAAAATAAAAAATAAAATAAAGTGATATTCTAGGATTAGATGGGGACATTTAAAGACTATTAATAAAAATATTTTTTAGGGTAAATTTTTAGATCTTAAGATTTTGTCTGTGCATGAGGATGCTAATGTTATGTGAAAAAAAGTGGCTAGTGATATTAAGAATATTGCAAAAGATGTGCTTAAAGTATCAAATGAAAAAGCTCCTAATAGTAAAACTAATTGATGGTGGAATCCAAATGTGCAAGAAAAATAAAAAATAAAAAGATTTATTATAAAAATTGATTTAGATGTAAAAATTTTGATAATTGAAAAAGATATAAAGAGGCACGTAAGGAATCTAAGAAAGCAATAAGCAATGCAAAGATATTAGCGTTTAATGATTTATATAATAAATTAGATACTAAGGATGACAAAAGATATATATATAAATTAGCCAAACAAAGAGTTAGGAGTAGTAAGGATTTAGTTCAAGTGAAGTGTATTAAGGATGAAAATCAAAAAGTACTTTTCTTAGAATATGATATTCAACAAAAGTTGATGAGATGTTTTGCTAAACTTTCTAATGAAGACTGTGAGAATATGATTGACTTTAGTGACCTTAGCACCCTAAATAAAAATAAAGATTTTTGTTTTTATCGGCGTATTAGTAAAACTAAAATTAGAGAGGCTTTACAGAAAATGAATTGTAGAAAAGCTGTTGGACCTGATGATATTCAAATACAGGTGTGGAAATGCTTAGGAGATGAAGGAATATCTTCGCTTACTAAACTTTTTAATACTATTCTGAAGACGAAAAAGTTGTCAGATAAGTGGAGAATGAGTGTGTTGATTCCTCTTTTTAGGAATAAAGGTGATGCACAAGATTATGCGAATTATAGAGGAATTAAGTTAATGTGTCATACTTTAAAACCATGGGAGCAAGTTATGGAGAGTAGGTTGCGGCGTGATACTAATGTTTCTCAAAATTAATTTGGATTCATGCTGGGTAAGTCTACTATGGAAGCCATACATTTATTGAGAGGTTTGATGGAGATATATAGAGAGAATATGAAGGATCTATATATGATATTTATTGATATAGAGAAAACATATGATAAAGTTCCAAGAGAAGTGATATAGAGAGTTCTTGAAAAGAAAGGGATTAATAATGCTTATATTCAAATCATTAAAGATATGTATGCAGGAGCCATATCTTTTTGCTTTAGTCATGGATGTTCTCACTAGACATTTGCATGAGGATGTACCTTGGTGAATGCTTTTTGCTGATGATATTCTTCTTATTGATAAGACTAGAGAGGGAGTTGAAGGTAAACTTGAATTATGGAGGTCAACCTTAGAGTCTAAATATTTTCACTTGAGTAGATGTAAAATGGAATATATGGAGTGTAATTTTAGTAGTAATAGACCTAGTGAGGGGATTGTGACTTTAGGCGATCAAGTCATTAATAAGAGTACATGTTTTAAATATCTTGGATCTATTGTTCAGAGTGATGGAAAAATAGATGGGGATATTATCAGTAGAATTCAAGTTAGATGGTTGAAGTGGAGGAATGCATCGGGCTTGTTGTGTGATAGAAAAGTCCCCCTCAAACTTAAGGGAAAATTCTATAAGATGGTGAGACCTGCAATGCTTTATGGTGCCGAATGTTGGCCATTAAAAGAGAAGCATAATACTAAGTTAAGTGTTGCAGAGATGAGGATGCTCAGGTGGATGAGTGGCTTTACCCATAGAGATAGGATACGAAATGAGCATATACGTGAAAAGGTTGGAGTAGCTTCAGTGGAAGATAAGATTAGAGAGAGTTGCCTTAGATGGTTTGGTCACATAAAACGGCGACCTTCCGATGACCCGGTTAGGAAAGTAGAGGTATTAGATTTGACTTATGTTAAGAAAGGTAGAGGTAGACCTAAAAAGACTTAGTTAGAAAAAATTAGAAATGATCTTTCTTTATTAGATTTAAACGAGAATTTGACTTTTAATAGGACACAATGGAGAAAAAGGATTCATATAGCGACCCCACGTAATGGGACAAAGGCTTGATGTTGTTGTTGGTTGGATTACATCAAGGATCAGCCATAAGCCCTTTTTTTTTTGCTTTAGTCATGGATGTTCTCACTAGACATTTGCAAGAGGATGTACCTTGGTGTATGCTTTTTGCTGATAATATTCTTCTTGTTGATAAGACTAGAGAGGGAGTTGAAGGTCTACTTGAATTATGGAAGTCAACCTTAGAGTCTAAATGTTTTCACTTGAGTAGATCTAAAACTAAATATATGGAGTGTAATTTTAGTAGTAATAGACCTAGTGGAGGGATTGTGACTTTGGGTGATCAAGTCATTAATAAGAGTACACATTTTAGGTATCTTTGATCTATTGTTCAGAGTGATCATGAAATGGATGGGGATATTATTAGTAGAATTCAAGTTGGATGGTTGAAGTGGAGGAATGCATCGGGCTTGTTGTGTGATAGAGAAGTCCCTCTCAAACTTAAGAGAAAATTCTATAAGATGGTGGCGAAACCTGCAATGCTTTATGCAGCAAACTGTTGGCCATTAAAAGAGAAGCATAATACTAAGTTAAGTGTTGCAGAGATGAGGATGCTCAGGTGGATGAGTGGATTTACCCTTATAGACAGGATACGAAATGAGCATATACGTGAAAAGGTTGGAGTAGCTCCAGTGGAAGATAGGATTAGAGAGAGTCTCCTTAGATGGTTTGGTCACATAAAACAACGGCCTTCCGATGACCCGATAGGAAAGTAGAGATATTAAATTTGAATTATATTAAGAAAGGTAGAGGTAGACCTAAAAAGACTTGGTTAGAAAATATTAGAAATGATCTTTCTTTATTAGAATTAAATGAGAATTTGACTTTTAACATGACACAATGGAGAAAAAGGATTTATGTAGCCGACCCCACGTAGTGGGACAAAGGCTTGATGTTGTTGTTGTAGGCTTATCTCGTCAGGTCTTTTTGCCTTTACTTATACATGCTTATCCTCATATATGACTTAAATCATCTTTTCAATAACATTAAATTTTAACAATCAGAAACTGTGCTATTGTAGTCAACTGAAATTAAAATGCTAGCATAAGACAGTTATGCATTTTCAAATATATAAAATTTCTACTATTTTCTATGCATTGTTTGGGTATCTCACCTCACTTGACATTCGTTCTTCTAATTCTTATTTTCTTCTCCTTTTGTACACCACCTCAATTGTACTCTTTCTCATTCAGCCCACAATCTTTTCTTTTCTCCTTCCTAATCTCCCTCTTTTCCTACTTTTCTGTATTCCTACTAAATTCAGCACACTCAGTATTCACCCAACTTTCAGAAATTCATTTTCAGCAACAATATATACTAATTTCAACAACTATAGCAGCAGTTTTCACTATTCTCCTTACTATACCTGCACACACCAATACAGAAAATACAATTACTTATTCCTTTAGCTTTCTACAATACTAAACTTCCTTCCTACCTTTCATTTCCTCAGAAATCAGCCACACACAACAGCCCAATAGCAACCACAACAGTCCTTACCTATTCTTTCCTTCACTGTTTCCTGAATAAAGTATTTAGCAGTGGAAATCTTATTTAGAATTTACAAGCAGCAGTTAATTTCAGCTAAACAACAATTCCAGCCCCTAACTACAGCAGGTACCTAACTTCTCCTTAACTTAGTTTGCTGAAATTCTCCCCATAGCAGCTTGCAATAGCTCTTGTCCAGCAGCACCTGCTCCCTCTCAGCACACAGTTTGAAGTTTTCAGCAAAATAATGGCTTCAGAACCCCTTTCTTTGCGCCTCCCCAGCTCTGGCTCACTCAGCAGAAGAGAATTGCTTCAAAGGCAGGATAGCATCGTGGATGGGAGGGAAAAATGGCTCTAGTTAAAGAAGGAATTCCACTTAGTATTATAATATTATATTCCTAATTCCACTAATGCCTTCCTAAAACACAGCAACCGCATGATCTGATCAGCCCACTGCATGCCTTGCTCAGTGGAGATGCTACAGTAACCGTAAAGAGAAAATAACTTATTTGCTATGCTACAGTAATTAGTAACTGCTAATTAAATACTAATTCAACTAATACTTTAATTAACAGTAAAAAAAGAAATAAACAGTAATTAATTTAATAACTATACAATATACACTTATTCATATTTTACATATACTTCTATATGTCAAAATGCTTGGAACTAAAAGTAGATTTTAATGAAAATAAATTAACATTTATAGAAAGTTTATACTTACATTTAGTTCGAACATCTTGGATATTATAATATATATGCTAAACACTTAGTTTCTATCAGTTAGCCTTAATAAAAAAATTTCTCTCATCTTCTGGAAAGAATTATATAAAGAGGCTTACACTTATTAGAAACCAGGAACCATACCATAAAATCCTTGTAAAATAACAGTGAAATTTTTAGGTAGTGTTTTATCTATAATGTAATTCGTCTTATAAAAAATTGACCTGGAAATAAACTCTCTCGAAAGAGCCAGGCATGAATTTCCAGAGCCTACAATGATGTTGTATCAAAAATTAGAGTTATAATTCTCCACAATCAATAGTGAAATTTGTAATGATAATAACAAGAAATGCCATCAATTGGTTGAACTTAAATATAATTCTTGTGTGATAATCTTTTTTCTCTTCCTCTCTGTGTTTGCATAGGTTTCACCTCTCTCCCAACACTTGTGATACCTCGGGTCCAAAAAGGGTGGCCCAAAGAGAGAATGGAGAGATCTTCAAGGTTGAGGTCTACACAAAAAGAGGCTTCAAATAGACTTGTGTAGTAGGTGAAATCCATTTGTTGGTTAAAACTAGACATGGATCGTGATTTTTAATGTCCAAACTTAAAGATTAATTCATACAAGTGTATTTCTTTCAACTTGTGATTCTGCCAGGAAAAGAGAGTGAGAGCAACTTGTTTGGTCAGGATTACCAACACAATACAAAACCATAATAAACTTTTGCATTACCAATGAGCTATAGCTAAAATGATATGGTCCCTGATTCAAAGGTAGAGGTTGCAAGTTTGAGTCCTGATTGCACCTCCCTAGCTTCTACGTGGACTTTTGTCTGTAACTAACATTGTGCCTTATGTTCAATTAAAAAAATTAGGATATATTTATATCCTCTCTCTCTCTCTCTCAATGGAGAAAAATAAATAAATGTTAGCAGTTACAAGCAAGCCTTCAAATGGACAATCAAGAAAGATTTCTTACTGTTAGTCCTGCACATTCATCATTGACACAAACTGTTTCATTGAGCGCCTCTGCTACTCCCTTACCATCATCATGAAGCAACCTCCTACATGAATAGTGAAGGTTTAGCAAACTTATTGACCAATAAAATAGTATTATAAGAGTCGAGAGGACAGCACTTAATATTTAGGGGCCAGGCCTGAATTGTAACGGTTGTGCTTTAAAACAAAACTGATGGAATGGCTTTGGTAAACTTATTACTCTCAAAATTACACATAACCAATGTAAACATTTCAGCAAAATAAACAATGTAGTCTGGAACAGAAGACGCAAATAAGTTAGTCGGAGATAGATAACGGTTAGAAGACAAGGTTTTTTAGATTAAAAACAGCAAAAATTGCAAGTGTTGCAAGTGGAGCAATTGGTAGGACAGTCAAGCAACTATCCAGCTGACCTACGTCCAATGCAGCAAGGAAACCAACGCAAGTCACACGTCATGAAAGCAATAGGCTTCGGCTTAACATATGACAAAATTTGAGCTTCAATACAGAATCTGGAAGTCCTAGTTTGCATGATAAAGGGGGCAGAATGTACCTATGAAGCATCAATTCTACTTGCCCATCCTGTATGCTGGAACCACCCATACTTCGGTCTACCAAGAGGGAGAGTTCTGTGCGGTTATCTTGCAAGTAAATCCCAAGGTTTATCTACAAAGAAATTAATTTACATAAACAAAAGCAAGTGGTATCTGCTGTTTACATGTTAACATTAGTGGGTAGAAATTACATGACAGCGTAACTGCATATCTGCCTTAGGGCATAAAAAATGGACATTCTAAACAATAGTAGCTGGTTTGTTGGAAGAATGATGTCAACTGCTTTGAAAGCATTATAATGCTAAAGTGCAAAGCGCCCTCCTACCCTTACTCTCTCATTCTTTCTCTTTTTCTTTTTTATTTCTTTACAGTACAAAGCATGAAATATAGCAACTCTTAAATTAGTAAATTGCACACATTTGTAACTTCTTGTGCTTTTAAAGCAAAGATATGCATCAGTACTAAGACAAATCAAGTAAATAATGAAATAAAACTTAATCATGAGCAGGTCACACTACATGAGGTAAATGAAAAAAAAGAACTGGAAGCCAATACAAAATAGTCAAGATAAATGCCAAAGAGAAAAAGGAAGAATGAAACAATAAAAGAAGAATGAAACAATAATAATTGATGCTAAATCAATAATAAATCTCAATGCCAGTGTGAAAAGCAAGGGAAAAAAAAGAATACAAAATCAAAATAATTAATAAAAACTAAAAAACCTATCCACCAAAGAAATAAAATAACCAAAGAGTAGGTTGTAAAACTAAAGAACATGGTTGGAATGCATTGAGTTTCAAGAGATTACCAATAAAAAAAGAGAAGGGTGTAACTAAAGCATAAGTTTGGAGTGCTTTGTGATTTAAGAGAGAAGCACATGCTTTGCTTCTTTAGACTGATCTTCTTTTCTGACCTCAGAATCCAGTGTTTCACATTGGATTTAAATTGCAAATATCAATGAGTGTTTACAGTCATTCGGGTAAAAATAAAAACTTACAGGATAATAATTTCCAGCAACAGGTTGGTGTACTTGCAGTACCCAGTCTGACCTATAATTTCGAATCTGTAAAAGCAAAAAAAAAAAAAGGTTATGAATTAAATAGGAAGCTGTAAATCACAATGCAAATAAAAAAATTGAACCGTTTACCAGAAACTGGACTTGTTCATGTGTAGTATAGAACTGCAATAAATGATTATAAACTGCAAGTGAAATCATGATTTTTACCCTCTTTAAGAAATCCCGCCCATTTGAATCTGTGTAAAATATCTTATTGGTCAGCATTCTCGTAGTAAATTGGGTGGCTAATTCTTTCCCATTTCCATCTTCAATGGGTATCGGACCAACCTGAATTGTAGTGCCTCATATTATTAACAGATTCATAACAGGAAACCAATGACAAATGGAAAAATTACTTCTCAAATTATGAAGTACAGAAGCTCGCATGCAGTCATCTTATCTAGAAAAGCATAATCATTTTGAGAAAAACACAAGAATGCAGTGAATCTCAAGAGATTGTCAACAATTTAAAGAAAATGCTTACTGCAAACTCAAACTCTACATGTTCCTTTGCCTTGTATAACCTTGTAATCTGCAAAAACATTTGGAGATTATGTTGAGTAAATTCAATTTACCAGTTTTCCAAAAAAGATAAAGCTAAAAAGAAAATAATATGAATATAACATAGCATTATCAAATATTAGATTTTTTTTTGAACGAGTAAAGTTTCCCATTCAAGATACAAAAATAAATCTTGGAGAAAATTTTCTTTTACTCTCTTTACTTTATTTAAATCTATTAAAAATAACATTCCAATAGAAGTAAATTGATGGAGGATGGCAGCAGCCACTCGGGGAAGCTTTTATCAATTGAGGAAGAGGCAATAGAATAGAGGAAAGGGGTTAGTGAAATAGGACATTAACTCATAAAAGATAAAATAAAGACAAACAAGGAAAAACATAAATCAAGATCAATGTTGTTTATACTCACCCACTACTTGTAACCTAGCCCATCAGGTGGTTCTATCTGCTTGGCCTCGCACCTATGCTTGAGGCACACCTCTTCTTGATCATGTTCATAAGGGTGGGAATGCTTCCACCATTGTTCCGCATGTTGTGCGCAAGGTCCACACATAGTGGCTCTCTAGCACTGGCACCTCATGTTGTAGGCATCCCATTCATCCTGCATTCATTTTGGACTCTTGGCATCAATACGTCCTGTGGCTTGGGCAGCCCTCTCACTGCCTCTACTGCTTTTTCTCTCTTTGAATGTGGTTTTGTTTTCTTCCAATAATGTTCAGCATCATGCTTGATAGCTTCCTTTGGTTTCGGATCTTGCCATGGTTACCATTTCATCCCTTTTTTTCTAATTGGAGCTTTTTCCTACCACTTCTCCTCCTCGGACACCAACTTCTTAAGTGACGTGCTAGATCCTACACCTAGGGCATCAAGGAATATTGATTCCCCTGTCACTTAGTCTGTTCCCATTCCTACCCTCTTGTTGTATTTGTGTAATCTATTGGTTGGTGATGAACCTCTTGATTCATATTGGATCTTGCTGGATGCTAGTGCTCAATTGGCCAAGCCCTCTGCTCCCTCCTTCACTAATGCTATTAAGAGGAAAGGGCTCCTCACAATCGAACATGCCTACCAACTTTTCCCAATACTCGACATTGCCCAAACGACGCCGGATCGTAGAATGGACTTTGCCGCTGCGCTCGAAATATCGTCGACATTCAAAATACACATCTTATTTGCTTAATTGGGATAGACCGAGGAGGTGGCGTGAATCCCGAGGTGTTAATGCGTATATCGAGAAAAAAAAGACCTCGACACTATCCAAACGACCTCCAATCATGAAACGAACTGCACATTGCTCTCGGAATATCCCCAATATTTTAAAAACTACATTTTACTTACCCAAATGATATCGACCGAGGTGACCCAAATGACGTCAATATGCATCCCAAGGCGAAGCTAGAAATCTCAAGGCGACGATAGGGAAATCGAGGAATTTAAGACTCGACATCACCCAAATGACGTCCGATTGACGAACGGACTTTGCCGTTGCGTCCGGAACGTCGTCTACATTCAAAATATACATCTTATTTGATTAATTAGGATCGGCCGACATGGTGGCAAGAATCCCAAGGTAAAGCACGAATTTCAAGGAAAATGATGCTCGATAGCACCCAAATGACGTTTGATTGACGAACGGACTTCGTTGTTGCGTTCGGAATGCTGCTAAAGCTCTATATTGACTGCCAATTTACTCAATTGAGGTTGCGCATGCAAATCGAGGCGATTCCGGTGCAACAACATGTATTTCAAGGAAAATTGACCTCGACGCCGACCAAATAACGTTCGATCGCGAAACGGACTTCGCTGTTGTGATCGGAACATCGACAATACCCTAAATACACTACCAATTTGTTCAAAGAAAATTACTCGGCGAAATCGACATGCAAAATAGGGCAATATGCATGAATCTCGAGAAAAAATACACAAAACGAGGCAATCTTTATAGATTAACGTGTCGGCGTCATTTCGAAACAATAAATAATGAGGCCATTCAGTTAATATATCATCAATTTAATAAAGTTAATAAAGGAAATAAAAGTCAAGTGTAATTTCAAATCGTATTTAATTTTGATTACCTCGGTTGCTTTGACTGCCAAATCCCCGAAAATCCAGTGAAATCCTCGGACTAACGTCTCCTCCCAGATATCTCGCAACTGGCCTCGGTTAAATGATACGCCACGTTGTTAAATCGGGATGAGACGAGCTCTTCGGGTGTTGTTCCCACTCGTTTGCACGAGATCCACTTCTCCTTCCCTGTCCATGCACTCGACACCTACATCCAAACTAAGTCTCCTTGCAGGAATCCCCACTCAGTCAGAACTTCACACTCCAGCTCATGCAAACCCCACCCCCTTCTGCCTTGCGTTTTCAACAGCAGAACAAACCAATAACCAAATGTGGGCTCCAAAAATTCGGCCCCGGCCTCACCTGTTGCTTTTTCGGGAGAGTTTTAACGGATTAAGTTGCAGGGTAAATTTTGGGAAAGCAGATGGGTTTGTAGATAAGACACTACCCAAAGATTTTGCCCTCATTTTACGAGGACTTTATGATCTGTGTTCTAGTTTCCTATAGGCGCAAGCCCCTATAGTTAATTACCCCCTCCCAATTACGAGAGAGAACTTTCGATTAAGGCTAGTCGTTGATCAGATACATAAAAATACGTGTTATTTGGCATATAATAGCAGCATGGGCTTAGGTTTTGAAAATTTGAAGGGTTGATATTTAAATTTGAAAAATTCACCACCTTGCATTAAAGCGGATAATGGGGGAATAAATGATGGACCTGATCAAGATCCCATGGTTCTGTCGTCCCGGGCTATCGTGGTCCCTGGTCTACGTAGTCAGAGGAGGTAGTCGACCCACCTAATAGAAGGTTCCTTGTCGACATGCATGGGTTGCTTCGTCCAAGGGTACCTTGTAGACCTATGGTGGGTATTTGCCTAAGGGGACAAATTTGAATCCACCTTAGTTGACAGATGGCATTATGCCTTATCAATCATATCTTATTTATTCATATCTCAAGGATTTGATGCCACTACGAAACATATTGACTCTGACCATAACCTTAATTTAGTGGTGCTATTTGGCGGCAAAACCACTCGGTTCAAAGGGTCCCAGGTCATAACCGTTTATCCTGCGGTGCCATTTGGCGGCAAAACCACCGGTCAAAGGACACATATCGCGTCCTTACTAGCAGGAGATTGTTTGAGAATGAATCCTAGTAATATTTTCAACTAGGCATTAGCTCTATGTGAGCAAAAGTAAATCTCAATTTAACCACCTCGGTAAACTATTGCGGAGGGTGGATGGGTTCTGCTTTAAGTGATTTGATGAATTATTTTAATTTTAAATATTTTTAATCTTGAGATTTTGATATTTTCTTGGAATTTTGGGATTTTCAAGCATTTCGGATGGCATTTTGAAATTTTTTGGATGAATCTCTCCGGTTGAGATCTTCTGTTTAACACGGTCATCATCGGGGTGACTTTAAGATCACTTGAAAATATTTGAATTTTGCAGAAGTTCGAGGGCACTTTAAAATATTTGAAATTAACCCCTCCGATTGAGATCTACGTTCAACACAGCCATCATCGGGATATTTAGGGTTACTTTCATTTGTGAATTGAACATTGTCGACTCTATCGAGCTGTCGACAGAGGATCGGATTTCGTAGGCTTTATGCCTTTGCTGGTGAGTTTTCTTTATTGACGGCCTAATATGAATGTATAAAATAAATATCCCGATCGATCTCGCGATCGCATATTTATTTAATAGTTTGAGTCATGTCAACTCTTATTTACCTGCATAAAAGGATTGGGCTCGAACTGAGGTTCATTTATTGACCCGCGCAGCATCCCTAGACGTCACGTATATACTAATAACATGTTCGTCGGGGCCCATGGGAGTGTTTGGGGGTATTTCATAATTATTTGCTGAACCTTGTCGACTCCTATTTATCTACTTATGAGAATTGAGTTCAAATTTATTGACTCGCGCAGCATCCTCAGACGTCACGTGTGTGCCCATAACACGCTCGTTGGGGCCCATACGGGTGTATTACACATCCCCTTTTGTGTACCTATGTGCATACATATTATAGTGCATGTGCGGGACATTTCTTGGAACACCTGATAGGCCTTCTACGGCGTCTTGTAGAAGCTTGTATTTGTCATAATATCTCTATGTTCACCCTTAGACATCATGTCGAGTACACAATGGGTCTTCTACAGCGGCCCGTAGGCACTTACATTCGCCATAATCATTTGGCATTTTATTCGTAGATGATATTTTGAGCATGTAGTGGGTTTCCTACAAGAGCCCGTGGACATTTGCATTTGCTATATATCATCTACCCTTGGCTTGCAGAATATCAATATATTTGTTGACCATTGAACCGTGGTTGGCCGTAGAGCACCATTACATTTATTGTACATCAGCCTTGTTTCGTAGAAGACTAATACATTCATTTGTATTTTGACCAGTGTTGATTATAGGATCTTTCCATACTCATTGTCCCCTGCTACACGGCTCGTAGACATTTTCATTTATTATAATTTCATCCGCATTTTGTTTGTGCTCTTCCGTATTCATAGCATTTCAGTGGTTGCTATTTTCCAATAGACTATATCAGCCATGATTGCTTGTAGATAGAATCACTATATGAATAAAGAGTCTTATGCATTAGCTTGTAGGAGTTTATATGCTTTGTCAATGTATTACCCTTGTAATATGCAACATGTGTTGTAACTCGTTACATACTCTTCATGCTTCACTCACGAGTATCCCCTTCATTTTCATTGCTTGCAATGTTGAGTTCTTTCGTCTGTTGGGGACTCAATTGTGTTGGTTGCACATTGCTAGCTATCATCCATATGCAGACTGTTGTATAAATAAGGAGTCTTCTACAGTGGCTCGTAGGGACTTCCACTTGTACTTGTAAGCTTGCTACATGAAGTATTATTGTTTACAGTCAAGTTAACTTGCTTGTTTGGAGTTGAATAGCATTGACTGTGCACAAACCTCATTCACTCCGAACTCAATGAATGCATCAAACCGTCATGTACATTGTACATCAATTTTCTTGAACTGTTGTCGATGACATAAGCACTATTGCATTTCGTTATATTCATCTACCTTGCAATTCTATTGCTTGTGTATGAGTCATGTTGGGCATTACAAATCTTTCAGCCTCCTTGGGAATATATTGTAGTCTGCATGATGAACTTGCATTGTTGATGTTGACTGTTGAATGCTATTATATTCATTGCACACCAATTTTATGATTGTGGGAGATTAGTATGTTTATTTGTATATTAATCAACCTCGATGGCAAGGAGGTTATTTCCCTTACAATTCTCTTGCTTCACTTGTGGGCATAATACATTGGTTGCGTATGATTGCTAGCAAGTCATCATATTCATTACATGCCTCTTATTGTATGCATTCAGATGATTTGTTGGGTATGTTATTGATTGTTCACTGCTTGTGCATGACTCATGTCACGTGTCATAAGTCTTTAATTGCTTTTGAAGATAACTTGCATCTTGTGTGGCGAATTCACTTGCTAGTGTTTGCATCTCAGTTGAAATGACAATGCTTTGATAACTCATTGAGATCCTTCATTGTTGATTATAGGCATATCATTGTGTTTTTCCATTTAGTCTTTGCTTGCAGATATATTGCATTTGTTGATTTTGATGTTCATTTGAATTATCATTGCACATTTGTTAATTAAAAGTCTAGTTCCATGCTGTCCAAATCAGGTCTTTGCATGAGTTCAATTGCATGTCCAAGTCCTCTGTGGTTCAAAATTGATTTAAGTTTGATTTCGGTTCAATTTCATTTTACTTGGGTTCAACACTTTATTAATCACTTAGATTTTGTTTAGCTCCAAGTTCAAGTTCAAAACAAGTCTCTCATTGTCCTTTTCAGTCGAATCAAGTCCCCTGCATTTGCTCGAAATTTCGGTAGCCTCCCGACGTCTCCCCCATTTAGGGGAAACTACAGGAGACTGGGCCTCCCGCCATGCTAGAGAAAAACGTGCACGATAGGTGTCGGATGACATTGCGGCTGTAAAATCTTCAATCCCACCACCCAAAGTAAGGCGTGCATGGGTCTTCAATACCTGTTTTAATAGAGCACAGTTTGCTTTCCCCACAGGTACAGAGCCGTGTACGTGTACTTATATTTTTGCCATGCCGTGCTAAGAAAGGCACACACAAGGCTCGCTTGCCTCGTTGTAAGCGCTGCACCGAGTTTCCCCCCACCATGCTAGAGAAAAGCGTGCATAGGGGGTCCCTCAACGCACCGCAAACACTGAAAACAGGACTTTAGGAGATTACCCGCCTCGTCGCAAACATCGCAACGAATTCCCTCCCACCACGCTAGAGAAAAGCATACATGGGTGGTCGTTCGCCTCACTGCAAATGCCGAGAACGGGTTTTTGAAGCTTAAGAGGTTATACCTTGGCGAGGGAACGTCATTGGAGTGGGCACGCAGGTCGAGGCGAGAGAAGATCTCTCTTTTCTTTCATTTTTTATTTTTTTAATATTAATTATAATTAACTTTAATTAATTATAATTTAATAATAATTAGCTATAATTAAAGATAATAATTAATTATAATTAATAATAATTAATTGCAATTAACTTTAATAATTATAGCTAATCTATGATAATAATTAACTATAATTAAAAATCCGTTAAATTACAATTAATTTTAATTAATTAAAACTAATTATTATTAAATAATAATTGAGTATAATTAAAAATAATTAATTACAACTAATTTTTAACTAATCATAACTAATTATTATAATTAATAATATAATTAAAAAAAGTTAATTTTAATTAATTTTAAAAAAAAGATTTAAATAGGATTTGAATAGATATATACTGATTTGAGCAGGATTAGAGCATGATTTATGAAAGATTTGAGCAAGATTTGATTTGATAAGATTAGGGAATTATTAATTCTAACAGAGAATTAAATCCTTTGTTATCCTCTTCTTGCCCTAAATCCCTTGTGTCCGGCGGATTTACTAGACTCGGCTGAAGAAGCGTGCGGAAGGTCAATGGAGGAGCCAGAAATTTTATTCAGGGGCAGTGAGCCTAAATTAAAATAGTTTGTTTGTCATCTCATTACCGACCGGTCTCCGTTTGGGGGCAAGAGAGGAGCGAAAGGGATTTAAATGAGTTTTACTCGAGATTCTTTAAAATATTTTCATTTCAGCTAATTTAAGTGCAATTTTAGCTAAAATTTATTCGAGATTCTTTAAAATAAAATTTCAAATAAAAGTCAAAGATTTTAACTAAAACTCATATATATTTTAATGAGATTTTAATAAAATATAGAAAAAATGGAAATGCATTGATTGCAGAGGACAACACACTTCAACAAGGATTAAATTTTATTATCATCAACTATTCTAGAGAAATCTGAATAAAAATATAGCTTAAAAAAACAAGTTAGATCAGATCTCATCAATGAAAAATGAGTGAGTAATAAAAATCATGATTTGATTGCCCATATTTGGGGACTAGAAACTGACTGGTGAATCACCAGCCATAGCAACAACGAGGAGGGATAAATGTCATTCAGCAGCTCAGTAATGATATCCTTAGGGCAGTCATATTTAGGTGTTTATAGAGGACTTCGATATTTATCTTCAAACAGTTCATGCCTCAACTTCCTGGCCATAGTACAGTATATGAATAAATCAAGCAAATGTAACCATTTATACTTCACTATGCAAGTAAAACCTGAACAAAGTTAAAAAATTATATGACCTGATATATCCATGGATTGACCTGTTCATGCACTTCATCTACTAGGGGTCCTCGCATAATAGTCGATGGAACCTTACCACAATAAAAATCATGAATAGAAGAAGGCATATAAGATGAAATCAAAAGCTAAAAGAAAACGATATGCAGAATCAATAGTACAAAAAGAAAATGATGAGGGCACCCAATGCCATTGAATACACAAAACCGGGAATTCTCATTTAATAAAAATGGTCCCAGCACCCTGACACTGCTTCTGCAAGATCACTCAGCGGGTTAACCCCATATCACTTAGCGGGTTAACCGTCAAGGCCAAATATTAGCATGACCATTTAATCAGCGATGACATGCTTAAAAACCAATCAAAGAAAAGGACAATGGATACCTGTTTAGATTTGATCAGAGAAGTGCCATTTGGGCGAAAAACATAAGCTCCAGAGGCCTTCAGAAGTATCACGGGAATAATTAAATGAGTAGGAAACGCAAAAGAAAGTTTCACTTGATCAAAAAACAAGTTGAAGCTTGTTTAGCAAACTCATACCTGTGGATCAGCTTTATCTCCAACCGCTCCAATATAGTACTTATATGACTGCCCTAAGGATGATTTAACCTAAATGGTCCCAGTAAAAAAGATATAAGAAATATTAAAAACATAGTATCTTTAAATGTAAAGACGAGCACATTTTTTTCCAGCTTGAAAGGTGCACGTGATTAGAATAAATTGACGAAACCATGCTACAGAAACGTTCAAAATTTAGAAACAAATTAAAGGTGCTTGAATAGGCATATTGATTCGGACTCTCGAATCTGAGTTAAGTTTACACCCAAAGAAATTCCCATTTCAAGACAGACATAATAATAATCACAGGAAAAAAAATCACAAAAAGATATAGCCAATTATGACAGAGCAACTGAAACGTACAGAGCTTCTTTTGTTGGAATAATAAGAGAGCTCCTGTTTATCCACATTGTAAAGGAGCTTCAAGTCTCCTGGACCAATCTCCATGTTGTCTTTGCTAGTTCCCTTTGAAAAGGACGAAGTTGACAATGAAGTGATAGAGCCTGAAATAGCATTAAGCAATTAATGGTGTGGCCCTCAATATGATGTAGTGCATTTTAAGTGGAGAGAAATAAGCTCATAAATTGAATATAATAATTCATAAAGAAGGGATAAAACTGAAACCTCTCTTCGTAGCACTAGATATAACATATGTGCTGAAACCCAGAGGTGGAACAGAAACAGGGAATACAAGCCAAAATTTAGGACGGGCGCTGGGAGATAAGCCTAGATATGCTTTGACATAGCGACTTCTTAATCTTATGATAGCATCGGAAATAGGAAGAAGCTGACATTCAATTTCTCTACCATTGGAAGAATCCTGGACAATAACTGAATCGCTGACAACCTGCAGAAATTTGTTACTTCAATAAAACATTTTCCCAGATCAACAATAGAATAGCTTGTTTAACCTCATGAAGAGGAAATCACCTGCACAGCAGTTTCAGAGTATTTTTTAGACCATATAAGGGCAGAAAACATAAACAAACGCTAATGTGTATTTATCCTAACAATCACTGTTCGATGGATGAAGATCTGTTTTTCATGCTTCATTGTTATACAATTTTATTCATGTAATTATTCATTACAACATGTGCTGCTCTAATTTTAGATTATCCTGACGCTGCAATTATTCTTTTTTTCTTTTCTTCATTAGAAATCACTATTCAACAATGCATCATCACTAGCCTAATCCCAACTATTTTGGGCTAGCTTTATGAATTCCTATTTTTCATTCGTTCTTGTTATTGAGGTTTTGAACATATTATTTTCAAATCATTTTGAACAACTTCTATCCATGTCACTTAAGATTTTTTTTTTCCTAATAATAAGACACAAATTTTATCTACCATCTGATGTGTATGTCCAAACCGCCTAAGTCTATTTTCAACTATTTATCTTCAATAGATGCCACACCAAATTTGCAGCAAATTCATCTTAACACTCGCATTTTCATCCCTCTAAACTTAGCTACAAAATAATTTTTTGATTGTGCAATACTTGAATTCATACAAAGTAATCAATCTAATTGAAATTTATCATTAAATATCCGTGATATCCTCTTATCACATACTTCTAAGGCACTTTAACAACCCAACCTTATTCTATAAGCTTTATCCTCATCTATAATCCAATGTTTTTGTTTAATAAATCCAAGATAGTTAATGATGCAAGATAATTGAAGCCTAGGGTTTCCTAACGAACTTTTATTATGCGACTTATACAAATCATGCAAAGAGACTTAAGGATCATAGATCACAAACCACTAAATAAAATAACTTATTTTATTTAAATGCAAACAGTAAATACAAGAACTAGAAATGATGATGTCATGATCAAATAAATCCAAAGAAATAAGCAATAAATTGAATCCACCTAAAATCAATGAGCAATTATGATTTAATTGCCACAAAAAGATTCTCAATTCTGTCAAATTTGAATAAATCAAGAGCATTGGCAAGACAACAACAAAATATGTCAAAGAAAACATACCAAGAAAAGAAATCACCAAAATAAGAAATCTAGATCTTAAGAGAGTAAAAAGAGACGACTTCCCGTGAAATTATGTAATCTCACTTGTCTACCAAACTCAAATGGAATCGAACATTCAACTTCTGCAAACAAGATTGAAAATTGGAAAAGGAATTTTATGAAGTTCATAATTTTCATAGCTTTGGACATCTATTTATAGACACCATCCCTAGGTTAATAGATATAGTTTAATTCAATGAAAAATTATGATTTAATTACCACAAATAGATTCTTAGTTGTGTCAATTTTGAATAAAATCAAGAGCACTAGCAAGACAACAACAAACTATGTAAAAGAAATCATACCAAAGAAAGAGTTCAGCAATATAAGAAATTTAGGTCTTACGAAAGTAAAAAGAGACGACTTCCAATGGAATTATGTAATCTCACTTGTCTACCAAACTCAAATGGAATCATACATTCAACTTGTGCAAACAAGATTGAAAGTTGAAAAAGAAATATTATTAAATCAAAGTTTACAACTTTCATGCCTTTGGACATCTATTTATAGACACCATCCCAAAGTTAATAGATATAGTTGTCACAATATCAGCTCAATCTGATTCCAAATAAACATCAAATCCAAACTTCATTTTATACAAAACTCAAATCTGAAATCATAAAAAAACCACAATTTTAATAGAAGCGCAAGCGGACCTCTTCATTCATAATCTAATAAAATAGAAAACCATAAGCAAAGGGGTGCTACAGTTCCTGGAGGGACCTAAAGTCCCAATGGGGTCACTATAGTCCTACATCAATCTGCCCAACTTGAAATTTTTTTAATCCTACAGCTTGAGCCTTTGATAGCACCAATCCAACAATCCAATAAAAACATTATGTGCCGCTTAATTAAACTTAAGGTAATCTAAAAACAAAATTATATAAGCCAACCTAATACTAGAAAATAGCATATATACCCATTCTCAAAGCCATCATCACAAGCATACCCCAAACTACTGAAATTGTAAAATAAAATAAATCAAATAATAAAAACATATAAACCTTGCTCAAATTACTGTTTGACACAATGCTTCAAACGAGAATAACTTGCAGACAAAATATGCTCAACTTGAACAATATGAATCTAAATTTATCATTTGATACTCAAAAAGAAAATTAGGATGAAGATTAGGCTCCTCTTATAAAGTAATCCACGAGTCAACACAAATAGATTCTTCATGCTAGTGCACTAAATATCAATGTAATCCAACATGAATGGTGGTAACAAACCCATCTTCCAAAATAGCTTCAAAATCAAGCTGTATAAGATTGTCCAGCGGAGCATTGGATACAAATTCATGAGAAGACGGAAAAAGAAGAATTAATGAGATTGACAATAAAATCATGAAATAAAATGAAATCAAACAGAGAAAATAAGATCAATCCTCAAATTTATTGAAATTTTCAATATGTACAGGTTGATTCCAATATGTTACAATATTGTAATTGGCTCAGTGTCTGGCATTTAATTTCTTGAATGTCCCTAATGGAAACCTTCTGAATTTGAATGCATTATGTATGAGCAGGCTAGTCCAGCTCAATCAAACCAGACCCCTAACTAAAGCACGGGCGAGCGTGGGCGAATAGATAGCACAAACGAGCCAAAGCACGAGCGAGCGAAACTGTTCGAGCGATCGTCGAGCGGACAACTACGATTTGAGTGCGTGCGAGTTCAGAAGCAGCCATAGGCAAGTAGTTGCGACTCCTTATTTCGTGCCCTCCTATGTAAACCACGAATGAACAAAGTTAGTGACCGAGCGGAAGCCGTGATTGAGAGGAAAAGAAGAAATTTGGTTTAGGAAGAAAGAAATTGTGGAAGAGAAAGTTGGAGGAGTTTTGTCTATTATTGAGGTTGTTGAAAGATCAGATCTCGCCGAAAGGAAGAAAAGTGAGTTTTCATTACTGACGACAGAGGAAAGAATAAGTAATTTAAATTATTATTTATGTTCAAATTTAAATAAGAAAATCTGTATAAATTTCATTACTCTAATTGAAATAATAATATATGATTGTCGATAGGAAGAATGCAATTGAAGTCTTGATTCGACAATAAAGGAAGGAAAGATTTATTGAGGTAGTTAATTTTTAATTAAGAATTTTTAATTGTTAATTATATTAAAATTTAATAGTAGATAATGTAATTATAATTATGATTTGACAAATTAGAAGTATTCGATGTTATATAGATAATGTCTAACGCATTTGAAGTTGTATTTAACAATATCAAATTAATGCAATATTATCTTGAGGACATTTAATTTTAGAAAGTTAATTAGCAATAATTGATGCAATTGGATATTACTTGGAACAGTGAAGGATTCAAATAATTGAACTGAGACGAGTATTATAAGTCTGCAAAAGTTCTTGAATGAAATTAGGTGTTTTATTAAGAAAGGTTATATCAAAGATCGAGGATTTGGAAGGATCTGGCTGGGGACACAACGTACCTGTGCACGTTAAATGAAAAAGGAAATTGAAATAATTGTACATTTATTAGTACCAAACTCTTTGACGATGCTTCTGTAATAAATGAAAAGGGGAAACGAATAAATAAAATAGAAAAAGGAATAATTTAATTGAAAGGCATATAATTGAAATACACATTCATATTAAATGTTTATGTATATGTTAAATGAAAAAGAAATGCAAAAAAATGCAGGAAGATTAAGGTTGAAATTTGATTACCTTTCAACAAAAAAGAAAGATATAATTGATCTATTATTCAAGAGGTAGATCAGCTCTCCTACGAACCCTAAATACCACTAGGAAGCTCTTCAAAATAAAAGAGCAACAAACACAAATTATCTTATGCCCTAACCCAATGATAAAACTTTCTCTTAAATAGCCCTAACATACAATAACACAAATAAAACCTTCCTAAATAACATAAACATAATTTAGGAAACCTTAATAAATAGTTAAAACCTTCCTAACCATAATAAACATAATTAGGAAACCTTCCTAAATAGCTCACCGTGATTTCTCCTCCTATAATGCATAACAACTCTCCTAGGCCCCACAAGGCTGGTCGAATCCTCCCTTGGCTCCCTTCCTGATTCCGCCCAACCCCCCTCCTGTCATAACAATACTCTGATGTAGGACTACATGAACATGAGATGTGATTATCTTTAAAATTACACACTTACGAGTGAGAAATAGCAAATAGTAACTTCTTGCAACTTAAACAAGAGATTGAAAACAATAAAGCAATGATTAGGTTCAAGCAGTCGATTACGAGCTAATGATAGGAACATAAAAACAATCAAATCAAATCTAACTTAACTTTTTGTGAGGCTTTCAAAAGAAATCCTTTGATTAATAATTAGATTAATCACTATTAAGATCCCTCATACAAACTCATAGTAAGGGCTAGGCGGAGAAGCTTTCATAACTCTAATGATGCCATGATCGAGGAGTTAAAAGAATAAAATATTCGGAAGAGAGTTCACCTTTGTCAAGCTTCTGAACTTGATGTAGAACTTCGTCGAACTTTTGAACTTTGATATGATGTAGAACGTCGTCAAGCTTCTGAACTTGATGTAGAACTTCGTCGAACTTCTGAACTTTGCTCTAATATCCTTCAGGATCCGGGCGATGATCATTTGTGAGTTCGCCTTGAAGAGAAATGTCCTTGTAGTTGTCAAAGGATTAAGGTGCTCGAGGGTTTTCCATGTGGATGGTCAAGGGAGGAGGTTTTATTTCTTCTTCCTCATGTGAAATATCAAGCATTGGAGAAGAAGTGGAGAGAGGGTGGTGAGGCTAAGTGGCCGGCCCAAAGAAGAGGGAAGGGGGATGGAGTAATTCCGGATTTAGAGGTCAAATTAATGTAGGGGCAGCAATTAGAAGAAATCTGAATTAATTCTCTTGCCTAGGTAGTATGCAATTTAAATCAAGAATCAATTCGGATGGATTGAGATTTAATGGCAGCATTAATTTGGGAGATTAATTGGAGAAATCTGAATTTGAATCTCCAAAATAAAGAGGGAAAGGAGGGGCTGCACCTTGATGGGTGGTGTGATTGGGAACCCAAGTTGGAGAGGAAATAATGGTGGAGAGAAAGGGTGGGGGCCGGCGGCTAGGCTTAGGGGAAAGGATTTAATGGGTCGATTTATGGATTGCTAGATTGGGAACTTCAAAATAGGAAAGGATATTTAAATCAACTCCTATTTAAAATTCAAATAAAGCATGAATTGAGGGCTTTAAAGCATGAATTGAAGGCTTTTCCTAAAATAACTTTCCCTATTTTAGGAAATAACTTTCGAATTCAAATTCGTTTGAATCTCTAAAGGGAGTTAATTTAGGAAAGTGCTTGAATGCTAAGTTTGAAAGTTTGAATCCAAAGGGAGGGGGAAAAGATGGCGGCTAGGGTAAGGGCGTGGGGCCAGTGGTTGGGTGGGGGAAGGGGTCGACCAAGGGTTGGGAAAGTGGTGCCGGCGGCTAGAGGGAGGTGGTTGGCCAAGTGGTGGAAAAGGGCTAGGGTGGTTTTCGGCCAAGAGAGAAAGGGGAAGATAGGGGTGGTGGCTAGGAGAAAGGAGGGGAAATTGGCGGAGGAGATGGACCATGAGCCTGAATGCTTCCTGCGGCTAATGGATAATATGTTGCCCTCACCCAGGGACTTCAACTCTCACAAGAACTCTCAAGCTCTCAAACACAAAGTACAGAATTTTCTTTTCATAATAATCATCATCCCTCAAAAAGAGGAGGGGGCTATAAATAGCCAAAATACAATAACAAATCAAATGACAAAAGTGTCCCCTGGGGTCACATAAGCCTACTCCCTCAAGTGAGGGTAAAAACGAAAAAGATGCATAAATAAATCAAATATAAATAATAACTCAAAAATAAAGTGGTTCAGTCGTGACAGTAGATCTTTGGCTCCTTCTCTGATAAACTTTTCATAGTCGGATGTCCTCATCATACTCTCTCCCCAAAAATGCACCTTGCCCTCCAGGTGGAAGGATGGGAACTATCTCCTGATCATCTCATATGGCTTGATCATCTCATATGGCTCCCATGTTGCTTTATTTTCCAGCCCGAACTTATACTGGATCTTGAAGTCATAACTCAATAACTTGGAAAGCCACCGTTGATGCTCCCCTATCACTATCCTTTGTTCTAACAGGAACTTCAAACTCCTCTGGTTGGTCCTAACTATGAAGTGTCGCTCCAACAAGTAACGACGTCACTTTTGTATTTCCAACACTATTGTTATCAACTCCCTTTCATTCACCGACTTCAGCCTAGCCCTAGCTGTCAACACCTAGCTGAAATAAACTATGGGTCTCTAACTCTGCATGAGGACTGCCCCCAACCCATAGACTAATATATCAGTCTCCACTACAAATGACAGGCTGAAATCTGGTAGTGCTAACACAGAGACACTCAACATGGCTTTCTTTAGTTGCTCAAATGCTTAGGTGGCTGCCTCACCCATTTGAAACTTTCCTTCTTCAGTTGCTCTGTCAATGGACATAATATAGAGTTGTATCCCTTCGCAAACTTTATGTAGTATCCTGTTAGTCCCAAAAATCTCCTCAACTACTTCAGGGTTTTAGGTAAGGGTCATTCCAACATCTCCTTGATTAGTCTCTCAATTTCATCCTTCTGAACTTGTGGATACCGATAGGATCGAATACTGATAGTGGATACCCCTTCTTTCAGGTTGATGGCATGCTCATGCTCCTTTGGGGAAGGTTAGCCTTGAGGCAGCGAGAACACATTACTGAAATTTTGCAAGAGTGGTTGGATTATCTCTGAAACCTCCTCTCTTTCTACAACTCCACCAAGTAGCCCAGCCGTGCCCCCTATATCGCTTTGACTATAGTTTGAGTGAAACTATGATTCTACATAGGCTGGCATCTCCTTGCAGCACCACCTTCCTCTCGTCCACCTGAATATCCATCAGCAAAGATTTTAAATCCACCTTTATTTCCCCCATCGTTTGTAACCTCTTCATCCCTAAGATCACATCAGTGCTTCCCAAATCCAAGGAAATAAAATCCTCCATAATCTATAGGCCTTGGAGTATTAGCACCAGCCTCGTACAAATTCCTCTGCTCCTCTCCACCTTTCCTGTTTTTCATTGTGACTCCAAAGCCACCAACATTAATCCCAACTAGTCTATGACTCAGTTTGAGATGAAGTTATAAGTAGCCCCACTATCCACCAAGACCACCATTGGCTACTCCTTGATCTGTCTCTTCACCTTCGTTGTGTGATTTGGAGTAAATCCCACCACTAAATTAAGGGGCACTTCTGCCACATTAAGATATAGGTGCTCCCCTCCCGCTTTTGCTTCCTCCACCAAATCCTCGTTGTCGGTCCCCTCCTCATCACAGACCATAAGGACCTGGAGTGTGCGGTCCTTGCACTGATGGCCTAGCGCATAATTCTCATCACAGCGGACGCACAGACCCTTAACTATCTTGTCTTACACCTCTGCCTCTATAAGGCTCTTGAAGTGGCCTCAGTGCGAACTACCCCACTCTTCTCCCTCAATGCCTACTGCTAATATGACATCGTCTGGGTTCTCAATGCTAGTGAAGTTGAGGTACTTTTGCAAGAACCTCCCACTACTACGCTCTTATCGATCCTCGCCATCTGTCTTTGATCATCTGCTATTTGGGCTAGTTCCATCATCTCCTTCAACCCCCTCGATCTCATTAATCAGAGGTCCGCTCGTATGTCAGTTTTGATGCCCTTCATAAAATTTTCCTCCAACACTGCCTCAAAGACTCCCTTAACCATCCCGATAGCAGCATAAATCTCTCCCAGTACTCCATGGTAGTCCCTTCCTGAGTCAAAGCAAGGAATTGCTCGAGTAGGTCTCCTTCCTGAATGGCTTAAAAATGTTCCAATAAGCAATCCTTAAACTCCTCCCATGAACGGATCGAATATCTAGCATCCCTCCATTTGAACCAAGTGAGGGCTTTCTCTTTTTGACATAGCCCTACGGCTGTAAACTTCTCCTCCTCTCTCAACCCATTCACCGCGAAATACCTCTCCATCTAGTATACCCACCCATGAACATCCTCCCCTTCGAATACCAGCATCTTCAAGTTCCTCATCCTAACATTGCCACCGCCCTAATAGCTTCGTCCTCCTCCAGTATAGCGATTGTCGTGATCCCTCTATGTTTCCCCCTAATATAAGGGTAGGAATCCCACCTTTCTTCCACCTATATCACATGACCCAATCCCCATGGCTAGGCTTGTCCCCGCTTTTCCGGTCGTCCACTACACTTGCCCAAAAGACCTCCCATAGTGGTCGACCATCCCACCACCTCCACCATGACACTCCCTTTTGTCCCCCAATCTGAAAACCCTATTCCGCCCTTTATTGGAGCCTTAGGAGGTGGCTCTTGACCCCCTCCTTCTCTGATAGCCCATTCCCCTTGCCCGAAATACCTCTCATAGTGGTCGGCCATCCTTCCACCTCCACCAAAAAATTCCCTCCTTACAGTCCCCTCATCCAGAAACCCTGATCCGCCCCTTATCGAAGTCCCAGAAGGTGGCTCTTGATGAAAGAAGCTCTCCTCGTCGAACTCCTCCCGCCCAATCTCCTTTCCCTTCGATTCAACCAAGGGAATGTTGGTCAAATCTTTGTTAGTGTTAGCCATTGGAACTGCTAGTGGAGTTCTTGATTGTATGTCCAATAGCTTCCTCATCATCTCCTACAATCCTCCAAATCGATTTTCCGTGGATGAAAACCTTCCCTCCATGGTTGAAAATTTTCCTTCCTCATCATCGGAACCGCAAGTGGACTATTTACTATTTTCATTCTTAGAAAAAAATTCATAAATCAATAATTTAATAAATAATAATCAGGCATTACACAAGATCTTTAGTTTATTTTAAATTTTAATCAACATATCAGTTAAACATATAATTTAAATTTTAAAAAAAGGATACTTTTCCTTTCTTCTTAGCCGCTGTCAATCTCAAGCAAGCCTAACCCGCACGAATGCATTCCCCCCCCCCCAGCGACTTGCTCGCAGATCCCATCCCCCTTGTCCCCTTCTCGAATTTATAGGCAACACAAGCATCTCTTCCACTTCCTCAATCGATGCTTCATCATCTCGTGCATTTCGTCTCCCTTCAATTCCCCGACACATGCAACAGACGCGACTCTTGACCGAGTAACCTCCTTTGACAGCTTCATCTGTTTCATCGGTGACCTAGACGTTCGTCGATTTGGTCTTCACTGCTTCATCCATTTCGTCCGTGTAACGAAAGCTCATTCCTTCCGCTTCGTCTTCATCGTCTCTATGACCCGCCTATTTCGAATACTACAATCTTCTCCACTTATAAAAATTTTATCCTTGAAATTTACATATAACTATTAGTTACAAATATAATATATTATTATGAGTTAAATTGAACATAATTACTCTATATTCAAGCAAAAATAACATCTTAAATTTCATTCAATATAAACTTTAACACTAGATACATAAGTGGATGAAATAAAACATTTGATACAACATGACAAGTTACTATATAAGTTATTAAAGACATCTCAAATATCTTTGCCAACATCTAAAGATTCATTAGGCTCCTCCTAAGTCAAAAAATAAACTTGCGGTCAAGCATTTTATCTCATGGTTGATTTTGTGTTGGAGTTGAAACTATCGATTCTATCATCTTTTGTTTACCAAAACACTTCTGTGAAGGTGCTTTGCCTGAGTCCTCTGACCCAATGTAAGACAAAATTTTGCTATGTATCCAAGCTGGCGATACCAATAGCAAATGTTGGAGCCCATCACCCTTATGAAATCTTCCACACTTAGCACAAGCTTCCATGACTCTACTAGTAGTATCGCTACTAGCTCCACTAAGGCTAAACTTAGGCTTCTTCCCATTTGATCCTTCAATTAAAATTGTTTTGGATATTTTCTACAACATTCTTCCTTTTAAGCTGATCTCGTCATTTTGAGTGATTTGAAAGTCGATCTCCACCCTTCTAGCTCTTTCTACTAATATTGTATAGTCCTCGATTCCTAAAGG
The DNA here is from genome assembly GCA_019925795.1 of Dendrobium chrysotoxum. NCBI lineage: Eukaryota > Viridiplantae > Streptophyta > Magnoliopsida > Asparagales > Orchidaceae > Dendrobium > Dendrobium chrysotoxum. The sequence continues at coordinate 20,333,989 of CM034304.1, read as the reverse complement.
TACAAAAGGATGCCTAATTGCATCTCTTATGCAAGATAGGAATTGATAGCATTTCTTCTCTGCTGTTGCAATTAGCTACGGTGCATATTTGGATAGAATTGTAGATTCTGCTTCGTATCGCAACTCTAGTTTGTCTCCTTAAATCAATCTTATAAATTTGTGCTACATCTGCCTCCTTGCTAAAATAGGTATGAACTATTTTCTGAAAAGTTCCACGAATTCTTCCAGTTGACCAATATATTTAGAATATATCCAAGTTTGTCTTCACGTTGTCCTCTCCACCATCTTTCTGCTTCTCCATCCAAGGAAAATGCAGCGAGTGGCACTTTTCTCTCATCAGGACATGACATGCTAACCAATATCCTCTTTATACGAAGCAACCAATTCTCAGCCTCAATTGGTCCCTCATTACCCTTCAATAATGGTGGTCGCATGTCTTAGAACAACTTTAGATATTTATCCACTTCAACTCCAAGTTGCGTGATGAGGACAAAAGCAGGAGATTTCGACGTACCTATCATCAGAGGAATCGTAGATCGATGACTACGATTCATAGTCTCTATTTATGATGTTTTAGCGTATTTCTTTAATTTACATTTCAATTTTTCCACTTGTACCCCTATGAGGGATTCGTTTCATGTTGTAGCCCGATGGCATATGTGTCTTTTATTTTTTTTGCTTTTGGAGGCCTATATATTAAGGCCTAGTCATTGTATTATTTTTCGATGATGATTATGAATGATATTTCTTGTTTTCTTACTTGATCTCTTGGCGAGTTCTTGAAAGGAGAAATCCTAGGTGAGGGTGAGAGCACTACCCGTCAACCATTGGAGGATTCCGAGGTTCGCGGCTCTTCAATTTCTTCTTTTCCCTTACACCCCGCCACCACTTCCATCCCACTTCCCCGCCGGCCTGCACTCCCCACCGCCCCTTTTATTTTCCCTGAACCGAGCCCACTCCCTAAGTCGTCGGCCTCCCTTGGCTGCCCCAACCACCGGCCGCCACCTACCCAACCGCCGGCCTCCACCCCCACCGCCACTCCCTCTACTCAATCCTAAGCGTCGGCCCCCCATTGCCCCTAATTTGAAATTCAAATTTCAAATAGCCATTATTTGTTTTCCTAAAATAGGTTTTAGTTAATTAGGAAAGATTCCTAATTGGAATTCAATTAAATAATTGGATTCAAATACTCTCCTAATGCTAGAACTTAAATTAGGAAACCTCCCTAATTAAAACAAATCTGAAATTAAATTCAGATTTAGTTTTAATTCAATATTTATTCCTTGGGGCCCACATACTTAAATTAAAAACCCCTATTTCCTCTCTCTATATGGCCGGCCCCCTCACCAAGCCTATCTCTCTCTAATTTAAATACTAATCCCTACTAGATTTCCCCATAATTCTCTCCTAAGCCACCGGCCTCTATACCCTTTGGGATAATTTCAAATTCAAATTATTCCCTCCCTTCCCTCTTAGGAAATTCTGAAATTAATTTCATATTTATCCTAAAACCATTCTCCAAACCCTAGCTCTACCCGGCCCCTTCCTTCTCTTCTCCTCTCCACCCGCCAACCCTCACCATCCGCCGCCCCCTCTCAACCACCCTTCCAACTGGCAGCCTCTCCAAAGCACACCACAAGGACACCCTCATGCTCATGGATGGCTGATCCTGAAGTCAACCATGGGTTCATGTACGACGAGCAAGGCCAACTAGACATCCTACAATCTCCTTTCTTCGATCCTGATTTTGGATTTGACTTAACCGTCGAGGAATGCGTTGTGGGCTCCGAAAATTCGGCCCCGGACTCCGCCCGACTTTTGCTTTTCTTCGGGGGGAGTTTTAACGAACTAATTTCCGGGGTAAATTTTGGAAAGCAGATGGGTTTGTAGATAAGACACTACCCAGAGATTTCGCCCTCACTTTACGAGGACTTTATGATCTGAGTTCTGATTTCCTATAGGCGCAAGCCCCTATAGTTAATTACCCCTCCCGATAACGAGAGAGAACTTTCGATTAAGGCTAGTCGTCAATCAGATACGTAAAAATACATATATCTGGCATATAGTAGTAGCATGGGTTGAAGGTTTGAAAGTTTGAGAATTTGGAAGATCGGAAGATTTGGAGATTTAATATTTAAAACAGGAAATTGTACCATCTTGCACTTAAAGCGAATGGTGGGAGAATGGATGATAGACCAGATCAAGATCCCATGGTTTCGTCGTCCCGGGCCATCGTGGTCCCTGGTCTACTTAGTTAGAGGAGGTAGTCGACCCAACCTGACAGAAGAATCCTTTTTGGCAGCCATGGGTTGCTTCGTCCAATGGTACCTTATAGACCTAGGTTGAATATTTGTCTAAGGGGACAAATTTGAATCCACCTTAGCTAATAGAGGTCTTTGTGCCCTATCGATCATATCCTATTGATTCATATCTCAAGGATTTGATGCCATTGGGGAGCATACGGGCTCTGGCCATAACCATAATATAATGGTGTCATTTGGCGGCGACCACTTGGTCAGAGGGCCCCGAGTCATAACCGTTTATCCTGCAGTGCCATTTGGCGGCGAAACTGCCGGTTAGAGGACTCGTACCACATCCTTGCTGGCAGGAGATTGTTTGAGAATGGATCCTAGTGATATTTTCGACTAGGCACTAGCTCAATGTGAGCTGAAGTATATTTTGATTTGTCCACCTCGACAAACTGTTGCGGAGGATTGATGGATTTTGCTTTAAGCGGTTTGATAGTTGGATTTCAATTTTTAAATATCTGGAGTTGGAAAGATTTTTGGATTTTGGGATTTTTCATAAGATTAGATTTTGTAGGGAATTTGGGATTTTGGGAGTTTTGTGGAGTTTTGGATTTTGTGAAATTTGGGATAGTATTTTGATTATTTGGAATGGGCCCCTCCAGTTGAGATATGCATTCAACACGGCGATCATCGGGGTGTTTGAGGTCATTTTCAATTATGGATTGAACCTTGTCGACTCTGTCGAGCTGTCGGCAGAGAATCGAGTTTCGTAAGCTTTGTACCTTTGTGAGTGAATTGTCTTGATTATAGACCTTGAAGGCCTGATATGAACTATAAAATAAATATCCCTGTCGATCTCACAGCCGCATATTTATTTAATGGTTCGAGCCGTGTCGACTCCTATCTACCTGTATAGGAGGATCGGGCTCGAACTGGAATTCACTTATTGACCCACGCAGCATCCCTAGATGTCACGTGTACTAATAACACGCTCGCCGGGGCCCATACGGGTTATGATTTTATCTACCCCTTGTGTTCCTATGTGTATACAAATTAAGGTGCACATGTGCGGGGGTACTTTTAGAATATTTAGAGAGTCTTCGACGGTGGCTCGTAGGAGCTCATGTTTGATGTATTCACTTTGTGCTTTTCTTGTGAACGATAGATTGAGTGTACAACGAGTCTTCTACGGCAGCTTGTAGATGTTCATATTCGTCATAGCTCTTTTGTATTTGCATGTAGATGGTGTGTTGGATGCATAACCATTCAGGTATGTCACATAGATATATCACATCATTGCTTCCACCTTATATTGAATCTTTCTTGTTACAACTGTCATGTTGATTATAGTGTGGATCTCTTGTTGCATCACTAAATCTTTCTATTTACAGAAAAATAGTGTGCTTGATTAGTGGATGCGTATCTTCTAGCATTCGTAAGGATTGTCGTGTATACTTGCAAGATGGTTGATGTCGATTGTAAGGAGACTTTCAGATTTGTAGCATATCCACTATTGTTATTCATGAAAGCACCAGTGCAATCATTTGTTGATTGATGATTGCCACCTTTTTTGCAAATATCATGTATTTACTTGTGGATAGTGCGTTGTACACATGAGGAACTTCTGTAGTAGCTCATAGGAGCTTGTATATGCATCATATTCTCTACCTTTGCTTGTAGGAAAGCAATGTGCTTGTTTGAATGATAGATACATATATCATAATTCATCATCATTGTCTTCGTATGGTTTGCAACATTTATCCATCTTTAATTATGATCAAACTATGCATGCCCATATCGATCATTGCTTGGGGATGATTTAAATCCAATGCTACTAGTCCGTTATCATGCTACAAATAATTCATGCCATAGATTTGTGACCAAATCACATCCTTCATAATACTTTGTCATTTAGAAGTGAGGGCATACTCGCTGTTGACCTACGGATCATACCCAAACAAACAAAAAAAGGGAGGAAGATCGTACCTCTGCCGCAAATCCCGCGAGACGGCGCCGTTCGAGTCGCTTCTCCGCGATTTCTGCTCAAACTCCGCTCGAGGAAGTCCTTTCCCGCCTCTGCCTCCGCCTTTAAAACGCGAACGAAGGCTCCATTGATCGCAGAACCTCTCGCAAGCATCCCGACCTCTCCCCTCCTGTTCGCAAGCCACACGACTCCTTCCTCTCTACCGAAATTTCCTCCAGCCGAACCCTAGCCGGCCTCCTTGTTCCGCCGATCGAGAGAAAGAGAGAAAGGGAGAGAGAGAGAGAGAGAGAGAGAGACGCCTGAATCCCCCTTACCTCCTTCGTGGCTGCTCGACTTCACAACTTCGACGACTCCCCCCTCCCGTCGATTGGAGGTTACGGCATCTTGATCGCAAGCAAGACGGGAGTCGCTCACTGCGAAGTAACTTTCTCCCTTCCAGACGCTTCTTCGGCCCCTGTGTTGCTGTTCGACTTCGCCCCTTTGACGGCTTTCCCTTGCTGTCGGATTAGAAGTTACGACATTTTGATCGAAAGCAACAGTGGGAGCTTGCTTGCTGGAAGGTAACATTCCCCCTTTACATGCGCTATTTCAGCCAAATCCCGTAAGCCTGCCGAATTCCAAAAAGGGGGAAACAGAGGAGCTAATATAAATTCTGCTCAAATCCTTGCATAAATCCTAATTTAGTTAATTATAATTAATTAAGTTTAGTTATAATTAACTTAATTTTGTTATAATTAATTATGTTTTAATTAGAATTAATTAATTATTATTAATGAATTAATTATAATTAATTAATTTAATTATGATTAATTTTTAATTATAATTAATTACTAATTAATTATACATTAATTATAATCAATTAAATATAATTATAATTAATTCTTAATTCTAATTAATTATTATTAAGCATGATTACTTATAATTAATTATTTAATTATAATTAATTACAAAAGAAAAGAGAAATGCTTGCTTCTCACTTGCCTCGGTCCACGAGCCAACACCTTTACCCCGACGCTCGCCAAGGTATGATCCCGAAACCCTAAAAACTCCGAGAACTTGCTTTCGTCGTTCGCGGCGGACCGGGAAAACACCTATGCACGCGCTTTATTGCGCATGGTGGGTTGGGACCCCGGTGCGACGCCTACGACGAGAGGGGTAATCTCCGAGAACTTGCTTTCGTCATTTGCGGCAGACCGGGAAAACACCTATGCACGCGCTTTATTGCGCGTGGTGGGTTGGGACCCCGGTCCGGCGCCTACGACGAGGCGGGGTTATCTATAAGTACCCTCGAGCGAGGGGAAAGCAAACTGCCTTTTGAAACAGGTATCGTCGAAGACCCCATGCACGCGTTTTATTGCGCGTGGTGGGAATGAAGACCACGGCCGAGGTGTCTAAGGACACCTACCATGCACGCGCTTTATTGCGCGTGGTGGGAAGGCCCAGACTCTTGTCGTTTTTTCCCCTAAACGGGGGAGACGCCGGGAGGCTGCCAAAATTTCGGGTGAAACCTGAGACCGTACCTGGACTTGTTTGAACTCAAAAAGAACATATGAGAACTCTTGGACAACAGAGAACAAGGAATTTGATTTAAAAGAATAAACAAATAAGAACTCAAATGAACTAAGTACAAGAGGTTTGACATGAACTCAAGATTGAACTCGCAATAGAAGACTTATGGATTCAAAATTCAAATGAGTACGAAGAGCTTGAACTTACATTGTGGATATGCACTTGAACTTGAGACCGTACTTGGACATACTCTAGAACTCAAGTAACTAATTGAAATTTGAATCCAACTTCAATGGACCATGTCTCTAATCTAAAATCAAACTCAAAACAAGCCTGAAGCAAATGACAACAGTCTGAACCCAAACTCAAATCAAGCAAACTCAGATTGAACTTAATTTGGAACAAAATTCGGACCGCAGGACTCATACTTTGAACTTGAATTTACAAGGACTTGTGGACATATTTGCAAGCAAGGATTCAAATAAACATAAAGCGCTTGAACTCATAGGAGCTTGGTGCAAAGAGTTTTGGTTTGAACTTGAACAATGCAAAGAATCTGAATTGGACTCAAGTGAACTCACAAATGGACTCAAAACTGAATTCAAATAATTAGGAGCTTGAACTTGAATGTGACAGAGCAAGCCATGTTTGGACATGAACTCGAAAGAACAAAGAAACTTGATTCAAACTTGACTTGCTTGGTTTGAATACCAACAAAGATGCTCAGCTTGACTACAGGGGACTTACAACGAGATTTGTACTCAAGTTTTGAATCATATTGAACTTCAATTGGATAAGGACTTGGACAAGTCAACAGTAGACTTGTGAACATGTACTCTGAACTCAAACTGGGGCAAGATGTAGACAACAAGAACTTACACATTTGAACTTGAACTATATAATGCCAAGTGAAATTTGAATTTGCAAGCATAAGATTCAAATCCGGATGAACTCAACATGGCAGTAGAAGACTTGGATGAATTCAAGTCTGAATGAAACTGAACTTGGAATCAAACATATACAAGGAACTCAAAGCTTGAATCATATGCGAGGGAACTCAAGCTACAAGAACATTTAACTCAATGTTAGATGAAATACATTGATCCTTGTAAATAAATGTGACTAAGACGTAACAAATGCGAACACCCACGAGTTCTTGTAGGAAGGATATTGCAACATCCTTGTCATCAACATCGGGGTACAAACAATCACACTACAAGACTCCAATGCGCATAAACAAAGAATGTAATAGACTCCTACAACGGTCCCTATGATCGAAGAAGGCAACACTGTCAATTGACGATGAAAGAGCCCTCCTTGCAAACAAATATTTTAAAACCACCTGAGATTGGTGAAAGGTGGATACAAAGCAAATACAACGAATCCTTGTGGGCATGAGTACAAATAGCACATACAGCAGTGGTGATCGAGATGTTGCGAGCACGTTGAGTATAAGGATAACTAGATGTACGGAGAAGGACACCTCCTCTAAAGATGGAGGAGATGTTGAGCAAATTCGAACTAAACTTCCTGTATTCCAAAATTTCCTACTTGGTCCTATACCTAGGAAGAAAATAGTTCTGACGTCCACAACCCAGATGCCTCTGTTTACTTAAAGGGCCGCAATCACTGATTTCAAGCCAACAATAGGAAAAGAGGATGATGAAATAACTAGAAGGTCCCTTGTTGATTTCTACATGAGTCACAAGAAGAGAAAGTCAGATCAAATCATCATAAAATGAGTGAATCTCAATTCAGTCAAGTCCTGAACATCATGTTGAATGAGATTATCAAGACTCACGAGTCCCTGATGAATGAATAATCCCCTAAGCTTATACTGAGAATTATACAGAACTCAAAAGCGAAAGATATACAGTATATACCAGGCCTTACGGGCCACTGTGGAAAACTCGTCGTACACACTAGATGACATCTACAAGCAAATGTTGAATGGACTATGACAAAGATGAACTCCTATAAGCTGCTGTGGAAGACCAATTATACACCTAATACGTCATCCGCAAGAAAGATATAGGGGAGCTACAGCAGATGACAACATCTACCAGTAAAAGCAGGAGACTCGGTGCACTATAATTCATCTACAAAAAGCAACCAGCAGTACACGACAGTCTACCTGTATGAAAGTGACAAATGATCGTAGCACAACGCCACGCCACCGGATCCGCAACATTCATACAAGCGGATAGAAGGCGTTTACAAATATTTTAAAGTATCCCCGCACGTGCACTGTAACATGTATACACTTAGGTACACATAAGGGGATGTATTATAAACCCGCATGGGCCCCGACGAGCGTGTTATTGGTATACACGTAACGTCTAGGGATGCTGCGCGGGTCAACGAGTGAATTCAGGTTCGAACCCGATCCTTCTATAAAGGTCAATAGAAGTCGACAGGGTTCGAACCATCAAACAAATATACAGTTGTGGCAACCTATATATTTGTTTTAATGCGTTCTTATTAGGCCTTCAAGGCCTATAATTATAAAAATTCACTAACAAAGGCATAAAACCTACGAAACCTGATCCTCCGTCAATCACTAGACAGAGTCGACAAGGTTCAAATCAATAAAATATAAATGACCCCATACACCCCGATGATGGCCGTGTTGAATGAAAATATCAACTGGAGGGGTCCATTCCAAATATTTCAAAATGCCTCCCAACTTCCCAAATTTCCTGTAAAATCCAAAATCTCCAAAAATTCCAAAAATCCCATACTCCAAAAATGTTTAAAAATATTTAAAATTGAAATAAATCCATCAAAAGCTTAAAGCAAAATTCCATCCACCCTCCGCAATAGTTTGTCGAGGCGGACAAATCTGAAAATACTTCAGCTCACATAGAGCTAATTCCTGGTCGAAAATATCACTAGGATCCATTCTCAAACAATCTCCTGCCAGCAAGGACGTGGTACGAGTCCTCTAACCGGCAGTTTCGCCGCTAAATGGCACTGCAGGATAAACAGTTATGACTCGGGGCCCTCTGAACCAGGTGGTCGCCGCCAAATGGCACCATTATATTATGATTATGGCCAGAGCCCGTATGCTCCCCAATGGCATCAAATCTTTGAGATATGAATCAATAGGATATGATCGATAGGGCACAAAGCCCTCTGTTAGCTAAGGTGGATTCAAATTTGTCCCCTTAGACAAATACCCACCCCAGGTCTACAAGGTACCCTTGGACGAAGCAACCCATGGCTGCCGACAAGGATCCTTCTGTCAGGTTGGGTCGACTACCTCCTCTGACTAAGTAGACAAGGGACCATGATGGCTCGGGACGACGGAACCATGGGATCTTGATCGGGTCCATCATCCATTCCCCCACCATCTGCTTTAAGTGCAAGATGGTGAAATTTCTATTTTAAATATCAAACCCTTCCAATCCTTTTAACATTTCTGAACCCATGCTGCTACTATACGCCGGACTCACGTATCTTTACGTATCTGATCGACGACTAGCCTTAATCGAAAGTTCTCTCTCGTTATCGGGAGGGGTAATTAACTATAGGGGCTTGCGCCTATAGGAAACCAGAACTCAGATCATAAAGTCCTCGCTAAATGAGGGCGAATTCTCTGGGTAGTGTCTTATCTACTATCTCATCTGCCTTCCAAAATTTACCCCGGAACTTAGTTCGTTAAAACTCCCCCCTCGAAAAGCAAAAAAGCGAGCGGAGGCCGGGGCCGAATTTTTGGAGCCCACACTCGCAAGATGGATTGCAATATGTATGTTGAGTATGATACCATTGGTCATTAATATTTCCCTTCCATTTGAGGTGGTCACTTCTTAATCTTCACAAAGATTGTGTTGTTGATCATAAGCACATTGTTGTATATCTCACTTAATCCTTATTGACATATTGATTATGCTTGAAAATATCTTCCTCCACGAGTTCCCTGTAGTCTTGTAGAGTTCAAGCCTGAGTATTGTTGTCATTTGTTTCAAATCCAAGTCCACGTTCAAGTTTGCAAGCTTAAGCTCCATGTTGTTATGAATTTAGTTCTCCATAATTTGCTCATTCAAAATCCACAAGTTCTGTCCACTTGGTTTTTAAATCAAGTTCAGGTTAAGCCTCATGTCACTTGGTTCAAATTCAATTTTCAACTCATCTGAATTCAGTTCATACTCCATTTGTAAGTTCACTTGAGTCCAGTTCAAGCTCTTTGCATCGTTCAGGTTCAAGCCGAAACTCCTTGCACCTATGAGTTCAAGCTCTTTATGTTCATTTTGAATCTTTGCTTGCAAACATGCCACAAGTTATGTTGAAGCCCACAAGTCTTTGTAAATTCACGTTCAAAATACGAGTCCTGCGGTCCGAATTTTGTTCCAAATTAAGTTCAGTCCGAGTTTGCTTGACTTGAGTTTGAGTTCAGATTGAAGACATGGTTTATTGAAGTTCAAGTTAAGTCCATTCAAGTTCGAGTTCTTGTTTGAGTTCAATTGTGCCCAATATCTTGTTCAAGTTCTCTATGGTCCAACCCAAGTATTTGCTTGAGTTCAGACGTTCAAGCTAAGTTCTTTGTTCTGTTGTTGTGTTCAAGTTCTTTTGCACTGAGTCTCTTGTGGTTCTTTTCAAGTTCAAGTCTGAGTTCAAATGTTTGTTCAAATCGTTCCAGTCAAAGCCCTTTGCATTTGTTATGGCTGAAGTCCAAATCAAAGTCCCCTGTTGTCTTGTAGAAGTTCAAGTCCAAATTCAAATTGAGTTTATGTCCATTGCACTTAGCTCATTTTGAGTTCTCTTGCACGTTCAATTAATTTTCAATTTGAATTAAGGTCCTTTGATTTGTTCAAATTAGAGTTCAAGTTCAGGCATATAATCACCCGAAATTTTGGCAACCTCCCGGCGTCTCCCCCTTTTAGGGGAAACTACGAGAAAACTGGGTCTTTCCCACCACGCTTAAGAAAGCGTGTATGGTAGATGCCCTCTTTCGAGGACACCGCGGCCGTGTAAAGTCTTCAATCCCCACCACGCTTAAGAAAGCGTGTATAGGGCTTACCCGCCTCGCCGTAGGTGCCGCACCGGGTTCCCTTCCCACCACGCTTAAGAAAGCGTGTATAGGCGATTTGTCGGCTCGACACGAACGTCGAGAACGGGATTTTGGTGATTACCCACCTTCTCGTAGGCACCGCACCAGGATCCCATCCCACCACGCTAAGAAAAGCGTGTATAGGCGATTTTCCGGTGCGCCGCCAACGACAAGGACGAGCTTTCGGAGTTTTAAGTTTGAGAAGTTATACCTTGGCTAGCGTCAAGGTGGATAACAAAAATGCACAAAATACCAATCTTTCTTTTTTCTTTCTTTTCTTTCTTCTTTTCTTTTTTTTTCTTTTTCTTTTTGAATCTCTTTTTTTTTTTTGCTCTCTCCTTACAAAAACACACAAACATATATATATATATATATATATATATATATATATATATAATCTATAATAAATATACTAAATATATAATAACAATTAATAATAAAACAAAATAAGATTAATGTTTAGCTAATAACCTAAATAGGTCGGGCAGAGGATTTAACCGAATAGGGGAGGATGGGGCGTCGGCACTGGCTTGGGTCGGGTAAGGTAGAAGCTAAAGGGCTCGGTCCTGAAGAGGTTCAGCTATGGAGGACTCAGGGAAGAGATCCGGCGGGTTGGCGGTCGGGATTAAGCAAGTCGGGCTATCCCTATGCGTGCAGGAGCTGGGCTCGGAGGTTATAAGCGTTGGTTTTGATCGGGGTTCGTGCGACTGAAAGGCTTCGAGGGCACTGATTACTGGAGGAGGTCCGACTACAGCAGGGAAGGAGGTTTGGGAAGCTCGACTGTGGTTTGCTGGGTGGTCGCATGGAGTTCGGTTGGAGCAAACGGTTGAGGTAAGAAGAAAGATCTCTCACTCACTCTCTCTCTCTCTCTCTCGATCGACGGGAGGTTAGGGATCGGGACTGCAAGAAGCAGAGGAGTCGGACGGCTTCTTTAGGTGGAATCGACGGGAAGGAACGCCATCGAAGGAGACGTCGAGTGCTCTGAAGTCGGCTAGGGTAGATGGAGCTCTTGGGTATTCAGCTCAATGGATCTTGCGGCCAAGGCAGAGAGGGGAAGTGACTGTGGAAGTGTCGTGGGAAAGGAGAATCAGCAATGGGGGAGGATTGGGCAGCCTTCGACTCCATTCAATAGCCCTTTTAAAGACGTTAGAAAGCAGCTATCGAGGCTCTGCGAACGGAAATCCCGGAACGGCGCCGCATGAACAGTGCTCAGCGGGATTTGAGCAGGATTTGCGGGATCTAGCAAAGGCAAGCGGCATATGCACAACAGGTAAGAGCTCTAAATTTCTCCTTTTTTGTTTCTTCTGGATAATATATAGAGGTCAACATGCGTCGACCGTATCCTCTTTACTTTGGCGGAAGTCATCGATGAGCAATAACCTTCCGGTTCATGGCAACTCATCAGTCGTCCACCGCCTTCTCCAACTCCGACTACTTCTCCGGCGAACAAGATCCTACGCGCCACTTGTCTTGTGATGGCATCTCTAGGGTTGCTTCTACCCTTCCTCCGCTAAACCCCAACTGCAAGAGCAAGAGTGAAGGACTCTAAGGCGAAAGTTCTATTTATTAGGTGACGAATTATTGTTACCCGCATGTTTGATTTATTATTTTTCTTGTTATTATTTTGAATCGTTCTATCATCCTAATGTGTAACTACATGCCTAAAGCAAATCAATAACCATGAAAACTGAAAGTCTTAACTTAGTGAAACATTAATTCTATAATTCATTGCTAAAACAAGTTTCTTATTAAATCCTACAATTCCATTGATTGTTTCACATGATCTTGGTATCAGAGCATGGTAGGCATGAATTATATGTGCTAGAAGCTATCCTAGGAGTTTATTTAACCTTTCCAAAGCTTGTTTGCATGAATACCATCGCATAGTTATTTTAAATCACTATTTTGGCCTGATGTCCTGTAAAATTCTGCACCATTTAGAGGACTTTAGGTGAATCTACTTAAGTGTTTACTTGCTATCTTCAACTCAATAACATCCCTCATCACATAGGTAACTCAATTTATTGTCTTAGTCTGCTGTCCATTCATTTCCTGCACTTTTAGGTGAACATTAGGTGCATTAAATTAGGTGTCTAAGTGTTGTCCCTTATCTAGCTTCAATTCTAAGTGTTCCCCAGTGTCTACCCATGGATCCGGAGCAAATTCAGCGGACATTAGACTTAATTCTAGGTCAACTAGGAATGGTTACCCAACATATTAGAGAAACCCAAGGCAACCTAGCTAACTTTAGGCGACATGCGGGAGAACGCCTTGATAACATCGAAAGGCTAGGAAATCTGATAATGTATACACCTTCTAGACCTCCCACCCCTTATTTCAAAGAAGCACGAGCTGATTACAGACCTCAGCGAGAACCTTACCGTCAATATCATAGGCCCAACCAGGAGCCCGTAGGACATGAACCAATTTGGAGAGATAACGACGCTCAGTTACTCAAAAACATCCAAATAGACACCCCTTCCTATGATGGTACCCTCGACCCTCAAGTCTTTTTGGATTGGCTCAAAGGGATGGATATCTATTTCAAATTGTATAACATCTCAGAGGCTAGGAAAGTTAGGTTCACTGAGATGAAAGTTACAAGCAGAGCTAGCCAATACTAGACAAACTTAGAAAATATGCGCGAAGCTCGATGTGAGCACCACGTCAGCGATTGGCGAACTATGAAGCAAGAGCTCAAGCGAAAGTACCTCCCTCCGTCCTACTACCCCAAGCTCTTAGATAGATGGAATAGGCTGACTCAAGGGAGTAAACCTGTAAAAGATTATATCTCCGCTTTTGATGACTACATGATTCGTTGTAGCGGCAAAGAGACCACTACCCTTGTCCAAATTCTTTCTATGTTTAGAGCTGGCCTTAGGGAAGATCTCCGAAACGAACTTTTCGCAAGAGGAGTTGATACCTTAGAAGCAGCCTGCAGCTTAGTGCTTGACCTCAAAGAGTCTAGGACCCATTCTCATTCTAAGCATCTAGACTCCCGCCCAACCCCGTATAGAGCTTCTTTCGGTCAACCTCAAAACCGACCTGCTGGCCCTGTGATTAACCGACCAGCTACCGGCCAATCCCAACCTCGCCCTGACCTTAAAGGAAAAACCCCCGAGCGTGACACTCCGAAGCAACCTCTAGAACCAAGTGCTATTGGTGTCATGATTATGGACACATTGCCTCGCAATGTTCTAGTCCCTACAAGGTTACCATAATGGAAGAGGTTGAAGAAGAACAGGAAGAACCTGATACTGATTTAGTTCATCACGTTGATTATAATGAAGACTTCTTCTACGAAGGAAACCCCGTTGATCTGCAAGTTGCTAGATGTGCCTTGTTCCAACCTAAGCCGAGTGATGATTGGCGTAGGATCTCAATTTTTCACACCTTTACCAAGATTGGAGACAAGAACTGTAATATCATCATTGACAGTGAAAGTTGCATCAACGTTGTCTCTTCTACGATGATATCCAAACTTAACTTGAAAACGGCACCCCACCCGAACCCTTATAAGATCGCTTGGATTAATTCGACTGCCATAGAGATAAAGGATAGGAGCCTTATTCCCATAGAGTTTGTTGGATATCAAGAGAAGATTTGGTGTAATGTTTTGACTATGGATGTGGGTCAGATTATCCTTGGTCGCCCAGGGTTATTTGACAACGATGTCCATATTAATGGGAGGACAAACACCTGCGTGTTTAAGCACAACGCCAAGAAGATCAAGCTGGTACCTTCCCAACCTAAGCCCAATAAGAATGAAGTCAAGCCTGCTCCTGTTAAACCTAGCAAAGGGCTACACCTCTTAATTGCGAAGGAAGTAAAAGTTGAACTTAGTCAAGGAGCCCCTATGTATGCCTTAGTGGCCCGGGAAGCAAGTGAGGAACCAGGAGAGCCTATCCCGGAAGAGGTCCAACCCCTCCTCGAGACTTTTGCAGATGTATTCCTTGTGGATCTTCCAAACCAACTGCCCCCACTACGGGACATCCAACACGCTATAGACTTGGTACCCGGAGCCTCACTGCCCAACCTTCCCCACTATCGTATGAACCCGGGAGAGCACGCCAAATTAAAAGACCAAATCGATGATTTGCTCCAAAAGGGATTTATCAAAGAGAGCTTAAGTCCATGTGTTGTTCCCGTACTTTTAACTCCCAAAAAGGATGGCTCTTGGAGGATGTGTGTTGATAGCCGCGCTATCAACAAGATTGTGAGGTTTTGAGGAAGGAGCAATTGTATGCAAACCCCAAGAAATGTATGTTCCTCACAGATAGTGTCACTTTTCTCGGATTTATCATATCCTCACAAGGAATTTCGGCTGGCCCAGAGAAAGTACGAGCAATTAATGAGTGGCCTGAACCAAAGAACATCAGAGACGTTCGGAGTTTTCATGGGTCGGCCACCTTTTATCGGAGATTTATCAGGAATTTTAGCACTATCGTGGCCCCTATAACGGATTGCCTAAAAAAGGGAGAATTCATTTGAACTATACCTACCTCGAAGGCTTTCGAGGAAATAAAGAAGAGAATGGTAGAGGCCCCCGCGATGCGTCTACCTAATTTTTCTAAAGTTTTTGAAGTAACTTGCGACGCATCTGGTATTGGTATAGGAGTCTTATCGCAAGAGGGACACCCTGTTGCGTATTTTAGTGAGAAGTTAAATGATATCAGGCAACGGTACTCTACCTATGATAAGGAGTTTTATGCAATCATTTAGTCCCTTAGGTATTGGAGACACTACCTGCTGCCGCAAGAATTTGTCATATTTTCGGACCACGAGGCTTTGCGATACATTAATTCGTAAAAAAAACTCAATGCCCGTCATGATCGTTGGGTTGAATTCCTACAAGAGTACGCTTATACGATTAGACATAAGGCAAGATCGGAGAATAAATCCACTGACGCATTAAGTCGTCGGATAATGGTTACTCGTAAAATGAGGACTGAAGTAATTGGTTTCGAGCAACTTAAAGAAGACTATTTGGACTGTCCTGATTTTAAGGAAACTTATTCCGCACTGTCGACTGGAAGCGAACGAATAGTAGGTGATTTCTTCTTGGAAGATGGTTATTTATATAAATCGCAAAAGCTATGTATTCCCAATACTTCGCTGCAAGAATTCCTCGCCTGGGAATTACATGCTGAAAGTTTAGCGGGATACTTTGGACAATCTAAAACCATCGTTGCAGTTGAACATCAATGCTTCTGGCCCAGTCTGAAGCGTGATGTTAGTAGATTGGTCAAGAGGTGTCATACTTGTCAGTTGGCAAAGCAAAGGAAATAGAATACCGATCTCTACATGCTCCTCCCTGTACCCAACTACCCTTGGCAGGATAGCATGGATTTTGTTTTAGGACTACCCAAGACTATTAGAAAGCACGACTCTGTGTGTGTGGTAGTGGATAGATTTTCTAAGATGGCTCATTTCCTCCTGTGCTCCAAAACGTTTGATGCATCGAGAATTGCAAATTGTATTTCGATGAAATTGTTAGGCTTCACGGTTTACCTAAAACCATAGTGTCGGATCGTGACATAAAATTTACTAGCTATTTTTGGAAGACTTTATGGCACAAAATGGGAACCAAATTACAATTTTCTTCTGCCTTTCACCCATAAACTGACGGTTAAACGGAAGTTGTTAACAGGAGTCTAGGTAACCTTCTTAGGACTCTAGTAGGCGAGCATATTCGTGATTGGGACTCCAAACTTCCTGCAATAGAGTTCGCTTATAACAATTCTGTCAATCGGACTACAGGTCTAAGTCCCGCTAAGATTGTGTAAGGAGACCAACCTAGACAACCTATAGATTTGATCCCTATGTGTCCTAGGTTAAGAACATCTGAGTCTGCATTTGCATCACTTCTACAAAAAATGCAGAAGAAAATTAATAAGAAAATTGAATTAAGCAATGCCAATTATAAGCTTAATGCGGATCTTAAGAAAATATTTAAAGAATTCAAGGCTGAATATAAGCCCATTAGGGTTACTTGCGAACTCAAGTATTTCCTATCAGCATATTAAAGATTGGGATTCCAAACTCCCCACGGCTAAATTTATTTATAATAATTCTATGAACCGCACCACCGGCCTGAGTCCTGCTGAAATTATATATGGGTGCAAACCTAGACAGCCTTTAGATCTCATATGCATGTATCCTAAGTATAGGATTTTTGAGTCTGCATCTTCATTTGCAAGAATTACATAAAGAAATTATACGCCGAATTGAACAGAGCAATGTCAATTATAAGCTTCACGCTGATTTTAAACGTAGATTCAAAACATTCGAAGTTGGTGATTCAGTGATGGTTCGGATTCGTCCGAAATGGTTTCCGAAAGGGGCCGTTAAGAAATTACATGCCAAAAGTGCTGAACCACTCAAAAAAATCAAGAAAATCAATGATAATGCCTATGTGGTGCGTCTGCCTGCAAACTTCGATATTAATCCCTCTTTTAACATTGAAGATTTAGTAGCCTATGAAGGTTCAGAGTTTAACCCACATAATCCACTACAAACTGAGCCTTGTGTGGCCCCACCCTGTGAGAACCCAAGCCTTCTTTCACTCCCAAATATTTCCAAAATACCTATCACGGAGACAGTTGACATGATTCTGAATGTTGAAATCATTTCCGCAAAAGAGAGTGGACAAAGAAGGTATTGATAAGGTGCAGAGGTAAGCCAGAGTCAGAGGACACTTGGTTAGAGCGCGAGGAGCTACAGCAGATTGATCCAGATGCACTAGAAATTTATGAGAGCACCCGAGATGTGTACTCGACGGAGTCGAGCTCGTTTCCACCCCGGGAGAATGATGAGGACATCCGACCACGGAGAGTCTACCAGAGACGGGGCCGACGATTTACGACCACGATTGCACCACTTTATTTTGAGATTTCATTTGTATTTGATTTATTATCATAAATTTTTCATTTTTATCCTCACTTGAGGGAGTAGTTATTTGTGACCCTTAGGGGCACCTTCGACTTTTATCTTATATTTGTAACTTGGCTACTTATAATTCCTCCTTCTCTTTGGAGAGGGTAATGATGAATGATATTATGTAAATTTCCTGCATTGTGTCTTGGAGAGTTGAGAGCGTTTGAGTGTGTTTGAAATCCCGAGGTGAGGGCAAAATAGCACCCATCAGCCGAAGGAAGCGTCTGGGCTCATGATCTATCTTCTTCTCTAATTCCCCTCTTTCTTTCCCTTAGCCGCCACCCCTGTCTCCCTCCTCCTCCTCCTAAACCGCCGGCCCAATCTCCTGAAAGCCCTCCCTTAGCTGTCGGCCTATACCCGCCCTCTCTCCCAACCGCTGGCCCACAATCCTAAAACCCCTCCCCTAGCCGCCGGCCTATACCCTTCTCCTCTTCCCCAACCGCCGGTCCAAACCTTAGACCCATAACCCCTTCCATAGCTGCCGGTCACCTCCTCCCTTTCCATTGCCTCCCAAAATTCAAATTGATTATTCACGCCTTTCCTTATTCGATGCATCTTAAGTTAGGAAAGTTTTCAAATTCAAATTTAATTTAATTTGAATTTGAATTTCTTTCTTAAAATAGGATGAAATATATTAGGAAGCTTTCCTTAATTCCCCCAATCTAAATTTAATTAGAGAATTGCTATAATTCTTCTTTCCTAAACTAAGATTCTATGTTTGGCAGGAATCTTAAATCCCCAATCAATTCCCCTACCCATGCAAACCATCGACCTCCTCTCTCCTCTCTTCCCCTTTTGATTCTTTCCCATTTATTGCTCCCCACTTATTCTTTCTCCAAGTAGAAGATATTTTCCATCTCCCTAGCCGGCCACAACAAACCCCTCGGCGGCCCAGAATCAGTCACATTTGTTGTCCAGATTTCTGGAATAGAAGTGCTGTCCAGAATTTTTGTTGGAGGATTTCTCACTGCTGTCCAGAAGTTTCCCCAACTCCTAGTCTGCTGTCCACTCATGTATGGCGGATCCAGAGAATGACCACGGCTTCACATACGACGATCAAGGGCTGATTGACATCCTCCGATCTCCGTTCTTTGACATCGACTTTAAGAATGACCGATCCGTTGAAGACTACGTCGAGAGGATCCTCTTCTCCCTCGCCACTGCTATCGACTAACAACACCCTCCCGTTCAGTGGCGACTTGCTTCCAACGCCTGACTAAGCTGAACTCTCCTCCAAGTCTTATCTCTTCTAAGTTTTTCCTTAATTATGGCGTCATAACGGTCATGAAAGCTTTCTCCGTTTTCACCAATCATTAAAGAGTTGAGTAAGGGATTTTTCATAGTGAATATTCTGTATGTTAATCTAGAGATTTTATCGAAAGCCCCACATTACGCAGAATCTGAATTGATTAGTTATTTTTATGTTCTAAATCTTTGTTGTGTAATCTATTGCTTGATCGAAATCATTACTTTGTTGTTTTCAAATCACCGTTTTAAATCAAGAAAACTGATTAATTGCTATTGCTCTTTCAAAGGCATATAATTTCAAATGCAAAACATCAACATACGCATTTAGTTCTACATCACATGATTAATCTAGATGATAAACAGAATAATGTCATCACAAATTTCTAACTTCTCACTTCCTTTGTTCAATTAGTTTGCAATCTTATTGTTAGGTGTTTTAATCTTTCTTCCCTTCATTCCTATTCTTGTATTCCTTTATCTCTTCCCATCCTCTCTCCCAAGCTTGATTATTTAGAAGGGAAAACTACCAAAAATCAGTTGTTACTATGATATTATCATTTAGTGTTGCATTGTGTTATTATTCTATTTAACATTTTCTGTGTTTCTTTATGGTGTAGACATTTGCATTTTTGCTTAGCATTACTTCTCTCAACTGAATAAAACCATTTAAAGTCCGTCAAGCATTCACAAGACTGACTCATGGAAAATGCATTCTACTAAATTATGGAAACGGTGCAACAACTTTTTCTCAAAAAGTATATCAAGAAAAGCAATGAACTTTTAACCAGAAAAGAAATAGCTAGTTGAAATTATATTAAAAATGCAATTTAATCAGCTACCGAGATTGGAAGATTTAAGTATATGCAGTTTCTAAAACGACACAACAATAGTACAAGCCACTAACCGCAGAAATTTACTTGGTTGGTTTAAAGTTAATGTCAGTACCAAAAATCACTTTCTTAAGCCCTTTGCATAATACAAAGAAACAGCTTTTCGATTTCCATCATATAATTAATATTAAATTTTTAAACCTGTAATAACAGTTAGGACATGAAGTAAAGAGGAAGGAATAAAGCCCGGATTTTACAATTCTCATATTCTCGAGAGCCATGCAACATGAATACTAGTGTTTTGTTTTTCTTTTTCTACAGGGCAGGGTGAGGGAGCAACGAGGATGTAGGGTTCCCAAGGACAAATCTAGCTAAGCATGATTAATAGTAAGAAAGAGTTCTTACTGGAATTCGAATCACATCCTCCCTTTTCCATCCAAGTGAATTGTACACAAGAACAACCTACAAGATGGTTTAAAGTAGCTCATGAAGTCTCTGTAAAGATTACCATATCTGACAAAAGTATTATGAAAAATTAACCATGTTACCAGGCTTTTTCCCTGAGAGAGTTCTGCTTCTGAGGGAGGACAGTAACTTATATTCAGAAGCTGACACTAGACAGTAGAAGACAAAAAGGAACCAATAATCACTAATAAAGAAAATCCAGAACGATGCTAATGCTACTTATGTGAAGCAGAGACGCACGCTATTCCAGCAGATAATTTATTTAATCAATAGGCCAAATTCCAAAATAAACGGAAAATATAAAAAGTCTATGAAGATGCAAAGGTTCATCAGGGCAATGATGTTATAAACATCAACTAAATTTTCTATTGTAATCAATAGAAAAAAAAACTTTTGCCTATAACATGAGCAGGATAAAATATATCATCAAACGTCTGTAACATAATACCTCAAACATCATAACATATCTTAACCTAAAACAGAAACAACGCCCAAACTGCTGACTAAGTTAGACGGCTGAAAGAGATGTTTTAGAAGATTGTAAATGAACTTTTAGGAAGAAAACTACTGGAAAAAGTATTAATCATGTCATTAAAGAAGCCTAGCTTTTAAGAAAATTACCGATGAAACCTATATATCATGACCAAGATTGTTGGCCCACTGTCTTAAAGATGGATGCTTTAGAAGATGGTAATTCAACTTTTAGGATGAAATTTTGAGGGTTTGGATTTCTCATAAGTACAATTATTGAAGGCTTTATCTACAATGAATTCATATTTGACTCCTTATCCAAAACTTCTTAAAATGGGCTCCAAAAATTTTGGCTTTTGGGGCCCAACCTCTCCACGCTGGGAGAGTTTTAATGGATTAAATTCCGATATAAGTTTTTGTAAAGCAAATTAGATAAAGATAAGACATTAACAAGAGATTTAACCTTTATATATTATACCCAAAAATTTTCAAAATGCTAAGTTTTAATTTTTCCCAGAAAATTATAACCTATTTATTGCACATTTCAAAATTTAGTGAAATAACTTTTATTTCATTCTACACTTCATTCCGATTATTTTGATATATAGTAACGTATAGAAATAATCAACAAAAATCAATTTACGCATATAATTGCAGTTTCCTAAAGTTTCTAATTTAATTTTACTGCACATGTTTTGACATATTAAAGCAGCCCGGTTTTTCTTTTTTTTTTTTTTTCTTTTGTGATTAAGACTGGACTTATTAAAAAAATATTAACTAAATTCTATAAATAAATGCATATAACCTTTAAGCCATACTTAGATTCTATCTATACTCCTCTTTCTCCATTAACAAAGTAGCAGAAGGCAGAAGCAGCAATCAGTTTGGGTATTATAGAGAAGACACTGTAGCGTGGGAAATGTAGCAACCACGACTACTATAACAGATAGGGAAATTTGATTATCATCGGTTATACATTCATGCTCAACATCACCATATTTAAAAAAAAAATACGATCGATAATGAAAGTTGAGAAAAGTCAGATAGGCCAGCAAGTGACGAACTGCACAAAGAAAAGCAAAAGACCTGACGAGATAAGCTTTTATAAGAACCGTTGTAGAAGATACTTGACTCTCTTCTAACAAGATAGTATTTTGAGATCCAACCACAAAGGGAGGGGCCATTAATAAATGATTAGTCAGCATGCTAGGTGACACCAATTATGAATGTGCAAAAGCCTATAGTCATAATAACTTTTCTAAAATAATATACAAGAATGAAATAAGAATTAAATGAGAAAAAACCTAAAAGATTTCATATAGTAATTTCACATTGTTATGCATTCATCATTCACTAAAATGAGATGCAATTTATTCATTCATTCACACTTACATATGTTTATTGCTAATTATTTTTTCTTACAAAGCTTTCTCTCTTTTAAAACCAAGGTATGATATGGTTCTTCTTAAGACTCTTGCATTAATTCAAATATCAACAGGTATATTGATTGCTTCTTATTCTTGTATATTGAAACTTATATTAGAATTGTTTCTCCCACTGAACGTTTAACTCATCAGTTCATATATTGCAAGAAAAGAAAAGAAGCCAACAATGCTTTACCGAAGATGATCGACTGCACCATGTACAGTCGTTTTTTGATGTGCAGTCTTGGGTGTAGATAGAGGGTTGTTCAATAAGTTGTAAATTAAAGATTGAGTATGTACAATTTTATTTAAAGTTTTTAGATAAGCTTTAAAATTGTCGTTGCCAAGTCCAAAGTCCTGGATGAGATAAATAGAGAGTTGTGTTAGGTAGTTGACAACCAGCATAAAACTGGTCAAATAATCATGACATGAATCATTTAATACATTGTGTTAATGCTAGGACATTCTCTGAAAACGACGGTTGTATGGCCTGAATACAATGACAAGTGAGCAAAGGCCACTGTACCGGCACCCAAGTGCAATGTTAAATAGGCAAGGGTTCCCACATCATGGACGGATTTGGGCAAATAAGCTAGTCCATGAAATTAAAATTAGAATAGGAACTTGGAATATAGATTCTCTTACAGACAAATTAATGAAATTAATAGATATTATGATTCATAGGAAGATAAATATTTTATGCATTCAGGAAACTAAATGGGTTGGAGAGAAGGCTAGGGAGATTGATAGTTTAGGATTTAAACTATAGTATTCTGGTCGGAGTCGTACTAGAAATTGTGTAGATATGATTATATATAAGAGTTTGAAGGATAATGTTGTAAAAATTAATAGAATTGGAGATAGAATTATAGCTTTAAAGATTATTGTTGATGCTAAGATTATTAATATTATAAGCGCTTATGCTCCTCAAGTATATTTGGATATGTGTTCAAAATTAAAATTTTAGAATGACCTAGAAAAATTAATACAAAAGATACCTCTCGAAGAAAGTTTTTATTTGAGAAGATTTAAATGGACATGTTGGTAGAGAGATAGATGATTTTAAAATTATTCATGGTGGATATGACTTTGGAGCGACTAATGAAGGTGATAAGACCATATTAGATTTTTCTTTAGCTTATGATTTTGTAATTGCTAATACCTTATTTAGAAAAAGAGATGAGCATCTCATCACTTAAAAGAATGGATATAATAAAACTCAAATTGATTAGAAAAATATATCATTTAGATTGCAAAGATTGTAAAGTTATTCCAAGTGAAAATTTATGTATCCAACATCACTTATTAGTTTGGGACTTTAAGATGAAGGGACAGAAAATTAAAAATAAAGTAAATCGTTATTCTAAGAGATGGGGGCATTTAAAGAATATTAATAAAAATATTTTTTAGAGTGAGATTCTAGGTTTAAGGACAGTTATGAAATACGAGGCTAAGTTCACTTCCCTATTGTGATATGCACCTTATTATGTCAGTACTTAGAAAGAGAAATGTCAAAAATTCTTAAGAAGCCTCAGGGACCAATTGAGATTATCTTGAGCACCCTTTGATATAAATGACTTCTTAGTTTTAGTATATAGAGCAAGAAGAATTAAAAATAAGTTGAATTTCTCTAAGTAGAGTTGGTCAGCATGCAAACAAAAGAAAGATTTTTGAAAAAGAAAAGAAGTTCAAGTTTGATAGTAAGCAGAAACAAATTCAGTCTAAGAAATTCATTTGTAATCAGTGTGGGAAAAGGCATTTTGGTCAGCGTCTACTTGGTTCTAAAAAGTGTTAAAGATACAGTGAACTGGGACATCACAAGATGGACTGCCCTCTAGAGAAGAGAAGAAATGCAAGACAGCAGGGATATTAGGAGCAGGGTCAATAGAGTAGATATTTAGAAGGCAATACGATAGGAAAAACTCAATTTTAGGGAAATCCATCAGCTCAGTTAAAAGGAGAAACATCAGATGTTCAAAGCAATCAAGATGTGAAAATTAGAGTATTTGTCATCACACCACAAGAAGCCAAAGACTCAAAGGAGGCAATCACAGGTACGCTTCTGATTTCAAGTAAATTTGGTAGAATTTTATTTGATTCTGGTGCACCTCCAATATTATTTCTGAAGAATTTTGTGCTAACTTATCGGTTGAGATTTGATTAAGAAATTTTACATTATTCAAACTTATTGTAAGGGGTGAAGAAATTTCAATAGATCCTCAAAAGATGAAAACAATTTTAGAATAGCTGACACTAAAAAATGTTACAGAGGTTCGTAGTGTTTTGGATTGATTGGATATTATAGGAGACTTGTTAAAGGATTCTCACTGACTATTATGTCGTTGTCCAAGTTGATGATAAAAAGATGTTAAATTTGAATGGACAGCAAAAAGTAATAAGAGCTTCCAAGAATTGAAGATATATCTTACTATGAAACCAGTGTTGGCTGTTTCATTAGGAATAGAATGATTTCATATTAACGTTGATGTTTCTTTGAAAGGATTATTAATGCAAAACAGAAAGGTAATATCTTAGGCATCAAGATAGTTGAAACACATGAAAGAAAATATCTTACACATGATTTAGAATTGGCAGCGAAGGCATTTGCTTTACAATTTTAGAAGCAATGTTAGTATGGGGTGAAATGAAAAATCTTTGCTGACTATCAGAGTTTGAAATAAAGATTCTCATAGAAAGAAACTAAATATAAGGCTAAGAAGCATGATAAAATAATAGTAGAAATTAATTAAATGGGTTTTATGCTAGACAAAGAAAAAAAAATGTTAATGTTAAATTATATATATCTCTCATAAAAGTTGTAAGATTAATATTCTATGAATTATATGTTGAAGGTTTGAAAAAACTATGATTATGCATTTGAATTAAAATAAATATTAACTAATGACAATATTTTATATTAATGAGTTTCATTATCTAAACATATTGCATTGATTGTTATAGCCTCCTATCTATATTGAATAATATTCTTATTAGTACAGAATAGCTATTAGAAAGTTGTTTAAATTGATTTTCTCGTTCTCATACATGTAATCCTTATACTGAATTAAATTACTCAGTATTTCTCATATTTCAAGCTCCTAAGATA
Organism: Dendrobium chrysotoxum; assembly: GCA_019925795.1. Taxonomy (NCBI): domain Eukaryota; kingdom Viridiplantae; phylum Streptophyta; class Magnoliopsida; order Asparagales; family Orchidaceae; genus Dendrobium; species Dendrobium chrysotoxum. The sequence continues at coordinate 20,308,717 of CM034304.1, read as the reverse complement.
TTTCATGAAATGTATGCAGAAATTACTAAAGGCAGGGTGTAAAGAATGCAAGGAAAATGTTATATAACAACAAATGCACGTGCATGCTAATAAATGGAGTTTATTCTTTTATGATACTAGCAGGGGACACCAATGTACTAATGCATTCATGATTTTTCCCTCTACCTCAGACTATAATAGAAAGAAAAGCTACGCCTTGTTGTGCCGACAATGAAAGTATCTGCCAGGGGTGAGTTGGAGTATTTCACCTCAGACAATAGTGAACTTGTTTAATGCCCTGTCGTGTAGATGGAAAAGTATTAACTAGGGGTAAGTTGGGTTAAATGGTGCTCCTAAGATAAATGTATTAGAATATAGAAAATTTATAAGTTGGGATATAATAAGCTATAAACAGATGAATGCTATGATTCCATGTACATCACTTTCGATGTTAAGAAAAAAATATGATCTGGATTGATATCCAAATGATAAACATTGTTCATGATTGTCTTACAATTTAAAATGAAAACTAGTGGCATTTTGTTTTTGTTTTTTTTCCTGTTAAGTTAGTATGATTTAGAATTGTAATTAACCCACCATGTTATGTTGATATCTCATGATTATTTTTAATTAACAATTCATGATAAGATCTTGATAAGACTATGAAGTGGAAGAAGATAAACTATGTCTCGATAGTACAGAGCTTCAAGTAATAGGTATCAAACATTTAGAAAAAAAGATCAAAATGATCCCTCAACTTCTTGTGAGGGACCAAAATGGTCCCCAACTCTTTTGAAAGATCAATTTGGTCCCTCAACTCCTTAAAAAGGAACATTTTTTATCCTAACATCAAATTTTGGAGTATTTCACCTCAGACAATAGTGAACTTGTTTAATGCCCTGTCGTGTAGATGGAAAAGTATTAACTAGGGGTAAGTTGGGTTAAATGGTGCTCCTAAGATAAATGTATTAGAATATAGAAAATTTATAAGTTGGGATATAATAAGCTATAAACAGATGAATGTTATGATTCCATGTACATCACTTTCGATGTTAAGAAAAAAATATGATCTGGATTGATATCCAAATGATAAACAGTGTTCATGATTGTCTTACAATTTAAAATGAAAACTAGTGGCATTTTGTTTTTGTTTTTTTCCTGTTAAGTTAGTAAGATTTAAAATTGTAATTAACCCACCATGTTATGTTGATATCTCATGATTATTTTTAATTAACAATTCATGATAAGATCTTAATAAGTCTATGAAGTGGAAGAAGATAAACTATATCTCGATAGTACAGAGCTTCAAGTAATAGGTATCAAACATTTAGAGAAAAAGATCAAAATGATCCCTCAACTCCTTGTGAGGGACCAAAATCGTCCCCAACTCTTTTGAATGACCAATTTGGTCCCTCAACTCCTTAAAAAGGAACATTTTTTATCCTAACATCAAATTTTGGGGTTAATGATGTTAAATCAAGGGATATTTTAGTTATTTTTAAATTAAATTATTTATTAAATATAATTTTAAAGTAATAGTAAATTTTTTTTAAAAAAAATTATTAAACATTTCTCTAATAAAAAATTTTATTAATAATGCTAGTTTTAATTTCAAAAATTATTAATAATTCTAGTTTTAATTTAGGACCATTCTAGACTAGAATTATTAATAATTTTTTAATTAAAGAAATATTTAATAAATTTAAAAAACAATACTATTGCTTAAAAATTATATTTAATAAATAATTTAATTAAAAATGACCAAAATGCCCCTTGATTTAACACCATTAACCCCAAAATTTGATGTTAGGACCCAAAAGGTTCTTTTTTAAAGAGTTGAGAGACCAAATTGGTCCCTCAAAAGAATTAGGGACCATTTTGGTCCCTCACAAAGAGTTGAGGAACCATTTTAGTCCTTTTCTCTTAAGATTTATGTATGTTGAAATAACTATATTAGATTTGCAGTTAATCTTGAATAGAATAAATTTTGAAGATTTTGTGGCTCTTTTGATATTTAGGAATCAATATCATAAAAATATACAAATAATCATTGTGACATTACTTGATGTTAGTTGATATAATTTAAAAACTTCGCCTATTCCCACCTCAGTACTCCAAGCTTCTTTTTCGCAAACTTTCTCTCATATTTACTTATTTGTCAACTTTTTCATATCAATGTTCTTTTATAAGTTCAAAATTTTTAGTAAATTTCAACAGCACTTCTAGATAACTCCCACAAGTAGTAGCAACAAGTATGTTATCATATCATGCCAATAACAGGTTATTGGGTGCATGTATCGGGCATCGCAACCTAGGAAATCAATTCCTCCACACCAATAAAGGTACGTAAAGGCAGTTAAGATGTTTTTTCTGTGCACGAATGTGGGCTCCGAAAATTCGGCCCTGGCCTCCGCCCGCTGTTGCTTTTTTCGAGGGGGAGTTTTAATGGATTAAGTTCCGGGGTAAATTTTGGAAGGCAGATGAGATAGTAGATAAGACACTACCCAGAGATTTCGCCCTCATTTTGCGAGGACTTTATGATCTGAGTTCTGGTTTCCTATAGGCGCAAGCCCCTATAGTTAATTACCCCTCCCGGTAACGAGAGAGAACTTTCGATTAAGGCTAGTCGTCGATCAGATACGTAGAGATACGTGAGTCTGGCATATAGTAGCAGCATAGATGTTTGAAATTTGAAGAATTTGCGAATTTGAAAGATTGGAAGATTTAATATTTAAAACTGAAAATTGCACCATCTTGCACTTAAAGCGGATGGTGGGGGAATGGATGATAAACCCAATCAAGATCCCATGGTTCCGTCGTCCCGGGCCATCGTAATCCCTGGTCTACTTAGTAAGAGGAGGTAGTCGACCCAACCTGACAGAAGGATCCTTGTCGGCAGCCATGGGTTGCTTCGTCCAAGGGTCCTTGTAGACCTTGGGGGAGTATTTGTCTAAGGGGACAAATTTGAATCCACCTTAGCTAACAGAGGGCTTTGTGCCCTATCGATCATATCCTATTGATTCATATCTCAAGGATTTGATGCCATTGGGGAGAATACGGGCTCTGGCCATAACCATAATATAATGGTGCCATTTGGCGGCGACCACCTGGTTCAGAGGGCCCGAGTCATAACCGTTTATCTTGCAGTGCCATTTAGCGGCGAAACTGCCGGTTAGAGGACTCGTACCACGTCCTTGCTGGCAGGAGATTGTTTGAGAATGAATCCTAGTAATATTTTCGATCAGGCATTAGCTCTTTGTAAGCTGCGATTAATTTTAATTTGTCCACCTCGGCAAACAGTTGTGGAGGGTGGATGAATTTTGTGCTTTAAGCGGTTGATGGTTTAATTTCAATTTCAAATATTTTTGAAATTTTGAGATTGTTTGGACTTTGAATATTGGGTAGAATTTTGAAATTTAAAAGATATTTGAAATATTTGGAAGTAACCCCTCCGATTGAGATAAACATTCAACACGGCCATCATCGGGGTGACCTTGAAGTCACTTGAAAATTATCTGAATTTTGTGAAAATTTAACGATATTTGAAATGGCTGAAGTTAACCCCTCCGGTTGAGATCTTCTATCAACACGGCCATCATCGGGGTGACCTTGAAGTCACTTGAAAATTTAAGGATATTTGAAATGGCTGAAGTGAATCCCTGCGGTTGAGATCTTCTATCAACACGGCCATCATCAGGGTATTTGGGGTCATTCACCTTTATGGATTGAACCTTGTCGACTCTATCGAGCTGCCGACAGAGGATCAGGTTTCGTAGGGTTTGCGCCTTTGTAAGTGAATTCTCTTGATTATAGGCCTTGAAAGCCTAATATGAACGTATAAAATAAATATCTCAGTCGACCTCGCGACCGTATATTCATTTAATAGTTCGAGCTGTGTCACCTCCTATCTACCTGAATAGAAGGATCGGGCTCGAACTTGAATTCACTTGTTAACCCGCGCAGCATCCCTAGACGTCACGTGTGTACTAATAACACGCTCGCCGGGGCCCATGCAGATTTAAAGTTACACGTGCACTTCAGTGTACCTAAGTGTATACATATTATGGTGCACGTGCGGGACATTTTGGACATTTTACGGTTCTTCTACGACAGCTCGCAGAAGCTCATATTTGTGTAGTCTTTCAGCACTTGCATGTGGATGCTATGTTGGATGCACAACCGTTCATAATGATCTGATCTGGCTTTCTCTTCCCGGAACTCATATAGAAATCGATAAGTGATTCCGTGATTATACCCCCTTTCTCATTTCTGTTGTTGGCTAGAAGTCTCAATCATTCAACCTTTAGTGATTGCCTCTTTATTGATACCTTGTACTTCAAAATTAGTGGTTCACTTCCTCGAGCAGACACTATAGCGGTTGAAGGTGTATCACATCGTATAGGAGAAATAAGCAAGATATTCATTCCTAAAATGATTGTTGTGACCCTTGATATGATTTGAATAGCAAGTGTATTGAATCACTGTTGGAAAGTTGACTGCGAAGGTACCACAGTGTCTTTGCTGTAGCAATTCATATTGAGTGATAATTGATTACAGGGATACTTGAATATCCACTGTTTGTCACGACGCTCTTCTATAACTGCTTGCAAATGGTGACGTAGGTGTACGTTTGCATTTACTGTTATCATTTGCAAAGATTCAGTACATTTGTGTGTAGTTGAGCATCGTCAAATTGATGCGATAATCTATCTGTCGATTGTTGTTGGTACCGGAAGTTTCCCTTCATGATGGCTTCTTTCACTTACTCATAGGCGCGATATGCTTTTCATACATACGTTGGTTGCATATTCTTTATCGTCACCTCCAGATAATTCCCTATATGCAATATAACTTTTTATTGCATTAACGCTTGGTTCATGACATGAATGATAGCATCGGTGCCATTACCAATTGAGGGTTGGAGATTCAAGCCATGCATCTCACAAATCACCTATACCATTCATTAATGATTCTTGCACTATATCTTATAGATAGATCACCACAAGTCTTGCAATCTGCGTCAGTTGTTGCTTGGGAATGAGTCATGTTTAGCATTACACATTAATTATAGCCTTCTAGAGTTTGTAGGCCATGGCTTTGTAACCACAACATATCTCTCAACACCTTCTTGTTACTTGTAAGTACATTGCGCTTGCAAGTCCTTTATCTTCAAAGGCGGTTCATGCGTCGAGGTCTTATGACGTGCTTTGAGTCACTATTGATCATACGAATGTTCTTGTAGTTTAAGCTCCCTCGTATATGACCCAAGCTTTGTCTTTTGTATGTGTTCGCGTTCGAGTTAAGTTTCGTTTAGACTCGAATTCAAGTTCTTCGTTCGAATCAGATGCAAGATTAAGTCTCTTATCGTTCTCGAAGGTTTTGGTTCTTTATTGCTTATGTCAAGTTTGAACCCAGTTTGAGCTTAATATACGAGTTCACTTGTAAATTGACTAGCTTTGATAGCAAGCTCTTCATCATTTGATTCAAGTTTAAGATTTCTGTAAGTTTCCTTGTTGTTCTATTTAGCTCAAATCTTTGACATTTGGTTCAAATTCACACTCTGGCTCAGTCCTTGTAGCTTGAAATAAGGTCAATGTTCAGCCTGAATCCCATTTTGAATTCAGATATGGTCCTTTGTGGTCCACTCCAGTTCGAGCTCAAATTCATCGGTCCGAGGATTACCCACCTCGTCGCGAGCGCCGCACCAATTTTCCGCCCTACTACGCTACGTGAGCGCGTAGGGGGTTTGCCGGCTCGTCGCAAGCGTCGAGGACGGGGTTTAAGGCGATTGCCCGCCTCGTCGTAGGCGTCGCGCTAGCTTCCCTCCCCACTACGCTACGTGAGCGCGTGGGGGGTTTGTCAGCTCGCCGCTAACGACGAGAATGGGGATCTAAGTCTAGGAATCATACCTTTGCAAGTGGACCGGCGGTGGAGGCTTGTGGCATGAGGCAAGGGAGGGAGGAGCATTCCTCTTCCTCCTTTTTATTAATTATAAATAATATTAATTATTTATAATTAATTAACATATTATAATTATATTTAATTAATTACCTATTTAATTATAATTAATTAAAATAATTAATTACATTTTATTAAAATTAATTGAAATAAGTTATAATTAACTTTCAATTAATTATAACTAATTAAAATTAATTAATTTTAATAAATTATAATTAAGTAATTATTAATAATAATTAAATCTTATAAATTATGATTAATTAAAATTAATTCTAATTAAATTAATTACAATTAATAAGATTAATTATAATTAATTTAATTACAATTAACTATAATTAATGATAATAATTATAATTAATTAAAAATAATAATGATAATAATTAATTATAATTAATTAAGATTATTATAATTAAATACCTATTTATTATATATTTTTATTATTATTTTTTTTTTTGGCAAATTTACTGGATTAGGCCGAAGAGGTGCGTGAGGGAGAAGGTTTACTTCACAATCAGTGAGCTCCCTTTCTTGCTTCCGATCAAAATGTCTTAAGTTCCGATTCAATAGGAAGGAACGCGGTCGGAGGAGGGGAGGTCGGTGAGCAGCAGCAAAGGTAGGCCTCTCTCCCTCTCTCTCTCTCTCTCTCTCTCTCTGGTTGGGAGATCGGGAGGTGTTCGGGTATGGCGAGAGTGGGACAGGGGCAGAGGAAGTGTTCTGTTGGTTTGCGGTTACAGGTGCCGGGTTCAGCAGGGCTAGAGGCGGTTTCGGCGGTCGGAGATGGGTCGGCCGAGGCTTTTGTAGGTGGAGGAGCTGGGGCTTGGGATCCGACGGGTAGGAGGTTTGCGGCGTCGGCTTGAGGTTCGGGACAGGGATTCGGTCGGAGAGCTTCAGGAGTTTCGCGTGAGGTTTCGGTAGTAGGGGAGTCGAAGCATGAAAGGCTTCGTTCTGCTCGGTATTTAACGACTCGACCAGGAGTGTAACCGAGGCCAGATTGCAGGATTTCCGCAAGGATCGTGGGAAGCGACGCCAATGGCGCCGAACACAGTGTACGAGTACTGTAGATATGGCGGGTATGGGCTTCGACAAGATCGTGTAGGTATGCGAGATTTTTTTTTTTTTTTTTTTTGTGTTCTGTGTTGAGGTCAATAACGAAATCACCTTAAGTCTACTTTAAAATGTGCTCCTCACTACGTCATTTATCTACTTAAAATGACCCGCAAGCTATAAAGCTAAGGGTCATTGCAGGCACTTCCTGATTATTTTTTTTAATGTGGATTTGGTATAATGTGGATTTGGGACCAAGTAACTCCCATTTGACGCTAACAGGGGACCGCACCTTTACAAGCACAGTGCCTTTGTAGACTCTAAGAAGGGAAGTGATGGCATTCCCAATTGATATTTTTTTACTTTTTTTATTTTGCCCTTTTTTAAATATATGTGTACATATAAACATGGATATTTTATTATTATTAAATAGAAATATATTTATATATTCATGAATAAGTAATATATATATATATTGATTATCACAAATATATTTTTTTCAATTATTATTATTATTATTATTATTTACTCCTTTTTACACTATTTTTATTATAAATATTTTATTTCGATATTTTTTGAAAATATCTGTGCGAACTTCCCTTGAATTTTCTTCAGCCGTGCATGCAATCTGCTTCCTTGGGCCGCAACTTGAGCAGGACACAAGGGGATTTTCCTTGACTGTCCATTTGTGAATTCAGTGTTTGGAGTCGATTTCTCATGAAATTGCATCTATCAATTATTTTTGCTGCTGCATTCGATCTGGTGACTTGTGGATCGCATATGGCGTTCAGTAGCCCTCTAGAGCTCATTCCTTATCACTGAGGTGATTAGATCATAATGGTTGAGAATGTATATTGTATCCGCTGGTTGCTGTAAGAAGAGAGCCTAGAGTTATCTTAAATTCTGGGGTTTGAAGTGCAGCTCACTTCGAAGAGAACCCTTTGAGATGGAGTTAGCTGACTCAAGGCCTGTCCAATTTAGTGACTAGTTAGTTGTGGGTCAATCTAATTTTTTCAATGATAAGGAGGCATGTTAGTTGTAGGTCAATCCAATTGCTTTACTGAAGAACACTTGAAGGTGGAACTATCATAAACTACGTCTGATGGAACCATTATAAGTTATACTTCCACAATTTGACCAAAGATATGTAAAAGATTTCCTTGCAATGTAAAACAGCAATTTCAGCTTATCAAACCTGTTCAAACTTTGTTGTGGGGTCATAGCAATCAGAACTTGAGAGTGACTCTGTCAAGCAGCCGAGAGATAACCCAACTATTTTCTCAGCCTGAAAAGACGATAAAATACCAAGGTAGCTTGTTCAATGATAGGGAGCGCCAATAGAACCAGGAGAGGCTTGCCACACAGCTTAAGCCGAATTTCTCACCTCTGCATAGCCTATAGATAGTCGTTTGGCATAATCATTTGCAACGTGCTGTTGCTCAGTTCCACTGATTGCGTCATGATGTTGAGCAGTGGCTAAAGCATCAGCCAAACTGTCAGTGGTTGGCCCTGAGCTGTTTCTTCCTTTAAGAAATTCCAGTTGCCTTGCTGCCTACGAAGTGGTAGAAAACATTAGATGTTACACTTTTTAGATAATATATTCAAAATAAGAAAGAGAAGAGAAACCCTACTAGATAGTAGGCACTCAACACTCTAACAAATCTTTTCAAGCCAGGCCTACTGCTGAAGTATCCGGTCCAATATCTATTTGGTCCATCTGCGTATCTGAAGTTTACTAGCAAATATCAGCATTATTAATGTCAAATAAACTAAAATGATCAAGAAACTTCAACTTTCAAAACGCTTCAACTCACGGGAAAAAGTCATCTGTCTTGAGAGGCCAAAATTCATTTGCATCATATTTTGCATCGGTATATATGGAAGGTGTTGAATAAAAGGTATTAACTCGCCCATCCTAAATAATGATGAAAAAAGAGTAATGAAAAAAATTACTTGTTCACTTGCTAAAATCAAATGACTCACGAGTATGAAATAATTTTAGCATAAAATCTCAAAAAAAAGGCGTAGATTCAAAAATGCAAAATTGGCACGCAGACCTTTAATGAAGAACCAAAGATTCCTTTTTAGATAAAAAACAAAAACATGATAGTTCATATTTTTTATGAGGAAAAATATATTTTCAAATGTCAAGCTCTGATGGATTGGAGTAAGGTAAGACACCTTTCTAGGGATGCCCCATATTTCCACAAAATCAATTGTTAAATGCAATCTAAGTGGACTCCTCATAAGTCATTTGTATTGCACTGACATTTCTGTTTGCTCAAGAAAAATGGCACTTCGGCGTGAATCCCGCTTTTCAGACTTATGATTCAATTCTCCTTTAAGGCAGATTGAGCTTTAATTAACCAGATTTCTCCCAAGGATTATATCAGGATTTAATTAGATCTGAGTCTTCACTTCCTATGAGTGCAAGCCCTCATGGTTAATTACCCCTCCTACTTCGTAAGAGAGAACGCTCAATTAAGGGTGAATCACTCTAGTATAGCTTAGGAATTTTTTTTATTTTTAATCTTATTTGTGGGGGATGGAGGTAGACCCGATCAAAATCTCATAGTTCACTCGTCCTGTGAATACTATAAATTTCAATCTACCAATACTATCAATCGTTGATTGTAGTATCCAAGGAATCTGATTAGCATCCATAGGTTCACTCCTCTCAGGGATTCCGAGTAAACTGAAGTGGTTTGACTATAATTCAAGTCATATGAGGGTGTAAGTTGTGGTTTGCGGCTTACATCTGTTAGAATGACTGCTAATTTATTTAGTTTGGAGCTTATGACTTCATTAAGAAGTTGCCTCGTAGTTTGATCTAATTTGGGACTTACAGCTCCACCTATAAATTGCCCGTCAATTTGACAAGGATGGGGCTTACAGCTCCATTTAGGAGTTGCCCGTAGATTTGATTAGGATGGGACTTACGACTCCGTTAAGGAGTTGCCCGTAGATTTGATTATGATGGGGCTTACGGCTCCACTTAGGAGTTGCCCGAAGATTTGATTAGGATGGGGCTTACGGCTACATTTAGGAGTTGCTCGAAGATTTGATTTAAAATGGGACTTACGGCTCCACTTAGGAGTTGCCTGTTAGTTTGGTTTAGGGATTTTTACTTTATTTAAAAGTTTCCCAAATAATAAGTCTTATTGCTTCCATTGAAAGTTGTCTATAGTTTACGTTTGTGATAGGTTCTACTGCTTTCATTGAAAGTTGCCTGTAATTTTAGTTTTTGGATAGATCTTACGACTTCCCTTGAAAGTTGTTTGTTAGTTTACATTTATGATAAATCTTACTGCTTTCATTGAAAATTACCTGTAATTTTAGTTTTGGATAGGTCTTACTACTTTCATTAAAAGTAATCTATTTTTTTTTTTTAATTAGTCAACAATTTTACTGAAATTAAATTATACATAAAACTATTTTCATCACCTGTCCTACCAAAACTCACTCCCCATGATGTTATAAGCAGCATGATGAGTATCTGGATTTGGGTCATGATCCCATAGGCATAACAAGTGCTCGAAGCTCCCAATAATGTAAAGCATAGAGAACCACCCTCCATCTTTAGCTTATGATCTAGCTTAGGAATGAGCACCCTATAAATTTTGTCCATTTTTTTTTTGGTGTATTACAGATGAAACTACCCATCAGATATACATCAATGGTTGGCAATGCCCTGTGAGTTCTGAAAATTTGCACCCAATCTCCTGAGAGAGTTTATGCTTCCAGGGCAAATATTTCGAAGGTGGATTGGATTGTGGATAAGACTATCCAGATATTTAGCCCTCATTTCACAAGACTTTCAAAATTCTATTCCAAATTTCCCATAGGCGCAAACCTCTATTATAGTTAGTTGCCCCTCCTATTTAAGATAGAAACCTTTCAATTTAGGCAAGTCGATAGGAGATAAATGCTTAGCTTACTATAGTAACGATTTGATTTTAAATTAGAGAAAATTTATCACCTCCAATTTAAAGCAGATATTTGTCGGTAAAAGTAGTCAACACAAACTAACCCAAGGATCCTTATTGGCAATCAAAGCTTGCATCATCCAAAGGGACCTTATAAATATAGGGTAGACATTTGACTAAAAGGACAATTTTAAGTCGTCATTTGCTAACATAGAATTTTGTGTCATATCAAGTACACTATATAATTCACAACTTAAGGTGCAGAGTCATTAGAAAACATTTGAGAATAGGTCGTATCTATAATTTAAAAGTACGGTGAAACCATACCATCCAAAGGTCATCATCATAACAATTATTTAGTAGTGTCATTTGGTGTTAAACCACCCGATTAAATGACGCATGCCACAACCTTACTGCAGTGAGATTTTTTTATAGTGATCACTACGATATGCTTGATATGATATTACCTCAGTATGAGCTGAGGTTAATCTTAAATTTATTCTGCTTGATGACAAACTATCCAAAGGGTTGATGAATATTTTCTTTAAGCTTAATGCAATTAATTTTCTTGAAATATTTTTAGTTTTTTGTAAATATTAATTTTTTATATTTTATCAGGATTTTAAGCTCCAAATAATTTGCTTTAGAATTTGGGGGCATCTTAATAATAGTATCCCTCTAATCTAGATTTTTCATCAAAGTAGCCATCATCAAGGTCAGATGTTTGCATTTTGTAACTTTAAGCCTAATCACCTTTTCTTGCTAGCTAGTAGTGAATCGAGTCCGAGAGTTTGTATTAAAAAAAGAATTGTCTATGTAAAAAAGAATTGAAGGCCTTTTACAACCGAAGGAAAAATATTTGAAGGATTTTATGGTCGAGTATCTGTTTGCAAGTTGTGGGCTCCGAAAATTCACGTCCCAACTTCTCCCCACCTTTTATTGACGAGGAGAGTTTTAACGAATTTAGATGTTAGGGTAAATTTTCAGAAGGCAAATTGAGTTTTAGATAAGACACTACCCAAAGATTTCGCTCTCATTTTGTGAGGATTTTATAATCCGAGTTTTGGTTTTCCATTGGTGCAAGCCCCTATGGTTAATTAACTCTCCTGATAACGAGAGAACTTTTAATTAAGGCTAGTCATGAGATAGGCACTGAGTACCCATCATATAATACAAGCAACTTTAGGGAATTTAAAATTGGATTCTTGTGGATTTTTAAGATTTGAAATTCATCATCATAAACCTAAAATGGGTGATGGAGGAATAAAGATGGGCCCAATCAAGATCCCATGGTTCTGTCATGATGCAATCAAGGATTATTATTTTATATTTTGTATTTTATTTTCTTATATTTTTGATGCTATGTAATTTTGGACTATATTTTTTTTATGTGCCCTAAGATGGAAATCAACCCATGATCATGCTTGGGTTTGGTGCTCTTAAGTAATTTCTTTCCATTGGCTTTCCACTATTGTTGAATTTATTTTCTTGCTCCTTGGTGGTTAAATGGGTATTTAATCTTTGGGTTGTTTTTTCCTTATTGGGCTTGGCCCATCTCTTCCCATGTTGGTTAGCTGTTGGTATTCCAAGCTGATTTCAAATTCTCTGTTGTTGATTCCCCATGTTGAATTCAGATTCCCATGTCGGTTGGCTGTTGATTTTCCAAGCAGGCTTTGGTTTCCCTGCTACTGACTATAAAACTTAAGTTGCATCAATTTCCCTCCTTACTGAATCCTAAAATAGTATTTTATCTTCTCAAAAAATGGTTGTATTGATTGGCTTCTATTGACTAGTTGGGCGGCACATTTATATGGGCAATTGGGCCTTATTCTCCTATAAAATATGGCTAATTTGCTGCTGGAAGAGGGTTGTTATTAGTGAAAATGAATCCAAACCTGAGGGTTTTCTTCCTAGCTTGAGAGCTATCTTCTTCCTACACCTATTTCTTCTTCTCGGTCTTCTATCTATTTATTCTCTCCAAGATTTCCCTTCCACTTGAATCTTTCTTCTGCAAATATTGTGAGTGTAAGGTGTTGTTGTGCCCTGTTTGTTGGTATTTGCCGGAGGAGCCCTGACTTGAGCTGGATCATAATTTCTATGGCAAACCATTGGTTTGATTTTTCCTTTGAGCATCATTCTCTATTTTTGTGATTTGTATATGAGGTGACCTTTCAAGATTATTATGAGGGTAGTTAATTTTAAGTTTTATTTTGGTTCTTTGCAAAATTTTCTAATCATTTACTTATATCTGTTTTCTATTAAGTTTCATTCTGTTGGTGTTGGTTTATGTTTATTGAAAGGAAGTATCTTATTACATTCCTAGTGTCTCCTACTTGGCTATAAAACTTAAGTTGCATCAATTTGGTATCAGAGCCTAGGATGTTGTGTGAGTCTTTTTTTCTTTAAAAAAAAAGAAAACAATGAATAATCAAAATAACCAACAAGCGGATTGGCAACAAATGATTATGAAACAAATGGTTAACCTACAACAACAAATGTAAACAATTGTTAATACTCTGGTTGCCCTAAACCTAAACAACGCTCATGCAAAAAATAATGAAAGTGAAGATGAAGCATCACGAAATCAAAATAGAAATAATAGGCAATGGGATCATGGGATTAAAATTGACATTTGTAAATTTGAAGGGCAAACTACAACCTGAACAATTCCTTGAATGGGTTGAGAAGATGGATCAATTTTTTAAATGAAAAAAATTCCCAAAAACAAAAACGTTAGGTTTGATAGTTTAAAACTGATGGGTCGTGCATTAACCTGATGGAAAAATCTTCAAAATAACAGAATAAGGAGAGGGAAAGAGAAAATTCAAATATGGGAAATAATGAAAAAAAAATATGAGGAAAATTCTTGCATTTTGACCATTCCCGAACTCTATTCCAAGAATACAATAACATTTTCCAAGAAAATCAATCCATAGAAGAATACACTGAAGATTTCTACAAACTACAATCCAGAAATGATTTAAATGAAATTGAGGAGCGAACTATAACACGATACATCGATGGATTAAAGTGGTCAATCCAAGATCAATTGAATCGTCATCATGTTATCAAACTCGATGAGGCCTATCATATGGCTTTAAAAATTGAAAAACAACAACAAAGAAACAAAAATAAAAAATTTGACTCAACAAAACGTAAGCAATATGTCGGAAGTAAAGTTCAAAATTCAAACAACCATTGGTTCAACTTCTTCAAATTCAACTCCATGAACGAAACGTAATGAAACTCAAGTAAATGAAAAAGGAAAAGGAGTGGTAGGAGCAAGACCAATTGGACCCTATTATAAATGTGGCTTGTTTGGTCATCTTTCAGCAGTATGTAGAAAAAAGAACCCACCTAGAACCAACTACATTGAACAAGAGAAAAAACATGAAAATTTAGAGAAAGATGAATCTGAAGAAGAAAACAATGAAGAGATGGAATCAATTAATGTTGAAGGTGACCAACGAGATCATTATTTAGTTATCCATAGGGTCTTGACCACCAAATCAGATGCTGGAGATAAATAGCTTAGAAGAAATATTTTTCAAACCACATATACTGTAGAAGGAAAATTGTGTGCCCTCATGATTAATAGTGGTAGATCTGAAAATTTTGTGTCACAACTCATGATGGTAAACTAAAATTAAAACCAAAACCCCTTGTCAAGCCTTACAAAATATCATGGTTTAAGGAAGGAGGAGAGGTACCAATCAATCAGCAATGCCTTGTCAACCTTTCAATTGGAAAATTTTACAAAGACCAAGTATTATGTGACATCATGTCACTCGAATATGTCATATTCTACTAGGTCGGCCTTGCCAATACGACCATAAGACCATTCACAATGGAGAGAAAACCACTTACACCTAGACTCAAGAAAACAAGGAGTTCACCCTATATCCCCAAAAGAAAATTTCTGACCCTCCCACAAAATCTGCCCAAACAACCCTAAAGTCACCCAATCTTGAATTGCTTCTCAATACAAATGAACTCAAAAATACCGAAGTGATCTATCTTGTGGTAGGAAAAGAGACTGAAATAAACAAAAAATTCCTGAAGAAATTCAACCTCTAATCAACGAATATGAAAACATAACTCCTGAAGAACTACCTGATTCCTAACCTCCGCTAAGAGTTATTCAACATCATATTGATCTTGTACCCAGAACAAATTTACCCCACCAGCCTCACCATCGTATAAGTCCTATTGAACATGAAGAACTCCACAAATAAGTAACTGAACTCATAACTAAATGATTAATCAAAGAAAGCATGAGTACATGTGCTGTCCTAGCACTGCTTACTCCTAAAAAAGATAGAACTTGGAGGATGTGTGTCGATAGTCGGGCTATAAATAAGATAACCATTAAGTATAGGTTTCCAATCCCAGGACTTGACGATATGCTAGACATGTTTAGTGGTGTCAAAATTTTCTCCATGATTGACTTGAGAAGTGGATATCACCAAATCCGAATATGACCCAGTGATCAGTGGAAAATAGCCTTTAAAATCAAGGACTATACGAATGGCTAGTCATGCCCTTTGACCTATCAAATGCTCCTAACACATTTATGTGAACCATGAATCATATCCTACGTCCCTTTATTGAAAAATTTGTTATGGTTTACTTTGATGACATCCTGATTTATAGCACTTGTCCCAATAATCATCTTGAATATGTGAAACAAGTCCTTCAAACTTTAAGAGAAGCTTATACATCAACTTAAAAAAGTGCTCTTTCATGACTCATAGCTTGACTTTCCTTGGATATATTGTCTCTGATGATGGTATTGAAGTGGACCCCATTAAAATTGAAACAATCCAAAGCTGGCCGACTCCTAAAACTATTAGTGAAGTTAGAGGATTTTATGAATTAGCCTCTTTTTACCGAAGATTCATGAAAAATTTTAGTACTTAGGTTTCACCCATCACTGATTATTTTAAAAAGGGAACTTTTAGGTGGACCCCTGAAGCTGAAGAAGCATTTTATCTGATTAAAACAAAAATGAGCCAAGCACCTATTTTTAGGTTACCTGATTTTGACAAGATGTTTGAAGTAGACTGTGATGCATCCCATATACGCATTGGAGCTGTCCTTAGTTAAGAAGGTCGACCTGTTGCTTTCTTTAGCGAAAAACTCAATGATACATAATCCCAATATTCAACTTACGATGCTGAGTTCTATGCGATTGTCTAGGCCCTAAAATTCTAGAGATATTATCTTATTGAAAGAGAATTTGTGCTAAACTCTGATCATGAAGCACTACGATACTTAGGATCTCAAAAAAATTTGAATCGAAGACATGCTAAGTGGACATCTTTCTTACAAGAATATACATTTCATCTTAAACACAAAGCTGAAATTTTGAATAAAGTCGCTGATGCCTTAAGCAGACGAGCCCATTTATTGGTAACTTTCCACCCAACTATAATTTCTCTTGATTTTTTAAAAGATAACTATGCCACTGACCCAGACTTTAAAACTATTTGGGAATCATGTTGTACTTATGGAACTGACCATTCTGCTCAATTTACCATCCAACAAGGATTTCTGTTTAAGGGAACTAGACTTTGTATCACCCCAAGCTCTTTATGTGAAAAACTCATCCAAGAACTTCATGGTGGAGGTTTGTGAGGGCATTTTGATCAAGGAAAAACTACAGCCTTAGTTGAAGAACGATATTACTGGCCCCACATGCGAAAACATATAACGAAGTTTGTAAACCAATGTAAAACCTATCAATCATTCTAAAGAACCACTCAAAACACTGGTCTATACACACCACTTCCAATTCCAAACAAACTTTGGAAAGATATCTCCATGGACTTCATTTTGGGATTACCTGTAATAGCCCGAAAGTTTGATTCTGTGTTTGTTGTTGTTCACCGATTTAGCAAAATGGCATATTTCATCCCTTGTAAGAAAACCTCTGATGCATCTCATGTAGCTGATTTATTTTTTAAAGTAATTGTGAAACTACACGGCATACCTAGAGATACTAGGTTCTTAAGTCATTTTTGGAGAACACTTTGGTCAAAATTAGGGGCTACTCTCCAATTCAGCAGTGCATATCATTCACAAACGGATGGACAAACTGAACTGGTAAACAAAAGTTTAGGAAATTTGCTTAGGTGTTTTGTTGGAGAAAGACCTTAATGGGATTTGATTTTACCCCAAGCCGAATTTGCATATGATAATTCCCCTAACCGATCTACTGAAAAAATTCCGTTTGAAATTATTTATGGTCAACCTATTCCCCACATCTTAGACCGAACTTTAATACCCATAACTAGTAGAATCAATGTTGAAGCTACAGAAATTGTTGATCATATTCAATCGGTCAAACATCAGGTCCTAGAGAAACTCTGTATGATAAATGCTAAATACAAAATAGCTGCTAACAAACATCGTAGAGAGTGTTATTTTCAAGAGGGGGATTTAGTTATAGCTTACTTTCGACGACAGCGCTTTCCCATTGGTACATTTGGCAAACTAAGTCGAAAGAAATTTGGTCCTTTCCGGATACTACAAAGATTGGGAACAAATGCTTATCTGCTAGATCTTCTACCTTCTGTTGGAACTTCCCATGTGTTTAATGTGGCCGATCTTACTACATATGAAGGAGAACCAACTGATTCAGTAGACATAGAGACCTTGGCCCTTACTATTCCATTTCAGACCAAAGATGATCGCATTGATGATGTTTTGGACATCCGAACTACCCAGATAAGGCGTGGAGTGCACAAACGGTTCCTGGTTAAATGGAGTGGACGTCCCTTGACTGACTGCTCTTGGATTGAAGCAGAGGAATTACAGATTCGTCGTCCTGATATCTATCAACGTGTTACTGAGGCATTCTCATCAGGAGATGAGATTCTTCTACCATAGGAGAATTTATGCAATTAAGGATTATCATTTTATATTTTATATTTTATTTTCTTATATTTTTGATGCTATGTAATTTTGGACTATATTTTTTTTATGTACTCTATGATGGAAATCAACCCATGATCATGTTTGGGTTTAGTGCTCTTAGGTAATTTCTCTCCATTAGCTTTCCACTATTGTTGAATTTGTTTCCTTGCACCTTGGTGGCTAAATGGGCATTTAATCTTTGGGTTGTTTTTTCCTTATTGGGCTTGGCCTATCTCTTCCCATGTTGGTTGGCTGTTGGTTTTCCAAATTGATTTTGGATTCCCTATTGTTGGTTCACCATGCTGAATTCGGATTCCCATATTGGTTGATTGTTGATTTTCCAAGCAGGCTTTGGTTTCCCTGCTGCTACCCTTTCATTTCCCTCCTTGTTGATTCCTAGAATAGTATTTTATCTTCTCAAAAAGTGGTTGTATTGATTGGATTCTATTGGCTAGTTGGGTGGCACATTTATGTGGGCTATTAAGCCTTCTTCTCCCATAAAATATGACTGATTTGTTGTTGGAAGAGGGTTGTAGTTGGTGAAAACGAATCCAAACCTTAGTGTTTTCTTCCTAGCTTGAGAGTTATCTTCTTCCTACACATATTTCTTCTTCTCGGTCTTCTATCTATTTCTTCTCTCCATGGTTTCCCTTCCACTTGTATCTTTCTTCTCCAAATATTGTGAGTGTAAGGTGTTCTTGTACCCCATTTGTTGGTATTTGCCGGAAGAGCCCCGACTTCAGCTGAATCATAATTTCTATGGCAAACCACTAGTTTGATTTTCCCTTTGAGCATCATTCTCTATTTTCATGATTTGCATGTGAGGTGACTTTTCTAGGTTATTCTGAGGATAGTTAATTTTAAGTTTTAGTTTGTTTCTTTGCAAAATTTCCTAATCATTTACTTATATCTATTTTCTATTAAGTTTCATTATATTGGTGGTGGTTTATGTTTATTGAAAGGAAGTATCTTATTGCATTCCTAGTGTTCTCCCATTGGCTATAGAACTTAAGTTGCATCATGTCGTCTTATGGTCTCTGGTCTACTTAGTCAGAGGTGGTAGCCGACCCAACCTAAAAAAAAAATCTTATCGGCAGCCATGATTTGCTTCATCCAAGAATACATTATAGACCTAGGGTGGATGTTTGCCTAAGATAGTGAATTTAAGTCAACCTTAGCTAACAAAAGGCTTTATATTTTGTAGAGTGCACCCTATAATTTATTACTCAATGAGCTTTTAATCATTAGGGAACATACAGGCTTTGGTTGTGACTGTAATATAGTGGTGTCATTTAACAGCAAAACCACCCAGTCAAATGGCACGTGCTACATCCCTACTGACGATGAATCAACTAAGAATGAGTTGTAGTAATACATTTCACAAGATATTTGCTCTTTGTGAGCTGAAGTTATTCTTCAATTCATCTTCCTCGTCAAACCGGTGCAAAGTGTGGATGTATTTTAGTTTTAAGTTTTTGATGATTAAATTTTTATTTAAATGTTTAAAATTTGATAGATATTAGATTTTAAAATTTTAATAGGCTTTGAGAATTTATCCCTTCGGTTGAGATTTTCTATCAACACGGCCATCAACGGGGTGATTTGCAATAACTTTAAAAATTTTGCATTTTGCATTGGGCTTTCAGTTTTTTGAAAATAGGGTCCCCTTCAGTTGAGATTTTCTGTCAACACGGCCATCATTGAGGTTTTTGAGCACTTTTAAGAAATCTGCGAAGGATTCTCAAATCTTGTATTTATGAGCTTGACATAAAGATCGGAGCACATGCGAAAGATTTCTTAGCATATAGATTGATGCTATTGTAGGAGTATCGCCTTCTGTCCACTTGAAGAAGTGGGTCGCGGATCCAATAGCCAATATGGGTGTTTCCCTTCAATCCAAAATCTGATATTTTGGCGCTGAGATCAATATCTAACAACACATTTGTAGCTTTTATGTCTCCATGAACAAGCTTCAGCATTGATTTTTCATGCAGATTAGCAAGACCTATAGCTATGCCCAGACAAATCTTGTGTCTTGTGGACCAATCTAGCTTTAACTGATATTGTTCTGGCCCATAAAAGCACCTGCACGTCTATAATTTTCCAAACATTCATTTACTAACAATAACTGATTTCCTTCAATATAACAATCATAAAGCTTTACAAGATTTGGCTGTTGTAATGCAGAAATCATGCATATCTCATTTACCAATTCATGATTTTCTTGACTTGACTTTGAAGACAGCTTCACATTTATTATAGTACCATCTGCTAACCGACTCTTTTACACAAATCCAAAACCACCTTCATCAATCCTGTTTAAAAGAACTGAAGTTGCTAGTAGCAGTTTAAATTTTCCTTAGAGAAAAGAAGATAGTTTTCAGACTCAGATTTGTCCACAAAAAACAGGAGAACCTCACAAAGTTTGCAAGCTGATAATGTAGATGTGCTTCTGAAAATGTTTTACAAGCAAATTGAATAATAATAATATTGGGATTTGGATCCTCTCCAATTATCATCGTCCTTATATGAAGTAATTACCCATATCAAGCAATTCAATTCATTTTGCCCTTTCCTCCCCTCTTTCTTTTTTGAATTGAAATGACACATAATTTGTTTTAATTATTATAATTATTTTTTATTTTATTATTATTTTAAATTAATTGTGGGGGTCCTTTATTTTGTTCAAAATTTCGACTGTCTCCTGACAACCCCTCCCTGCATACGGAGGTTGGGAGGCACTTGCCTTTCAAATCTGCCCAGCTGGATTAGAGATTCGACGACCGAGGGCTTCGGGATGATTATTATTCCCGTTACAGGTCTTAAAATCCTTCAATTTACTTCGAGCGAATTTTTTAGTAAATTCGTCCAAAGTAAAAAGTCATCATCGCTCTGCTAGGGTTTTTTCCTTGCCCTAGCACCTTCCCGCCCCCCTCCTTGCTTTGCTCCCTTCCCGCCACCGCCTGGGGAGAAGCTTCCCCTCCCCGCCCTGTCCCTCTATATGGCTTCCTCCTCCTCTTATCTCAATGACTTTCCCCTTTTACCTGGAGTTGTCCCTTCCACCTCCTCTGACCCCGTTTTCCCTATGGGTTTGAACTTTGTTTCCAATCTCACGAAAGATGATCCGGTGGCTGGTGAATTCTCTTTGAAGTTCGTCCCCCCTACTTCTAAGATTCCCTTCTCTGCTGATGACCTGGCCCTTGGTGTCACGGATTGGAGCTCTTCTCTTGTCGGATATTCTATTGGCCCAAGACCAACTTACCTGAGCCTTCTTAACACTGTTAAGAGAGCCTGGAACCCAAAAGGATCGGTGGAACTCCTTTCTATGAATGATGGCTTCTTCCTCTTCAGATTCTCCTCTCCGGAAGACTATCAGGTCGCCTGGTCAGGGGGGCCCTGGTTCTTTTTCGGCCGCCCTTTCATTTTGCAGAAGTGGACGCCTAAATTCAAGCCAAAACGAGATGAGTTTTCTTCTATACCTATCTGGATAAAAATTGTTGACTTGCCTTTAGCTGTATGGAACCCCTTGGGGATCTCAAAAATTGCGAGTTTCATTGGTCACCCTCTCGCGGTGGACGCTCTCACTGCCCGGAAAACCAGGCTCACATTTGCCCGTGTTTGCATTTTGGTCTCTAGCACTTCCCCTCTCCCTGATGAAATCCCGATTTCGTTGGACGGTGATGATGTTTCTCTTAAAGTTCTTTACGACTGGAAGCCCTCTCCATGTGCTGGATGCGGCTCGATTGTTCACCCTTCTTCCCTATGCCACATTAACCCTCAACCAAAACCGCCCTCAGGACCTGTCCGGGGAAGGAGCTCTTCTCGGGCTAGGCCCTCCAAGCCTCCTATCCATAAACCTCCTCTTCCTTCCACTAATACTTCTATTCACGCCATTTCTGTCACTCCTCAGATGCCTACACTCAGACAACCGCTTCTTACTACCTCCCCTTCACAACAGCTCCCTATCTCTACCCCTGCAGATCATCCTGCCATTCTCCCCACCCCACCCACCATATCTAACCCGATCCTTCCTTTTAGGGACGATATCCCTAATTTGAACTCCCCCACGGATGAAGTGTCATCCTCTCATAATTCTTTTAATAACCATAACAACCTCTCGGGAACCTCCACTCTCCCGACTTCTCCCACCCATGCCCCTTCCTCCGCGGCAGCTATTCTCTTATCAGCTGATCCGCCTCTTTCTTCCCCTAACAGATTTGCTATACTGCAGCCTGAAGAACCACCTGATGAGGTTCCCTCCTCTTCTGTTAACTCCCCTAATGGGACAACTGAAGCGCCTAAAATCCCCAAAGGACCAAAAGGTAAGAGTGCTAAGAATAAAACGCGCTCATCCAACTCTAAGTCTAAATGACCTTCGGACCTATTGGTTGCTGGAACGTCAGGGGATTCAACTCTCCTGATAGAGTTCTTGCCTGTAAGAAATTTGCTTCTTCTTTTCATCTTGACATGCTCTGCATTTTAGAAGCCAAGGTGCCTACTGCTTCTGTTGCCGACCCTTGGTTTCTAAACTCTCACAACATCTTCCCAAACGAACTCAGCTGTAACAACTTTGGTGTATCCTCTCCTGGCCGAATATGGATTAAATGGAATCCCAAAAACATCTCCTTCTCTCACACTCTCATAACCTCGCAGCTCATTCATGGGAACTTTCAGGTTGGTTCTCTGCCACCTATGCTCATTTCTATTGTTTATGCTGCCAATACACCTGCTGAAAGGTCCTCTCTTTGGCAACAATTACTCAGTCTTGCATCCTCCATCACTTCTCCTTGGGTAGTCTTAGGGGATTTTAACTGCTGCAGGACCGTGGAGGAAAAGGCTGGTGGCAGGCCTTTTCATCATAGTCGGCTGGAAGAAATGAATAACTGGATATTTGGCTCTGGCTTATTGGACCTTCCATCCTCGGGAATGTTTTATACTTGGTTTAATCAGCGGGTCGACGACCCCATTCATGCTAAATTGGATAGAGTTTTGGTTAACTCTGCTTGGCTTCAGTTTTTTCCTACCTCTTTCTACAAAGTGGAACCTGCTTCTTGCTCTGACCACTCCCCTTTGGTGCTCCTCTCGGGCAACCCTATCCAGTCTTATGTTAGATTTCAGTTCAAGAACTATTTGCTCTCTTTTGATAGTTTCTGGAATGGCTTAATTTCTATTTTTGCTACTCAATCTCAAGGTAGCCCCATCTTTGCCTTTTACAATAAGCTTAAAGATCTTAAAGGTCTGATTAAGCAGAAGGAATGGTCTAATTCTTCTTACTTGGTCAAAAGTATTAAGATGCTCGAAGAATCCCAAAAAACTTGCTACTCCCATATTCAAGATCGTCCTCTTGAACATACCCTAAATGCTACTCTGAAGGATATCAATTCTCTCCTCTCTTCCTTTCATAAGGCCTGGAGCTCCTGGGTTATACAACGTGGCAAAGCTAATTGGCTCTCAAAAGGTGAAGATGACCAGGGTTTTCTCTATGCCAGGATTAAGTCCAAAGGTTGTTACAGTCGTATTAATGAGCTTCACACTGAGGATGGTATTCTTTCCTCTCAGGAGGATATTTCTAAGGCGGCTGTTTTCTACTTTCAAAAACTCTACAACTCCCCTAAGCCAAATAATGCTTCTCTGCCTCCCATCCCTGCTGACTCTACCATTCCCAATCACCTCACTGACTTCCTTATTGCTCCTATCTCTGATATGGAGATCAAATATGTGGTGTTTGCTGGTTCCACCTCCAAAGCCCAGGGCCCGACGGATTCACCTTCGAATTTTACAAAGCTACTTGGGACATTATTGGTGGGCATGTTTGTAGGGCCATTAAGCATTTCTTCACCTCGGGAGTCCTCCCTAAATGTTCCAAAGTGACTACTATTGCCTTGATTCCCAAGGGATCCCATGCCTCCACCCTCTCTGATTATCGTCCTATCTCCCTATGCAATGTATTTTACAAGATTATTGCTAAGATTATTGCAAACCGTATGAAGGAGGTTATGCCCTTTATCATTCATAAAAGCCAAGCGGGTTTCATTAAACGCAGAATCTCTACTGATAACATTGTCTTAGCCACTGAGATTCTTAGTGACTTTAATAACAGGGGGAAATTTTTTTGTGCAAAATTGGATATTAGCAAAGCTTTTGATACGGTGTCCAGGGATTTCCTCCTCTCCAGGCTTCTTTTAAAAGGTTTTCCCGCACAATTTGTTAATTGGATTAAGGGTTGTATTGATGATGTTCATTTCTCTGTATGTATTAATGGAGCACTCAAGGGATTTTTTAACTCCTCATCTGGTCTCAGGCAGGGCTGCCCTTTATCCCCTTTACTGTTTGCTGTGGTGATGGATGGCTTTTCTACTATTATGGATGGAAGCAACTTTGTGGGTATGTCTTGTGGTGGCACCACTGTAAACCATTTACTTTATGCGGATGATATTCTGATCTTTGGGGAAGCCTCTATTCCTAATGCCGGGTTCCTTCTTGATTCCCTAAACCTTTTTGCTGCTCATACTGGATTAGTGATAAACAATGCTAAGTGCTCTATCATGTTTTCCCACAACACCCCTGGGGCTAATAACATTTCCCTTTTGCTTGGGTTTTCCTTTACTGATAATACTCTTATGTACCTTGGACTCCCTATCTCCACCAAAAAGCTCAAACCTTCTCACTTCCAACCACTCCTGAGTAGGCTTTCTACTCTACTTGCTGGTTGGAAAGTTAAATTTTTGTCTTTTGCAGGTAGAATTCAATTCTTGAAGTTTACTATAGAAAACACCATTGCGTACTGGATAAGAGGGGCCATCTTGCCTAAGTCTGTGTGTAAAAATATTGATAAATTTAGTTCCAAATTTCTCTACCATGGAACTCCTGTGGGAAGGAAATTGCACCTCATTGCCTGGAAGAATACATGTCTTCCTAAATGCTTTGGGGGTCTAGGCTTACCCTCCATTGATTCCCTTCACTTTGGGTTTTGCTGTACCTTTATTTGGAGGTTTTACTGCTCTGATTCTTTAGCGGCTAACTGGTTCAGAGCGAAATTTTCCTCCCCTTGGAAGCCCCCTCCTCCCAGACCTTCCAAGTTTTGGAAATTTACCTGTCTCACCGCCTCTAGGATTAAAGCTATGATCCGCCTTAATGTGGTCAGGGACAACTGCTGCCTTTCGATGTATTGGGACCCTTGGTGTGATGGCTTGGCGGTTTCTGAATTTATGCAGCCCCCTAATGTATCTGGTTTGGAGGTTCAAGATTTTATTCGTGAAGGTGCTTGGTCTCTTCCCCCTCTTTTTACTCTGACTGACAGGGAGAGCATTTCTTCTATCCCGATCTTCCAAAATCCTCACCCTGCTATCTCCTGGACTGGCACTGATAACCCTTGCTTCAAGACCTTTTATATGCAACATTTTTCTGACCTTCACAAGGTAACCTGGAGCAAGTTTGTGTGGCACAGTAAGTATGCTTTGAAGTACTCCTCCTTTGTTTGGTTGGCAATTTTAGGAGGTCTTAAAACGGCGGATGTTCTTGCAAAGAGAAAGGTTTACATCTCCCCTTTATGTCCTCTATGTCGTAATGGGGACGAAAGCGTTGCACACTGTTTTTTTCAATGTGATTATACTTTCAAGGTTATATCCTCCCTCCTTCCCCCCCTTCAAAATTTCTTGCTAAGACCCAATCTGCTTCAGGCTTTTGATTTTATTGATGGGTACCAACAATTGCAAGCGTTTGAGAGGGATTTTTGCTATTTGGTGATGTGTTGCTCGGTTTATTATCTCTGGAGGGCTCGTAATGAGATTCGCTTTACTGGTTCTATTATCTCCATTAATGATACTATTAGAAAGGTTTCTCATGCTATTCGTGCAAAATCTATGGCCTGGAAGAATTTTGATTTATTGCAGGTTTCCTTCCCTTCTTGTTTTAATGGTTGATTGCCTGCTGCTCTGCTATTTTTTTTTTGGATCTGGAGGGGGTCGTTGCCTCTCCTGACTGGACGATGATGAATGGAACTAACATTCTGCTGCCTCGGATGGTCTCTTCCCTTGGATGGTCAGCTCTGTCTGCTCTGTGCCCTCTTTTGGCCTGTGACTCTTGCGGGCTTCCTCAACGGATGAATGTGCTGCCACTGAATTCTGGCGTTACTGCTTTGATGAATTCTGGCCATTCTGCTCTAATGGCTCCGCTTTTGACGAGCTTGGCAACCAGGGAAGGGTGGTTATGTTATTGTTACAGTTTTCTGTTAACTGTATGTTAAGCCCTTTGGCTTTGTTGTTAGTTCCTTATACCTGAGTCCAATTTTTCTTACTTGCCCTCCTTTTTTGGGTTCTCTGTTTTGTTTTAACCCTTCTTAGTTCTGGGTTTTCCCCTTTTCCTTTTTGACAAGTTTTGTTGTAATTACTCTTTTTCATAGTTAATATACGGGCTTTGCCCCAAATTTTCCCAAAAAAAAATCCTTCAATTTACGATTACGATACATGTTAATTAAAGAGGATTTAATTTTAAAAAATGCACTTTTTCTATTTTTCTTGAAAATTCGACAACCTCCCAGTGTTCCCTCCTCGCAAAGGGAGGTTGGGAGGCACTTGACTTTCAAATTCGCCCGACCGGATTAGAGATTCGAAGGCCGAGAGCTTTGGGAAGATGAATGATCCTGGCACAAGTCTTGGGCGATCACTATCGGAGTACCTGTTTTATATATATATATATATATATATATATATATAAAACACAAATTTGCCCTACGCACTCATTAGAAAGAGTCGGGGTCGGGTGCAGGAAATCGGGACAGCGAGTTCAGGTCAAGATCGGCTCGGTCCAGCACGGGCAACCTGGGCGAAATTGCGCGTGCGGGCTGAAGATGGGACGGCGTCATGTGCATGGGCTCGTGTGGGACAAACGATGGGCACAGGATCGGATCTCGTGGGTTGTGTGCATCACTGCGAGTCCAATGCGATTGTATGGCAAGGCAGAACGGGTCTAGTCGCGACAGGGTAGACCGGTCGGGGCTGGCTATGGGAATAAATGGGCAAGCATGTTGGGCACGTGTGTGCGGAAATGGAACGGGACTGCCAAACGTGGGGCCAAGATTGAAGACGCGAAAGTACGCGAAGGCCTCAGGACGGAGTCGAGCTCGGCAGTGGGTCTTGCGTGCAAAATCGCAAGAATGAGTGGGAAAGGGGTGAGTGTTTGCATGCGTGAAGGAGATCGGAGAGCAAAACGGAGTTCCTTTGTGCGATTGAGTTTGAATTGAATTCTCACAACCACTCGTGCATATAGTTGAGGAAATGAAAGGCAATGTTGTTTATGTCGTGTGCTTTCACATTGTTTGGACGAGAGTGAGGTGGATTGAGTGGGGCCAGCCGCTGACTTGTGGTCAACAACATTCACATGAAAATTGAGGAGTACAATTAGGTGGCTAAATCTTCCTCAGCCACTCATCATTAAGAAATCACTCCAAGGAGGGACCCATGACATGGAAGAGAGCGAGAAAGAATTCATCCCTGATGTAAGCAAACTAGAAAGAAAAGTCAAGTTGGAGAACACAATGACAAAATGAAACCAAGCTCGATTCACTTTAACTTGCAAACATCCAAACAAACATCTGGATAAATAAAAAGTTAAATCAAACAAAACAAAATAATAACATAAAAATGCTATCCTCAAAACAACCGGCAAGCGGTTTCCTCACATGCAACGAGAGTAGGAAGATATATAAAAATAGTGCTTAGGCTTGCAAACCGAGGGTCTAGCACTGCAAAAGAGTCCAACGTCCTATCAAACTCCTTCGGCAAATGTCTCCCAAAAATCAGCCAACAAACGACTTCCAAATGCTCTTGAAAAAGGATACATGTGGAGTGGAACTTGCGTACAGAAGAAGAGATTAGAAGCCAAGACGAAATAGAGAGGAGGAAAGGGGGTGGAACAAGCTCTCAAGCTTTTCCAAGAGAAGAAACCCTCAGATTTTTAGTAGAGATTTTGCCCAAATATTCAACAACCTTTTTCATTCTAAAACATCTCCAATTTATAAGCAAAAGAAAGAAGCCAAACAGCCATAACACCTCCAACCAAAACCAATCAAATTTGGGGAAATGAAAGGCCAAAAGACACCACAACAGTCCCCCAAATTCTGCACAGAAAACAGGAAGAAAAGCCACTGGAAACCCAGCCAGGGAGCCACGGGAAAGCAGCCAGAGAGGGACCCGAGGAGCCAACACAGGAAACGGGGCAGAGGGGGCACGGGAAAGCAGCCAAGGAGAAAACCGAAAAGACAACCATCCCACAACAATTACTCCCAAGGAAGAAACCAAAGAGACACAAGAATGGGAAGAAACAAGCTCCACTCCATATACCTTTATGAATTTATGAGCTAGGAAGTGCAATTACTCCTCCAAATGATGAGCTAAACTTCAGCTCAAGCATTAATGAGGTAGCACCAAGTAGAACCCAACTTTTTAGCTCAAACTCAAGCCTTGCCATGCCCAAGTACATCCTACCACGATCATTGGAAGTTCTCCATCATTGGATAGCATTTTAAAAACATAAAACACAACTAATATTGTTCACATTACATCAAAATAAAATATGGCAAAATATAAATGCATAAATCCTAGAGATAGGAGGGACAGGAGACTGAACCCGTCGCATCCCATCATCTCAACACTCACCACGTAGTCATCCACTGGCACTTGCCCCATCATCACTTGCTCATTCTCTCATTGCAAGTAGAAAACATAACAAATTCTCAAACTTTTTCTAACCGTTCTTCTACTCACCAAGGACTCACAACAATGCTCTGACAAGTCACACTTGCCAACACAACATATCAAAAGAAGGCATAACACAAAAAATAAAAGAGCTCGCATAAAACAAAATTTACTCATTTCATGCGAATATTACAACCATTGTTTTAAAAACCGGACCAGACCGGTCGGTCGGACCGGTTTGACCGTGAACCGGTCTTAAGGCCGGTCCGATCCAGCTTTGAAAACCTCTTCTGCATCAAACCGCTGAGAACCGGTATGAACTGCTGGTTCAACCGGAAACAGGTGAACCGGTCCCCATTTTATAGAACCGGTCGGTTCAAATTTGTCTCATAATTGGGTTTGAGTTAGAGCCAAGCCGCTCGAAATTTCGCAAAAAAAAAATTTATTAAGTTCAGCCCAACCAGCTAAGAATAACAGCTCAACCAGCTCACTTAACATTTTGTTAGCATATGCCATTGTTTTTATATAGCAAAATTTTGTTCCTCCAGGCAGTGCGGGACTAAACCCCACAGTTTTTTTTTAGTTTGTGTTGCCACGCAGGAGAGAGAAAGGCAGGAGTGAGAAAACTTCAGAAACATTTAGAGAGAGAGAGGGCAGGAGGTCCAACGGGAGAGAAAAAAATCAAAAAGTTTTAGAAACATTTAGAGAGAGAGAGGGCGGGAGAGAGAAAATTTCAATAAAATTTTTTTATTAATGATATTTAATTTTTATCATAATAAATTTTAATATATTTATTATTTAATTATATATTATAAATAATTAATTTTTTATTGGGAGAGAGAAACTTTCCCATCTCCTTCTTCAACTCGACGACGTCCCTAGGACCTACCTTCTCCTGCCAAGTGCTAAGCTTGGTGACACCAAGGAGGCTCATCATCTTCTCCAGAGTTGTCCTAGGTGTTTTTCTAGTTAGCGCCCGAGTCGTGACGATGATATTCCCTTTTAGGAATAGAGTCTCGGGACAAGCAAAAGAACTCGCTGCCGCCAACGAGCTCGCCCTAATGAAGACTAAGAAGTTCCTCACTAAACAAACAGATCGCCACTCATATCAATCAAATCCTTATTAACTACTAACCACTAACCCACTACCCATGAACTCATAACCTCTCCCATTCACATGACTCGCTCACATGGCAGTAGACAAAACATAATGTCTCGTTAGTGGTCAAAAAGGATATGTGAGAGCTAGTGATGAATATCAAAAGCTGATTGATCACATGTAAGCACGCAAGAGGAAGGATCTCAACATAGATGAGCATGGCGTGATTAGAAATAATTTGCATCTTTTCACATTAAGAAATTTTGAATTGATTCTTATGTCTAATCCTACATATTATGTCAATTCAGTTCTTAACTTTTCATGATTCTGTCCTAAGCCTTCATTAATAAATTGTACTTGATAAAGATCTCCAAAAGTACAAAGAAAAAACCATTGCAAGGAAATCTCGGCCTTTTGATCTTTTTGCTTAACAAAAATATATAGCAATTCATAATTAGAGGAAATAGACTGACACTGAATAGATATTCTCATGCAAATGAACTTAGTTAGTTGAACCTAAAACATTCAATTCAGTTCAATTACAAATTCACGTACATCTTCATAGTACAATGGGAGAAGAAGGGCCAGCATGAAACCATAATAGCATAGATTTTAGCCATCATAGGTTACGCAGTGTCAAAAAAGAAAGAAAGGTACATTTTAAAAGCGTTGCAGAAGTAACAATTACCTGGTTAACATAATGAATAAACTTGTCCATTTGTTTGAACCAGGAATCTGCGTATTGATATTTAAAATCAGTCCCCATGGTGAACATGATGTGATTAGTCCGTGTAATATTTGCCTGAAACATAGATGGCAGATTAAGTATTTCATTAGGCATATTAGGCTAGATGGAAATTATACAATAGGCCCACAAAAGAAATGAAAAGGGGTTCAAAAAACCACAACAGAAGCAAACCTTGAAAGAGAAGGGGGACAAGACCTAAAGGCGTGGGGCAATTTTTGGGGAGCACTTCATTTGAGATTTTGTGAGCGATAGGCATACAACCCCAACCCCCCCCCCAACTCAGGGCCGTGCTCACCAACAATAAATCAGTATATTGAATAGATTCTCAAATTTTATTGCTTCATTTCTACCTCAGCTTTCCTAATATGGAGTTCAAGCATATGCAGATGCCTTCTTCAAAATACTGAATTGTCCTGCAAAATCAAGCCCTTTGCTTGCCGCTCCAGCACTCAAAAAAAAAAAAAAGTACAGTAACTTTACTTCTAACCTCCCTTTTGAAACCTGTATGTTGAAGGTATGGCCTTTTCATCACTTAAAAATAAAACCAATCTACAGAAAAAAAAAAAAAAGCGCGATGCTAGGTGGACAGTAATACATGACCTTTCTGCGGTAACGATAACAGATACTTGGAATAATAAAAGATTTTCATACCTGTGATATAGCAGCAGAAACAAAATCGTTTACTCGTTCCTGAACATTGTAATCAAACAAAAGTAGATCGTCCTGCAAACAAAAGAAAGCATTAAATTAAAATTTTTACCCATTGCCATTCAGAAAAAAGAACAGAACACCAAACAAATTTACCTGAATGACTGGGGAGTCGTCATTAACCTCAAAATAAAAACCTCCAGGAGGAGGTTCATAGTTTACAGGAAAAATGCCAGTAAAAACCTGGTGAACAATCAAGTATGGTAAAACTTGAACAAAAGAGCCAAAGATGAATTAGAAACATGAAAGACATGATATCAACAATCATGGATCAAGCAAACATAGCTGCTTGCAAGAGCAAAAGAATTTAAATAAGAAACACTTACGTCGGTTGATGAGCCAAAAGTCTTGGAACCCCTCCATACAACCTCAAGACTTTTCAAGTCCTTTCTTTCATCCCTATCTTGGTAATCAATTCGAGAAAAATACTGAGCATCAAATCCAACCTGCAGAGAGTCCAAATTTATTCCATGCAAAACGTGGCTTTCAGGAAAAAAAGGACTGTCCTAAAGACTAAAAAGGTCAATAGTATCAAGAAGATTATGCTATGATTTTTTTATGTAAAAAAGTGAGTCTTTTACTTCTAGACAAAGTGATAACTAGAAATATGGAATTTTAAGGGTAATAAAAGAAAAAAATCGTGCATACTATATTTAGGACAGGAAAAGGTACAATATCATGTTAAGAATAAAACAGAGAGAAAAAGATTAGAATAGTCCCTTGACTCTTTAGGAGGGACCAAAATGATCCTCAACGATTTTAGTCCTAACATTCAAATTAATGGATATTGGACTTAATGGTATTAAAAATAAAGATATTTTAGTAGTTTTTTAATTAAACTATTTATTAGATATAATTTTAAGTAATTATAATTTTTTTAAAAAATTTATTAATCGCCTGTTGAATAAGAGAAATTAATAATATTTTTAATTATAATTTTAAAAATTTTAGTCATATATTAATTATCTAACTTAACTAATAACATCTTAGGAATATTAACTAGCTTAATTATCTAATTACTATTTTAAATAATTATATAACTACTATTATTACTTCGAATAATTATCTAATTATTATTTAAAATATTAATTATCTAATTAATTATTTAATTATTATTTATATTATTAATTATCTAATTATTTTTAAAATTTATTAATTTATATTAATTAAATTACATATTAATTCCTAAACGATGTGCTCCTCTTTCTTCTCTCCCGCATTCTTCGTTGTTGGACTTTGTGTGCTTCACGTGAGGTAGGGTTTTGAACAAGTTGCTAAAGCCTTTCTTCGCCTCCATCAACGACATTCATTCCTGGGTTTTGAACGAGTCGCTAAAGCCTTCTTCGCCTCCTTCGACAATGCTCCTTCTCGTTCGAATCGGAAGTCGCAAAAGTTCGTCGTTCTTCCCGTTGGATCGGACGTAATGACAGGAGCTCGCTCGCTATGAAGGTTAATATTGTTCTCCCTTTTTTTCTTATTATTATTTTTATGGTTATTCCGATCATATCCTCGCTGCCACCTGAATTTTTCATTATTTTTAACGGCAAGACCAAAATGACCAAATTGGTTCCTCAAAATAATTGGGGACCATTTTGGTCCTTTCCAAAGAGTTAAGGGATCATTTTGGCCCTTTTCTCATAAAACAGATTTTGATATGTGTATCCTGCTAAGTAGCTGTTGAGTTAATTTGTGGTATGGTGACTTGAAATAGCTCACGGGTGAGTGTCATGGTCCACATGTTTTTTCCTCCTGATCCGCATGCCTTCATGGCAAGCAACAATACTACTCTCATTAATGATGTATTCTCAATGTGATCATGGTATTAAATCTAAATCATTAATGAAACTTAGAGAGTCATTTCCCATTAGTGGATAGCAGGTGAAAAGAAAACAATAGATGAAATTATTATCTGAGGTTGTGGAAATTTGCTGTAGAGGTTATCTGAGGAGAGAAATGCATAGTGCCAAAAACAAACACTCATCAGAGGCCTTCTGAAAGAATACAGTCACGAAACAGCGGCAGTATTTTTCATAAATTTTGTAGCTAGAAAGAAGAAAACAATGATGAGACAGAAACAGCATTAAATGCGCCTGAGATGATCGCTAAGCAAAAGAGGTGCATCAGTTCAATATCTAATGCTCTTAGTTTGCAACCAAACTACCAAAACAACATAAAACCTGCTTAAGCTAACAGATTTGGGCTAACCTTTACCAAATTCATTTTGCACGGCCGTCCAGCCATTAAGCATGACAGTTTTTCATTTCAAAAGCTAACTCAATAAAGGCCTACTTTTTAAACAGAGATCATCATGCCATGTGTTAACATCATACAATGAGTTGGAACCTGATGAGGCTCATAGGTCTTGAGAGAGAAAGAAGGAATTTAGTATCATTAAGCTTAATAACCATATTTACACCGATGAAGAAGGTGAATAATGGGAAGAACAATAGGAGTAAAGGTGATGAGGACATCCGACCGTGAAAGTTTATCAGAGGAGGAGTCAAAGATAGACGGCCATGATTGGTCCACCTTATTTTGAGTTATTATATGTATTTTGATTTATTTATGCATTTTTTTTATTTTTACCCTCACTTGAGGGAGTAGGCCTACGTGACCTCAGGGGGCACTTTTGTCATTTGTCTTATTATTGTATTTTTTTGGCTATTTATAGCCCTTTTCCTCTTCTTTTGAAGTAATAAATGATTATTAAGAAATAAAATTTATGCACTTTCTTTTTAAGAGCTTTGAGAGTTTTTATGAGAGGTGAAGTCCTTATGTGAGGGAAAATTACTACCCACCAGCAGCATGAAGCGTCCGAGTTCGTGATTTGAAGTCCCTAGGTGAGGAAAAATTATTACCCATCAGCCGCAGGAAGCATCCAGGCTCGTAGTTTATCTTCTCAACTGATTCCCTCTCCTCCTCCTCCCCTCCTTCTTTCCTACAAGCAGCCCAACACCTTCACCCAGCCCTTAACCGACTCCTTTCATCCATCTTCAACCCTAGCCAAAATCCCTCACCCTAACCCTTGACCGAAACTCCCTCTACACCCAAACCCTTGGCCGGCCCCCCCAAATTCCCCTCCCCTCCATCTAGCCGTCGGCCATCATCCCTTCCCTTGGCTCCAAAATTCAAAATCTAACATTCAAATCCTTTCCTAAATTAGCTCCCTTCAATTTTGGAAACTATTTAAACTCATATTCAATTGAATTTGAATTTGAATTTTATTTTCTAAATAAGGAAACCTAGTTTAGGAAAGTCCCTCAAATCATACAAATCTGAATTTAATTAGGAATTGATTTTAAAACCACATTCATCGAATGTGGACACATTCATCATATGTGGACACATTCAACGTATTTGAACACCTTTCCTTTGTCCCCTCTATTAAATCAATAATCCCACCACAATCATGGCTAGCTTGGTTCTACATCAAAAGGGGACAGAGGTTGAGCAAATCAGAGTCTACCTAGGCCATTTACAAGGAGTGGAGCAAGTTAGGTGCCTGCTCTAAAAGCTTCCTAGCTCACAACTTGCAGGCAGGAATTTAGGGACAATGTTTTCCTGTGCAAGGGGTGGCTATTCATAGCCTCTAGGGATGAGTAGTTTCTCTCTAACCGAACCAATGAGCATTCCTCCTTCGAAATGGTTGTCATCAAGCCTCTATCACTCCACCAAAGAGGTTCAGGTCGTAACCTCCTGGTATTCGCTTGGCATTCACTGTTTTTACAACTCACCAATCATCACGACCCTGTAGCTTGGAGGAAAGCACCGTAACCACCGGACCACATGCAGTCCATTGCACCGGATTTCAAGTCTTTAGTGAGAAGCTCATATGTCCAACTAGATCAAATCTGTCAAGAAGAGAGACAGAATTTGGGCGTAAACCATGTAGACCCTTCAATGATTAAATTATGAACTTGCTTTAGCAGCATGATCTGTAGAGATCAACTGAGGTAAACAAAGATAT
Organism: Dendrobium chrysotoxum; assembly: GCA_019925795.1. Lineage (NCBI taxonomy): Eukaryota > Viridiplantae > Streptophyta > Magnoliopsida > Asparagales > Orchidaceae > Dendrobium > Dendrobium chrysotoxum. The sequence goes on along the minus strand of CM034304.1, from coordinate 20,273,676 downwards.
AACCAACATAAGGCTTGAACTAGTGGCGACACAGTTTTAATAAGAAAATTCAATTGATGATTAGTAGCAACAGAGAATATGGTGTTGGAAATGCTCATTCATGAAGGTTTTTAACCAGTTTAATTCAAACATAATAATGGTCTTTGCTAAGAAAAAATTTATCAAAAAAGAGATGTAATGCTTCATATCAGACACATCCAATACATCAAAAGTCCTTGTCCAATGCCTCATAAGGCTAAAGGTTGGTTGATACTTACACAAGCTGAAGAAAATGTATGTAATAATAGAGGTAAATTTCAAAAATCTATTTCTAAAACAAAGTTAAATCTTTTTAAGTTGAGCAGATCTAGAAGGAGAATACGTCATCCTAAAGCTCCATTAAAGAATGAAACCATTCCGAGCTAACATGTAAATTCCATATCAAGGAAATACATGATTATATAAGTTTTAGGAGCTCAAAGATTGGGTTATTTTTACTCCTATAGGGAAAGATTTTTATACCTGAAGCGTTCCATTATTCCGAAATGTAGTAGTCCTCAACATAAGAAATCCAACCCTTAAATTATGGTGCACCCAGACACCTAAATTAATTTATGATGAATATAAGCACACGCATGACTGAGTATTACATTTTTTCAACATAGGAAGGCCGCATCCACCGACCCGACACCTTAGACCAAGCCACCGAACTTGTCAAATTAATTGAAGACAAACTCAATGACTAGCAAATATCCCAGCGCAAATTGCTAAACCCACCCACAATCCGCCTAAATGACCATCTACCACATTATTTCAGTAATGCCCCAGAATCTAATTTGAAAGAATTATTCTTTTATCTTTTAATATACAGCAATTAGAGCTACCTATTTTTTTATCAATATAAGTACCAACAAAAATAAAACTATCGATCAAAAGATCAATATTTACATCTGTAATCATTTCCATAAAAATCATATACACTACTCAGGATCTATATAATCATATCACAACTACTCTGTCCTGAGTACAAAAGAATAGCTAAAATAGTAAAACCTAAACTTGAAGGATGCTGGTCACGTACACTCCTGCTCCCTTGTCTTAACCTGAAATCATTTAACCACATATAATGAGCTCAAAAGCCCAACAAGTAATCAAATCCTACAACTTACTAAAAGGACAATAAAGAAGCAGTATGCGTGTCATCAATCAATTCGTAGCGATAGCAATCATATGATCATGAATTGATGCAGAAATAGTAAAACACACATACAATATTGTTGACTCAAGAAAACGGTGCGTCGGCATGAATTCCACTTTACAGATATAGGATTCCATTCATCTTAAGACAGATTGTAATTAACCAGATTTTTCCTGAGGGTAGTGTCAGGGTTTAGTTAGAATTAGGTCCTTACTTCCCATGAGTGCAAGCACTCATAGTTAATTACCCCTCTTAACGCATAAAAGAGAACTCCCGATTAAGGATGAATAATTTTAAGTATTTTTAGTCTCAGTTGTAGAGGAAAATGGAGGTAAACCTGATCAAGATCCCATGGTTCCATCATTATAGGTATACCGTAGGTTTCAGTCTACCAACACTAGCATCGTTCATCGTAGTATCCAGAGAATCCGATTAGCAGCCATGGGTTACCTCCTCTCAAAGATCCTGAGTAGACTGAGGTGGTTAAATTTAGGTTGTAGTTTTAAAAAGGTTGTTTGGAGTTTATATCTATTAGAATACCAGTAATTAATTTAGTTTGGATTTATGACATTGTTTAGAAGTTACCCGGTTAATTGAATTGGTTCGGGGCTTACTGCTTCCATTAGAAGTAACCTGATTGCTTTAGAAGTGGGACTACGGCTTATATTAGAAGTAGCCCGAATAGCAGAATTTACAACTTCCTTTGGAAGACGCCTGACTATTTTGGATAGGTCTTATGGCTCATGGATTTCAGAAGTAGCCTGAAAGTGAGTCTTACAACCTAGCTCTATGGCAAGGCTGCCCGTTCGTTCTGATTGTTTTGGTTTTAGGGTTGTTGCATTTTCTTTAATAATTTCTCTAATATATGGGCCTTACGACTTCACTTAGAAGTTTCCCATTTGTGAGTCATACAATATAGCCCTATAGGCTAAGTTGCCCACTAGTTTTGGTTGTTGGGGTAGGTCTTACGACTTCCTTTTTCATATTGCCTGATTGTTTGTTTGTTTAGATAAGTTAGACAATAGTTATTTTAATTCAGTTATGTCTTTACACCAGTGTTTGGTTTCAATACCTTGCTCTTCTTAAAAGTACAGTAGTTTAGTTCACATTATGTATTTTCTTTTCTTGTATCAATACCCTATTTTACTTTCAGTACCGTAGTTTACTTGAGTGCTTTCCTTTAAATACCATAGTTTACTTGACAATACGAACTTCCTTGCTTTAGTTTGTTCGCAAGAGTTATTGCTGCTTCAAAGCTTGCCCAGGAGCATTGGAGAGTTTTTTTTATAGGTGTTTTGAGTGTTGAGAGTTTGTTTTGGAGAGTGTAGTTTTGTGTTGTTGTTTTTTTGGTGTTTTAGTTTTAGGATTTTAGTTGTTTTGTTGGTGTGAATTGTATTAAGATTATTAGTGTGAATATTGTTTTTATTGCATTTTATTTTATTTATATTATTTATTCGATCAAGTAAATGAATTTTTAAATGGGTTAATTAATTAGTTAAATGAATTTTTAAATTTTGTCAATTAATGTAATTAATTAAATAAGGGTTCAATTAATTAATATATTATTAATTTAAATTTTATTTTGAATGAATTGTTAAATTTTAAATTGATTGATTAAATATATAGTGCATTATTAAATTTCAAAGTTATTTTTAGAATTATTTATTAACTTAATTACATTAATATTTTAATAATTAAAATTAATTATTTTTAAATGGTTTGATTATTTAATTAAATTTTTTTAATTAATTAATTAAATGAATTTTAATCATATTTTTTTTAATTTAAATTAAATGAGTATTTTAAATTAATTAGTTCATTATTTGATTATTTAATTGGATGAAATAAATTATTCTCTAATAATTAAGTTAATTATTTTTAAATGAATTAATTGTATTGATTATTTAAAATAAATTCAATCATCTTAAAATTATTCTCCAATGATTCCAACGACAATGCGGTAGCTTTTCAAAAATGATTTTGGCAACCTCCCAACATCCCCTCCCCGCAAGGGGAGGTCGGGAGGGCACTTGTCGTGGTTTCTACCAACTCAGATCAAAGAACGATGACACAGGGTCTTCTAATTAGAAATCATCCTACATGGATAAAAGATCAACGGCATAAGGTCTTCAATTTTGAAATTCATCTCGCCCAAATTAAAGATCAATAGCGCAAGGTCTATAGATTTTAAAATTCACCACTTGGATTAAAGATCAACAGCACAGATCTTCAAATTGGAAATCGTTCCGCCATGATCAAAGATCGACAGCGCAGGTCTTCGATTTTGACGAATACTTGTTGCTTTACAATTGTTATAACCTTATATGTAATTACTTTAAAGATTAATTAGTATATTTTTTTTGTGAACCGAATAAACGATAGTTAATATTACTGTCAAAACCCAGGCAACCTGCTATGTTGTCCTTAAGTAAAGAGAAATGGCTACTTGAAGCGATTTATGCACAGGAGATAGGAGGCAGACTGATCGAGCAGGTCTTACACATGGACTAGGGCGTCGAACAAGCAAACTTTCGCATAGGCTAGGGCATCAGATGAGCCGAGCGGTTATCACGAGGCTGGGGTGTCGGCGTTTGCGCATGTAGAGGCGAGGCACGGGTGTGACCGATCGATTCCAGCATTTGGAGGCGCGAGTAAAGGATCCGGTTGTGGAATCCGCAATTGAAGTGGAGGAAGCGTTCGGACGTTAAGGAGGTAGGTCTAACGGAGGTTACTCGAACAAATGGGGTTGTGCACGTTCATGCACGGGTACAGTGTGCTCGACAGAGCCCTGCATTGGGTACCCATACCCACACCCACCCACGTACCCACCCATACCCAATGGGTATAGGTGGGTATGGATACGCCAAAAGCCTCATGGGTGGGTATGGGTGGGTACAGATCTATATCGGGGGATAAACTAATTTACAATGCTAATTACCGTATGTTGTATATTATCACAATCATCACTATGTAGTGCGCATCACTGAATTGTGCTGTGACCACGGTAAATTCTGATATGCAGCTTGAAAGTTTGCAATCATAGCAAAGGGCAACAAGCCTCAATGTCATCAGTCTGTGGCACACTACGTTTAAAAAGCATGGAAAGTGGGTGGGTATGGGTAGGTACGATATCCTGAAAGTCACCATGGGTGGGTGTGGGTGGGTGAAGCACGCCCGTGTAGAGCATGGGTACCCAATGGGTACCCAATTAGGACCCCATGTAGGGCTTTGGTGCTCGATGGGGTCAGATAGGTGGATTGGACTTGGGTGTCATGGTTGGAGATGCGAGAGATAGCCGAACGAGAATAGGAAACCACTGGGACAGAAAATTGAAACAAGCATCAGTTTCATTTCTTTCATCGTGTATTTATTGATTAAGTGAATTTATTACTTCAAATGAGTGCGTCGTTTCTGAAATAATGCTTCTATTCACTGGACTTCTGCAATGATGTATTCATTTCAAAAAACATTTCCTCGTCCTCCTTTTTTTTCTTCTTTCTTTTTTTTATATTAATTTTATTTCAATCAACAAGTAACAGTAAAGTCTGTAGCCAGTAAAACAATATGGTACGAAAGCCAGTAAAATAGTACGATGAGTAAACTAGAAAGAAGTCCTTGTAATAATACTATCAATCAGTAAAGAAATCATATAAAGCGATAAAACCAAAACCTTGGTAAAAACTGTCGGAATCATATCAAGGCAGTAAAAAACCCTATAATGATGCACACATATTATCAAGTTATTTTATATCAGTATCAAATTAGTATTTTAATCACATGCTCAATATATCACTGCTCAGTATGTCACATGCTCAGATCAGTATAATGTCGTCAGTAAAACTAGTGGCAGAAACAGTAAATTCATACGGTAACAGTAAATCAGTAAACAGTAACAGTAAAGAAGTAAAAGAATCAATAACATGCATTTCAATAGCCATACTAAACAAGTAAAAAGTACTGGTTTAAGCAGTGTTTTTTCAGTAAGCAGTAATTCGTATCAGTATCTCGTTGGCTCGGCAAATAGAGTCGTTGCCTTTTGCCCGTCGGCATATTAAAAACTCCTTATATAACTCTCAATCAGTATCACGTGAATCAGTAAATGATGACACTAAAACACAGTATTTAAAAGAAAGTCCGTCGACCCACCATTCTATATGGGTCAATCAGTCTCCAACCAATATTAGTTAAATTAGTTTTTACTTATCCTCACACATATTATTATCACAGTATGATAACAAAAATAGCGACTAGCTATTATCCAATCACATACCCATATTCATTCTCAATGTTTATATTAACAGTATGCTTAAAAAATACCCAATTTTAATACAGTACAAAATAGTATAAAATTCAATAACTTCTATTTTACTAAGTGAAATTCAATAATATTACAGTTAAAAGGTTCATATTATCGACATCTATCACATACCAAAAATTATGCAATGAAAGTTTACTAGAAATCAAAATATCGCAATTTTTGTAAATTTTGATCAAATTAAAATGCATAAACACAGAATATACAAAATTATTGAAGTCAGAAATAGGGTAATGATTTCTTACAATGAAACAAGCAAATCTCCCAACAAGGTTGACTGACAAAAATCATTCTACGACCTCCAAATCTTAACTTCTTTTTTCTCTCCCCACTTTTCTTCTCAAATTTGTTTTCTGATTCTCTGTTAGCTGAAGTAATAAGGGAGAAGGGATTTAATAGTTAATGTCAATAATTTATTATATTTATAATAAAATAATAATATACTACAAATGTAATTATATAATTTATTGAGTTTTCAATATAAAATTTATATAAATTCTCTTATATCTTCAAATTCGAAGCTCCAAAAATTATAAAAAAATATACATAAAATAACCCATCATGTTTAGAAAATTTTAGTTGAATCAGTTTACGAAACGGACACCTGTCTAACACAAAACCCCCACTTATACGACAGGCGTCAATTTCTTAAAGATTCGTACCAATACCCAAAAATTAGGAAAAAATTAGTGTAATTAAAGCATTATAATATTTATGTTATAGCAAATATAGTTTGTAATTTAGAATTATAATAACTCTTGAAAAATTTTATTTGATTAAATCAAAATATGGGTTATTACAACTTCCTTCCCCAACAATTATATTCATTTAAATACCTATATGTTCACTTTTAAACATCATGTCTACCACTGACTTATGTTAAACAAATTAATTGATAACAGGTGAATATCAATATTAAGCAATTTTAAATGTTGATAATAACGCTATTAAATTGACAAAAGCTTATGAAAGATTGTCATGTGAGATAAGCTAAGAAACTATAATAACCTATAAAGAGAGGCAAACCTTCTAATGAAATGAGCCTCAATAGGACAAACGAAATTCTCAACTCTTAATACTAGAAAGTTGATGCTATAAGCTTCAACCTTAAGATCGAAGGGTCATTGATAATTATTATGTTGTATTGCTCAAACATTTTTAATTCTTTTTAGGGTTGATGGATCATTGATGACCAATGATAAATGTGTCAAAACTCAACATGCATTATGACATTTCTAAGAAATTAATGAATAATGATGAAAATGAAAATGAAAATGAAAGTGATGAAAATTTCATACAAGTAATTATTAAATAGATGGCATTTTATGATTTATTACTTAATAGATGCACTTCATTTTCTAACGAATACACGTACTCCCTGCCAAAATTAAGTATTTTATTTATTCAAATATCAAAGCAAGTTTTTCTTCAAGGGTTATCACTAAACAGAGTTAATTATATCTATAATAAAAAATGCTTATGTTTGTTAGAGAGACCAACATGCATATCATTATTTTACTCTTATATGCTTGAACTTTATATTATGATTGTTTATCATGCTGAGCATTTAGCTCATCAAATATTATGATAATCATTTTTCAAGAAAAGAAAAGGAGCAGGTGGAACCATAGGCAAGTGACCCAATTATCCTGTAGCTTAGTATAATGGATGGAGGTATAGTTTTGGGATATATAATAGAAAAGAATGTGCATGACACAAATTAAAGACTTCTAGTATGTATAAATTTTCTATAATTTATTAGAAGCTCTATAGTCCATTTTGATAATGTAAATTATGCACGTTTTCATATCAATGATTGTACTGAATCTATTAAAATGAGATATATTTTGTAAAGATATAAGAATATTAATTTTCTACTCATTTGATCATGATTTGAAAGACAACTCAGGAGGGGCGGTGGGGTGGAATCGCTAGCTTCACCACCGACGGATGCAAACATCATGGCATCCCAACGACAATAGTCTCATATCATGAGTGCATTTTGACAAGAATTATTTAAAAGATTAGGTAACAAACAATTTTACAATATTGCACACCACCTCCAAAGTGAAAACCAAATGGAGGTGATAAATCAAGGATTAAAACAATATTTACATTGCTTTGTCATGGACAATTCGAAGAGATGGACCACTTACCTACCTTGAGTGGAGCTCACTTAAACACTACATTCCATTCAACCATATAAACATCCCTCTTCCAAGCTCTCTACAGCCATGTTACACCTCCAATTCATCCCTATCTTAGTTGTGACTCGATAGTCAATGTTGTGGATGAAATGTTATGCCATGGGGCAACAACACTAAAGAATTTACAACACCACCTCCAACAAGCACAATAGAGGATGAAGCTTCAAGCAAACAAATACCAGGTTCCCTTTAATTTAATGTGGATGATTTGATTTTAGTAAAATTGCAAACACTTTCAATCTTCAGTCCGTCAACAATCCTATAAAGCTACATCAATGATTATACAAACCATATAAGGTATTGAAACAGGTAGGCCCCAGGACCTTCAATCATAAACTACCCACAACTTTTCAATTAATCCAATGTTCTATGTCTCCCAAATCAATCCATAATACTAGAACATCACACTTTATCTAGCTTAGCTTTCACAATAGCAAAGGGAAAATCACCCCATAATCCAACCCGCATCCATACTAAATCCATAAAACATAAGGGAAGTCACATCGAGATTCAACACCTCACTCAATGAGAAGGCCTACTGCAAGAAGACTTCACGTGGGTGCCCGAGGATGAAATCAAAGCATCATTCCCAACCCTCGACCTTAAGGGCAAGGTTTTTCTGAAGTGGAATGGCAAATTATCATAAACCTCAGCAAGGAGTTTAGCAAGCAGCTCAATCGTAGGAAGGAGTAGCGATAGAAGCCAAACAAATGCTTAAGGAAACCATCCCAGTGGCCGCAAAAATTTCATGTGGAGAACAATTAAAGCAGGGCACAGATAGGGGTGAAAGCAAATAAGATGTGTTGAGTAAAACTGTGAGGTAGTTAAGCAGAAAGACACCTGTAGTTTCCTTATTGCGGCTAGGAGATAGTAGTGAGAGAAATATACATATGTAGTAAAAGAGTATAAAGAATTGCAAGCAGAAAAATATTATCCAAATAATTTTTTTGTTCATCATCCTCTTACTCTAACCCCTGCAAGCAACCTTGAGTAGCTTAAAATTATATCCCTGCTCTTAGTTTCCCATTAAGTGCCATCAAAGTATACAATTCACAGAAAGATATTTGGAAAGAATAGTACAGGTCTGTTGAATCAATTCAATCAAACCGGTTCAAATGAACAATTTTCTTAATTGTCTAGACAAGCACAATAAGGCTTAAATAGGAACCAGCAGATGTGACTCCTCGAGCAGATAAGGAGGAACACGACCTTGATTTAGTAAACAGAGACAAAGAGGGAGAGAGATATTCATGTGAGGAGACAATGGAGAAAGAAGAGAATTTTTGTTTGGCGGTTTTGGTCGGAGACACAAAGGGATTTGTGCTGTTTGGTGGAGTATGGCTTAGGAAAGAAGAAGATTCGTGCATGGAGTTGTAGACAGTAAAGTATTTATTCTATTCAACAGCTTTGATCAAAGACAGTGAGGGTTCATTCTGTTCAGCAGCCTTAATCAAAAGATAGAAAAGAAAAAATGTGATCTTGTTCGATGTAGAGAAGAAGAGGCAACGTGATTTTCATGTTCGATGTAGAAAGGAAGAGGTTTATGATGTCAATTCGACTTAAGTCGGTTTATGCTATTTTGTTCAACAGGGAAGAAGAAGAAGAACAAGAAGGATAAGATAATGCGATCTCGTTTGATGAACAGAAAGAATAATTGAAGGTAATAAAGGAATTTATTTAAATTACATTTTATTCTTTTATGATGGAATAAGATATAAAATTTATTTAAAAATATGATTTGATAATCCGTTCAATGTTAATGTTGCCTTTGATGATGTTCAATACTTTTGACGTTGCATTTGACAATGTTTTGACATCTCCGACATTGTCTTCTACGTCATTTGACACCTTTGACGTTACTTTGAACAATAAGAGAGCTAAGAAGCATAGTTGAGGCAAGCATAGTGAAGGCAACCGAGAGTATTTTTGTGTGGAATCAAATCTAGTGAGCAAGTATGTCAAAATTTTGAGTCAAAGAAACAAGAGAAGAGAAATTCCCTTTCCCATACACAATTACCCAAATTTGATTATTTTGATTATTGTTAATTTAATCAAAAAATTTAAATGTACGGGTAGCTCTGAATTAAATAAATAAATTTATATAAGTTTGTACCTGATGCATATGTCATGATTTAAGGAAGAATTGACTAAGCATTGAAGAAACATTGAGGTGAATGAATTGATCTTCAAAAGAAAATCGAGGTGAGTGATTACATTTTTATTATATAATTATAGTTCTATTTATGATTAAATGCATTTACTGGCATGGCATATTGTATGTATACTTGCTAATATTCACAACACCACCTCACATTAAAAGGAAAAAATCAAATGGCCTTTATTATAGTATAACACATATTAAATATGAACACGTCTCATTAAAATTCATGTATGCACAAACTTAAATATAGATATAAAATAAGATAATGAAAGAAATATATTAAAAGGAAATATACATACATGCTAAATGAAGGAGCTCAATCCCTTATAATACTGGCTAGAAAAGTAATGTACCCGTGCATGAAAGATGAAAAGATTAGAAAAGAATATGAAAATGGAAATAATTATCGCTATTGGTTCAAACATTAGACGGAGTTCCTAAAATGAATGGCATATTAAAAGTTATAATCTAACACTTACAGTTTAAGAGAATGCTTGATGTAAAATGATGTTTTTATCTTATCAATGCTCATGTTTAAATTCTTTTAAATGAAAAGTTCAATGATTTACCATAATAACAAATATGTATATTATTTTAATTGCTATATTATAGAACTCTAATTAACTGCTGACAGATAAAGTGGTATGTGCAGAAGAAAAGGAGCGAATTAGAATAGGTAAAACTTAGTAGATCATTTTAATTGTTATTAAAAGAAATTTAATTACAGTCCAAATAGTTGTTTCAGACTTGATATTCAAGTCAGGCCAGATCGTGACAAGAACAAAACTAACTTTGCAAGAATGAAAACAGTGGAGCACATTGCCGTAGAGACTTCAAGTTAGCCTATCAATTTAATTATGCACTTATCATGAATTATTGATTTTGCAATTATTATACTGATTACCGCATACGAATGTATTTATTCCTTCACCTCTGCGGAAAGCAAATAAGCCTGTACAGCCGAATGTCCAAACGGATCTATCTGCCAACCAATCCTCGGAATCTGCCCAAACTCCTGCTTAATGAAGCGATGACCCAGGGTTGTCTGATCAATCATGTCAATATAATGCGCAGCCGCCTCATCATGCATGCAGAAGCCCCCGTTTCTTCAATCAAAATTTTGAACAAATCATTAAGGAACTAAGCAACGACGTGCAAGCAAAAACTTGATAACATGCGATTTACGAAAAAGTGTTCCCTAAAAGATAACTAAAAAGAATTAGGTTGAAGTACATTAACTCTAGTCGGCCGGAGCTGATCAGTCCCTTCACGATTTTCTTTATTGCATTACTCTGTTGCCTCCACCAACGCTGGAAGAACGCCTACAAACACCACTCATCATCAATTGATTAACCTAAAACACTTGAAAATAGTTCCCATAGTTCATCCCAAATCAAAAGAAATGCATCAGAACCGAAGAAAGGAAGAACCTCAACCTGCTCAACATAGATAAACCTCCTGTTCTTATCCTCCAGAAGGGCAGAAACAACTGAATCCAAAACGTTCCGCACGCATGCTCCCTGGATGGAGTTATTCGATCCAACGTAATACTGGTCGATGGTCTTCAGCCAGCCGACGTCATCGTGAGAGTGAGGAACAAGGTGGACGTTGAGCTTTCCGGGGACAATCCCGGCGGTGGTGTTGTAGGCAATATACTCAGCCTCGGAGAGATAGTAGAAAGATGGAACGAAGAAGATGAGGAGCACCAGAAGGCCAGACGGCCGGTGGTAAGCCATGGGCGGCGACGCCGTGGAGCTTTCACGGTTTGTGGCCGGGAAGACTGTAGTCCAGTGAGTGAGAGTAGCGAGAATGAAGACGGCTGCAGGGGGGTTTATCCTCGTTTCTTCTTTTTGAAAAATTGATATAAATAATAGTTTTTATACAAATATTTCTAATATTTTACAATTTTATTATATGTTTTAGCTGCATAAAACTTAATTTTAAATTTTAATTATTATTTCCCCGAAAGTTTTTTTGATTATTCATTAAAATATTAATCATATTTTTTTAACTATTAAATTTATGTCTATATATATCATAATTAAATTATTTAAAATTTTCAAAAATAAAATAAATAAATAAATAATTTTTATTTTATAAATAGCAAAAAGTTAAATATTATAGATATAAATTATTTTTATATTGATAGATTTATACGCATATAAAAAAAATTATACATTTATAAATTATATATCCAAAGGTCAAATTTTAAAATGGAGCATGTTTAATACATGATTAAATAAAAGAAGCGTATTTATTAAATAATTTAAAAAGAAGCAAAAATGTCATCTCATTTGATATTTTGTATAGAAAATGAAATTAATTAAGAAACGTCAAATAATATGACGTTTTTTATAGAAAATGTCATATTATTTGACATGTTATATAGTGCACAAAATTTGAGAAGAGAGAGCCGAGGAGAGAGAGAGACAGGAACCACAAGAGAGAGAGACCGAGTGAGGGAAGAGAGAGCAAAGAGAGATAGGATAATAATTAATTTAAAATTAATTAGTGTATAACTTATAATAATTAAATTTTATAACTTAAAATAATAACATAATTAAATTAAAATTTATAACGCAATTAAATTAAAGTGGCATGTATGTAAAATTTTCTAAATTAAATTAAGTTATAAATTTAAATAAAATTATTAAATTTATAAATTAATAATTTATAACTTAATTTAATTAAAATTAATAACTTAAAATTATAACATAAATAAATTAAATTAATTTATAAATTTAAATAATTTTATTAAATTTAATTAAGTTATAAATTTTAATGTAATTAAATTAAATTTAAATAAAGTTATTAAAATTATAACGTAAATAAATTAAGCTAAGTTATAAATTAAGTTATAAGTTTAAATAAAGTTATTAAATTTAAATAAAGTTATTAAATTTATAAATTAATAACTTATAACTTAATTTAATTAAAATTTATAACTTAAAATTATAACGTAATTAAATTAAATTAAGTTATAAATTTAAATAAGTTATAAATTTTAATGTAATTAAATTAAATTTAAATAAAATTATTAAAATTATAACTTAAATAAATTAAAATAAGTTATAATATTAAATAATTTTATTAAGTTTAAAATTAATAACTTATAACTTAATTTTATTAAAATTTATAACTTAAAATTATAACGTAATTAAATTAAATTAAGTTATAAATTTAAATAAAGTTAATAAATTTAATTAAATTTTAAATTTTAACGTAATTAAATTAAAATTAGATAAAGTTATTAAAATTATAATGAAATTAAATTAAAGTTATAAATTTTAATTTTTAATTATATTAAGTTATAAATAATAATTTATAAGTTATAAAGTTAAAATAAATTATAAAATTTTAATTAAATTAAGTTATAAAGTTATCTAGAAAATTAATAAATTAAGTTATATTATCCTCTCTCACTTCCCTATATCTGCCTCTCTCTATCTTACAGTCTCTATCTCTCTCTCTCCTCAAGTTTTGTGCACTATAGAACATGCCAAATAATATGACATTTTCTATAGAAAATATCATATTATTTGGCATTTTCTTAACTAATTTCATTTTCTATACAAAACGTCAAAAGAGATGGCATTTTTGCTCCTTTTTAAATTATTTAATAAACACGCTTTTTTTGTTTAATCACGCATTAAACTTGCTCTTTTTTAATTTTTGGCTTATATCTAAATGTCTAAAATTTTATATTTATTTATATAATATTTCAATTTTAAATTATATTAAAAATAGTATGAATTTTAACTTAATTAAAATATAATTTACTTTTTTAAAATAATTTAAATATTAAAATTATATATAAATTAATATAAATATTTATAAATTAATCATGTAAATATATAAGAATTCCATTAATCCCCTATTATATTTCAATCTTTTCTTATTTTTATATTGCCAATTAACTTGAATCAACCAATTTAATATCATGTAAATATAGTAAAAAATATCATTTATTAATTTTATTAAGACTAACCTTTTTATCTTTTTATTTCCATCGACTTCCATGACTCAAAATGATTCATTGAAGAAGGGACGATGAGCCACAACGGTGTTAGATACATATGAGATTTTAAATTAAATTTAGGATTTTATTTGGGATAACTTTTAATAATTATTTTTTGTTGCTTTCAAAAAAAATTTATGCTAACTAGTAATTTTTAAAAACAGTAAAAAAATTGTCTCAAATGAAATTTAAGATCTCGTTTGAAATAGCTTTCGTATTGCTTTATAAAATAACTTTTTAGTATAAAAATTTTTATAAAGTTAAAAAGTTGCTTTATAAAGAACTAAAAAAATTATTCCAAAATTTCATTTGGAATAATTTTTTATCACCAATTTTTTAACATTATACTAAAAAAATTATTTTAGAAAATTGTATAGGTTAAATTTGTCAATTTACAGCTGAAAATTTCGTAAAAATGACTATTTTAATATTTTAATAAAATAATTGATGCGTTGCTTCGGACGAGTTGGTCTTTTTTGTTTTTTACGGAATTGGAATTTTCTTTTTATTATAAAAAAGGACGAGTTGCTTTCTGTTGCATGTTTCTAATTTGTTTTGTTGGATCCCATCACGTGCTCAGCATTTGAAAATTCAAATTAGTGCCGGCGAGGCGATTTTAACTTCTTCAGGATCTTATTCCAAATAAGTATGAGCCCTGAAAAAGTTCGCAAAATAATAATAATAACGCTTGAAAATTTTGTGTGGCTGAAATGAATTCAAAATGCAGCGCACATTGGAAAGGGATGTCTCCTCATAACAATTCTCCACAAGAATGTTTCATTTTGAATTCGAATGAGTCCAATTGAGCAACATTGAGGGATGTAAAGGTAAAAGTTATATTATTAATTTAATTAATAAATATTAAAATTAAATTTGTAGTTAAGAAATTTATTATAAATAATTTAAGACTTAATCATGTTATTGATATTGAATTTATTTGCTCAAAATAAATAATTTCTTATTTATTTATGTAGATAACATTAATTGTTATAGAAATATTGTCTGCTTGAAAAATTGTATGAAATGAGATTGAATAATTATTAAGAAAATAAAAAATAAAAATAAAAGGTTGGGTTGATTCAATTAAACGGACTGAAAGAAGTACATTGTTCATCTTAAATATGCAAGGAGCAAAAGAAAAGGAGATTAAAGAGCAAGAGAAAGAGAGTGTGAGAGAGAGGTTGATAAAAGAAGAGAGAGCAAGAGATGGAAGGCAAGTGAATGATCAAGTAAAAGAGAGAGAGAAATACCAATAGACTGAGTGGGCTATGAGGAGACTTCGCGCAAAAGAGCGAAAGAAAAGCCAAGAGACTGAATGTGCTAAGAGGAGACACATATGAGTCAGAGCATTAAACATTATGGAGCTTTCGAGCACATGCAGCCGCATAAGGAAGAAAAGTCATCAAGTTTATTTGTTCTTCCTTTTTTTTTTCCTTACAACTAGGTAAGATAAACTATAGCCTAGCATTTGCTCCATTTTTCATCAAATAAATTGAAGCCTTATATATAGCCACGACCAAATTTTTGAAAGCAGCTTGTATATCTAGGTATTTAGCAGAAGAAGCCGGGATAAGAAGAAATTTAAGTAGTAACGAACACGCTGTCGTGATTGGCGCGTTGAGAATGCGCGGTTAAGAATGGCGCATTCAAAGAATGCGCCGAACTAAATGGCGCATTCTTTGAATGCGCCGAAATGTTCGGCGCATTCAAAGAATGCGCCATTTAGTTCGGCGCATTCTTTGAATGCGCCAACCGAGGTGAAACATTTCCCTAAATTCGTTTAAACCTGAAATTTTAAAACAGATTTCCCAATCATTTGGAACTGAAATGTGTGCGAATTGCATAAGAGTTATTTATATATAAATTATTGAAGTTGTTTATAAATTATCATATAAAATAATAAGGTGATTTTTATGTTCATTTAATTGGGTAACATTTAATTTGGATGAATAAATAAAGAAGTATAAAATTAGGAAATTATTGAAGGTTAAAAATAAGTTTTTTTTGTAATTAAAATTTGAAATATTGTAATAGAATATTTAGTGGTAAGTTGAAGAATAAGAGATTAATTAAAATTTTAAATAATTTAAATTTAATATTATATTTCTTTTAATATAAAGTAAATTGTAATAGTAACAATTATTTCTTATAAGTATTGGTAATAGTTTAAATAACTATAAAAAATATTTATCTAACTAAAAGAGCAAATAAAAATGTAAAATTATTAATTTTAAATAGATTTGTTAAAAATAGTATAGTTATAGTATTATTTTAAAAAATTTAAATATATTAAAATAGCATTAATGATGAGTAAAAATCTCAATAATTAATAAGTAACATTAAAAATGAATAAATAATAGAACTATTTAATTTTGTAGAATTTTAATTTCTTAAAAACAGTAAAAATTGATTTTCTGAAATGTAGCAAGATAGACATAAAGATTTTTTAGATAAATAGCAGCGTAGCCATATATAGTAATACATACCCTTGATATAAGCTCACATTATGTCATATATTCCTAAGTACATATCGTACACGAGCTTGGAGCTGTGTTTGGGTAGGACAACATTTGAAATTGAACTCAAATTCATATTGAAGCTCCTTCGAGTCTTGTCGATCTAAAAATTCTTTCTCTTTTCCATGTTCAGAACGTTGCAGTAGCATTTTATAGTACTCTAAAAGCCATTGATCATGTTTGTGGCACCAAGAATGGTATAAAATACAGTGATCTATATCAAGCATAGACCTTCCCATCCTGGCTCAACTATACCCTCTTTGTCACGTCCAAGTTCCAGAATACGACCCTTTAAAAAATTTAATGGTACGAGGTGACCCCCCATGTCATAAAATCTATCTTGTAGCAATTTCCAACCAACGTCTCGAAGTTCAAAGCCAAACCTATATTGCCTTATTTTCATAACATCATGATTTTCATGCCACAGAATGCAATCCTCGTCTTCCCCCCAAGTATGCATAACATATCTAAAAATTTCATTAGATGTTGCCTTCGCTTCTAAGATCTCATCTGTATTGTAAGCCAAACTTTCATGCAAACGGCTACTTCCTTCTTCAATCAGTTGTTGTGTCGGTATGGCTCTCATTTTATCCATGATAGAAGAGTACATTTTTTACAAATGCAGTTGAAGTGGTAGATTTGGTAAAGCTGTCAAGTAGTTGATCCTTTGTGGGTTACGTATTCCTATGTACCCTGGAAAAAAATGATGTTATATAACAAAAAAGTGGGATCTTTAAAAAAAAATTATTTTAAACAATTACATATTGGATATTAAGTTATAGTTAAATTTAGATAGAAATATAATACTAAATGTAGTACTTTAATATTAAGATACAATCTTTGACGTCATATTATGAAATACAAAAGAACTTTTTAAGTAAATTTTATATTAATTTAAATAGGTATTCGTTATAATGTTGTGTATATTGTCTTATTGTATTAGTTAAGGTAAGCATTGAAATTGAGAGCAGTATAAGGAAAACTTAAATTAATTAACACATTTTACAACATCTATCCATTATACATTCACTACACATGAAATTGAGAGCAGGATATAGAAAATACATTATCATAACTCTACTAGCGATGACGCGGAAAAGCCCTACTACCAGAAGTATATCTAACTGGAGCCTTCCTTCTTCGTCGTTGCAGTTGTTGCTCCTCAATAAATTCCTCTTCTTGCTCTATAACTTCAGGTTGATGATGCGTTGTCTCAGTGTGCTGTTGTGAAGGTTGTCCTCCCATCAATAGTATATCTTGTTGCGAGGGGGAGGTCGGCAACCCAACACTTGACATCCAGTCTAGTATTGCAATAGGAAAAAATAAATGTGTTGTGGGTTATTGACATGGTGTGCCATAGTATATCTCATGTGCACCACTTTATTATGCATCGTATGGGCTCCAATGTTGCGTGGATGGTCCTGCCCCAATCATGTCGTAGACGGTCGATGGAGTATGCATTGAAAGTCTAGGTGGTACCCTCTCAGTACTTTGATGGTGGCGGCTTCCCGTGGATCTAGATGGAGCATCAGTGGTTGACCGTCTTGCTCCATGAACTCTATGAGAACTTGATGGTTGTTCCCTCGTTTGGTTCCTCTCCTCAGTTCTAGTGTCAAAAGTAGTGTAGTCGATGTAAACTGAACGTTGAACTCTAGCAGAAAGCTTTGTGACCTGGTCAACTGCTAACTGTAATGAACTGGCATTTTGGCCGTGCCCCCCGGCCAATGGCTCTAGAATTGCAGTTGAACGTATGTAGTAGTCCGCATCGAGAAACTGCTTCCGCTTTTTTCCAGGCCAATAAATCAGATTGTCATATGTGCTAGCAAGGAATGCATCAGCCATAGAATCCCATTTTTTATAAAGAATGCAACGATTTATATCTACAGTTGGGTTGTTTACAATCACCTCAACTGATCCATCTTGACGCCTTCTTGTTTCAGCATATCTTGCCTTCAGAAAACTTATCGGAGCTATATGTCCTAACATTTTCATATCCTTACTTTGCACATATTGCCAACCTTCTTTGTTCAAACCATCTTCTTCCCTGTAAGAGCGAATCGTCATAGCTATGCTGTGCCTCTCCCATAATATGCTGTCTTCCTTGTTAGACCACGAATGTATACAGCAATGATAGAACTCATTTAATATGGCCTTCTCCTCTAACGCATCATCACTGGTATGTGCTAAACATTCCTTTAACCTACTGCTTCCCTCCATAATCAAGGTCTTCAAAGGGATTCTATCTTTGCGGTACATTGCACACAAATATATAAAAGAAGTTTGTAATAAAGGGAACAAGCTGCAAACATCAATTTAGAGGCATTGTCCATCAGTTAACATGATCAATTATGAAATGCTTAATGATAAATAAAATACTCTTGCTACTTTAATACCACAAGATATTTTATCTTGAACAAACAAAACTTGATTTGATAACACATGATGACTCGACAACACACGCTAAGTTGATGGTAGTTATTAATTTCATAATATTTCCAAATTTAATAGATAAAGTTTTTATATAATTAAAGAGCGTAACCAAGCGTAGTAGCACTATGATGATCATTGCACCTGCCAGAATAAGCACGCCTATATAGGTCGACGATGTCTGTGGATAACATAATATAATTTAGTATGTTGTAATTTCAAAATAATTATAATCCATATATTATTAGGTATGAAAATTATATGTCATGATTAATACCTGGATGATGCCGGATAATATGGACATGTAGCCCTATTGTGACCCTTATTCTTGCAATGTCCACAAGTCTTGTTTAAGGTTGAGGGCACCTCATCCATAGTATTACGAAATCTATTTGATCGGGGTCTACCCACACGCCTCCTGAAAGTCGGTGCAATTAAGGGGATGATTCGTTCTTGTTCGTTGAAGATTAGCCAAATATCCTTTGCTGGGACAACATGGAATAATCCGGAGTACGTTGCCTTGTACGAGTTTAGGATGAAGTATTTTGATACAAAGTTATTATGATTCCACCTCCTATTACCAGCAACTGCTATCACATGAATGCATGGCACATGATATAATTATGGTTTCATGCATGTGCAAGTGTAAGTGTAAGTGTTTGGTGTCAGTACCTCAACTTTATGTGGTCGACATGATGTATCCACAACTTCAAATTCTTTTCTATTAATGGTTACTGGTTCTGGGCATCTTCGTGCTTCACGTTCAGCTCTTTGTAACGTAGTCATTGTACGGGGAACAAATTCAGACTCCCCCACCTCTAGCCACTTCTCAACATCTGTGGATCGCCCCATGAACAATGAGACTAGGTTGTAGTATATGGCCATAATCAAGCCTTGTATTGGAAGGCCACGAGCACGTTTAAGAACTCCGTTAAAACATTCTGAGGCGTTGGTTGTCATAATGCTATATCGACAGCCATTATCGAACAACAACGACCACTTGCTAACATCATGCTGTATTAACCAGTCATATGCTTCTTGCTTAGCAGTTCTAATGTGATTCATCATTCAATTGAAGTAGGACATATCCTCTATAATCCCGGCTAAGTATATATTATTACAAAGGCCCTCACTATCAGGAATAGCTTGCCGGCGTATAAATTTTTGAAGTTCTCACGCAAGTGACGAAGATAATGTCTATGAACTGTATTAGGGAAAATTTCTCGGCAACCTCTTGTTGCAAATCTAGTTTTGATGATGACAAACAAGTTTCCAGTATATTTTTCTTGGCTAACCCATTTCAGGCACAAAAGATCACGAGCCACTCAAGCCAACTCAAGATCGGGACCAAGTGTGTCCAATGTACTATTTTTCTTTTTCTTGAGTCAATTGTAATGTAACTGATCCCACAGCTAAGTAACCTCGCACACACACACTCAGGGGGAGAGCTTGAGTGAATTAGAGTTTCTGTTCATTTTTTGTTCAGATCGTCCTGGACGATATTCACATCGTCTTGGACGATCAGGTAAAAACAGAAACCCTAATTAGGGCGACTAAGTTAAGAGGGTCTGATTAAGCAGATCATCCTGGACGATCTTTGGATCATACGGGACGATATGCTCAAATCAGAAATTCTCAGCCGCCAGATCAAGTTAGGCAAGTTTTTATTTTAAGTTATTTGATCTGATCGTCCCGAACGATACATGTATCGTCCTGGACGATTCAGTACAATCATGCCTAATTTAATCTGGTAATTAAGGAAAGCAATTTTTTTTGATTGATATGATCGTATCGTCCTAGACGATCGCAGGATCGTCCCAGACGATCATGATCGTCTAGTACATTTCAGCTATACGTCCCGAACTATGCTCAGAATGATTTTGGCACCTTTTGAACTAATCGTATAGGACGATATCCCGATCGTCCTAGACGATCAAGTCATTTTTTAGTCGTCCAGCACAAGTTTCTCTGGACGACCTGAACTGTCTTCTGGACGATATTCCTCGATTTACACTAATCGTCCCGGATGATCGCAGGATCGTACAGGATGATATGAACAATTTTTTCTACTGATCATCCAGAAGAGCCAGATCGTCCAGGATGAAACAGTTGATTTTGAACTGATCGTACAGGACAATCTAGCGATCGTCGTGGACGATCTTGGCTGACCAGTTGAGATTTAGGGCAAATTTTAAGCCCTCCTATAAAAGATATTTTTTTTCCAACAAGAAATATCTTTTGTCACTTTCCTTCCCAGAGAAACCCTAGAGAGAGTTTAGGAGAGAGAGAGAGGATCTTGTGAGGGGGAGTTAGTGAGGGATTCACTAAGGTTGCTCCAAGCACGGATCAGAGTCGTTTTCTCCACTCGTCGTCTTTCGTCTAGTTGGTGTTCGTTGTGGGAGGATCGTTCGCAAGAAGATCCGGGATTCTCTACCCGCTTCAGGTGGAAGCAAAAGGAGGTCGGGTTCTCTGCCTCACTGTGTGGTGAAAAGGAGATTTTGTACAGGCTTCTTCGCCTTGCTGTGGGAGCAAAAGGAGAGACACTTTTTATTTAGTGCAATATCCGGAGGGGAGGCTCCAGGGAGTGGACGTAGGTCAAGTTGCCCGAACCACTATAAAATCTGGTTTATTTTTCTGATTCTGTTCTGCACTTTACTTTTCTGATATTAACTACTTTGGTGAATATCTGTGATTGATCTTTTCGTTCTTGTTTACTTGTTTCCGCTACAAAGTATCGAAAAGATTTTTCTGTTCCTCGTGAAATTTTTAAATAACCAATTCACCCCCCCTCTTGGTTAGCCTCGGGACTAGTTCACTAGGGCTTAACATCCCTATTGAACTTTCAAGTGGTATCAGAGCGGAATTCAAAATTTAGGTTTAAAAAACTTTTGAATTTGATCCATGGCTAACTGTAACAATCATAATACGGCTGAAGGCTATTCTATTACAAGAACACCGTTGTTTGATAATATTCCTTTTGATTTTTTAGAAAACACGCATGTCTACTTTTCTTCAATCGATTGACTATCGCATGTGGATGTTAGTTAAGGATGGATACGAACCACCTTTTAGATTGATTAACAATGTGAAAATTGAACTCCCGTTTGTAGATTGGACTTTTGATGATCGTGATTTAGCACAGTTAAATGCAAAATGTTTGAACTGTTTCTTTTATGCTTTAAAATCTGAAGACTATATGCGTGTTTCTACTTATACAACGGGTAAAGAAATCTGTGATAGATTGTGTATAACATATGAAGGTACAACTGAAGTCAAACAGTCTAGGTTAAACATCTTGTTACATGATTACGAACATTTTTGCATGAAACCTAGTGAGGCGATTTCAGAAATGTACACGAGCTTCACTCAAATCGTTACCTCTTTGCATGCTCTAGGAAGAGAACTAACTAATTACGAAAGAGTGAACAAAATTCTTAGATGTTTGCCTGCTTCTTACGATGCTAAGATTACTGCGATCACGGAATCTAAAGATTTAAATACTTACTCTATTGACAGCTTACTTGGATCACTCATTGCTTACGAGCAAGGGGTGAACCAAAGACAACTTAATGCAGGTGAACAAAAGAAGGAGAAGACAGTGGCGCTAAAGGCCAAAGATTCAGATGCTAACACTTCCGGGTCTGATAGCGATGATGTTGCCTTAATCACAAGGCAATTCAAGAGCTTTCTAAGGAAGAAGAATAAGAATTTTCAAAAGTGGAACAAAGGTAAGACCAGTAGAAACTTTAAAGGTTCATCTGAATCTATTTATTTTGAATGCAGGAAGCCTGGACACATAAAGGCAAATTATCCTACACTCAAGGCTCACCCAAGCAAGGAGAAGGGTGAGGAGAAACCAAAGTTCAGAAAGGACAAGAAGCGAATACAAAAGGCGTTCTGGGCAGACTCTGCATCCGACTCCTTTGAGACTGAAGCTGAAGAGGAGGAAACAAACTTGTGTCTGATGGCTGATGATCACCCTGGTCAGTCGGACCAGGAAGAGGTATGTGAGCTTACTTATGATCAATTATTTGACGTATCTAAAAAAATTCATGCATCGTATAGGAAGCTTAAGAAAACCCATGCTAGTTTGAAACTGGATTATTTGACTTTGCAAAAAGAGCATGATGTGTTGATTAAGGATTATTTCACTATTGATAGCAATCACATATCTTTATTAGATGAGTTTGATGAACTGAATAGAAAGTATTCTGATTTAATTATTGAGCATGATGCATTAAAAACATCACATATTGAATTAGAAGCTGCTTTTAAGAAATTGAATGATATGACATGTGATTTAGAAAGTAATGAAAGTGTAATAACTTTTGAGATTGCTAGTCTTAACAAGGAGAATGAATTTTTAAGAGTGAAAATTATTGCTTTTGAAAAGAACAAAAAATTACCTACTTTTGAACAGTTTTATGCACCGCCACCTTTTGAAAAATCTGTTGCAAGTTCATCAAAGCATGTTTCATACACTTCTAGGAAGAGGCACTATCACTCACGACGTTTAGTTAATTCTTTTCCTGGTGTTAGATGTTTTTCATGTGGCATGTTAGGACATATTTTCCACACATGCACTGTTCACCGTAGTACACATTGGGTGTGGAGACCCAAACTGCCTGTTTCACAGCACAGCATGCATGCATTTCATTCTTCTTTTCATAAGAAGGAACCCAAACCTGTTTGGGTTCCTAAGACTGACGTTTGATATTTTTGTAGGGGTGCTCTCACATAAGATCTCGTGAGAGCATGTGGTAGGCACATGACTGAAGATGCAAATCAGTTCATTTCGCTGGAGGCCAGAGCTGGAGGCAAGGTTACACTTGGAGATAATACCACCAGGAAGGTGGTAGGCACAGGTAAAATTAGTGATTCAAAGAATTTTATGATTAATAATATTTTGCTTGTAGATGGACTGAAACACAACTTGCTGAGCATCAGTCAACTTTGTGACAAGGGATACAACATCAAATTCCTGCAAACTGGCTGAATTTTAAGCTTAAATGATAAAGTTGTTTTGCAGGGGCAAAGGATCAACAACGTCTATAAGTTGAATGTAAGTTGCATTAAATCTGATAATTCAATTTGCTTAAAAACTGCTGCTGATGAGTCTTGGTTATGGCATAGGAGATTGTGTCATGCCAGTATGAAAACCCTTAGGAGAGTCACCCAAAAGGATTTAGTTAGAGGTATGCCCAAGCTTAAGTTCACTAAGGATCACCTATGTGATGCCTGTCAGTTAGGGAAGCAAGTCCAATTCTCTTTTCACTCTGTTAAGGACATTAGCACCTCTAGACCTTTAGAAGTTCTTCATATGGACCTCTTTGGACCCATTAGCACTGCCAGCTTATGGGGGAGAGTCTATGGATTTGTGATTGTAGATGATTATTCGAGGTTCACTTGGGTAAAATTTTTGTCATATAAATCTGAGTCATTTGATGAGTTTAGATCTTTCTCTACTTGGATTCAGAAGAAGTTAGGATGTGAGATTATTACCATCCATAGTGATCACGGAGGGGAGTTTGAAAATGAAAGATTTAGAAGTTTTTATGAGGAGCAAGGGATTAGTCACAATTTTTCAGCTCCTAGGATCCCTCAGCAGAACGGGGTAGCTGAAAGGAAGAACAGGACCTTAGTGGAAGCCACTAGAGCCATGCTTACCGAGTATTCACTTCCAAAATACTTTTGGGCTGAAGCGGTGAACACTGCCTATTATGTGCTGAATAGGGTGAATGTGAGAGTCAAACTGAACAAGACACCTTATGAGATCATTAAGGGTAGAACTCCAAATCTGTCCCACCTCCATGTCTTTGGCTGTAAGGTTTTCATTCTGAACAACAAGAAATCACCCTTAGGAAAATTTGACCCCAAATCTGATGAAGGAGTGTTCTTAGGATATTCAAGTGTGGGAGAATCCTTTAGGGTGTTCAATAAGAGGACTTTGATGGTGGAAGAAACAACCCATGTAGTGTTTGATGAATCTGATCCTAAAGAGTCTAGATCTGAAGCAGAAGATGAAGAGATTGTTGAGGTTACCCAAGGGGTTAGAAATACAAATTTGGAGGAAAGGGTAGAACCTCAAACCACGGTGCCTAGAGATTGAAAATATTCTTCGAGTCATCCTAAAGAACTAATCTTAGGAGACCCTTCTGAAGGAGTTAGGACTAGGCATGGACTTAGGAAGGAAGTAAACCATTCTGCCTTTATCTCAATGACTAAACCCACCAACATCAATCAAGCCCTTTCGGATGAGTTTTGGATCTTAGTTATGCAAGAAGAATTGAATCGGTTTATAAGGAATGATGTTTGGGAGCTAGTAGAAAGATCTAAAAATTAAAGTATTGTGGGAACCAAGTGGGTCTTTAAGAATAAGATGAATAATTCTGGTGTGGTTGTGAGAAATAAGGCAAGATTGGTGGCTAAGGGGTATAATCAGATAGATGGGATTGATTTTGAGGAGACTTTTGCCCTTGTAGCTAGATTGGAAGCCATTAGAGTGCTACTAGCCTTTGCCTGTTATAAGAGATTTAAGCTGTTTCAAATAGATGTCAAGAGTGCCTTTTTAAATGGGGTAATAAAAGAAGATATTTTTGTAGAATAACCCCCGGGTTTTGAGAGTCCCCAATATCCAAATCATGTTTATAAATTAAAAAAGGCCTTATATGGATTGAAACAGGCACCCAGAGCTTGGTATGAGAGGCTTAGCACATTCCTGTTAGAAAGAGAGTTTGTTAAGGGGAGTGTAGACACTGTGGACCTCCGAGAGGACACAAAACACCATCGCCCCGCGAGGGGAGACAGTATATGGCCAATAGAAGGGCAGATTCGATCACACATAGGATTAACCATTGAGGATAGTGGCTCTCACCAGCACACCCCGATGGATAACAATATGTACGATCTAATCACAACGGGTTTCCCCCACCCGATACATTAACTCGAGTGGGGTTTATTTGAGAGTGGGATGCGGTTTCCCACGGGCGCAAGCCCCCGTGGTTAATTACATCTCAAGCCGGAGCCTGAGAATACTCTCGATTAAGGATTCTATATTATACTTTCCAAATTGGGAATTGCACATAGGGCAAAGACTAGGAAATCTTACTCAAAGAGAAAGAAAGGTTCAACTAGGCTTAGTCAGCATACACAGCTCAGATCAACACCCGGAGGGACTAAGGTAGTGAGAAGCAATTAGAGAAAAGAAATAAATCATGCACTCAAAGAATACAGGAGAGAAAGATGGAAGTGTCGTCATCCGTGTGACGCAGATATATAGGGTTTATGGTCTCTGGAAGACAGAAGACCTACCTACCGATGAGGCGTACTACGAAGCAATAGTAGCCTTGAATCCTAAATCTAGTGGGTTTAGTGTTCTGCGTAACACTAACACCAGTGTCCTAGCTAATGCAATGCAAAATCTGGACTTACCCCGGCCTGGAAGGGGGAGCCAACTAACCACCTAATCGCTTTAAAACCATGCTGTCCAGTCATTTATGAAAGATGGGTGGGTAGGTTTAAGTTTATTGGAAGTAGGGCCGACGTCTAAAGGATTTCCTAATTGGCCCCGGACTGATGTTGGGTGAATGCTCCTATGACTAATGCAATTAAAATTTTGATTTAGTTGATTTGTAATGTAATGCATGCTGGTTAAAGTATCCGAATCAGATATGCACAGAATTTTAAAAAGGCTTATAAAAATAATTTTTTGAATTAGACTGGGCTTCCCCAGGTCCGACACCTTATCCTCATAGGTCAGATTATCCGGACTCTACCCGTAGGCGGGGAAGTGTCTTATAGAAGGAAAGAGAAATGCGTTAATATGCATGCGACCCCGGACGATTCCGGTAATTCCCTAGGTCGTTAAATTTCTAAATTGCTTAAAACTTAAAATTTTAAATATTAGTTGCGAGTAGAAAAGGTTTTAGTCCTTAGAGAGCCTAACGAAATCTAGGCTAAAATAAAAGCGGCATGCAGATCGCCAATAAACTATGAAAAGCATACAATCTATGCGCAATCATCATCAAATCAGATATAATACATAATTAAATAAATCAATTAAATGTTCATAGGCCAACTGCCCTTAATTACAAACCAGGGTTTGCGGAGAATTTAAGTGGCCGGGCACCACTGCCAACAACCCGGATTTCTAATCCTAAGACTGACGTAAGTTATTTTGAGTGGGATACTCTTGCTCTTCATCTCCTTGATCTTCTCCTCCTTGGACTCCTCGGATCTCAGCTTCATTGGACTCCTCGGGTAGTAGAATGATCCAAATTTGAATTCCCCAAATAGAAAAGGACTATCCTCATATTGGGTGTCCTTTTCTCTTTGAAATCCAACCTTTGGATTCTTGTATCCCCACTCAAAATAGACTTTCACAACTCTTAACCAATATTACAAATAGTTACATTAAATGAAAGCAGTAAATCTAGACTCTTCTGCAAGGTTATCCTAATGAAAATCATCCCAAGCAGTTTAATATATCACAAGCAGTTATAAGAAAATGAAATGCTCATCATAGCCACACTTGGCCATGCTCTTAATTATTTTGAGGGCTAAGCAAGCTCTGGAGCACCTGTAACAATTTATAATGATTTTTAATTAGCCCTCATTTATTTAGGGGGGCTGAGCAATTTCTGAAGCACCTGCATAAAATGATATTAGTATTTAAATCATGATTATTGCCCCCCTTTTATTTAGCGCTGCATGAGCATGGCCACCTGTAGAAGACATCGTTAGTATCAACCTCGATCCTAACCTATGGGTAGTCTATCGTGCAATCACATCAAATCCCAGAGTATAGTAAAAGTAAGCAAACACATCAATAGTTCAATCACAACATGCAATGAAATCCGGAAAAGCTCGGCACGCAGCAGAAAAGTAAACACCGGCCTAGCCTAAGTCTAGAAGTGGTGCCCTAACAAACAATTCTACAGTGTGTGTAAAAGCCTGTGTGGCTGAGGTAGATCCTAAGCTAGGTAGTTAGTTACAATTGCCTACTGTCCAGGTTGGTTGTAGGTCTAAAAAGGAAATTTTATTTAAAGTCCAAATATTAGTGAATTAAGATCCATCTTAGTTGATTTGATGTGTGGGTCAGTTTTAGTTCTTAGGGTGATAATATTTAAAGTTTAAATTGCATTAGCAAGTTTTAGGGGGTTCGGGGTCCACCTATACACTAAGCATGGGGGGTCCAAAATTAACTTTTTGATTAAAGGGGATTTGTGAACAACTAATATTTTTATAAAATATTAGGCCTTAACCTGATTAGTTAGACAGTTAGCATGCCCAATTTGGATTCTTCTATCTAAAGTTATGAATTTCTGAAGTTTTGGTCTTGTTTTGAACTAAGTTTGACCGGATTGTTGACTTTTTTATTTAAATTGATTTCTGAAATTTTAATATTTTTTAATAAATACTAGACCCTAATGTGAGTTGAATGCCTTTGAGTTTGCTGGATTTGGAGTTTCCTACGCAAAGTTATGAATTTTGGAAGTTTCGGGCCCTAGACTATAGGCTACGGTTGACCGGAAAGTTGACTTTTTGATTTAAGTTGATTTCTGGAACTTTAATATTTTTAATAAATATTAGACCCTAATGTGAGTTGAATGCCTTTGAGTTTGCTGGATTTGGAGTTTTCTGTAATTAGTTATGATTTTTAGAAGTTGGGGCAATTAAATGAATTATCGAAATTGCCTAATTAGGGGTACTTTGGGAGTTTTGGCCCAAATCAGATCCAAACTGATTGGAATCACCCCCAAAGGTCAGAAATGATCTAAGAAGGTGTTCCCAAGTGTTTGGGGGAAATTTGAGATTTTTAATAATTTTTAATGATTTAATTAAGGCAAAAAGGTGGTTTTTGATTAAGGTTGAATTAAAGTCCAGATTAAGGTCCAATTAAGGGGCCCTAATTATCTAAAGTTGGGGACTAAATTTTGGAGAGTTTGAGGTATTATGAGTATTTTTATGATTTAAAATGGATTTATTAGATTTTTCAGAAGTTTCTGAGGCTTAATTAACGGGTAAATTAGGGTTTATTAATTAAGTATTTTAAAGACTCCAAAAAATTCCTAGAAAATTCTAGGGGGTTCCAGATATCACTAAATATTAGTGTTTAAAGTTTCACAATAATTCGGGATCTATCCTAGTTCCTAGAAATATTCTAAGTTCGCTAGACGATCCTTAATTGTTGTCCTTAAGGTGTCACTACGTTATATAGGAATGAAATGAAGTAACTAACCCTTAGGCACAACATAGAGGGTAAATGCAGTAAGTATAAACACACCAAACCATGTCCTTAGATCTAGGAGAGCCTAGGCTAAGTGCTTGTGCAACCTACACATGTAAGGACTACGAAAATACTAAGTAAAGATGCCTAATGAAGTGATTAGTGAATGATTGGGACACAATCATTCACTAATCTTTCTCCCACATGAATTGCTCTTCATATACATAGCCTAGGTTTAAAGTTTCATAAGGGGTGGACCTCTCAAAATTAAAAGGGGGGCAAGTTATGAATTTTTGAAGTTAAATAGGTTTAAAAAATTATTTTTTAAATAACTTAAAATAATTAATATTTAAAAATAATTAATAAATTCAAAATGAAATCTCTGAATTTTAAGATAAGTAATAAGCAATAATAATAAAAAAAAGGTTTTAAAAAAATATATATTAATAATAATATAATAATAATTAAAATAGTTTTAAAGTATTAATAATATAATAACATTAGTAAAATAATAATAATATTATTAATATAATAATAATAAGAATAATAATACTATTAATATAATGATAACATTAAGATGATAATGATACTATTAATATAATAATAATATTAGAATAATAATAATTTCAAAATAATAATATTATTATTAATAAAATAACAACATTAAAACAATCATAACATTATTAATATTATAATATTAAAATAGTAATAATATTATTAATGTAATAATGATATTAAATTAATAATGTTATTATTGACATAATAACAATATTGAAATGATATTATTATTACTATAATAATAGTCATTAAAATAATAATAACATTACTAATACCATAATATTAAAATAATAATATTATTAATAATATAATTATGATATTAAAACAATAATAATAATATTATTATAATGATAATATTAAAAAAAAGAGTAATGTTATAATATAATAATAATCATTAAGATGATAATATCATTACTAAAATAATAATATTAAAATAATAGTAATATTATTAATATAATAATGATACTAAAATAATAATAATAATATTACTATTATTATTATAATTATTATTATAATAACATTATTATTAGCATATTATCATATAATAATAATAATGATAATAATATAAATATAAATATAAATATAATAATTAAAATAGTCAATATTACTGTTTTGTAAATATTTTAAAAAATAAATATCGTTTTAAATTAAAGAGGGTGAAAATACGAACAATTTGATATATTACACATATTTTTTGGATCAAAAATGAATTTTCTATGATTTTTTAAAGAAATTTGATTTAAAAACTAATTAAGCACTAATCCGGCGGCGGCGGGACACCTGGCAAACGCGGATTGGTCCTGTGGTTTCGGGTAATCATTGGCAATGATTGCGCCGCCGTGCAATCATTGCCAATGATTGCGGCGGCGCGAACCGCGGTACTTAACCACGTAAGCACTAATCAGAGACGTTGATTCTGCGCGGTTTTGAATCAACTGTTCTGATCTCGCCGGACAGCGGGCGGAACCACGAAATCAAGCATCGCGGTCGATCCGAACCGCGGAATGATAGAATCCTGACCGTTGATCACTAGATCAACGGTCCGGATCGTGCCCCAGTGAACGAGAACGTGACCCGAACCCTAGAACCAAATTTTTGCCTCGTTCTCTCGATCGGGTGGATCAAATTCGATGAAACTTGAAACCTAGCATGCATACATGAAGAGCATTCGTGTGGATGTTTTGGTTCGGATTTTAATGCAATATTTGAAACGTTAATTAGGTCTATGTGTTCTAGCTAGGGTTTCAAATTTACCTCAATCCAATGGATGGATTTGGGAGATTTTAGGTTCTCTGAAATTGTTGTCCGTCCGCGAATAATATTGTAGAAGACTTCAAGATCAGGGGACGCCTGGATCGGGAGATATTCCACCTTAAATGGGTCTAGGCTCGGGTTCACCGGAACTCCGTCGCCGGCGAGGACTTGGCGGCGAGGCTCGATCAGGGAAGATGGTAGGAGTCGAGGAGAACTCAAATACGAGAGCTCTCAGACTATGGAGACTTGGAGAGAGAGTTCTTGTTAAAAACCTCCCTAAACAACCCTAAATAAACCTATTTATAGCCTTAAGTCTTCTATGAACGGCTAGGATCACATCTAGGGTTTGATTAGGAGGTTATTGGGTCTCTAATGCCGTAGTTTGAGTCCAAGGAGTATTAGGAAGGAGTTAGAGCTTTAAATAGGATTTAAATGGGTCAAAATTGACCCATTGAGACTTGGGTTGACCAAGTCATGGGTTGACTTGGTCAACCTAGTCAAATGGGTCTAAAAGATGGAGGGATTGAGCTTAGGGGGCCGAGGAATGGATTTAAATTGAATTAGGCCTATTAGAGCCTATTGGGTCAACCTGGGTTGACCTGGTCAACCAGGTTGACCCAAAGCCTGGGTCTGACCTAAAATAAGGTCAACAAACGGACCCCCAACAGGAGCGGCGAACAGACTAGTGAACCGCTCGTGTTGGCGTTGACCGAATGTGACAAAAGAAGTAGAGTAAAGGCCTAAGAAAAGGAGCACCAAAAGAGGTGAAAGAAAGAGAGTGAGATCTTCTCCTGGCCTTGTCCTACAATAAGGACAGAGCCCAGGAGAGAATAAAAAGTAGAGTAGCAACAGACCACCAAAAGGTGACAAAGTGGGGGGATCTTCTCTTTGCTTTACCCTATAGTGAGGGCAGAACTGAGGAGAGAAAACCCAAAAAAGTAAGGTTGTAAAGCAAACCAACTATCCATCTGACCGTATCGAAACAACAGGATAGAAGGTGAAAGAGTGGTGAGGTATGCCTTCCAGGGACACTGTCAGGCTCACTCGACCAAGTAAAGTCTGATGTCTGCTTGATCAGAGTAAAATAATCAGGGAAGAAGTAGTGGTGAGGAATGCCTCCGAGGGACACTGTCGGGCTCACTCAACCAGGTAAGTAAAACCAACTACCTGACTGTTCATTTCAAATAGTAGGATAGAAGGTGAAAGGATCCCGTCTCCTCTTGCTCCTTTCGGAATAGCGGATAGGTGTGACTCAATACTTCTGCCTGACCTCAACAAAAGTAAATAAGCCACGAAATTGGAGTCTACGTAGTCTTTTACAGAACATCCAGAGTAAAGGGGTGGTGAGGAATGCCTCCCAGGGACTCTGTCGGGCTCTCTCAACCGGTAAGTAAAACCAACTACCTGACTGTTCATTTCAAACAGCAGAATAGAAGGTGAAAGGATCCCGTCTCCTCCTGCTCCTTTCGGAACATCGGATAGGGGTGACTCAATACTTCTGCCTGACCTCAACAAAAGTAAATAAGCCACGAAATTGGAGTCTGCGTAATCTTTTATAGAACATCCAGAGTAAATGGGTGGTGAGGAATGCCTCCCAGGGACTTTGTCGGGCTCTCTCAACCGGTAAGTAAAACCAACCACCTAACTGATCATTTCAAACAGTAGGATAGAAGGTGAAAAGATCCCGTCTCCTCCTGCTCCTTTCGGAACAGCGGATAGGGGTGACTCAATACTTCTGCCTGACCTCAACAAAAATAAATAAGCCACGAAATTGGAGTCTGCGTAGTCTTTTACAGAACATCCAGAGTAAAAGGGTGGTGAGGAATGCCTCCCAGGGACTTTGTTGGGCTCTATCAACCGGTAAGTAAAACCAACCACCTAACTGATCATTTCAAACAGTATGATAGAAGGTGAAAGGATCCCGTCTCCTCCTGCTCCTTTCGGAACAGCGGATAGGGGTGGCTCAATACTTCTGCCTGACCTCAACAAAAATAAATAAGCCATGAAATTGGAGTCTGTGTATTCTTTTACAGAACATCCAGAGTAAGAGTGGTGGTGGGGAATGCCTCCCAGGGACTTTGTTGGGCTCGCACTCAACCGGGTAAAGTCTGATGTCTGCTTGATCAGAGCAAGACGATCAGGGTAAAGGTCTGATGTCTACCAGAGCGGCAGGACAGTTAGGGTAAAGGTGTGGTGAGCTATGCCTCGTAGGGGCTCTACGGGGTGCTCCCAACCAAGTAAAGCCTGATGTCTACTCGGCGCATATGCCAGCAGCTGACTAATCAGGGAAAAGAGGTGGTGAGATATGCCTCCCAGGGGCTCTGTGGGGCACTCTCAACCAAGTAAAGTCTGATGCCTACCCGGCGCATATGCCTACAGTAGAGCGATCAGAGGAAAGTCATCTCAACCCTACCTTAACACGCATATGTGTAGGGATGGGAAGAGGAGTAGAAAATGGAAAATTTCAAAGAGAAAAGGGTCGTCTAGGGAGTTTCAAGCTAGTGTTTTGGGTACCACGTGGTAAAGGACAAGTCGTCGTGGCCACGAGTATCCAAATACCAGTGAAACTGCCTAGGCGAAACTAAGATCATACAAACCTGGAAGCATCAGGATGATGCCTCGAGAGACAGTGGGGAAGAGTACGCCCTCAGCAAAGTGCGAGAAGGGTAATCTCATTCCCAACGAGTAGCTAAAGTAGCAAGGAGGACACACTTGCTATAGAGAAAAGGACTATATCAAGGAGAAATAATCATAAAAGACTACAGTGGTACACCCACATAAGCTAGTGGGACCCTGTAGAGGTGGAAAGCAACATAAACGTATCCAAGGGACCGCTCCACTGCCAAGGGTCGGGTCACGGTGGGAAAGTATGTCACTACAAGACAAGTGAAATAATTTTCTGCTAGAAAATCAAAGTTCACTAAGAAGCGATGCTAACATCTAAGACTTGATGTACTGCATCACAACCCAGAAAGCACACAAGGGTAGCGAGGAGACACACTCGCCACTAAGGGAAGTAACATTGCATAGGAATGATATTTATGAAAAGCTCACAGTGGTGGTACCCACACAAACTAGTGGGACCCTGTGGGAAGTGGAATAATATCAGTCCATCCGTAGAGCTACCCTAGCAGTTGAGAGTAGAGTACGAATGAGAGAGAGAGAGAGAGTAAAGTAGAAAATGAGTTAATTTTCTGCTAGAAAATCAAAGCACTCAAGTCAGTGATGCTAACACCGGTAACTAGGCGTTCTGCAACACTACTGGGGAAACAACTCAAGATGGTGAGGAGACACACTCGCAACTGAGGAAAATGATTTATGAGTAAAATCAATAAACATCAAACATCACAGCGGTAACACTCACCCTGACTGGTGGGACCCTGTGAGAGGTGGGAGCAACACTACCAGACCCATAGGACTGCTCTAGTAGCTGGGAGTAGGGCAAGGGTGAAAAAGTAGGTCACTAAAAGAAACTAGAGAGCTGACTTTCTGCTAGGAAATCAGAGCTCACGAAGGTGGGATGTTAACATCTTGAGCGAGATGTATCACACCACAAACAAAGACTATCATGGTTGTAAAAGACCATAATAATCATAAGTGTAAACTCATCCTTGAAGCGATCACTCAGACGCTTCGTAGGAGAAGAAAAGAAAAACTTTGGGGAATTCGAGCTCTTAGAGAGTATTACCGGGTTCCTCCTGTGATAGGGCAACCGATTTTGCTCTACTAAAAGCTTCCCTCTTTTATTGTATATGTGCATATTTTCTTTATATGTTCATAATCATAGACTACATATGTCTCGTACTGTCGAAGATAACACCGGGTAGAGGGAACGTTTACCATATCCGTACGTTACTCCTAGTATGAGACATCCTCTAATGATTGGAACTCAAAGAGGGAGATAGGATTGGCTTTGATAACCCAGGCCATATTCGCCACATGAATAAAACTGGGGGCACAATCAGAACACGATTTATATGTGAATGAAATTTAGATTAGGATAGTGGATCAACATTACCATCCCTAGCTAGCATAGGTTGGTATGGACCCAGTACAAAAGGAGTCTGAATTGGTTTTCATATTCTAGACCACACTTGGG
Source organism: Dendrobium chrysotoxum (assembly GCA_019925795.1). Lineage (NCBI taxonomy): Eukaryota > Viridiplantae > Streptophyta > Magnoliopsida > Asparagales > Orchidaceae > Dendrobium > Dendrobium chrysotoxum. The sequence goes on along the minus strand of CM034304.1, from coordinate 20,238,716 downwards.
AGCACCAAGTGAAACTGGGGGAACAGAGAGGGGGAAACTCCCAAATAATCAGAACTCAGAAGAGGAATGTACAATAAACGCGAGACTCTTATCAGTCCTTAAGAGTGGTCCATAATCAGATGGTGGGGTCAAAAAATATTTTTGTGCACGAATTTTTAAAAGAATAGGGCAAGCATTTAAACAAACTCAATAGTGTGGCCACTAAGAGATGTTTAAGCACTCACCAATTAATCTAAGATAAGTCTGATTCATACATTTCCTAAAGAGTGAAAATTTCATCAGAGAGTGAAAGGATTATTTTTAGAAATGAAAAATTAACCTCTGAATCATCTTGAACCTTAGAAAAGGTTCAGAAAGTTTAGCAATATGGGTTGACTCCATCTAGACCCGAGAAGGTTAGGGATTTAAATTTTGCTAACCCAGCTTAAGCTCCCTACAAGCTAAGCTGGGCTTTCTCTCTTATATATTTTGAATAAATATTTAACTCAAAAGGGTGTAAATTAGAGAGAGAAACTGAATCTTCTCAATCTTCTTGCATGGAAATATTTTATATCTAATAGAATATCCTTGCACGATGATGAATCCAAAATCATGATTTTCAAACTCAAGTATCACAACTATCAAGGGGTATGGATTTTCTGAGACTTAGAGATTTACAAGAAAGGGAAGCCATTTACTTATTCATTTTGGGCTCATTTTGAGCCTCTCAACTTGGTTTGACGCACTGCGCATCTTTTAATTACTTGATACACTTTGTGTATCCTTGACTTTGTGGCGCATTTTGTGCAACTTTCCACTTTTGATACACTTTGTGTATCTTTGATTTTTTGGCGCACTGCGCATCTTTTCATTGTTTGATACACTTCGTGTATCTTTGATTTTGTAATTGGCTTCCTTTCTAAATCCCTAAAAGAAAACTTTCTCAGTTGTGAGATTATCTTCCAAACATGAGAGAAGAAAACTCACTCTCTCGTGCAAGGAAGAAGAATCCATAAAGCAAATCCAATCTTATGATAAGAATGAACGACTTGAATAAGAAAATTATGAGATAGATTCATCAGCGTGCGAAAGACGCCTATGAGATAGAAAACTGCAAGATGATTGGGAAAATATGCGTCTCTAAATCTAATTTCAATTTGATATAGACTTTAGTTCAAAATAGGAAATCATCACAAGCGAGGGATGAGAGAGAAGGCATACATTTTTCTTTGAATCATTATAATTTTCCTTCAAGCGCTTAGAGGAGTCAACCACTAATTACTTCATTTTCTAAAGAAGACAGGGGTAAATCTTTCATTAGGAAAAATAAGTTCCGTACTTTCTAAGGAAAAATTCGCTCAAAAATTTACTTCGTGTTTCAAGCTCTCAGACTTTTCTCAGATTAGTCTTTCTTTTAGAAATTTTACACGTTACATTTAAAGATTCCACCATTGAAAATAGAACTTGGATATGTATTTGGACTGATATGGGTCAAGATCTGGCCTAGAAGAGTTCAGACAAGGGATATGATAGAGACTAGAGTTTATGTCAGTGTATGAATCATATCATCTCGCCTCATCACCCATAAGGATAGCCTCATACTTCTCGTAACAAACATCATGTGGTAGAGGACAAATCGTCGTGGCCACACAGACTGCCAAAAAGTGAGGAAGCCCCTCCAAAGGGGGTACATATACAGGGGAGTATTTATAGGCGGTAGGGAGACCCCCTCCCTCTCGAAAAGCGAACTCAGGCATAATACTTTTTCAAGTACTGCCCGTTGATGACAGGCATAGGGCGAACACCATTGGCATCAATGAGTAGATAGGCACCACATTCGTAGACTTGCTCCACAGCAAAGGGGCCTTCCCAGACAGGCTTGAACTTACCACTTCAGCGACGGCGCGAAATGATAGGTCTGCGTAAATAAGGACCAACTCACCAACCCGAAAAGCACGGGGTCGGACAACGCGATCATGTGATCGAGCCATACGTGCCTGGTATAGTTTGAGGTTCTGATAAGCTTGTAGGCGAAGCTCTTCTAAACCATCAAGCTCTTCCATCCGTAGTCGGGCATTATCTTCGTGGGAAAGATTGTGGCTGACTGCCACACGCAACGAGGGGAGCTCGACCTCAAGTGGGAGGACGGCCTCGACCATGAAAGCCAAAGCATATGGGGTAGACTGAGTAGGAGTACGGTATGTAGTCCTATAGGCCCATAGTGCTTCGGGAAGTCTATCGTGCCACTCTCGTTTGTTTGCAACCAAGATTTTTCTTATTAATTGCACGAGAGTCTTATTGAATGCCTCCGCCAAGCCATTGGCCTTGGGATAGTAAATTAAAGAGTATCGCCAATTGATGTTATGGCAGCGGGCAAATCTGGCAATTTTGGTGCTTCTAAATAACGAGCCATTATCTGAAATGATACGGCGCGGGACACCAAAGCGATAGACAATATGATCATGAAAGAAACGCATCACATCTTCTGATTTGACTTCCTTAAGTGGCACAGCCTCTGCCCACTTAGAGAAGTAATCAGTGGCAGCCAAAATGAACCTATGACCCTTAGAGGAAGGAGGGTCGATAGGACCCACTTCATCTGTGCCCCAGCCCTCTAATGGCCAAGATGATACGGTAGGGTGCAGCGGATTAGGGGGTTGGTGAATCACCGTGCCATGAATTTGGCACTGATGGCACTTTCTAGCGTGCTCCATGCAATCACGGATCATAGTCGGCCAATAGTAACCAAGGCGTTTAACTCTGCGTTTCATTTTTGGTCCGGACTAGTGAGCACCGCAAAGACCTTCATGTATCTCGCCCATGACCTTGCGAGCCTCCTCGTTGTTGAGGCAACGCAACCACATTTGGTCGAAAGAGTGTCGATACAAGGTGTCGTTCACATAAGTGAATGATAGGGCTCTCTTTCTGATCTGGGCAGCAAGAGATCTATCATCTGGAAGCCTGCCATGCTTCAAATACTCTATAAAGGGTACTCTCCAGTCTGATTCTTCCTCAATTGAGAACACTGTGAGGGTCTGATCGGGAGAAGACAGGTCTGCGGGGCATAGGGCTTGACGGCACTGGACAATGATAGACAGTGGGTTGCCAGTTGGGTCAGCCAGTTCCTTTGCTAACTTAGCTAATGTATCTGCCTTGCCATTGGCAGATCTAGGGATTTTAGCTAAGGTCACTTCAGGAATCAAACACAAGAGCTCCATTGCTTTGTTGTGATAGGGCAAGAGCTCCGGCTTAAGTACTTTGTAGACTCCCGCTACTTAATTTATAATCAGTTGTGAGTCTCCAAAGATTTTCACCCGCATGACATTCATCTGAATGGCCAACTCTAGTCCTAAAATTAGAGCTTCATACTCAGCTTCATTATTGGTACGAGGTTCTGAAAGACTGTAGGAATATCTCAGAGTGTGACCTTCAGGGGATACGAAAATGAGGCCCAGACCTACCCTAACTATAGGAGCTTCATTCGGGCTCAAGGCTCTAACGGATGACGCACCGTCAAAGTAAAACTCCCAAGTAGGGGACTCCTGCTCATCCACACTCATGATTAGCTCGTCAGGCAGCTCATTATTGAGTGGGGAGTCTGCAGGGATCAGGTGAGCAGCAAGAAAATCAGCTAGAGCCTGTCCTTTGACGGCCCGTTGAGGGACAAAAGTGATGTCAAACTATAGTAGGATCATAGACCATCGTGCCAGATGACCTGAGAGGGTCGGACGGGTCATCAGATACTGCAAGGGGTTGACTCGAGAGATTAGGTTGATTTTATGTGAAAGCATATAATGCCTAAGCTTCTGTACCGCGAAGATCAAAGCTAAACACTGCTTTTCCATCGCGGGGTACTTCAGCTCTGCGGGTATCAACCGTCTACTGAGGTAGTACAAGGCATTCTCCTTGCCTTCCTCATTCTCCTGAGCCAATAATGCACCCAAGGACTCATCCAGGGCCGTAGTGTAGAGAATTAGCGGCCTCCCTGGGATGGGTGTAGCTAAAACAGGGGGGTTTATCAGGTAGCACTTTATACTCTCAAAGGCCTCCTGACAACGCTCATCCCAGTGAAAGCGAGCGTCTTTCTTTGCTAGGGCAGCAAAGGGGTGACACCTACCAGACAGGTTGGAGATAAATCTCCGCAGGAAGGCTAGCTTTTCTTGGAAAGACCTTAGCTGGGTAAGGCTTTTAGGGTGTTTTAGATCTACTATGGCTTTGATCATGGAAGGATCAATCTCAATGCCACGGTAGCGAACTATAAACCCTAGAAACTTTCCTGCACTAACTCCAAATGCGCATTTCAGAGGATTTATTTTCAAATCATATTTGCGTAGGCGTTCAAAAATGATTCATAGATCTCGAAGGTGATCTCCACGGACCTTGCTTTTGACTACCAGATCATCCACATAGCATTCAACTTGCTCGTGTATCATCTCATCGAAGATAACAGTCATAGCACGTTAATAAGTGGCCCCAGCATTCTTGAGACCAAAGGGCATCACCTTGTAGTAAAATACACCTATAGGTGTACGAAATGCAGTAAACTTCTCCTCCTCGGGGTCCATCTTTATCTGGTTGTAACTAGATGAATCATCCATGAAGGAGAAAATGCTATGGGATGATGCTATATCCACCATAAGCTCGGGGATAGGAAGAGGAAAATCATCCTTAAGCATGCCTTGTTTAAATCACGAAAGTCGATACAGACACGAATCTGCCCGTTCTTCTTTCGGACTGGAACAATATTGGCAAGCCAAGTAGGGTACTTCTCTTCATAAATGAAACCGGCCTCTATGAGCTTCTTAGTTTCAGCGATCACCTGTTGTTCTATCTCCAACCTCATCCTACGAGGTGCTTGCTTAATAGGGACTGCATCAGGCTTAATGGCTAGTTTATGGACTGCTACATCTGGGTTTAGACCAGGCATCTCAGTGTAGCTCCAGGCAAAGCAATCTCTAAACTCTGAGAGTAGCTCGATGTATTCTTGAGCCTCTGAGTCATATAACAAGACACTATAAAAAATAGGTCTAGGATCTGATTCAGTGCCTAAGTTTACCTCACACAGTTCGTCCATGGCAGAAGTGATGCCATCTTCAAACTCTTGAGGGGCATCAAGTACTCTATCCTCGTCATCATCCGGGTCTTCTTTATCGGTAAGAGAAACAACCGGATATGAGTGGGAAACCGTTTGAATGTTAGCATGGCTAGGTGAGCTTTGCTCGACATAACCTAAACCTTGCTTAGTCTGAGGCATATCGGTCCGCCAAATACGAGCCTGTCGTAGAGCTTGTTCATCTGACCAAGTTGAGATAACTGCACCCTGCTCTACACAGTCCTCCACGAAAGGGGAAAAATAATGAGGGGCAGTTGTGACCTTGTTATCCATAGCGGTCTCTGTTGAACCCTGACTCTCAGGACCCAGTGGGGCACCTACACTATGGGATAACGAGGCACACTCACTAGCTCGTGGTGGCACAAAGGTTTCATACAGAGGAGGCGGAGGGCGACCTCTAACTTGTAGTGTACCACCATCACTAGTGGAGGGGGTGACCAAAGATCTTTGGTGAGACTCCTCAACTCTTACTCCACGTATCTGATGAGAAAGGGATTGTTGACTAGTGATCTGACGTCGGGGGTCTACTTCCTCGTCTGAACCACTGTCAATAACCAAACCACCCTCAGGTATCTGGTACCTACAAAACGTAGGTAGTGAACTATAATCAGTGAAGTCCAGGGCTGGTGAGGGAGCTGAGCGATGAGGAGTAATAATCATCTCATCGTCAGAGGAGTCGGACTCGACAGTCAAAGGAGAAGCGTAAAGATATGAGGGAGGAGGAATTTGAGTGTCATAGTTTCGAGGCGGGCGAGTCGATCCTCTACCTCTACCTCTACCTCGCTCTCCCCTACCTCTACTAGGGGGAACATCGTGCCCAACTGCAAATTTGAAAGGAGATCTAACAGGATCTGCAGTGGCGGTATCTGCTTCAATACTAACCTGTGTTAGACCTCGCACAGGTAGCTGTACAGGACCCTGTACAGTACTGACAGGTGTCACTGGTGACTGGGCAGAAGGAGGTTTACTCTTCTTACGAGGTATGTAATGCTCAGCATCATCGTAAATAGAGATCTCGTGCACGGAAAAGGGTTGGGTATCCCCGGGAATGGAGTACTCGACTTCATTCCTCATATACTTCATACATTGGTGCAGGGTAGAGGGCACCATTCCATACTCATGAATCCGGGGCCTTCCTAAGAGAGCCCTGTATGAAGTATCGGCCTCGATCACATGAAACTTCGCCTCAGTAAGGAAATTTTCAAACTTCAGGGGCAGGGTGATAGACCCTAGGGCATGCTGTCCTTGGTCATTGAAGCCTTTTAACATAATCTTATCATAGGTTAACTTCAGATGACCCAAGGAGAGGCTCTTCAGAGTTTCATAACTCAGGATGTTTACTGAAGCTCCTTGGTCAATGAGGACCCTGTTCAACTCATAACCATTGACTTCAGCGGTGACATACAAAGGACGATTGTGATCAGAGGTACCCAAGAGGAGATCGCGATCTGAAAAGGTAATGCATGGCATCTCTCTCAAAAGGCATGCATCTCCAACAGATTCGGAAGCAAAGAAGGCTTGATAGGACTCTGGTTCGAGTAGTGCTTTTACCAGGGTCTCTCTCAAGTCAGAAGACATCATCAAAGCGTCATAGACACTGAGAAGGGCAGGAATTTTTCTTAAATGAGCCAACACATTGTAATTAACATCCAGCTGAGGGCCTTTCCCTTTCTCCTTAGACTGCTCTTGGGAGGAAGGGATAGGATCGTCCTGCTGGGTAACAATGTTCTTATCTTTTTCGTTGGTATTCTTAGCCATTCTAGGTGGAAGAACCTTCCCTGAACGCAAGTGAACTTCCTGTATTGAGTCATCTTTGACAGGAGATTCACTTGGTTCAGCGGTGATGGCATGTGTTGGCTCCAAGGAAAGTGACTGGAGTGGGTTCTCAGATTCATCTTCTGAATCCATGTAATAACCACCCTCCAGAATCATAAAGACCGGTTCCTCATCACACTCAGACTCTTCATCACATACAGAATCATCACAAGAAACATGTAAAATATTGAAAGAGCGAGTGCTAGAAGAAATAAAAGCAGGAACAGCACACCAGAAGTAGCCAGAATCACCTTCTTCTATTATTTCATCATCAGTGGAAGGGAGAACGAAATCCTTCAGCGTAAGTGCTGGAAGGCGTCCCGTCTTCCCCTCAGAAGTTACAACAAAATTTTCCTTTTCATATATATTTTTATTACATAAAATAGGAAAAGTAATGTGCTCTGTAGGCACTACAACAGAAACAGAAGAAGAAAAAGGTGCTGGCAAAGAAACTGGGCTGGCAACTATCGACTTGGCCTGGGTAGGCCTCCTCTCAATTGCCTCTGAACTCTGAACTGTCTGCCGGATCATCTGCTTCATCTTCCGAGAGAGTGCTAGCTGCCACTCTCCCTCAAAACCTCTGGGTGATCTGCTACGACTGCTCTGTCTGCCACTCTAGCTGTCACTACAACTACTGGAGCCCGAGATCATCTGAACTGTCTGAGGTGTCTTGCCCTTGGGCTGAACCAGGTCGCTATCCTGTAGGTGGATCTGCCCACTAGCCATGAGCTTCTCAACTCTGTCCTTGAACACATAGCAGTCTTCTATAATATGTCCGATATGTCTGTGAAATGGACAATAGAGTGGGTGTTCTGTCTGCCCCTCCTCTTCCACTCTATTATTATTTGGGAATATTAAGATGTTTCTCTTAGTAAGGAACTTGAAGATCTTCATCACACTTTCCCTTTTAAAGGGATATTCCTTACTAAGCTTCACCCGTAGGTACTACTGACTCTCTGGGGTCCTACAGGAGGGTCTAGACTGCACTGCTGACTGGCCCGGTGTGTGAGACTGCTAAGGTGGTGCTGAACTGACTAAAGGCTTCTTGCCCTTATCTGTTGGTCCATAAGTACTGTGTACCTCCCCTCTCCTAGGTGGAGGTGCCCCTGACGACTCCTGCCGCTGAGGTCTACGTGAAGGTTGACTCTCAACCTTAGGAGGGACTGCATCGGGTATGCTGTCCTGCAGACTGATCACCTTTGTCAACAACTTCTGAAAGGTTCTGATGTTGAAACCCTTCAGATAAGGTGATATCGAACCATCTATATTCTTCAACAAAATTTCTACTACATGCTGCTCCTGTAACTGGGGCTCACACTGTAGGCTGAGGTTCCTCCATCTGACTATATAATCTGGGAGAGGCTCTCGGGGCCGCTGTCTAGTCACAACTAGCTCTCCAACTGTAACTCGGTGCTCTGCACTGACAAACCTCTGCATAAACAACTGCTCCAACTCTGCAAAGATGCGTACTGAATCATTGGGGAGATCGGCGTACCAGGAAAAGGCCACCCTAACTAAACTGCTGACAAAAAGTCTCAACATCAGTGCATCGTTCCCTCCTATGTTGCAACAGATGGCTCGGTACTGGGCCACGTGCTGCCTTGGGTTCCCAAACCCATCAAAGACTCTGAACCTAGGAGGGACGAAACCAGGGGGTAGGGCTCGTGCTCATACTCTACTAGGTAAGGACGCCCCCTGCTGACTACCTCTCCAGACTTCCTGGAGGAAATGGCCTGCTCGACCTTCTGGGCAATCAGATCCTGAATCTGCGCGACTGATTACTGAACTGACTGACTCTGGACTGGGGTAATAAAAGCAACTGCTGTAGGTGCCACTGGAACTACTCTCTGGGCCCTGTCTACTCCTACAGGACCTGGTGCTAGTACGGGTGGTGCTACTGGCTCGTCCCTGGACGTAGTAGGAGTGCCTACGCCCGTCATCTGGGGCATCGCCCCCAAAGCCGTCAACTGAGCTGTCATCGCTGCCATGGCCCTAGCCATCTCTGCCATCTGAGTCTGTAACTGTATCACTGTGGCATCTGTCTCAACTGATCGGGGAGATCCTCCTACCTCAGCTTCTCCCTGCTCATCATCATCATCTGCCTCTATCTGCTCGTCTGAGTGGCCACGTCTAGTAACCACGCATACTCTGTGCACCGGTATATCTCCATCTGACTCCTACTCGAGTAAGTCATCCTCAAGTGCGTCGTCCTCATAGAGGGTCTGATGGAAATCCTCCGCATATGGACTCAAAGGGGAGGAGGTCCCGTAGGGGCTAAGGACTGGCTCTGCCTGGACTGGTGAACTGCCAGGAGAAACTGCAACATCATCATCTATCGCTGCATCACAGACCATCGGAACGGCCTCTGATCTGGAAAGAACAACTGCCTCTAACTGCTCAACTGCTTGAACTGGCTGTACTGCATCGATAGAGGACTCTGCCTGTCGTCGTCTCCACACCCATCTACTGCGACGGGACCTAGTAGGGGCAACTGACTGCTGCGGGGCTACTACAACTGAAGGGAGCTGGGGTCTGGGAGGCTCCAACTGCTGCCTCTGTCCATGACGACGTGGGCGTCGTCCAATAACTGAAGCAACTGTCTGTGGTCTCGCCAACGGAACTGAACTGACAGGCTGCCTGAGTGGCTGTCATCTCTGCCACCTGTACCTCTGTCTAGCAGTCTGCCTCTGCAATTGAACGGACACCTGAGAAATTTGGTAGAGTAACCTCTCCCGACTGACAGGGCCTTGACCCCGCGCTAAGCGAATAATGCTCCGAATCCTCCGAGAGAGGGTTCGAGCAGCATCATCCTTGGGGACCCTAGCGTGTGGTAAAGTAGTAGTGACAGGAGGGGCCGCCGCAATGCGAGTGACGTCCTCCTCATCACCACTGTGTGTCAGTGGAGAGAAGCATCCTCCCTGAACCGCTGCTATCTCAGGGGCAACTGTAACGTCCGGGGTAGGGGAAACTGCAACTGGTCGTGGTGCCCGCTGCCTGGGGACCACTCTCCTCTGGACTGGCTCTTGGTGAGCCAACGAATCTGCCATCCGCTGTCTATCTGCCTCGGATGCAGCCAAGCGAAGTCTACAGTTTCTATTCCTCCGGGCCCTTCTCCTAAGGCCGGAGGCGGAAGACGAAGCAACATCTGAATCCACTACATGAGTGACAGGGGGAACAGGAAGTACGGGAAGTGCCGGGGTCTGCTCGAGGGTCTCTGGGTGAGACAGTCGAGCGAAAGCTGAAACCCGAAGGGAGGAAGGCGAAGGAGCCTCGGTCTGGGCACCCCTCTTCCTAGAGGAAGAAGGAGGGGGAACCCGAACATGAGATGCCTCTGCCGGAGTAACAACAGGGGTAACTACTGCCTGCCGGCGCTGAGGGGCCAGGGCAGTCTGAACCACAGGTGCGGTAGGCACTGGTCGCCTAACCGCTGGACGAGTGGGCTGAACAGGGAGTGGTCTAGGCACTGGCTGCCTAACCACAGGGTGTGCCGGCTGCACATGAACAGGAGTAGGACGAGCAGGTGCCCGGGCTGTCCGCCGAGCAACTGGACGTCCGAAAGGTCGCATGGCTGCGCGAGCTCTCCTCTGGGGAGGAGAGTAGGCAACAGCCTCAACAGGGGTCGACCCGCCAAGAGTGACGAAGGCCGAGTCAGTGAAGGAACCAAAAGTGATTCCTCCAGCGGGAGGACTAGCTAGCAGGGACTCAGGAAGTGTCACATGCGCATCAGAACCAAAACTGAAAGTAACGGAAGGCACGAAGGAAGCCATGGCACTGTCTGCCAAGAAGAAGAAAAGAAATTTGAAATCATTAGTAAGAAATAACGAGAAGATGATAGACAAGGGACAGACTGACCTAAAAGGTCCGAAGGAGGAAAGCTTTGCCAGGGGGAAACCCTAACTAAGAAGAACAGAAAGAAAGAAACCTAGCTAGGGGGAGACCCTAACTAAGAAAAAGAAGGACGATCCTAACTAATGAAGGACCCTAACTAAGAGTGGGACGGACCTAATCTAAGGAGTACCAATCCCGGAGTACACACAAGAAAGAATAATATAGAATCCAAAGATGGAGAGAGAAACCTGTCCCACGGTAGTCGCTAGAAACCTGTGGACCTTGGAGAGGACACAAAACACCATCATCCCGCGAGGGGAGACAGTATCTGGCCAATGGAAGGGTAGATTCGATCACACATAGGATTAATCATTGAGGATAGTGGCTCTCACCAGCACACCCCGATGGATAACAATATGTACGATCTAATCACAACAGGTTTCCCCCACCCGATATATTAGCTCGAGTGGGGTTTATTTGACAGTGGGATGCGGTTTTCCACGGGCGCAAGCCCCCATGGTTAATTACATCTCAAGCCAGAGCCTGAGAATACTCTCGATTAAGGATTCTATATTATACTTTCCAAATTGGGATTGGCACATAGGGCAAAGACTAGGAAATCCTACTCAAAGAGAAAGAAAGGTTCAACTAGGCTTAGTCAGCATACACAGCTCAGATCAACACCCGGAGGGACTAAGGTAGTGAGAAGCAATTGGAGAAAAGAAATAAATCATGCACTCAAAGAATACAGGAGAGAAAGATGGAAGTGGCGTCATCCATGTGACGCGGATATGTAGGGTTTATGGTCTCTGGAAGACAGAAGACCTACCTACCGATGAGGCGTACTACGAAGCAATAGTAGCCTTGAATCCTAAATCTAATGGGTTTAGTGTTCTGCGTAACACTAACACCCGTGTCCTAGCTAATGCAATGCAAAATCTGGACTTACCCCGGCCTGGAAAAGGGAGCCAGCTAACCACCTAATCGCTTTAAAACCATGCTGCCCAGTCATTTATGAAAGATGGGTGGGTAGGTTTAAGTTTATTGGAAGTAGGGCCGACGTCTAAAGGATTTCCTAATTGGCCCCGGACTGATGTTGGGTGAATGCTCCTATGACTAATGCAATTAAAATTTTGATTTAGTTGATTTCTAATGCAATGCATGCTGGTTAAAGTATCCGAATCAGATATGCACAGAATTTTAAAAAGGCTTATAAAAATAATTTTTTGAATTAGACTGGGCTTCCCCAGGTCCGACACCTCATCCTCATAGGTCAGATTATTCAGACTCTACCCGCAGGCGGGGAAGTGTCTTATAGATGGAAAGAGAAATGCGTTAATATGCATGCGACCCCGGATGATTCCGGCAATTCCCTAGGTCGTTAAATTTCTAAATTGCTTAAAACTTAAAATTTTAAATATTAGTTGCGAGTAGAAAATGTTTTAGTCCTTAGAGAGCCTAAGGAAATCCAGGCTAAAATAAAAGCGGCATGCAGATCGCCAATAAACTATGAAAAGCATACAACCTATGCGCAATCATCATCAAATCAGATATAATACATAATTAAATAAATCAATTAAATGTTCATAGGCCAACTGCCCTTAATTACAAACCAGGGTCTGCGGAGAATTAAAGTGGCCGGGCACCACTGCCAACAACCCGGATTTCTAATCCTAAGACTGACGTAAGTTATTTTGAGTGGGATACTCTTGCTCTTCATCTCCTTGATCTTCTCCTCCTTGGACTCCTCGGATCTCAGCTTCGTTGGACTGCTCGGGTAGTAGAATGATCCAAATTTGGATTCCCCAAATAGAAAAGGACTATCCTCATATTGGGTGTCCTTTTCTCTTTGAAATCCAACCTTTGGATTCTTGTATCCCCACTCAAAATAGACTTTCACAACTCTTAACCAATATTACAAATAGTTACATTAAATGAAAGCCGTAAATCTAGACTCTCCTGTAAGATTATCCTAATGAAAATCATACCAAGCAGTTTAATATATCATAAGCAGTTATAAGAAAATGAAATGCTCATCACAGCTACACTTGGCCATGCTCTTAATTATTTTGAGGGCTAAGCAAGCTCTGGAGCACCTGTAGTAATTTATAATGACTTTTTAATTAGCCCTCATTTATTTAGGGGGGCTGAGCAATTTCTGAAGCACCTGCATAAAATGACATTAGTATTTAAATCATGATTATTGCCCCCCTTTTATTTAGCGCTGTATGAGCATGGCCACCTGTAGAAGACATCGTTAGTATCAACCTCGATCATAACCTATGGGTAGTCTATCGTGCAATCACATCAAATCCCAGAGTATAGTAAAAGTAAGCAAACACATCAATAGTTCAATAACAACATGCAATGAAATCCGAAAAAGCTCGGCACGCAACAGAAAAGTAAACACCGGCCTAGCCTAAGTCTAGAAGTGGTGGCCTAACAAACAATTCTACAGTGTGTGTAAAAGCCTGTGTGGCTGAGGTAGATCCTGAACTAGGTAGTTAGTTACAATTGCCTACTGTCCAGGTTGGTTGTAGGTCTAAAAAGGAAATTTTATTTAAAATCCAAATATTAGTGAATTAAGATCCATATTAGTTGATTTGATGTGTGGGTCGGTTTTAGTTCTTAGGGTGATAATATTTAAAGTTTAAATTGCATTAGCAAGTTTTAGGGGGTTCGGGATCCACCTATACACTAAGCAAGGGGGGTCCAAAATTGACTTTTTGATTAAAGGGGATTTGTGAATAACTAATATTTTTATAAAATACTAGGCCTTAACCTAATCAGTTAGACAGTTAGCACGCCCAATTTGGATTCTTCTATCTAAAGTTATGAATTTCTGAAGTTTTGGTCTTGTTTTGAACTAAGTTTGACCGGATTGTTGACTTTTTGATTTAAGTTGATTTCTGGAATTTTAATATTTTTTAATAAATACTAGACCCTAATGTGAGTTGAATGCCTTTGAGTTTGCTGGATTTGGAGTTTCCTACGCAAAGTTATGAATTTTGGAAGTTTTGGGCCCTAGATTGTAGGCTACGGTTGACCGGAAAGTTGACTTTTTGATTTAAGTTGATTTCTGGAACTTTAATATTTTTAATAAATACTAGACCCTAATGTGAGTTGAATTCCTTTGAGTTTGCTAGATTTGGAGTTTTCTGTTATTAGTTATAATTTTAGAAATTGGGGCAATTAAATGAATTATCGAAATTGCCTAATTAGGGGTACTTTGGGAGTTTTGGCCCAAATCAGATCCAAACTGATTGGAATCACCCCCAAAGGTCAGAAATGACCTAAGAAGGTGTTCCCAAGTGTTTGGGGGAAATTTAGGATTTTTAATAATTTTTAATGATTTAATTAAGGCAAAAAGGTGATTTTTGATTAAGGTTGAATTAAAGTCCAGATTAAGGTCCAATTAAGGGGCCCTAATTATCTAAGGTTGGGGACTAAATTCTGGAGAGTTTGAGGTATTATGGGTATTTTTATGATTTAAAATGGATTTATTAGATTTTTCGGAAGTTTCTGAGGCTTAATTAACGGGTAAATTATGGTTTGTTAATTAAGTGTTTTAAAGACTCCAGAAAATTCCTAGAAAATTCTAGGGGGTTCCAGATATCACTAAATGTTAGTGTTTAAAGTTTCACAATAATTCAAGATCTATCCTAGTTCCTAGAAATATTCTAAGTTCGCTAGACGATCCTTAATTGTTGTCCTTAAGGTGTCACTACGTTATATAGGAATGAAATGAAGTAACTAACCCTTAGGCACAACATAGAGGGTAAATGCAGCAAGTATAAACACACCAAACCATGTCCTTAGATCTAGGAGAGCCTAGGCTAAGTGCTTGTGCAACCTACACATGTAAGGACTACGAAAACACAAAGTAAAGATGCCTAATGAAGTGATTAGTGAATGATTGGGACACAATTATTCACTAATCTTTCTCCCACATGAATTGCTCTTCATATACATAGCCTAGGTTTAAAGTTTCATAAGGGGTGGACCTCTCAAAATTAAAAGATTTAAATAATATATAATTTTAAAAAATCATTTTTTTAAAAATACATAAATATTGTAAATAATAATAATATAAATTTAAAAATAAGATAATTGAAAATACTTCAGTTCATAAGCATAGGAGGTCTACCAGCCACCAAGGGGTTTTAAAATAATTTTTTTTTATTTTTAAAATAATTAATTATATTAATTAACTAATATTTAAATAATCAAATAAACAAATAATACAGAAAATATCCAGAAAAGATAGAATCAGACACAGAAAGTATTTTTAAATTAAAATTCACATTTTTCTGAAAAGAACGAGGTATTATACGTCAAAATCCGATTTAAAATGGAAAAGTTATGAATTTTTGAAGTTAAATAGGTTTAAAAAATTATTTTTTAAATAACTTGAAATAATTAATATTTAAAAATAATTAATAAATTCAAAATAAAATCTCTGAATTTTAAGATAAGTAATAAGCAATAATAATAAAAAAAAGGTTTTAAAAAAATATATATTAATAATAATATAATAATAATTAAAATAGTTTTAAAGTATTAATAATATAATAACATTAGTAAAATAATAATAATATTAATAATAATATAATAATAAGAATAATAATACTATTAATATAATGATAACATTAAGATGATAATGATACTATTAATATAATAATAATATTAGAATAATAATAATTTCAAAATAAAAATATTATTATTGATAAAATAACAACATTAAAACAATCATAACATTATTAATATTATAAAATTAAAATAGTAATAATATTATTAATGTAATAATGATATTAAATTAATAATATTATTATTGACATAATAATAATATTGAAATGATATTATTATTACTATAATAATAGTCATTAAAATAATAATAACATTACTAATACCATAATATTAAAATAATATTATTATTATTAATATAATAATGATATTAAAATAATAATAATAATAATAATATAATGATAATATTAAAAAAAAAGAGTAATGTTATAATATAATAATAATCATTAAGATGATAATATCATTACTAATATAATAATATTAAAATAATAGTAATATTATTAATATAATAATGATACTAAAATAATAATAATAATAATAATTTTATTATTATTATTATTATAATAATAACATTATTATTAGCATATTATCATATAATAATAATAATGATAATAATAAAAATATAAATATAAATATAATAATTAAAATAGTCAATATTACTATTTTGTAAATATTTAAAAAAATGAATATCATTTTAAAATAATTTTAATTTTAAATTAAAGAGGGTGAAAATACGAACAATTTGATATATTACACATATTTTTTGGATCAAAAATAAATTTTTTATGATTTTTTAAAGAAATCTGATTTAAAAACTAATTAAAACCCTAATTAAGCACTAATCCGGCGGCGGCGGGACACCTGGCGAACGCGGATTGGTCCCGTGGTTTCGGGCAATCATTGGCAATGATTGTGCCGCCGTGCAATCATTGCCAATGATTGCGGCGGCGCGAACCGCGGTACTTAACCACGTAAGCACTAATCAGAGCCGTTGATTCCGTGCGGTTTTGAATCAACGGTTCTGATCTCACCGGACAGCGGGCGGAACCGCGAAATCAAGCATCGCGGTCGATCCGAGCCGTGGAACGACAGAATCCTGACCGTTGATCACGAGATCAACGGTCCGGATCGTGCCCCAGTGAACGAGAACGTGACCCGAACCCTAAAACCAGATTTTTGCCTCGTTCTCTCGATCGGGTGGATCAAATTCGATGAAACTTGAAACCTAGCATGCATACATGAAGAGCATTCGTGTGGATGTTTTGGTTTGGATTTTAATGCAATATTTGAAACGTTAATTAGGTCTATGTGTTCTAGTTAGGGTTTCGAATTTACCTCAATCCAATGGATGGATTTGGGAGATTTTAGGTTCTTTGAAATTGTTGTCTGTCCGTGAATAATATTGTAGAAGACTTCAAGATCAGGGGACGCCTGGATAGGGAGATATTCCACCTCAAATGGGTCTAGGCTCGGGTTCGCCGGAACTTCGTCGCCGGCGAGGACTTGGCGGCGGGGCTCGATCAGGGAAGATGGTAGGAGTCGAGGAGAACTCAAATACGAGAGCTCTCAGCTATGGAGACTTGGAGAGAGAGTTCTTGTGAAAAACCTCCCTAAACAACCCTAAATAAACCTATTTATAGCATTAAGTCTTCTATGAACAGCTAGGATCACATCTAGGGTTTGATTAGGAGGTTATTGGGTCTCTAATGCCGTGGTTTGAGTCCAAGGAGTATTAGGAAGGAGTTAGAGCTTTAAATAGGATTTAAATGGGTCAAAATTGACCCATTGAGACTTGGGTTGACCAAGTCATGGGTTGACTTGGTCAACCTAGTCAAATGGGTCTAAAAGATGGAGGGATTGAGCTTAGGGGGCCGAGGAATGGATTTAAATTGAATTAGGCCTATTAGAGCCTATTGGGTCAACCTGGGTTGACCTGGTCAACCAGGTTGACCCAAAGCCTGGGTCTGACCTAAAACAAGGTCAACAGACACCACCCTTTTTCTGAGGAGAATAGGGGATGACTTACTCATTGTCCAAATCTATATTGATGATATAATTTTTGGATCCTCTGATAAATATTTATGTGATGAGTTTTCTAAAATAATGAGTAAGGAGTTTGAGATGAGTATGATGGGAGAATTATCCTACTTTTTGGGGTTTAGCATAAGACAAACGGATGATGGAACATTTCTCAATCAATCTAAATACACTAAGGACATCTTGAAGAAATATGAAATGGATAAAGCCAAGCCAATCAATACTCCAATGACCTCCTCAGTTTAGTTAGATAAGGATTCAAGTGGAAAATCTATTGATCAGAAGAAGTATAGAGGAATAATAGGATCACTGCTTTACCTGACTGCTAGCCGACCTGATATCATGTTTAGTGTCTGTCTTTGTGCTAAGTTTCAGGCTGATCCTAAAGAGTCCCACCTGACTGCTGTTAAGAGAATTCTTAGATATCTTTTAGGGACCCCAAACCTAGGAATCTGGTACCCTAGGCACAACACCTCTTTTAAGATTATTGGATATTTTGATTATGACTTTGTGGGGTGTAGGGTGGATAGAAAGAGCACCTCTGGAACTTGTCAATTCATAGGACAGTCTTTAGTCTCCTAGTCCAGTAGAAAATAGAACTCAGTTACACTTTTCACTGCTGAAGCTGAGTACATTGCCTTAGGGAGTTGTGTGGCCCAAGTTCTTTGGTTGAAGCAACAAGTCTTGGATTTAGGGTTACCTGTTGGCACAATTTCTGTTCTGTGTGATAATACTAGTGCCATCTGTATCTCTAAGAATCCAATCTAATATTCTAGGACCAAACACATTGATATAAGGCATCACTTCATTAGGGACCATGTTACAAAAGGGGACATTGAGCTACATCATGTAGCAACTAAAAATCAGCTGGCTAACATATTCACTAAACCACTGGCCTTTGACTCATTCAGCATTTTGAGAACCAGATTAGGAGTGATTGATATAAATGCTTGATTCTGATTACTGCTGATTTCTGATTGTTCTGATTATTATTCTGTTTTATGTTAGTTAGTTTTTGGTTTTTCTTTCAGTTGTTTTTAGTTTTTATTTTTCTGTTTTAGCTTTAGTGTTAGTTTAATTTGAGTATTTATTTTGATATGGTTTAGTTTTTACCTATTTTATTTACTGATTTATCTCGTTTATCTACTGTCTTATGTGTTTGAAAATAAAAAAAATGGATTTCTGACTAAGAGTTTTGCCTTGTTTTATCTAAAAACTTGTAAGCCGTGATTGATTCCACTGGATCTGTTAAAGTGAAGAAACATTGATGATTATTTCTCTTCCTCTAACTCCTTTACTGGTGTATGGTTTCTTTTGGATAAAAATTGTTTTCAAAATTAAAACATTAGTTTTTGAAATAGAGATTTATTTTATCTTCCTACAGTAATCTACCTCATATGAATAGTATTTTTAAAGTCTTGAGTCACTATTATGATTTTCTAAACCAAATGATTGCATTTATCATATGATGTATGGCTTTTGTTTTGTGAATCATTCTTCCTTATTGTGGAGAGTCATCTCCTATGTCTGGAAGATAGTTTCACAGCTGAGACTCTTTATTGATTATGAAAAGGAGAAAGCTTATAAAAGATGCGCAGTGCACCAAATAAATTGAAATAGAGGCATAAAATGAGCCAAAAACTGAAAAGATTCGAAATTGCCAAATTGGATACACAAAGTGTATCAAAAATAAAAAGATGCACAAAGCGCCAACCAAATTGAAAAAGAGGAACAAAATGAGCCCAAACCAAACTTTCTTCCCTTTCAGATTGTTAAATGTCTTAGAAAAATCCGTGCGCTACTTAATATTTTCAAAAGCTTGAGTTTGGAAATCCTGATTTCTGATTCCTTACTTTGTAACACTATTATATCAGAAATTTTTTTGGAACGAGGCTTGAAATGATCTTTTTTTAAATCTAATTTCTTTTCTTCTGAATCGAATTTTTGTTTTGAAAGAGGTTTGCATCGATAAGGTGTCCGGGGTCGGAGTTACGAAAGTTAATTTTTTCCAACCTTTTCTAGATTTCAGCGCTGTCAATCGTCTTCTTATTGGTTTTTGGATCGAAAATCAAGGGAGAATTCTGTTTATAGTTGTTTTCTTTTTCTATTATGTACTGATGTTTTTAGTATTTCTATTTATCCTCCTCCTTTTTGTGATGTCAAAAGGGGGAGTCAGTTGTAGTCGTTTCTGTTTTTGTTAGGTGTTATGTTTCCTGTATTGATTTAGTTGTTAAATAAAAATTTGAAAAAATATTTATATTTTGATCTCCTAGTTATTTTTTATTTTCAAACTACTGTACAAATATTTGCCATCATAAAAAAGGGGGAGATTATTGCAAATCTGGTTTTGATGATGACAAATATATTTATAGTGTGTTTTACTTGGCTAACCCGTTTCAGGCACAAAAGATCACGAGCCACTCAAGCCAACTCAAGATAGGGTCCAAGTGTGTCCAATGTACTATTTTTCTTTTTCTTGAGTCAATTATAATGTAACTGATCCCCCAACTAAGTAACCTTGGACACACACACTCAGGGGAAGAGCTTGAGTGAATTAGAATTTCTGTTCATTTTTTGTTCAGATCGTCCTAGACGATATTCACATCGTCCTGGACGATCAGGTAAAAATAGAAACCCTAATTAGGGTGACTAAGTTATGAGGGTCTGATTAAGCAGATCGTCCTGGACGATCTTTGGATCGTACGGGACGATATGCTCAAATCAAAAATTCTCAGCCGCCAGATCAAGTTAGGCAAGTTTTTATTTTAAGTTATTTGGTCTGATCGTCCCTGACGATACATGTATCATCCTGGACGATTCAGTACAATCATACCTAATTTAATCTGGTAATTAAGGAAAGCAATTTATTTTTGATTGATACGATCATATCGTCCTGGACGATGGCAGGATCGTCCCGGACGATCATGATCGTCTAGTGCATTTCAGCTGTACGTCCCGAACTATGCTCAGGACGATTTTGGCACCTTTTGAATTAATCGTACAGGACGATATCCCGATCTTCCTGGACGATCAAGTCATTTTTTGGTCGTCCAGCACATGTTTCTCTGGACGACCCGAACTGTCTTCTGGATGATATTCCTCGATTTGCACTAATCGTCCTGGACGATCGCAGGATCGTACGGTACGATATGAACAATTTTTTCTACTGATCATCCAGAAGAGCCAGATCGTTCAGGCTGAAACAGCTGATTTTGAACTGATCGTACAGGATGATCTAGCGATCGTCCTGGACGATCTTAGCCGACCAGTTGAGATTTAGGGCAAATTTTAAGCCCTCCTATAAAAGATATTTTTTTTCCAACAAGAAATATCTTTTGCCACTTTCCTTCCCAGAGAAACCCTAGAGAGAGAGTTTAGGAGAGAGAGAGAGGATCTTGTGAGGGGGAGTTAGTGAGGGATTCACTAAGGTTACTCCAAGCATGGATCATAGTCATCTTCTCCGCTCGTCGTCTTTTGTCTAGTTGGTGTTCGTTGGGGGAGGATCATTCACAAGAAGATCCGGTGTTCTCTGCCCACTTCAGGTGGAAGCAAAAGGAGGTCGGGTTCTCTACCTCACCGTGTGGTGAAAAGGAGGTTTTGTACAGGCTTCTCCGCCTTGCTGTGGGAGCAAAAGGAGATACACTTTTTGTTTAGTGCAATACCCGGAGGGGAGGCTTCCGGGAGTGGACGTAGGTCAAGTTGACCGAACCACTATAAAATTTGGTTTATTTTTCTGATTCTGTTCTGCACTTTACTTTTCTGATATTAACTGCTTGGGTGAATATCTGTGATTGATCTTTTCGTTCTTGTTTACTTGTTTCTGCTGCAAAGTATCAAAAAGATTTTTCTGTTCCTCGTGAAATTTTTAAATAACCAATTCACCCCCCCTCTTGGTTAGCCTCGGGACTAGTTCACTAGGGCTTAACATCCCTATCGAACTTTTACCTCTTATAAGGCCTTGATGCTTATCAGATATTATGCATAAATTAGGACGCTTAGTAACTACTCCAACCAAATCATGTAAGTTTTGAAGGAACCACAACCAAGAATCATTGCTCTCTGATTCAACAATTGCAAAAGCCAACGTGAATAATCCACCATTTCCATCAATCCCTACAGCTGCAAGGAGTGTCCCATGGTACTTTCCTAGGAGGAAAGTCCCATCGAGGCTAAGGACAGGCTGACACTCTTCCCAGCCAGAAATTGATGGCCCAAATGCCCAGAATAGTGCTTTGAATCTTGAACTGGCGACAAGTTGAACATTGTACACAGTTCCTGGTTGTGATAGACGTATAACTTCCATAAAACGTAGTAGAGATCAGTACGAATCTTTGTAGCTACCAAATATCGCTTCAATTGCTTTTCTTCGAGCGTCCCAAGCCTTCATGTATGAAATCTTCATTTCGAACTTCGACTCCATCCTTCCAATTATCTCCTTCGGCTTTATATCGAGTTGTTGCCTTATGATTGGCATAATGTGCCTACATATAAACTTGGAGGTACAATTGTGATGCTCAACAGCCATTATCGGTTGGGTGCATGCATATGGAGGACCTGAAGTTGATACTTTCCAAAGCCCACCTAGTCGTTTACTTCGTGATGCATGTAATCGCCATAGACAAGGTCTATGTTGATTGTTATGTTGGGTACAGATAATATTGAGACAAATCTTATTTGAAGTTGAATTAATGTATTGAACATTTTGTATAATTGACCATCCATTAATTGTAGCTTGAAGGTCTTCCTTACTATGAAAAATCTGACCTTCATACATTTCAGAAGGAATATTTGCTTCTGTTGAGCTAACTTTATTTACAACTGGAGCATCACAATGATCGTCACCATCCCATTATTGGGTTGTTTGAATTATTTCTGTGAACTCATTATTTGCGACCATCCCTTCTAAATCACTTCGATTTTGTCTAGCATGTACTTCAATATATTCAACACCATTATTTTCATCGTTATCATAATTTTGCATTGATTCATTCGTATCTATTTCTGGTTGACCACCACCATATGATGAATTAGTACTACCACTATCCATAGTTTTATATGAATCTACTTCATCGTTATCCATCACATATCCCTCTAGCATTATATTTTCATTTTCACATGGCTCCTGCATGTATGGGCCTGAGGCTTGGTAGTCTGCATATGCACTAAAAATTGGTCTAACACAACTTGGATGTTCACTAACACTAGACCGTGATGCCACGTGTTGTTGTACAAATATTGGTCGATCCGACCAACTAAGGCGGCCATGAAAGTCATTCTGCACATCTATCGTATTTGCTCTTCCACCATACCGCATTTCAGGACTGGTAAAATTTATATTTTTTAGTCAGCGTGAATTAATTAAAAATGCTAACACCAATATAATATATGGTCCTTAATACTCACATATGCACTTCGGTTGATGGACCACCAACATCGGCATAATTTAATTCTTCAACCTCGATGTACAGAACAATAGTATGAGTCCTACCTTCCAGCAACATGAACTCACAAACCTCATCATCAGTAACATGTGTCGCGCAGTACCCACCATTATCACGAAAGTGACATGTTAGATTAATAGTATTTGTTCTTAAATTTATCTTAAGTGCGCGCATAATTCTTTGTTTTAGCATTGCAAGTGAGATGTCCTCGTTGACGAGAAGTGGCCGATTTTGTCCACCAATATATGTCGATTTGAACTCATCCCCAATACGTAACTCTCCCCCAAAATATAGCATTAATCGTGGCATCTATCATAAATGCATGATTGTTGATGGTCAATGACAAGAATGTAATATATTCTATAATTCTATATTATTGATAATCAATGTCACTTAATAATTTAAATCCTTTATTTTTTTAAGATTGTTAGGTCCAATAATACCATCATCAGCAATTAAAATTTGCTTTTGTCTGATGATAGAACATGATCCTAATGTTCTCTATCACATATAAATTCTTTTCACCACGATCCGACTAACTTGTTAGTGTTCATCATGTGACCATTCCTTATGTAGAAATAAATCATACAATAGCTTCAATAATTAAACTAGTACTACCAACACACAAATCATTAGCAGATTAAATGATCAATGTATAAGAATTTAAGTAGGTCTATTAAGTTTCATGTTGACCGTTCTATTTGACACCTTTATGGCTGAACTCCTAGGCCATGAGTGATTCACCTACATTCATGTTTGACTATTAGGGGAGGATGATGTGTATATTCACCACATTTGAATTAAGAAAGAGAATTGAGCAAAAGAGACCTTTTGAGATATTAACTCAAAGAAAGAAAGGGATTATGTTAATTACGACCTTGTAAATCTCGTAGTTATAACCCTTAAGTTATACATTTTGTTTCTCAATAGTACACATAGGTTAAAGTGACTGAAGTAACTAAAAAAATGCTCGTATAGATTATTTCTCAATATTATAGTTTTACACTTAAGGTATATATTTTGATTCTCAATTGTAATGTAAAGATTATTGATGATTAATGCCAAGAATTTTAATCATTACATATTATTTACTTGAAAATTTATTTCTTATTACATTTTTTAATTGCACATGACTCAAATGCAATTCTTATATTTCCTAAAGTTTAATAAAGTTTGACATATACTATATTATCTTAGTAAATTAAGTAATACTTGATGTTAAAGTTTAATCTTTTATAATTAATTTTAAATTTCCATTATAATCAATATATTTCATAAACTTTATTATCTTATTATTTAGTCCTAATTTTTTTTTAATGTTATTTTATGTTATTCAATATTAATATTTGAAATTATAATATTATATTTTATTCCAATATTATTATATATGTTTACACTTATCACCATTATAATACATTACATTAACATTAATATTAAACAAATTGAATAATTTTATTATTAGCTTAAATAATTCCTCCTTTATTTTAATTTTCTTTAAACAAATTACATTATTATAAGAATGTCATAACCTAAAAAATCATTACATTTTTTGAATTATGATATTTTATGGTTTATAATAATTAAGTAATTAATATTTTCTTAATAATTTAATTAATCTTCATTAACTTTTTTTCGTCACTATGCCAACGCTTCATTTCTAGTATAGAAGTTTTTACTAAAAAATATATGTTTATTCTCATTGTCAATAAGAGTATTACATTAAATTTATAACATTATTAAACTAAACTCTCTCATTAAAAAGTATTTTAAAAAATAAATAGCATTTCCAAAATAACTCTTAAAGTCTTATTTTTTACTCTTCAAATATTTATTAACGTTATAGTATCAAAACTTTTGTTACATTATTAATACCTATAAATAAATCAAACAACATATATTATGCTAATTCTTTTTTAAAACTGTTGTAGATGAGTATTTACATATTATTTATATTTTAGAGGAGTATTTACATATTTTTTATATTTTAGAGGAGTATTTACATAATATTTATATTTTTTAATATATAAATAAATTTAGGCCACATTTAATTACTTTGTATTAACGATAAAGTTATTAGTTAAAAATTTACATTAACATACTATCTATAAACTATAGGTTCATAATTCAAAATACTATAAATTTTTAAAAAGAAGGTCAAATATATAAATTTAAATAAATATTTCCTATAACTAAAAATTTTATTAGTTTAACATGAGTCATATTTTGTGTGTTTACAATGTCTTACTTAATGATTTCTTCCAAGTTCCTTTCATGTTAGATTAATATGTTGGTTTTTTATGAAAAAAATTACAGTAATTTTTATCCTTTCACAAGCTACTTCTAACTTCACTAATAATTAGTTCAATGAGAACGACAAGAATTTCAAAAGCGGGTTTTAGAAATCCTATTGAAAGCTAAAATTGAGAAGTTTTAATATATTATAGTTACTAAAGTTAGGGTTAAACTTTAATATAAATAATAAAGTTTTAAAAACTAACTGTTAACAATTATAATTTATTTTATTGAATAAAAAAAAATATATATATATATATATATATTTTAAAAAATTCAGATAATAAATTATAACTTAAATTAATCAGTTTAAATTATTCATATTTTTAATCTACTGATTGCAATTATTTTAATATCAAAAAAATTTCAATAATATAAATTATATAAAATTCAATTATATAAATTATTTAAATGACATAATTACTTATATAAAATATTCAATATTTTTTATTTTTTCTCATTTTGATAGTTTGTTTTCTTACCTCATTTTGTAATTTTCATACATGTTTGGCATAAATTTTTAGTATGATAAAACTTATTCATGTTCCTCTTTGGCATTTTTCTAGATTTGCAAATGCTTTTGAGAAAAACATTAGATCAGCTGTGGAAAATGCTATAACAAAAAAAATTTTTGAGGTGCCGGGAATGCTAGACTCGTTTTTGCAGTCTCTACCCAACCAAACTAATATGAATAATTTTACAGCATTAAATGTAACTTTTGTCGATAACCCTATGGTTGAAAATTCTTCTATTGAGTTCGATGTTAATGACTTGTTTGTTCAATCAACTAGAGACTTGGCAGCGAGCTATCTGCTTGACCACAAAACCAAAAAATAAATTTTTTCTAGTCCAAACAATTATTTTCCAGCGAGCTATCTACTTTCACTTTAAAAAAATTTTCTAGTCCAAACAATTATTTTCCTAAAC
The DNA here is from genome assembly GCA_019925795.1 of Dendrobium chrysotoxum. Lineage (NCBI taxonomy): Eukaryota > Viridiplantae > Streptophyta > Magnoliopsida > Asparagales > Orchidaceae > Dendrobium > Dendrobium chrysotoxum. The sequence goes on along the minus strand of CM034304.1, from coordinate 20,212,700 downwards.
ACAAATTAAATAAATTAATTATAATTTGCCTGCTTGACCACAAAACCAAAAAATTAACAAACTAATTATTAACAAATAAAATTTTCCATATTTAACCATATTTACAACAACAATAAAAATTACCATATTTAACCATAATACAAATTAACCATATTTACAACAACAATAAAATTTACAAACTAATTATTAACAAATACATTAATGCTTGACAAAAAAATTAAAAATACACCTCCTAAAGAACCAACCAATGAAAATAAATTATCAACATCAATCACCGCATTAAACAAAATTCAAATATCTACATAAAAAAAACTAAAGATATTATGTACCAAACAATTAACTAAGATTAAACAAAATTCAAGGATTTAATAAGTTAAACAAACTAACCTTACATGAGCTGCGGAGAGCTTCAGAAATAAAATCTAAATAAGAACTTAAGTTTATATCAAAAGCTGTGTGAGGATGTCTGTGTGAGGGAGAGGCTATTTATAAACTTTTTACTCAGCTAACCTCCAACCACCGCATTCAGACCGCGGCACTAAAATCCACATTCCGCCCGCGATAAGTGGATCTGGTCCCCGCTACAGCCAAATTTTTCTGGAAATTGGTGCAGGCGTGAGCTGGGCGGATAAAATGTGCCATGTGGGTTGGCGTATTCTTAAGAATACGCCATATTGGTAAGCGCATTCTTTAGAATGCGCCACCTTGGTTGGCGCATTCTAAAGAATGCGCTTTCTTAATTGGCATAATCCCCATTCCAAGCAAATTGCGCTGTGATGTATGGCGTATTCTTTAAATACGCGACAACTTTTGGCTGCTTTGCTCCTTTACAAATTCTCCACCATTCGCGCTTCTCCTGCTAATTTACACGCACAACCTGCTCCTTCTTAAAATTTAGCCTATAGCCACTAATGCACATAAAAGATGTTGAATGTGAATTTGATTAAGGGTTTTCAAGAGGAATTTTATAAAGAATATTAACCTAATAAATAAAACATACTTTATTTATTTGCATGCAATCATAAATCTAAGAAAAACCCTAAGTTTCTATAATTATGCTTAAAATGAATTTTTTTTATGTGCAATTATAGGTTTTCCAAAAATTGGTTTAATGGTTATTTTTAGAGGTTTGTGAATTAGGGTTAACAAATTTATGCTTTTTTTTTAAGTTATGATTTAGGTTGAGTTTTATAAGAGAAGAATTATCAATCATATAGATAATTTTCTTAAAGGAAACCAATATTTTCTTAGATGAGCATTATTTGCTTATCATTAAATTATAAAATAATCAACATACTAAAAATAATCAAGATATTAATTAATTTACTAAGAGAGTAATTTGATTATTACTTAAGAAGAAACGAGTTCAATAAGTTGTAAATGATTAACACAACTCACCTTGGCCTGTTGGTTGAGAGCTTAGGCTTCCAACTAAGAGGTTTTGAGTTCGAGTCTTTATGTATGCGTTGTGTGTGTGAGTTTGCCTTAATTGATCTAAATGTCCCAAAAAAAAAAGTTGTAAATGATTTCACCTACATTAACATCAAGTTAACAGTAATATTTTAAGATATTAATTTATGAAGAATGTTTAGATGTTTCTTGGTATTAGAGAATTCAACTTTTTTTTTTTCGAGGTCTCATTTAAGATGTTTATCATTTCCACTTTTGTATATGCATAAGATGATTCATTTGTAAGATAATAAAGCAAATAAGTTATGATTAATTTACCTTTTCCAATGTAAAATACTCCTTAAAAATTGAGATGAATTAAATGAAAGTCTCTATGTTTAGTTCAAATGACTTTATTTTATGATGCAAATTCTCTTATATGCAAAGAAAAATGAATAAAATAAAATCATATATTGATATTTATACATCACTTGAAAACCCATCAATAAGGTATGAATCTTGACGTAAGAAATATTTTAAGAGTTAAATTAATAATCATCCAAGTTCTAAAGCTCTAATTGACATTTGACCCTAATAATTGTCACTAATAACCATCATTATCTGATTGTTTATGTAATAACATTAATTTTGACCTAAATATATAATTTTTTTAGGAGTCATTACAAAAAAAATAAGGCTATCGCAGCGCAATTTTTGACCTATTCCAGCGGTTATAATCGCCACAATTTTTTTTTTGCTACGGTTTTAAAACCGCTACACCCCCACTGTAATTGCAATGCGCTGCAATGACATTCCACAGCGGTTTGAGGACCGACTGGATAGATTTTACGAAGTGCTTAATTTTACAGCGGTTATAATTGGTGCAAATCTTCAGAATTGTGACGGTTATAACCGCCACAAACAATATGGCGGTTTTAACCGCCATAATTCTGGACACTAGTGGCAGTTATAACCGCAACTAAAGTCCATATTTTTTTTTAAGAATACGAAGCCTAAATGTCCACCGAAATATATATACATATCAGCGACCTATCAAAAAGAAAAATGAAAGACGAATAATAGGCATAGAGGTCAGATGATAGCAACTCATAGATTCAAAGAAAATTTACATCGCATCAAGATTATAAAACTCAGGTCATGCAGTTTGTGATACAAAAACCTTGATGGTACAAGAACTTGAGAAAATATAAGCAGCCAGATTTAAACAAAAATAAATCAGCTTAACAAATTGATATAGATTTTAACGATTTATTGTCATCAAAACCGTCCATTCCATAAAAGCAACAATTAAAGTTGCCCAATCACATTAAAATGGTTTCTAACAAATTCTAAAAACATAAGTTTGGCTTGAACATTATCCTCCTCCAATCCTATCAAATCAATAACGCCACCTCTTCATTTTATTCCACATACCCAGACAATTCAGCCTACTATATTCAAAAAGGTGCTGTAGGTTCATATTCAAATATTACAACACATTATGTTTCTATTTAACAAATCATTCTTCTTGTAGCTACTTGAGCTGCTTGACCTGTACTTTGAATGAAGAAAGCAAGCAATCTGCGCATAATATAATCTAAATTGTCATCATTTGAGATGCATATATTAGTCTTTTTCAAAAGCTTTTTTCTTGGTTTTGTTTGGGCGTTTTATACTTTTCAGCTTTTACTGCTAAAGAGTAAAGGCTACCTTTACCAACCATAATTTCTATTATGACTTATCCAAAACTAGCTTTTCTGGGGCAGAACTTTAGAAAAATAATGAAGAATTTCTCATCATAACAAACACTATTTTTATTGACTTCTATTCCGAGCATAAAAACAGTTAAAAAACTGACCAAAACAAAGCCGTCACAATTTCTACTCAGTTTTCTCAAAAAAAACTTTCACAAAACAAATTTTAAAAAAATAGCATAAAAATTATGCAACTTTTTCATATAAATCGATATTGATTTTCCTGATCATTTTTCCTCCCAAAAATTCAGTTTAAAAAATTCCAAAAAACGAGCAAGTTTGGACATTTTCCCATCGATAGTGTTGAGATCATACTATGTGATTTACAAAGAATTTGTTAATGTCATCTCCATGAGTGTGGCTAACATGGTATGGTTCCATTTAAATCAATTAGCATAAGTCTCTAAATTTTCATTGAGTACATACTACTACTTAATCTATGGAGGGAAGCTCATTCAGGTTTATCAAGTTTTTGTTTTTTTAAGGAAAAAAGCACTTAACAAAGACAATAGCCAACATAAAAGTATGAAAGGACAAAAGAGCCTCCCCATCTCAACAACACAAACTCATGATAAATGTCACATACCATTCGCCATAAAACCTACAAATATTCCAAATGACAACATATGAAGAGAGATTAATAGCTCGCAGAATTCAATAAAAGCAAAAATCACCAGAAGTAACCCAAAAAAGTAATACCCAAGCGCCATAATCTCCAAACAAACCAATATTCCCACGAGAGAAGAGTTATATAAACAAATAAACAAAGCCAAAAGGCAAGCTCCACACCACCACATGAATACAATGCCCATAAATATATATTAGAGTTGTGAAAAGTGCCTAAATCAACCAAGTAATGACCACCAAAAAATAGAAATAACACCATATAATCTCAAGTGAAACTTTTTAAGTAATGGATATGTCAAAAAGAGAAGAGCATTCATCATTCATATTTGGTAATCTACAATATCAAAATTTTAAGCAACATCCCAAAAAAGTAAACTTTCATACCAAGATGCATTTCAAAACAATTTGCACAAACATGGGTTATCTTTAAAACGTCATTCTCTTTATCCTATAACATCATCTTTTAGAAGAAGTTTCATTGCCACCCTGTCAATTATAAGAAGATTATAAAATATTAGTATTCAAATAACCAACAGTAAAATAAGAATGGGAAATTTTATATACCATTTGTGAGCTTCCCTGAGGTGGATACTACATTCGTAATTGTTGCATGAATTCCCTCATTTCAGTACGTAATGAGTTGACCTCTTCTCTGAGATTTACTATTTGACTTAAACTGCTTCCACTGTTACTCATGCCCTCATTCGTGCTATAAGGAAAATATTGTGTAGGAGTGACACTAAATCCTTGGGTTCGGACTCTGCCTGGGTAGTTAGGTCCCATAACCATACTGAACACCCTTTCGTTAGCCTCCACTTTCCCATCCTCTGGTGTCAGCCCATCCTCAGCCAAAAGATTGCAAGCTTGTATCTATGTTATAATTAATTTAGTTAACTTTTATTTTAAATAATAACAAATTACGTATAAAAAATTTATAACTAGACTTAAATTACCCATCTCTGTTTAGCATCTTTAGATGACCAGGTGCCATCTTTGTGCAGTATGTTGATTCTCCATAATAGTAATATATCCTTGATAGCCTATAGCAACAAATTTGATTGTTAAGTAATTAGTTAATAATCTAAATATATAACATCTCTCGTTGCCTGCGAATAGAACTCACACGCCCCATAGTGTGAGGACAAGTCTGTTTATTTGCATTTGCAGCATTTATGGCAGCCCTCTCCTGTTACATATGAATCTGGATAGGTCCACTAAAGGATAATTAAAATATATGTGTATATAAATACGGACTCAACTAAAATTTGAATCCAATTGAAATCAATATTTTAGACTGGTGCAATCAATCCAGGCTCAATATCACCCCACTTAAATAAATGATGTATATCTATTCACAATAGAGAAGAAAATTTTAAGAAATACAAAATCTTTTGATTGGGAATCAATCTTTGGCGAGTAAACAAGAATATAAACATAGAACAAATAAAGAATATATGTGAATTGAAAGGTTAAATAGGCATATAAGAGAAAAAGTTGGATTCTTTTTGGAACTATCAATCAAAGAGAAATTTCTATAGCATTTTACATACATACCACACAAATCTTATATATTTATATATCTAACACCTAACTTTTTAAAGTCACATCAAAAACACTAAAACATTATACAAATAAATAAAAAAAATTAGATGGAAAATACATAAGAATTGTGTGATGTGCAACTAAAACCCCTTTTTTTGTCTTATCTCACCAATCATTTTTACTCTTCACAAAACATCTAATTAGATTATTAATATCAAGGAAAGTCATTGACAACTATATTTAACCAAACCAAGGAAAACCAAGAGCATCCAAATCAGACCTCACACGATTTGCATAATGAAAAGCACAAGCAGTTTATGGTGATCATCGCCACTGACATATACAATATGATAGGAGTCAATCTGTGCTATAGTGCCAGATCCTAGAAGGAAGAAATACTGCCAAAACCCTTGCTAATTGGAACCTAACAGACGGTATGCTAACACTTAACTTTATGCTAAAATAAGGAATCACAATGAACTCAATTTAGGAATCTAATGAATACTGAATTTACATAGCTTGCAACAATAAAGTAAACCTAATGAGATAGTCAAAACACCATAAAGCCAACTCACCTTCAATAGGATCATTATCATAAGCATATTTTTATCTTCATATCAAATAAATTAGAAACAAAAAATATATTTCAAATAGATAGTCCTAAAACCCCAGTAATTAGTCAAGAACTCCACTAATTCACCAATTCCTTTTATTCTTACACTTGTTCATGTTCTTTCCACCATTCCCATTAATATTAACACTCCACATGCAACATAAATTGACGTACATCGTTGCATGTAATATACACACAGTCATAATGATATATGGGCTTAGTTTTTAATATATGGGCTTTTGCCCCAGAATTTCTCCAAAATATCATTAATATCCAAATGAGAGACTAAATCTGAAGTAAACCTCAATTATTTTGCTTCATTTCCAACATTCAACTCTAATGGTGAAAGAACAATCAAAACTGGAGAAAGATTAAATTATATTTCTTTCTTCTCTAATGCTGAAAAAAAATAAAATAAACAGGGGCTTCTCTATTACTTTCCTCTTAATCATATTTTCAAGGAAAATCAGTATCTAGTTTTGAAGGCTTTTACTTAGTTCCCTCTTGATATTTGCCTCTATCTAAAATGAAAATGGGATGAACATGCCAGTATTTTAAAGTTTTATTAACGGAGAAAAGGGAATGAAATAAAATAGATACATACAAGAGAAATGTATGGCGCCGCTTAGAGGAATCCAAATAGCTGAAGCTCAAACAAGATCAGATCGATTAGAGTCCCCTCAAAAGGTCTCCATCATATCAATGTATGTTGAACATTTTCTGATTTTAGGGATCACTGTAACAAAACTAGAAGAAGAATGAGAAGAAGAGGGAGAAGAAGATGAAGAAGAAGAATGAGAAGAAGAAGAAGAAGAGGAAGAAGGGGAAGAGACTCACACTGAAGAATAGTGAGCAAGATGCGAGTGGGATGTGCGAGCGGACGGGCACCTCGATGGTAATGACTGGCCGTGTGCTCCTCTAACAATAGCTGTGATGCTCGGCAATGGTTTGCTCTGCTTCAGAGTCACAGTCGCATGCATGGAAGAAGGCGAAGACAGAGAGCCGAGCAGATCGCGCGCATAAGATTGGGAATTAGGGATTCTCTGTTTAAGGGCGGGGCTTTACGTGCAGTTAAAAGAGGTGGTATATTCACCAGTTAAAACTACTATTTGCATCGATTAAAACTGATGCAATTTGTAGCGGCAAAATCGATGCTAAAATATGATTTTGGCAGCGGTTTTAAAACTACTCCTAACATTTGTTACGAAAAATCTAGTTTTTTAGTAGTGTTTTAAGCCAAATTTAAAAATTGTCTTGACCATAAGATAAATATTATTGTATTTTAATTATAATATTTTTTATGTAATTTTTAAGCACTAGTGCAATTTCTTAAGAAATTAATACATATCGGTACAAGTGGGGATTTTGGAATAATTAGGTGTCCATTTTACAAACTAATTTTACTAGTATTTTTTAAATAAAATGGGTTAATTTATAAATATTTTTCTATAAATTTTAAAGCCCCAAAAGAATTTATATGTAAAAGAATTTATATGATTTTTATATTGATAATTAATTAAATTATATAATTAAATAATATTATATTATTATTTTGATCATAAATATTAAATTTCATTATTTGAAAAGAAATAAATCTCATTTCTCCCTATTCAATTTTAGCTAATAGAGAAGGTTTAGGAAAAAATAGAGAGAAAAAAGAGAAGAGAGAAAAGAGAAGCTTGGCTTTGAAGACGATAGAGTAGGGGTGTCAAAATTTGACCAGACCCAAAAGTTGACTGGACCCGACCCAAAAAATTTCAGGATCGGCTCAACCTATTTGCCATATGGGTCAGGTTCGGGCTCGAGATATTGACCCGTTTACAAAACTGGGTAGGGTTCGGGTTGATCCTAAAACTTGAATTCAACCCATTTTGACCCGCTAGTCACCCAAAATTGGTTCGTTCGGTTCAACTTCGCCTCGCGTGACCTCGTCTGGAGTCCGTTTGCTCAAGCCCTCACTCAGGTAGTGCACGATTGGGGTTTAACTTTGCCACTTCGTGTAATTGTGTGGTAAGCGTCCAGTGTTCGCTCGCTTGGTACAGCGGCTTAGGCGTCAGACTGTTAGGCGGGCTCGTCCTACCCATAGCCTAACCTGGCCACCTCTATTTACGTAGGCCTTCAGGCCTGCTCAGAAGCTCAAGCGATTGCATCGCCAGCCGCGTCCACCATCTGGAGTCACCAGACCTTCTTGCTAGTCACTGCTCAGCCGTTTACGGGTTGGGTTGAGCCAACCTGGTAACCCTCGTGGGTCGGGTCTAGGTTTGAATTTTTGACCCATTTATAAAATTAGGTCATCTCGGGTCAAACTATAACAGGTCAATATCGGGTTCGACCCGAACCCGACTCGTGAACCGATTTTGACACCCCTACTGTATAGTGATTTTCGTCCGTCGATCCTGTTGGGAGATTTACTCATCTCGATGTAAGGAACCATTACTCTATTTTTTATTTTAATAATTTTATATTTTTCTAATCAATTTTTTTATTTTTGTTATAAAAAAATAATGATAATTTTGTATTTGTAAAACTTTAACCACATAAATTTTAGTATGTGATAGATCTCATTAATATGAGCATTTTGAGTAAAACATATTAAATTTTTATTGATTAAATTGAAAGTTATGATTTGTTGAAGTAAATACATAGTAGATAAATTTGATGGATTTTTTTGTATTTATACTTTTCTATATTTCACATAATATACTGACTTATATTGCATAGAAAAGATAGCATTTGCATGTAAGCATAGAAAACTAACTGTTAACTCTATAATAAATATGGGTTGGCTCTTAAAATATAATACCCTATGCAGGAGGGTGGGCCAACGAGCTTTCTTTTAAATAAAAGGTTGGTGGTGTAATCCTAGTTGTAGATTCTAACTGATTGACTAAATTATGTCGATGGATAAAGGGTGACAACTATTAAATGATTATTAAAAATCCACTTGTGAAAATAAATAATTAATAGAAATAAATAAAATATAAGATGAGATTGATAGATTGATAGTTATGATAGATAACAGATGTACAAAAAAATACCACATTAAAGATATATTTTCCTGCCTTACTTTAAATTAATTGATTGATAGATAAAACTAAAATCATATTGGCATTACTATTGATATAATATAGTATAGCATACTAGCATGGCTTATTTGGTGACTTTTTTATCATATTGATTTTATAATTAGTTTTTAAGATTTTTATTGCTCATATTAAATGATGATTGATATTACTTGGAACTGAACATACATATTAATTCTTTTATCTTGCATTAAAAGCAGCGATGGAGTTTTGGTTACTTGCTAGGCTTTTATGTTCATTATATGAATTTTTATAATTTTAGGTTAGGAAAGGAGTCAGGACTAGTTTAAGTGAGATTAACAAAGATTCTCATATTTTCTTTTGATTTTATTTATATTTTCCCTTATTATTTTATATTCTGGAGTTTATGATAGAGTAGTAATTTTACTGATCTCCTAGTTATTATATATTAATTTTGGGAGAATAAATATAGTGTAATATTTTGATATACATAATTATTAGTTACTTTTACTCGATATAGATTTATTATTTTGATAATTTATAAAAGCTGTGATTGATTAATTCTTCCAAATTTGATTATGAGATGATATAGTTTATACAAATGTCTTTCACTCAATCGCAACTATCAACCAACCATCATAATCTTTCTTCAATGTCTAACCACCATCATTTGATTATTATCATCAAGCTCCCATAATTTGTTCAATGACATATTAACACTAGAGGCTTGACTAACATCATCCAAATATTTTCTTCAACTAACCCTGTAGTCATCAATACTTCTCCAGTTGCCCCAGCTTCAACGGGAGAATGAGTAGTGTTCTAAGTGTTATAATCTATAATCTCTAAGGGAAGAGCAAACCTTTGTAATCCACATTGCCCAGTGGATCATTTCATTTGTCCTAGGCTCTATGATTTTGTCCCTTTCTGTATTTTTCACATAAAAACTTTGATGTCTCCATTCTTTCTTTTATCTATGTAATTTTTATATTTTCATATAAAATTAAGATATAAAACTCTCTCATTATCATTATAAATTTTTAGCACACAACAAATATGCTTGTATGTACATGGTGAAGGATGGAGTCACTCCTTTATATGTTATAACTCAAAAATTTACAAAAGATATTTTTTTGCCTATATTAGTCAAAAAAAATTTTGGGAGTCATTATAAGCTCAAATCACAAACCATCTTTACCATTATATATATTGATTTTGTGTCTGAATCCTTAAGGGAAATGTCGGGGATGATATTTTCTTAAGGTTGATAGATTGTAATAACCCGTATTTTAACCCAGGTAAATAATTTTTTTTAGAGTCATTATAACTCCAAATTGTAATCTATCTTCGCTATAGAGTTGTTATTATAGTATTTTACTTGTATAAATTTTTTCGTAAATTTTGAGCACCGGTAAAAATCCTTAAGAAATTAGTACCTATCGGTATAAATGAGGATTTGGGGACTGTCAAGTATCCATTTTACAAAGTGATTTCACTGACATTTTATAAATAAAATGATTTATTTTAAGGATATTTTTTTATAATTTTTAAAGTCCTAAAATAATTTATTATAATTTTATATTAAAAGAAATTGATTAAATTAATAATATAATATTAAATTATTATTTTATTCCTAAATATCTAAAACCATTATAAGATGTTATTAAATCCAGTTTATCTCATTTTGCTTTCAACAACAGAGACTTGATTTGAGAATATGAGAGAAAATGAGAAGAGAGAGAAAAAGAAAAGCTTGGATTTGTAGGCCGCATTACGATTTTCGTCTGTCGGCCCAGATGAGAGATTTACTCGCCTTACTGTAAGGAACCTTTACCCTATTTATGATTTTAAAAATTTTGTATTTTTTATATTTTTTTGATCAAATTTAAGTTTTCGTTACCAAAAAACATGAATAACTTTGTATTGGCAAAATTTTCATCGTATAACTTTTTGTATATTATAAAGATCTAAATTATGAATATTTTAAGTATTTATTTAAGATTTTAACCGGGTGATTTTGAAAATACAAAAATTTTTATCTACCCAAAAATTTATTTTGACCTCTAAAAATAGTAGTGTAGTATAATAAAAGTCTTAAAACATCATTTTATACAATCCCTGGTAATTTGGTAATTTTCTAAAAATATGCATTTTTGCCTAATAGGATTCTTTTTTGTCTACCGTTATGACATTTTGACATCTTCTTAATTAAGCTCAATTATGTAATATTTGCTGTAATGCATTAAAAATGGATGTGGATATGTGCTTGAAAAATAGCTGGTCGGTATTATTATTATAGTATTGTGATAATAATGTGCGTGTGTAAAACAAAAAAGTAAAGACTAGTTGACCCATTGGTTGGAGACTGATTGACCTATATAGAATTGTGGGCTGATGGGCTTTCCTTTAAATACTATAGTTTGGTGTTATCCTCTACTAATTCATGTGATACACTGATTAAGAGTTATAAAGAGATCATTACTATGCCGACGGGCAAAGAGTGATGACTCTATTTACTAAGCCAACGGTTTACTTATACTGATACTGACACTAAAAAACACCGTGATAGCTAGGACTTCTTACATGTTTATTATGACTACTGAAATACATGTTCTTGAGGCATTGTTCTTATTATTGTATGAATTTATTATTATTACACAGATTTACTATTATTGCATTATTCTACAGCTCTTGCTAATGGATTATTACTGTTACTGATATAGATACTGATATTATTTGATGCTACTGATTCACTGTATAATAAGCATGTAACATATTGAACATATAAAATACTGATTTGTTACTAATATAGAATAATTAGATAGCATGTGTACATTCTTATATGATTTTACTACATTAATTTGATTTCAATTATCATTACTGATATTTTAATTTGATACTTTATATGATTTGTATACTGATTAGTATTACAGATATGATAATTACTTTATAAATTTGACACTCGTACTGGTTTACTGCTTTATTGGCTTTCATACTGTCGTATTTTACTGGTTATAGATTTTACTACTACTACATGTGAATTTTATTATTTCTGGACTGATTCAATGATCATATGAATGTAATTGCTATGATTTGACTGTTTACATGCATATTGCTCCTTTACCGTGCTTTGAATTCAGTTATAGGTTTTGGTGACTTTCTGAGCTTTTTAGGCTCATTAAATGTGGTTAAATGATTTCAGGTCAGGGCAAGAGAGCAGGAGTGTGAGGCTGATCAAGATTCTTCAGGTTCTATTTTTTTTATTCTAGTTATTCTTTTGTACTCATGATAGAATAGTTATTGTATGATTGTGTAGATACTGAGTTGTGTATATAATTTTTGAGAATGAATGCAGATATGTATATTAATATTTTGAATTATAGAATCTATTTTGTTATTTTTTTCTGATAGATGATATTAAAGTGCTCTGATTATTATTTATTAAAAGATAAATAACTAATTCTTCAATTTAGATTCTGGGGCATCATATAGAGAAAGGGGAATTTTGTATTCTTGGCATATGTAAAGGATTTGAATAGATTTATTAGAGGTATTAAAGACTTGTTATAGGATGGCACCTAGAGAGTTGTAAGAGTTGTTAGTTTAGTTATAGGAGCTATGGATAGAGGTATTATTAAGATGAGAGGATTACCTTGGGGAGCTCTTATATAATTTGTGAAGAAGAAAGATGAATCTTTGCATTTGTGAATTGATTATCGGGAGCTGAATAAAGTGACTGTGAAGAATAAGTATTGACTACCCAGGATAGATGATTTGTTTGACTAGTTTAATGGTGTAGTCATATTTTCATAGATTAATCCACAATTCAGTTATCATTAGTTAAGAGTACAGGTTGAAGATGTGGAGAAGATAACTTTCAGCATTAGATATAGGCAGTATGAGTTTTTGGTAATATCATTCAGTGTGACGAATACACTTGCAGTATTTATGGACTTAATGTATAAAGTCTTCAAAGAATATTTGTATCAATTTATCATTGTATTTATTGATGATATTTTGGTGTATTATAAGTTAACGGAGGAGCAAGTAGATCATTTGAGATTATCATGTGAGATTTTGAGGTAGCCAAAGTTGTATGCTAAATTTTTAAAATATGATTCTAGTTAACTTTTACAGAATTTCAAGGGTACATGGTGAGCAAGGAAGGAATTACTATGGATCCCCAAAAGGTACAAGTTATACTAGATTGGTCAAGACAGACATCTATGACTGAGGTTTATAGTTTTGTTTTCTTGGCAAGGTATTACAGGAAGTTTGTCTAAGGCTTTTCACAAATTGTGATCCCCTTGATAAGGTTAACTCGGAAGGTTGTGTTATTTGATTGAACACCATAATGTGAAGAGAGTTTTTAAAAGTTCAAAGAGTGTCTAGTGTCAACCCTGTATTCATTATTCCATCAGGGAAAAAAGCATTCCATGTGTACAATGATGCCACAACGGAAGGCTTGCAATGTGTGTTGTAATAGAACCGGAAAGTGGTTGTCTATGCTTCCAAATAGTTGAAGATATATGAGAAGAACTTTCCAACTCATGATTTCAAATTGGCGACTATTATCTTTACCCTGAAGATTTTGAGGCATTTTATATATTGTGTCCAATGTGGGATTCATGTCGACCACCAAATTATAAAGTATATTTTCACTCAGAAGATGTTAAATTCAAGGTGGTGAAGGTGGTTGGAGCTGATTAAGGATTATGATTTGGATATTATTTGTCAGTTTGGTGAAGCAAATGTAGTTATTGATGGTGTGAGTAGGAAATCTATAGGAGTGGTAGCTAATTCAATCAAATTGAACAAGCATTCATTTAAAAAATAGAGAAATTAGAATTAGAAGTGGTATTTTCATATGAGGGGCTTGTCAGAATTATTCCCAAATCATAATTTAACCCACTTTGCACGATAGGATTAAAGAAGTTTAGAAAGGAAGATGAAGAATATGTGAGATTGGTGGACCAGATTCATTCTGGAATGATATTTGAATAGCAAGTGGATGGACAAGGTATTATATTCTATAATAGTAGGTTATGGGTCTCAAGTAGTAGTGACTTGAGGAGAGAGTTGCATGAAGCCCGTTACACTAGATATGTTATTCATCCTGATAAAAATAAGATGTATTATGATCTGAAGCTGATGTTTTTGTGGCCTGGGCTAAAGAGTGACAGTGGATTACTAAATGAGAAACATGTCAAATGGTTAAGACTAAGTAAAAAAGATCAAGTGGATTACTACAACTGTTGCATTTTAGATTTTAAATCTATTTCTGTATATCATGTGAATTTTTGATGATACTAAAATATTATTGTGTTGATTATTATTTTCTCCTAATATATATTGGATATATTTAGTTTGTGTTGTTTGTGTGCACTAACGTTTCAGGGAAATCATACTCCAGACTGCTAAAGACTTCAAGACAGATTAGATTAGGGGTTATTGTAATTGGAGTCTATTTTTTTTATTTTTCTTGAGTCTGAGAGAGTATGATTATAATTGGGTAACTGTGCACACACATACTAGGAGAGTGAGACAAAACTTGTATTTTTTAAACTAATCGTACTATACGATTTTAGGATCATACGGGATGATTTATCTTGAGTGTTCCTCCAGAACTAATCTGATTGACTAAAGTTTAGAAAATTTTCTAAGTTCAAATCATACTGTATAAAATGTATTAATCTTGGATGTCGATCAGAGTATGAAATTAAGCTCATCGAATTCATCTCGTACGAATATAACAAAAATTTGTACTGATCATACTGTACGATGGGTTCATACAGACACCAATATGAGTATGAAATAAGGTTTGTACATGATCGTACAGATGAAGGGGTACATATTTGAACTGATCATACTGTACGATAAGGTTCGTGCAGACGCCGATCAGAGTACAAAATGGGGTTCATACATATTCTTTCAGATGAAGTCTCATTTTTTAAACTGATCGTACTGTACGATAGGGTTCATACAGGTGCCAATCAAAGTACAAAATTGAGGTCGTACAGCATCGCACAACACTTTTTGAACTATTTCTATATATGAAGTACGATCGTACGGTATGATGCATGTCCGTCAAACTTGAAATTTTTAGTTTTTGAATGATTTTTCTTATCCTTTACATATAAGTGTCCTAAAAACTGACTGTTAAATGAATCTTCTTTGAAAATTTTCTTCAGTGTGCCTTAGGAGTGTGTTTGGGAGGGTGATTTGGGAGTGAAAAGTGAGAGATCTTGTGAGAGGAATTTGTGAGGGGATTCACAAAGGTGCCCATTGGTGAGGATCTCCAACTTGTTCTTCATACTTCTTCCTTACTTCTTTGAAGGCCTTTTGAGAGATGATTTTTAAGAGAAGATCTGGTTCTCTGCCAACACCTGGAGAGTGTGAAAGGGTGCGTGATACTTTGCTGACACTTAGAGGGTGTGAAAGGATGCTTGGTACTCTGTCATCACCAGGAGGGGGAAAAAGGAGGTTGGGTTCTCTGCCTTTATCAGGAATGTGAAAAAGGACTACGATTTTTTGCCGCACCAGGTTGGTGGAAGAGAGGTTGTTATAAGGGCTTTTTCGCTGTGCTGTCGGGGCTAAAGGAGAGACACTAGTGTTTAGTGCAATACCTGGAGAAGGGGTCTCCGGAGAGTGGACATAGGTCTTGTTGGACCGAACCACTATAAAATCTGATATTTTTGCTCTTTACTTTATACTGCATTTTTATTTTTCACATTTTCTTTTATTTTTTCTGTGGTTAAAAAAGTATTTTCATAAAATTTATAGTTCTTATCAATTTCTCAACTGTTAAATCCATTTTCTAAAATGTAACCAAGTAATTTTAAAATTACCAATTCACCCCCCTCTTGGTTAGCCTTGGGATAATTAACTTAGGTTTAACAATCTACTGAGAAATTACAAGTGTTATCAGAGCGTGCTTTCAAAAATTAAGATTTAGACAACTTTTTGAAATGATCATGGCTAATTTTAGAAACTGAAACACTTTAGAAGGTTACTCGATCACTAGACCACCATTATTTGACAACATTCCATTTGACTTTTGGAAAACCCGCATGTCAACTTTTTTATAGTCTCTTAACTATCGTATATGGATATTAGTACAGGATGGATATAATGCACCTTCTAAAATTGTAGAAAGGCATTTAAGTAGAAACACCATTTGTTGATTAGATATTAGAAGAAAGGGAGTTAGTACAATTAAATGTCAAATGCTTAAATAGCTTTTTTATACTTTGAAATCAGAAAACTATATACATGTTTCTACCTATAAATCTAGAAAGGAAATATGGGATAGACTTTGCATTACATATGAAGGTACAAATGAAGTAAAACAGACTAGATTGAATATTCTATTGCACGACCATGAACTCTTGTGCATGAAACCGAATGAATTAATCACTGACATGTATATTCATTTTGTACATATAGTCACTTCATTGCATGCATTAGGTATGAAACTAACTAATTTCGAGAAAGTTAATAAAATTCTATATTGCTTACCTACTAGTTATGATGCGAAGATTACCGCTTTAATTGAGTCAAAAGACTTAAATGTTTATTCTATTTACAATCTTCTTGGATCATTAATTGCTTACGAGTAATGAGTGACTTAAAGATAGATTGATGCAGGAGACAAGCGGAAGGAGAAAAATATTGCTTTGAAAGTGGATGACTTAGAGAGTCATCAGTTACAACCTAAGGATGAAGAATATATTGCCCTCATGATGAGGCAATTCCAAAGTTTTCTAAAAAGGAAGTAAAGGAGATGCCAATAGTGGAACAAAGGTACGTTCCATGAAAATGCTAAGACTTCTAATGAAGTTAATTATTATAAATACAGGAAGCCAGGACACATCAAATCTGATTACCCAAATCTCAAAGCTAAACCTAGCAAGGAGAAGGTTAAGGAGAAACCAAATGTAAAGAAGGGCAAGAAGAGATTTCAGAAAGTATTTTGGGCAGATTCAGCTTCAGATTCCTCAGAAATAGGAGCAAATGAGGAGGTTATGAACTTGTGCTTAATGGCAGACAATCTTGATCACTTGGATCAAGAAGATGTATGTGATCTAACCTATGATGAGTTATTCAAAGTTTCTGAGAAAGTTCATACAACATATAGGAAACTTAGAAAACTATATGCCAAGCTAAATATTGAATTTATAGATCTGGAAAAAGAGCTTGAAATTGTTAGGAAAGATCATGCATTAATTGATAATAACCAAATGACTTTATTAGATGAGTTTGATGATTTGAATAAAAAGTATGAACTTTTAAAATCATCACACATTGAACATGAAAATGATTGTAAAGTTCTTTTGGAAAAAATAGAACATAGAGAGATTGATTTGAAGATGGAAATTTCTATGTTAGAAAGTCAAAACTCATATCTTGAATTGGAATTGAAGACTATTAAGGAAAATAGACCGACACCCACACTTGAATAATTCTTTAGCTCTAAGCAAAAGAGAATGAGTTTAACACTTAGAAAAAGATCTTATAATGCACATAGACTGGTAAACCCTTTTCCTGGAATGAAGTATTTTTCTTGTGGAATGACTGAGCACATCTCCCACACTTGCACCATTCATAGTAGAACACATCTAGTGTAGAGACCTAAGATGCATAAAATACAGCATATCACACATGCATCTGGTTTATGATTTCCAAGAGGTGAACCCAAACTTGTTTGGATTCCCAAGTCTAACGTTTGATCTTTTTATAGAAACCCTCTCATACAAGACATCATGAGAGTATTTGGTACCTAAAAAGTGGATATTCGAAGTATATGACTGGAGATACGACATAATTCATATCGCTGAAAACCAGGAATGGAGGCAAGGTTACACTGGGAGACAATGTCAGTAGGAAAGTGGTAGGTACATGTATGATTGAAAACTTGAACAATTTTTTCATTAAAAATGTCTTATTGGTAGATGGCTTAAAGCATAACCTGTTGAGTATTAGTCAGCTATGTGATAAGGGGTATAGTGTAAAATTTTTTTCCACTAGCTGCATAGTAAGCCAAAATGGAACTAATATTTTACATGGAATTAGGGTAAACAATATGTACATGCTTGATTTAAATTATATTAAGTCTTCTAATACTTTTTATCTCAAAATAATAACTTACGAATCATCGTTATGGAATAGGAGGCTCTGTCACGCAAGCATGAAAAATTTAAGGAAAATTATCTAGAAAGAATTAGTTAGAGGGATACCCAAACTAGATTTTACTAAGGATCACCTGTGTGATGCATGTCAATTAGAAAAATAGGTGAAATCCTCCTTTCATTCCATTAAGGATCTTAGAACTAGTAAACCATTGAAAATTATTCATATGGATCTTTTTGAACCTCTTAGCACTGTAAGTCTAGGAGGTTAAGTGTTTGGATTTTTGATTGTTGATGATTTTACAAGATTCACTTGGGTTAAATTCTTATCTCGTAAGAGTGAATCATTTAATGAATTGAGAGTCTTTTATACTTGGATTCAGAGGAAGCTAGGATGTGAGATTTTAGCAATTCAAATTGATCATGGAGGAGAATTTAAAAATAAAAAATTTGAAGAATTTTATAAAGAGAAAGGACTTGATCATAATTTTTCAGTATCTAAGACCCGTTAGCAGAATAGGATAGTTGAAAGAAAGAACAGAACACTGATAGAAGTCGCTAGAGCCATCATGGCAGAATATGCACTTTCAAAATATTTTTGGGCTGAAGCGGTTAGTACAGCATGTTATGTTTTGAATAGGGTGAACATTAGATCCAAGTTGAACAAAATACCCTATAAACTTCTTAAGGGTTGAACACCAAATCTTTCATATTTGCATGTTTTTGGATGCAAGATGTTTAATCGTAATAATGGGAAAACTACTTTAGGAAAACTTGATCCAAAATTTAATGAAGGAATTTTTCTTGGATATTCTAGTGTTGGAAAATCGTATAGAGTATTTAACAAGAGAGCTTAGGTAATTGAGGAGACCACACATGTAGTTTTTGATGAATATGGTATTTCAAAAGAGCCAAGGTTGGAAGAGGATCATATTGAAAATATTGAAAATATCTCCCGAGAAATTAAAAAAACCAAGTTGAAAGAAAAGGTTGAGATGGAAAACACTTTGCCTAGATAATGAAAATTTTCTAAGAGTTACCCTAAGGAATTGATTATAGGTGAACCTAGTGAGGGTGTTAGGACTAGGCATGGAATTACCAAAGAAGTGTATCATTCTGCTTTTATATCAATGATTGAACCCTTTAATATAAATCAAGCACTTTCAGATGAATTTTGGATTTTGGCCATACAAGAAAAATTGAATCAATTTGTAAGAAATGATATTTGGGAATTGATTGAAAGGTCTAACGATCAAAGTATTATTGGGACTAAGTGGGTGTTCAAAAATAGAATGAATGATTTAGGAAGTTTTATTAGAAATAAGGCTAGATTGGTGGCTAAGGAATATAATCAAATAGAAGGGATTAATTTTGAAGAAATATTTGCCCCTATAGCCAGACTTGAAGCAATTAGGGTTTTGCTAGCCTTTGCTTGTTTTAAAGGGTTTAAATTGTATCAAATGGATGTTAAAAGTGTCATTCTGAATGAGATGATACAAGAGGATTTTTATATTAAGCAACCTCCAGGTTTAGAAAATTCAAAATTTCCTAATCATGTTTATAAATAGAAAAAGACATTATATGGACTGAAACAAGCACCTAGGGCATGGTATGAGAGGTTAAGCACTTTACTATTAAAGAGATCATTTGTTAAAGGAAGTGTGGACATCAATCTCTTTTTGAAAAAGATAGGAGATGACTTACTCATTGTTCAAATATATGTTGATATTTTATTTGGATCGACTGATAAAACACTTTGAAATGAATTTTTAAAAATAATGAGTAGTGAATTTGAAATGAGTTTGATGGGAGACTTGAGTTACTTTCTTAGTTTTAGTATAAAGCAAAGGTGAGGAAGGAACGTTTCTTAGTCAATCAAAGAATGTTAAGGATATCTTCAAAAACTATGAAATATATAATGCTAAACCAGTAACTATACCAATGAGTTTCTCAGTATAGTTAGATAAAGACCCCAAGAGAAAATCTATTGATCAAAAGAAATTTAGAGAAATAATTGGATCATTGCTTTATTTGACCCCTAGTAGACTAGATATAATGTTCAATATTTATCTGTGTGTTAGATTTTAATCTAAGCCAAAGGAATCACATTTGACAGCAGTAAAAAGGATATTGAGATATCTTTTGGAAACTCAAAACTTAGGAATTTGGTATCGTAAGCACAGCTCTTCTTTTGAGATAATCGGATATTCTGACTCGAATTTTACTGGATGCAGGGTAGATCGAAAAAGTACTTCTAAACATGTCAATTTATTAGAAATTCTCTAGTTTTTTGGTCCAGTAGGAAATAGAATTCAGTAGCTCTTTCTATAGCTGAAGCATAATACATTACCTTAGGAAGTTGTGTGGCATAAGTTCTTTAGTTAAAATAATAGTTGATTGACTTAGAATTTTAAATTGGTACAATTCTAATTTTCTGTGATAATATTAGTGCCATTTGTATTTCAAAGAATCCTATTCAATATTCTAGAACCAAGCATATAGACATAACACATCACTTCATTAGAGATCATGTAGCCAAAGGAGAAATTGAATTGCATCATGTAACAATTGAAAATCAGCTTACATATATTTTTATAAAACCACTAGCTTTTGACACATTTAGCATTTTAAGAAAAAGTCTAGGTTTATTGATCTTAATACTTGACTTGAAATTCTGCAAACTTGATTTGTTGTGTGACCTTGTGTTTGTTTGTGTTGAGTGTGTGTGTAGTATAATTTGTATGGATTTATCTTTGTATTATTTATTTTTGCTCGTATTGTGTTTAGTCTTTTTATTGTTGATCATATTTTTGAAAAAGTTGCAAGTCATTAGTTTTAAAATAATTTGCTTTGAAAGGTTTTTTAATTTATCATATTTTATTTTAAGCATTCTTTTCGTGCTGTACGAAATTAGTTTCATACTATACAAATTCTATAGCTTAAGCATGATAATTTCTTTGGCACTTTGAAATAGAGTTTTCAAAGTGGTTCATAATGTACGATGATGTCATCATACTGTACGATGTGTATAATTTCAACTGTATGCATGGGGACAATTTAACAGTTGATGTTAGTTATTATCATTGATCGAACGTATGAATGTGTAGTTCGTATGTACGATCCAATTTTTAGTTTTGAGTGGGGGACAAACCTAACTGTCATTAAATGATCTTCAATATTATGATCATCCCGAACGAACACATGTTTATCTGTACGACCAAATGGTCAAAAAGCATGTACGAAAGGATGCCTCAAAATGGCGTTTCACGAAAAGCTGTTTCTTTTTATGCAATTGCAGTTCATATGTATGAAATTAATTTTGTCCCGTACGAAATTTTCAATTGTACATATGATCTATATTTCATACTGTACGATGAGTCATTTTTCTTTAAATAGAAGGGTCTTTGGAGAAGTTATTTATTGTCTTCTCATCCATTTCCAAACCCTCTTGAGATCTAGTTCAAGTTAGGGCTAGTAGCAGCAAGCGACCCCGCTCTAAGGCCTCTTCCTCTAGGACCGGTAGGGATGAAAACTTTCTGCCTAAAGAGAATGAGGACACTTTTATAGGTATATGGCTATAAAAATAATACCTTCTCATCTACTCATGCAAAATGACATTCATTCCTCTGTTATGCCATTTCTCTCCTCAACCCATTTTTCTTTCATCCTGACTCTTCTCTATGCCTACAATAAAGAAACCTTTCATTTTTTTCCTAGCCAATATGAAATTCAATCAAGACCACTCAAGGATCACCTTGTTTGTTTTCAAGGAAAGAGTAGAGATCACCAAGGAAGACTTAGGCACATTCCTCCATTTAAGAACCCAAGGAATTAGGGCCAATACATTATCCTCTAGAGCAGACTACGACTAGTCTGAAGTCAATAAGGTTCTTAGAGGAGTAGCCTAAGTGAGCCATTTGCCACATGTTTACACTTTAAACCAAAATTCCCGGATTATACAGCATATTTTGCGAACTTCGATTATTTTAAAAGCTGGTGATCATATAAATATGACTCCTCTTCTGTCCACAGTCTCTTATCAAATCATGACAAATCAACCTATAGATGAAGACCAATTGATCATGGATTACCTTTATACCCTTTTTGACATTGGACTTCTAAATAATAAGAGAAAGAAAAATATGGCTTTAGGACATCTAGTAGCCTATATATATCCTAGAAAAGAAGTACAATCTTGTACATCCTGATAGTCCTACTAAACTCCCTATCTACTTTACTGATGCCTCTTTTTGTTCACTTTTTGGGAGAGAGAGTTCTAAGGGAGATGACTTTGAGGAAGAAGGAGCCCCTGCTCCTGCACCTGGACTTGACCAAAATTTTTATCAGGAGATGGTCTAGCAGTTCGATAGACTAGAAACTTATGTTGATCAACACTTTGATCAACTTGAGAATCGCTTGACTCAGCAGGATGCAAGGTATCAGGAAGATATGGGTTGGATTCATGGCCAATTTGACTATATGAACACTAATATAGCCACAATTAATAGCTACTTCACTGCTTTTAACCCTCAGCCACCTCCTGATCAGAGTCCTTCATATTTCTAGTTGTGATCTTTTGATGCTTTTGTATTTTCTTATGTGTTGCTCTTGTAGTTGAGTTGCTTGAGAGTAGTCGTTCTTTTGAGATTTTGTAGTGTTGATGTTCTATGATTCTAGTGACTTCAGGTGTTAGTCCTGAATGAGGTTGTTTTTCTTTAGTCTATGGGTGATGATCTTTATATTAGATGTTTTTTTTTTGAAAAGATGAAATGATGTTTAGTTACAGCTTGAACTTTCTCTTCTTGGATTGAGTATGTTCTTGGCTTCAAATCTTTTATGTTTGATTGTTAGAATGGGATTTTAAATGTAATTGCTCTACAAATTAATTGCCTTGCAAAATTTAATCTCTCAAAATTTTAAATTATAGTATGACTGAATGAAGATAGAAGATCAAGTTCATGTTTCTATAGATGAATATTACTTCGTAATAATTATTACAAAATAGATGTCTTATCTTTATTTCATTTTCTTTTTAATATGTTTATTTCTGATCATTATTGGATTGCGTATTTTAGATTTATTGATTTTTGGAAAGATATAAAATATAAAAATATGCACAAAGTGTTAAACTTGAAAAGATGCACAAAGTATGCCACATACTTAAAAAGATGCGCAATGTATATCAAAATCAAAAGAGGCACAAAATTAGCCAAAAGTAAAATAATGCACAAAGAGTGCCACAAATTATTTAAAAGATGCACAATATCGCCAACTGATCAATGTCTTTCCTTTATCATCTATCTTTCTTACATATCTAAATAATCGATAAAAATTTTTACTATTGAATTAGAAAGTAATTAATCTTTAAATTCATCATTTTTTGCAATAACTATTTTTATTTGATATTTCTAGAATGAATAGTGAACTTGGTTGACTTTTCTTTTTCAAAGTTGTTCTTTGATTTAAAATTTGAATTTCTCATTTTAGCATTTGGAAATTAATGTTGACATTTGTAATCACTTTAAAATTCCCTTCTATATCAACTTAATTGATTTATTCATAGCTACTCATTCAGAAGAACTTCCCTTTTTGTTATTGTCAAAAGGGGGAGTGGTATTATTCATGTTTTGTATTCATGTATTTGTGTTTTCGAGTTTTATTGAGTTTTTTTGTGTTTTTTGTTTTGTTGTTTGTATTCAGGTTGAGATGAGTTGTTTTGTTGTTGTTAGTTTTCGATCTTGTTTTGTTTTTGTTTATTTTTTGTTTTTATTTATTTTTGTACTTCATTTAGGGTTTCCTTGTTTTTAAATTGGTCATTCTTTTAGAGGGAGCTTACATTTAGGAGGAGCTCAGGAGAAAAATTAGCTTAAAGGTTAACTCAAATAATAAGTGTTTTGTTATCATTAAAAAGGGAGAGATTGTTATATTTTAGATTTTAAATCTATTTTTGTATATCATGTGAGTTTTTGATGATACCAAAATATTATTATGTTGATTATTATTTTCTCTTAATATATATTGGATATATTTGGTTTGTGTTATTTGTGTGCACTAACGTTTCAGGAAAATCATACTCTAGGCTACTAAAGACTTTAAGACAGATTAGATTAGGGGTTATTGTAATTGGAGTCTATATTTTTTATTTTTTTTGAGTCTAAGAGAGTGTGATTATAATTGGGTAACTGTGCACACACACACTGGGGGATTAAGATAAAACTTATATTTTTTAAACTAGTCATACTGTACGATTTTAGGATTATACCGGATGATTTGTCCTGAGTGTTCCTCCAGAACTGATATGATTGACTAAAGTCTAGAAAATTTTCTAAGTTTAGATCATATTATACAAAAAGTAATCATACTAGACACCGATCAGAGTATAAAATCAGGCTTTTCCAGTTGTCCCATACGAATATAATAAAATTTTGAACTGATCGTACAGTACGATATGGGTTCGTATAGACACCGATTAGAGTAGGAAATAAAGTTCATACACGATCATGCATACAAAAGGGTGCATATTTGAACTGATCGTACTGTATGATAGGGGTTTGTATAGACACCGATCATAGTATGAAATGCGGTTCATACACATTCGTACAGACGAAAGTCTCATTTTTGAACTAATCGGGCTGTACGATATGTGTTCGTACATACGCCAATTAGAGCATGAAATTGAGGTCATACAGCATCGTACAACACTTTTTGAACTATTTGTACGTATGAAGTATGATCGTACGGTATGATGCATGTCCGTAAAACTTGAAATTTTTAGTTTTGGATGATTTTTCTTGTCCGTTGCATATAAGGGTCCTAAAAACTAACTGTTAAATGAATCTTCTTCAAAAATTCTCTTGAGTGTGCCTTTGGAGTGTGTTTGGGACGGTGATTTGAGAGTGAAAAGTGAGAGATCTTATGAGAAAAATTTATTAAGGGATTCACAAAGGTGCCCATTAGTTAGGATCTCCAACTTGTTCTTCATAGTTCTTCCCTACTTCTTTGAAGGCCTTTTGAGAGAAGATTTTCAAGAGAAGATTCGGCTCTCTGCCAACACCAGGATGGTGTGAAAGGATGCATGGTACTCTACCGACTCCTAGAGGGTATGAAAGGATGCTTGGAACTCTACCATCACCAGGAGAGTGAAAAAGGATGGTGGGTTCTCTACCTTCACCAGAAAGGTGAAAAAGGACTACGATTCTCTACCACATCGGGTTGGTGGAAGAGAGGTTTTTGTAAGGGCTTCTCTGCCTTACTGTGGGGGCTAAAGGAGAGACACTAGTGTTTAGTGCAATACCTGGAGAAGGAGTCTTCGGGGAGTGGACGTAGGTCTTGTTGGACCGAACCACTATAAAATCTGCTATTTTTTTCTCTTTACTTTCTACTGCATTTTTATTTTCCACATTTGCTTTTATTTTTTTCTATGGTTGAAAAAGTATTTTCATAAAATTTATAGTTCTTATCAATTTCTCAACTATTAAATCGATTTTCTAAAATATAACCAAGTAATTTTAAAATTACCAATTCACCCCCCCCCCCCTCTTGGTTAACCTTGGGATAATTGACTTAGGTTTACTAAGAATTTACCAGTGGAAGGGTGTCCTAAAATATCTATTGTAGCAGCACACAATTGCACTTTTTCTAACCCAGATTGTTAAGGGTAACCCACTAAAGTTTCTATATTCATGTGTTATATATTTTTCTATGAGTGTGGTATGTACATGCATGTCCCAACCAATTTTGCGCACCCCCCCCCCCCCCCCCCCACCCCCTGCCCCTCGACCCCCGATCAACCTGGAGTGTAACATATAGGGAGAATCCAAATAAATATATCTCTTACCAATAACCATCATGAATTACTTCTATCAAAATTGGGTTGGTAGGGAATGATATATTCACTCTATCCCAACTTAATAAACTTTTTCAAGTTTTAAGATTATATCATAATATTTCATACTTGGAAGCATATTTAAAACACATCAAATAAAATACAGAGCATACTAAACTTTCAAATAAAATTCACATACCCAAAATCTTTAATGCACAACTTCCTACTCTAGATTCTATGTACACCCAAAACTTATGTATACAAAATACAATCACCCTCCTACCTAGAGCTCTATAGGCTCTTTCGCTTTTCCAGTAGTAAAACCAATGTTAAAGAGACAAAGCTCAATAAAATACAAAATCATAGTATAAGAAATAAGAAACATATAATTTGAAGTAATTATAAAAAGAACCATAAGTTGTTTAAGAAATCAATGCATAAGGATGCTAGTCACTGTACGTATCCTTTAACTTTCCACATTTCTTTTTTTGTTTACTTTGCAATACTTTGGCAAGCCATATGATGACTATAGAATTTTGTACACTTATAGCTCTCTCATTCATGGTTGGATCTAAATTTTTAACTTTTAGAAGTGGAAGAGTCGGGTACCTTCTATCTTACCATGTCAGGTCTTTAACCTTTACTTGTGTGGGCCTTCCCTCTGTAATATGACTTCTCTCATTAAGATTCACATTTTTATAATTTGCATCTGTATATCTAGTAACATGCATCTATATATCCAATCAAAACCTTAGAGAATAAGGTGAGATACCCAATCTATAGTATTAATAAAGGTGACATTTATATATAGTTGTGATATCATATTTATGAAATTATGGTAGTATTATTCTTATATTAATCCTATTATTTGTTTACTAGTACACTTGATTTAACCTTTTATTTGTTGAGTTTATTAGATATATAGATGCATGTTATGAAAATGTGAAGCTTAATGAAAGATAAATGAGAAAATTCATATTGTGGGGGATAGACCCACACAATTAAAGGCGAAAGGCCTAATGAGGTAAGCCTTAGGGACCGTATAGAAGGTATCTCACCGTGCAACTTTTTATATGTTGTAGATATAATAGTTTTTTATATTTAAATATTTTTGCTAGAAAATTTCTCCTGCGTATTTTGGAAAATAACTATTTTATCATATTAGACAATAATTCTGATAAAAAAGATGTTATACAAAAAAAGCTTCATAATGACATTTTGGACAATCCATAGTAAATTGGTGAATTTCTAAAATACTAAATCTTTGCTCAATTATTAAAATTATAGGGCAACCAATGTATTACACTATGAATTTTTGCAAGTTAATTTGTTTCCATTCTTTTATTGAATTTACTTATTTACAATATTTATTTAATTTTAGTGCACAATCTACTTTGTTTTAATTATTTGCAAGTTATAGCTTACTCAATGCAATGCTTTGCTATGAGTTACTCTTAAATTCATCTAATATGTATAATAAGTTAATTATTAGGAATTTAGATAGGTGGATGTAACCTAGTGAGTTGTGTTGGCTCAAGCCTACTATGTACTCTATTTCACATTAGGAAAAGGGGAAAGATCTAGTTAGGTAATTGAGGATTTAGGGTCTATTCTATCTGAGTCTATAAAGGTATTTTTATTTTATTTTTGTATAATCATGGCCATTTATTTATTCATTTATTCTATTTTGGTTTATAATAATATATTGTATTGTAATTTATACTGAGTACTTTGATAATGAATGAAAAGAAAGAGAAATTATGTATGAGTTGTATTTTTCCAATATTTGGAAGTACATTAGTTACTCTGTATTCAAGAAATTTTGAAAAATCCCCAAAACTTGGATCTTAGGCTTGTCCTATCAATATTCATCACGGTATGACCTGCATGTATATGGGTCATATTAGGTTGGGTCGTAATAGACCCTTTTTGGTATCAAGGAAAATATTTCAAGGGACTGGTTGTAAAACAGAACTATAGAAAATGATATCTAGTCAAGTGAGTTCTAGGCATTCATTTCTTTTGATTTTCCTGTACATATCTGTTTATTTATTTATTATACGTGTGATGGGTTAATGGATTTGCAAGATTATAATATGATAGATGTGTATAGTGCTAGTCAAGTAACACTAGTACAGAGTACTATCCCTGCTGCCAATTTTGATTCTATTTCTTAGTTTGCCAGTCTAGTAGCCTAGTTGTTGAATGAAGCACATAGCAGGATCTCTTCTATCAGATTTGATGATGTAGGAATGCATTTACATATTTTTAAGGTTGAAGACTTTGAGGGTTGAGGATGTTGTTGAGCATAGAGAAATAGTGGATTGGTTGATGAGGTTAGAGAAGATATTTGATTGGATATAATATCCACCTAAGAGGAAGGTCCCATTAATTATGTTTATGCTGGATGATGTAGGATGAGCACTGGCAGTTTATCCACTAGAGGGAGAACTTTCAAGTAGGTGAATTCCATGATTAGCTGGGAGGAGTTCACAACTATCTTTAGGTCATAATTTATACCCTCGTCTACATAACAACAGATACAAGAGACTTTTTTTAGATTGGTTTAAAGCAGCATGTCAATAATACAATATGAGGTAGTTTCACTGCCGTGGCTTGGTATGCTTCATAGCTAATTAGCTCTATCGAGGACATGTGTTATATATTTCTAAGTGGGCTTCACGATAGTTTGAGTTAGCCACTAGTTCCATTTCACATTTCTGATTTCTCTAAATTAGCGGAGAGGGCCCATCTAATAATAAATGACCTGTTGGGTACTCAACAATGTGGGCTGCTAGCAAAAGAGGTTTTTTGTGAGTCTTTTGGTTGTGGATTTTTTAGAAGGAAGAGCAAGTTTGGACATAGAGATCCTAGGAAACGTGGTCAATTTGTGTCAGTTCCTGGTGGCATTGCTAATTTTAGAGGTTCTACTACTTGGGTACTTGTGTGCTAGAATTATGGTAGTAAACTTTTTGGTAAGTGCTGTAGGATGACAGGTCAATGCTTTCAATATGGTTAAACTAGACATAAAATAACTAAGTGTCCGCAGGTAGGACCACCAATTTTTAAGCCCAAGTTTGAGAGTTCTAATAGACTGATATGGAGATTGAGGAAAGTTTCACCTTGTGTGTTCACTAAGGGATTATCTAACAGAGGTAGTGGAACAGATTCTACAGGCAAGAGATCGTCTGGTAGTTATGTTGCTCCAACACTTATTCACGCACGTGTTTATAATTTGATTCAGCTGGGGCTAAAGATGCTCTAGATGTGGTTATATGTATAATCTATATTTTTGATCTATTTATTTCATTTTAATCGATCTTCAAGCCAATCATTCAATTATTTCTGAGAGACACTTTGATTTATTGCACTTACCTTCCATATTATTACATTTTTTATATCTATTATTTTTTAATTGGAGATGACATGATAGTCAGCAGAGTATATTTTTTTGATAATAAAATATTTGATAGAAAGTGGACATATAGTTTGATATAATTACCTCTTTATCAATTTGATGTCATTCTTGGTATGGATTGGTTGAGTCGATACAAAGTTCATATTGACTGTTTAAGAAATAAAGTTATAATATTTCTAGGGAGTGATAATTATTAATTTTAGGAAGTTAGGGGAGTTCTATACTGTATATTATATGCTATTCAAGTGGATAAGTTATGGAGGAAAGGGTGTATGGTATTCTAGGTATCTATTTTGGATAGGAGCATAAAATATGGATCTCTACAAAGTTTTATATGATAGGAAATATAGAACCCCATTGTTTTGAGATGGGAGAGAGGAGTCTGAATGAACTAGCTTTGGTTGATGATGCTATTGAAAAGATCCATCTCATCATAGATAGATTGAAAGTCATGCAAGACAGGCAGTAGCCGTATTATTATGTGAAAGATCAAACTATAGAATTTCAAATTGGAGATTTTATATATGTGAAAATTAGACTAAGGAAGGTATAAGCAGATTGGAAAAGAAGGAAAGTTGAGTCTAAGGTACATTGGACCATTTAAAGTATTTGAAAAGGATTGGAAGTCTTCTTACAGGTTACAGTTGACAAAGCATATGTCTAATTTTCATATCGTATTCCATTTATCATCTCTAAGAAAATGGGTGTCTGATTCTAGAATCCCATTATCTGCTGATGAAGTTGAAGTACATTGGAATATGACCTACAAAGAAGAACTATAAAATATTTTGGCATATAAGGTTAGAAAATTGAGGAATAAATAAATTCAAATGGTAAGGAGTTGTGGAAGCACATAACAGAAAGAGATGCTACTTAAGAAAAATAATCTGTGGTGAGACATTGGTGGAGGCATGGTGGGGGCACGTTCCCCCATTGGCCAATGATTTTTTTTTAAATTAGGTAATCTATTTGATATACAAGGTAAAAATAGAATTAGGTCAATTAGCTTTACCCTAAATCCCTTTCGTTGTCGTTGTTTCTCCCGCACGCCTGAAGCCGTAGCTGGCAAGCCATCTGTACTCAAAATTGAGATTAATTCTTGGTATTCTCATGGCACTCTTTCTCTCTCTCTTTAAGGATTTGTTACTTGTGAGTCTCTCTTTCTATCACTCTTTTTGTTTGTTATTTTTTTTTATGATAAAGAAATTTAAAGTTATTTGTTTATTTCCTATGAATGTGTCTAGTATTGTTAGATTTTTACTTCACAAAATATAATAAAAACATTTAAAAATCTTATAAAAAAATGAAGATACATATGTTTTCATGAATAAGAGAAAAATGAAAAATATTATAGAATTGATTCTAGTTACATTTTATATTAATTTCTTAAATTGGCAGGAAGGTTAGAGAAGAGAATTTAATAAATTATAGCTATATATATTGTTGAGAAAGGGATCTCAAAGCAGACTCAAGTAAGTTATTTTTCATTTAAAAGTAAGCATAATTTTCTATTATATTATACCTATTGCTACAGCAACGGTTGAACAATCATTCTTTGCCCTGAAAATTGTAAAGAATCATCTTTTAGATCCAACCAATTTGCAACTTTTAAGTTTTAATTTTTATGATATAATCTAATTTTTTAATGTTATTTGAATATGGAAATAGGTTTAAAATTAGCAAAAAGAAAATGTAGAAAATGAACTATGGAGAGTAGTTCAATTTTTTTTTAAAAAAATTCAATGTATAATTATATTTTTTTCTAACTATTTTACTTATTAAAATTTTAAATATAGATTGAGAGTAATTTGAAAATCATTAATTTGTGCCCTCACAAAATAAAATTTCTGGCTCTGCCCCTGAGGTGAGATAATTGTACCCTAATTTTTTACATGATATGAGTTCTAAAATGTCAAGAATTTCATTTTGTTTAGGAGGAGAGGATTATAATACATGCTGTAGCAACAAGTAGGTGTACTAATTCTGACCCGGATTGGTAAAGATAACCCACTAAAGTTTCTTTATTCATGCCTTATGTGTGTGTCTATGAGTGTTCTATATTTATGTAAGTATCTGAATCTATTCTGAATTGGGTCTTAGAGATCTGTGTGTATGCATATAAATTCTAGAATATTTTTTCCTGGGAGCCCTGCAACATTGGTTGGCAACATTGCAGTATTGAGCTCTCCAACAATTTTTTTAAAAATAAACTAATCCTACGGTATTGCGGTGATGTATTATGTAGTGGGGAGCACTGTAAAGTCGAGTGCTATTGTGCTATGTCTATTTTTTATAAAAAATATCAAACTATATTTACATTTTATTTTATCAAAATAAAATTTGCCCTTGAGCAAGCTAGAAACAAAGAGGGAGAGATTCTAGAGAGAAAAAGCTCATTTTGTGCGCCTTCGATCCATTTTTTTACTATCAGCTTAGTTTAAAAGTTTGTCAAGATCAAGGTAGGTAACATTTCACTTATCTCAATTTTTAAAAATATGAGAATTTTAGGATTTTCCTGATTTAATTTGTAATTTTATTAAGAAACCCAAACTTTTATTGTACAACTTTTTGTATATTATAGATATAATAATTCAGAACATTTAAGTATTTTTATAAACAATTTCCACTTGATATTTTAGAAAATACACTATTTTATAAAATTTAAAAATAATTCTGATCACACAAAATAAAGTTGTGGTACAAAAAAAGCTTAAAATGACATTTTGGATAATTCTAGTAAACTAATGAATTTCTAAAATACTAAATTTTTGCTCATATGTTGAACTTGTAGGGCTATTGGTATAGCACACTGTGAATTTCTATAAATTAATTTATTTCCATGCTTTTACTAAATTATAATGAATATATGTTTATTTCTTAAAATGTGTGATTGTTAGGAGATCTGATATTAGAGGAAGTTCTAATGTGTTTAATGCACTGGATTCTTATGGGCCTGAATTTTTAAATATTTGATACGTACTAAGTATTTAGGGGTTATAAGGGCCTATTTTTTATGGGAGGTATAAGTGCCAGAGGTAAATTTATTTTTCTTCTCTGATATATGAAGTGCTCATTTACTTATTTGTAGTATTTATTTATTTTCAGTGCACAATCTACTTTATTTCAATTATTTGCAAGTTATATTCTACTTAGTGCAATGCTTTATTCTCAACTATTATTAAATTCATTTAATATATATAATGAGTTTATTATTAGAAATTTCAATGGGTGTGACCAACTGAGCTTTCTTAGCTTACACCTACTCTACACTCTATTTCAGGTTGATAAAAGAGGAAATATCCAGTTGAGTTGCTGATGATTTAGGTCTAATTTATCTGAGTTTATATAGGTATTTTTTTATTTTTTTTGTATAGAAATTGCTATTTATTTATTCATTTATTCTATTCAAGTATGTAGCCATATATTATACTATAAATTAGGTTGTATATTTTGACAATGAATGAAAAGAAATGAAAAATTATGGATGAGTTATATTTTTTTTTTCACTTTTTGGAAGTACATTAGTAGCTCTGTCGTTTATTTAAATTCAATAGAATCTAAAGATTCCCCAAAACTTGAATCTTGGGCTCCATCCTTCACTATTCATCATGCTATGACATGCCTTTATGTGGGTCAAACTAGGTTGGGTTGTCAAAGTCCCTGCAAGGTATGTGAATGAAGTCAAATTTCAATACGACTTTTCATCACCAAATAAATAGACAATTTGAGAGAGTTATTAAAGTATTAGAAGATCTACTTAGATCACGTGTTTTGGATCTTGGTGAAAGCCGGGAAGATCATGTACCATTCATTGAATTTACTTATAATAATAACTTTCCAAAAAGAATTAGTATGGATCTGCATGAAGTCCTAAATGGAAGAAGATGTGAAACATTATTAGCATGGGCTAAAATATTAGAAAGAAAGTTGATAGGCTCTGAGGTAGTAAACAATGCAACTGAGAAGATTAGACTAATCAGAAAGATATTAGAAGCAGCTCAGAACAGTTAGAAGAAATATTTTGACTTGAAGCACAAATCTCTAGAGTTCCATGATAGTGATTTTGTGTATTTGAAGGTTAGTCCAATGACGAGGGTAAAAAAATTAGGAAAAGATAGCAAGATGAGTCCTAAGGAATATAGGACCATTTAAAGTGATTAAATGAATTTAAAAGTCTACTTACAAGTTATGTATCAGATTACATGTCATACATCAACAATATCTTTTATGTATCAGTATTTAAAAGTGGGTATTAGACCTGGATTAGAGGATTCCTGATGATGAAATAGATGTGCAACCCAATCTGACTTAATAGAGGAACTCGAACACATCTTAGCCTATGATGTAAAATAGTTAAGGAATAAATAAATACCTATGATTAAAGTCCAATGGAAACAAAGGTCAGAGCGAGAAGCAACATGGGAGAAAAAAGCAAAGATGAGACAAGTATATTTGGATTTATTTTGATCGTGTTGTGCATTGGAAATATTGAAGATAAAAATTTTTATAAGGAGGGGAGGATGTAACACCCACTATTTTAAACCTCTCATAATTAATATAATTTAAAATGAGTGTTTATTTAATCTATATTTGGCTAGTAATTATGATTCCAACAATACTCAGTAAACCCTAGCATAAGTTAAGAGCTGGAATGAAGAGACAAAAATGCAAAATGCTAAAAGTTTTGCTAGCATCACAAAATCTAACTCTCTATTTGGAGTAGAATTGAGGGAGGCATTGCGGCGCTGGGAATGGCACCACCATAACACTAAGCTCTTTGTTTGGATAATTAAGAATCTGGAATATCCAGGTCAGTGCAGCGGCATAGTAAAGGTAAGTGTCAGGTGCTAGACCAAAATGAGTGTTGTTTAATAATAAATATCGTAATCTATTCTTGAAATCCATTTTCACCCCAACCATTTCCAAAGAAGAAGAGAAGTGGAGAGAGAAAGAAAGATAGAGAGTTTGAAAGCCAAAGCTTGGGATTCGTTCATCAGGCCAGTTAGGAATTTTGTAAAGCACAAGATAGACTTATGAACACGTATCTATGATTTCAACTTATCAACTCCAGTAATTCTATAAAAGATTTAGATAATGTATTTTTTCCTCAGGTTTTGTGATGTTTTTACCGTTTAACTTTAAGTATACTGTTGTATGCTTTATGTGAAATAGTGTTTCAACCTTATTTCTCCAATGTGCTAGATATTCAGGATAATGTTTCAAGCCTTTTTTCAATTTGAAACATGTTCTTAATATCCCAATGAAATTATAATTGGATTGGAAAATATTTAGTGGGTAGGCGTTTATACATACAAAATGCATTATTATAGGCAATTCTAGTACTTCATGCATCATTAGAAACTCATGTTAAGGTTAAAACTTATTTATTATTATATTTAATTTTCATAATTCATGGCATGGCATTGGAGGAACTCTAAATTCTTAAATGTGAAAAGTGCACTTTCTGAAATTATATAAGTGTTGCAACTTAGTTTTCCAAACTATGTTTTTATATCACATGAGTTTTTGATGATACCAAAATATTATTATTTTGATTATTGTTTCTCCTATCATATATTGGATACACTTTATTTGTGTTGTTTGGTGTACTAATGTTTCAGGAAAATCATACTCCAGACTATAAAAGACTTCAACACAGATTAGACTAGGAGTTCATGTTATGAAGTCTATACTTTTTCTATTTTTCTTGAGTCTGAGTGAGAGTGATTCTAATTGGGTAACCGTGCACGCACACCTTAGGGGAGTAATTAAAAAACTTACTTTTTCAAAACTAATCGTACTGTACGATTTTCAAATCATACTGGACGGTTTGTCATGCTAGTTCCTCCTAAATCGAAGTTAATCAAATCATGCCAAAAAAATTTTTACTGCTCGTATTGTACGATCCTTTGTTCATACAGACTACTCACAGAGTACGAAATGGGTGCATACCAGATCATCCCAAACAAACTTGCAATATTTTAATCTATTTATACTGTATGATTTATGCTCGTACTATATGATATATATTCGTAGAGACGATTTATACAGTACGAAATAGTATTGTCCACTTTCTTACCAATAAAAACATGATTTGCTTTAACTATTCATATTATATGATGTTTGTTTATACAGATAATTGACATAGTATGAAATGGGATTTGTACATAATCGTACTAGAAGAATGAGTTCAGGTTTGAACTATTCATACAGTACGATGTGGGTTCATACAGACGATCCACAGAGTATAAAATCAAGTTCGTACAGCATTGTACATCAATTTTGAACTATTCGTACATACAAAGTTTGATCGTACTGTACGATCCAAGTCTGTTCAACTTGAAATTTTTAATTTTTAGGATGGTTTTTCTTATCCTTTATATATATGGGTCCTAAAAACTCACACTCCTCTGACTTATTTGCAAATTTATTTTGAGAGTGGACTTGGAGAATGTTAGGGAGAGTAGAATTGGAGAGTGAGAGATCTTGTGAGAGGGTTTTGTGAGGGGATTGACAAGGTTGCCCAACTGTGAGGATCTCTTGCTTGTTCTTCAAAGTTCTTCCCTACTTTCTTGAAGCCCCATGAAAGAATATTTTCAAAGGAGATCACGGTACTCTGTCGTCACCAGGAGGGTGAGAAAGGACGTCAGTACTCTGTCATCACCAGGAGGGTGAGAAAGGATGTTGGTACTCTACCATCGCCAGGAGGGTGAGAAAGGACGTCGGTACTCTGCCGCACCGGGATGGTAGAAGAGAGATTTTGTAAGGGCTTCTCTACCTTGTTGTGGGGTAAAAGGAGAGTCACTAGTATTTAGTTCAATACCTAGAGAAGGAGTCTCCAGGGAGTGGACGTATTTCTTGTGGGACCGAACCACCATAAAATTTGGTGTTCTTCTGTGCTTTTATTTTTACTGCATTTTTATTTTTTGCACTTTAATTTATTGTGGTTAAAAAATTATTTTGAGAAAATTTATCATTATAATAAAAATCTTATATTAGTTTTCTAAATCTAAGAGAATTTTTAAATTACCAATTCACCCCCCTCTTCGTTAGCCTTGGGATAATTGCATTAGGTTTAACAACCTACTCAAACTTTCAATTTGTATCAGAGCCTATTTCAAAATGTAAAGTTTAGATTACTTTTAGATAAATGATTATGGCTAACTTTGGAAACCGTAATACTCCTGAAGGATATTCTATCACTAGACCGCCTTTGTTTAATAACATTCCGTTTGACTTTTGGAAAACTCACATGTCTATTTTTCTACAATCACTTGACTATTGCATGTGGATGTTAGTACATGATGGCTACACTGCTCCTACTAGACTCATTGATGGCATTAGGATTGATACACCGTTTACTGATTGGACATTGGAGGAAAAAGACTTAGCTGAGCTAAATGCAAAATTTTTAAATAGCTTTTTCTGTGCTCTTAAATCTAAAGACTATATGCGTGTTTCAACTTATAAAATTGAAAAAGAAATTTAGGATAGAATTTATATTACGTATGAAGGAACTAATAAGGTCAAACAATCTAGATTAAATATTCTATTACACGACTATGAACTTTTCGTATGAAATCGAATGAATCAATCTCTGACATGTACACACATTTTACACAGATAGTTACCTCATTGCATGCTTTAGATAGGGAACTAATAAATTCTGAAAAAGTTAATAAAATCTTATGTTGTTTACCTATTGCTTATGATGCAAAGATAACTACCATAACTGAGTCAAAGGACTTAAATATTTATTCTATTGATAATCTGTTTGGATCACTAATTCCTTACGAGCAAAGAGTGACTCAAAGATAGATTGATATAGGTGACAAGCAAAAAGAGAAGAACATTGCTTTGAAAGAGGATGATTTTGAAAGTGATTAATCACAACCTAAGGATGAAGAAGATATTGCCCTCATGACGAGGCAATTCAAAAATTTCCTTAGAAGGAAGCAACGAAGACGTCAGAATTGGAATAAAGGTAAATTAAATAGGAATGCAAAAGTTTCAAATGATGTCATTTGTTATGAATGCAGGAAGCCTAGACATATTAAGACCAATTGCCTGAATCTCAAAGCTAATCCTAGCAAAGAGAAAGTTGAGGAGAAAACCAACATGAGGAAGGGTAAGAAAAGAATGCAGAAAGCTTTTTGGGCTGACTCAGCTTCTGACGCCTCAGAAATAGAAGCAGAAGAAGAAGTTACAAACTTGGGCTTAATGACAGACAATCTTGATCTTTCGGATCAAGAAGAGGTATGTGACCTATCTTCTGATTAATTATTTAAAATTTCTGAGAAAATACATAATGCATATAGGAAACTCAAAAGGCTGCATGCTAAACTTAATATTGATTATTTGAATTTACCAAAAGAGCATGAAATCCTTAGAAATGATCACACAAACATAGATAGCAACCACATGAGCATATTGGATGAATTCGATGATTTGAACAAAAAGTAAGAACTATTGAAATCATTAAATACTGAACTATAAAATGATTGTAAAGTTTTTATGGAAGAAGTTAAACATAAGGAAATTAATTTGAGAATGGAAATTTCATTGTTGGAAAATAGAAACTTATATCTAGAAATAAAATGAAGGCTATTATGGAAAATAGACCTAAACCCACACTTGAACAATTCTATGAGTCTAAATAAAAGCATACAAGTTCAAAGCATAGGAAGAGATAATATAACTCATATAGATTAAAAAATCTTTTTCCTGGTGTGAAATATTTTTCATGCAAAATGGTAGGACACATATCCCACACTTGCACAATTCATAGTAAAGCACATCTAGTATGGAAATCTAAGATGCATAACTCACAGTATATCAAGCATGCATTTGGTTTATCGTTGCCAAGAGGTGAATCCAAATTTATTTGGGTTCCCAAGTCTAACGTTTGATCATTTTATAGAAATGCTCTCATATAAGACCTCGTGAGAGCATTTGGTACCAGGACAGTGGATGTTTAAAGCATATAATTGGAGATACAAATCAATTTATAATACTGGAAGCCAAGAATGGAGGCAAGATAACACTTGGAGATAATACCACTAGAAGAGTGGTAGGTACATGTATGATTGGCAATAAGAACATTTTTTTTATTGAGAATATTTTATTGGTTGATGGCTTGAAACACAACTTGTTAAGTATTAATCAGCTGTGTGATGATGGCTTTAACATTAAATTTTTACCTATAAGCTGCATTATAATCCTAAATAGAATTGATATGTTGCATGAAAATAGGGTAAATAATGTGTACATACTTGATTTAAATTTCATTAAGTCTTCAAAAGTTTTTTGTCTTAAAATTGTCAAAGATGAATCTTAGTTATGACATAGTAGACTTATTCATGCAAGCATAAAAAAATTTTAGAAAAATTATCCAAAAAGAGTTGGTTAGAGGAATACCTAAATTAGACTTCAATAAGGATCATGTGTGTGATGCATGTCAATTAAAAAAAATAGGTGAAGTCATCCTTTCATTCAATTAAAGATCTTAGAACAAGCAAACAACTAGAACTCTTACACATGGATCTTTTTGGACTAGTTAGCACTATAAGCCTAGGAGGTAAAGCTTTTGGATTTGTAATTATTGATGATTTTTTAAGATTCACTTGGATCAAATTCTTATCTCATAAAAGTGAATCATTTGATGAATTTAGAAATTTTTATACTTGGATTCAGAGAAAGCTAATGTGTGAAATTTTATTAATTCAAAGTGATCATGGAGGAGAGTTTGAAAACAAAAATTTTAAAATTTTTTGTAAAGAATAAGGAATTGATCACAACTTTTCAGTACCTAGGACCCCTCAGCAGAATGGAATTGTTAAAAGAAAAAACAGAACATTGATAAAAGCCGCTAGAGCCATGTATGTTGGTCGAATATTCACTTTCAAAATATTTTTGAGATGAAGCGATTAGTATGGCTTGTTATGTTCTAAATAGGGTAAACATTAGATCCAAATTAAACAAAACACTCTATGAGCTTCTTAAGGGAAAAATATCCAATCTTTCACATTTGTATCTTTTTGGATGTAAGGTGTTCATTCACAATAATGGTAACCCTCTTTTTGAAAAATTTGATCCTAAATTTGATGAAGGAAGTTTTTGAGATATTCTAGTGTTGGCAAATCTTATAGGGTTTTTAACATAAGAACTTTGGTAGTTGAGGAGACCACACATGTAATTTTTGATGAATCTGACATTTCGTAAGAGCCAATATTGGAAGAAGATCATATTGAAGATATCTCCCAAGGTATTAAAAAGACAAATTTGAAAGAGAATATTGGAACAGAAAACCCTTTGCTTAGAAATGGAAATTTTCTAAGAGTCACCCTAAAGAATTCATTTTAGGTGAACCAAGTGAGGGTGTTAGAACTAGGCATGGACTTAACAAAGAAGTGAACCATTCTACCTTTATATCAATGATTGAACCCACTAATATAAATCAAGCATATTTGGACGAATTTTGGATTTTGGCCATGCTAGAAAAATTGAAGTAGTTTGTTAGAAATGATGTTTGGAAATTAATTAAAAGGCCTAAGGATCAAAGTGTTATTGGAACCAAGTGGGTGTTCAAAAATAAAATGAATGATTCATATGTTATGATTAGAAATAAGGTAAGATTAGTGGCAAAGGGGTATAATCAAATAGAAGGAATTAATTTCAAAAAAAACTTTTGCCCCTGTAGCCAGACTTGAAGCGATAAGGGAATTACTAGCCTATACTTATTTTAATGGTTTTAAATTATTTCATATGGATATTAAAAGTGTCTTTCTTAATGGGGTAATACAAGAGGATGTTCATGTTGAGAAACCTCTAAGTTTTGAAAATTCAAAATTCCCTAATCATATGTTTAATTAAAAAAGGCATTATATGGACTAAAATAGGTACCTAGGGCCTGGTATGAGAGG
The DNA here is from genome assembly GCA_019925795.1 of Dendrobium chrysotoxum. Taxonomy (NCBI): domain Eukaryota; kingdom Viridiplantae; phylum Streptophyta; class Magnoliopsida; order Asparagales; family Orchidaceae; genus Dendrobium; species Dendrobium chrysotoxum. The sequence goes on along the minus strand of CM034304.1, from coordinate 20,172,438 downwards.
TTAAGCACTTTCCTATTAAAAAGATCATTTGTTAAAGGAAGTATGGACACCACTCTTTTCTTAAAAAGGGTAGGAGAAAAAATACTCATTGTTCAAATATATGTTGATGATATTTTATTTAGATCCACTAATAAAAATCTTTGTGATGATTTTTTAAAGATAATGAGTAGTGAATTTGAAATGAGTTTAACGGGAGACTTGAGTTATTTTCTTAGTTTTAGTATAAATCAAAATGAGAAAGGAACAATTATTAGTCAATCGAAGTATATTAAGGAGATCCTTAAGAAATATGAAATGGAAAATGCTAAACTAATGAGTACACCAATGAGTTCCTCAGTATAGTTAGATAAGGACCCTGAGGAAAAATATGTTGATAAAAAAAAATTAGAGGAATAATTGGATCATTGCTTTACTTGATTGCTAGCAGACCAGATATTATGTTTAGTGTTTGTTTGTGTGCTAGATTTCAAGCTAATCCAAAAGAATCACATCTAGCTGCTATTAAGAGAATTTTAATATATCTCTTGGGAACTCAAATCTTAGAAATTTAGTATCTTATGCACAACTCTTTTTTTAAAATCATTAGATATTATGATTCAGATTTTACAGGATGTAGGGTTGATCAAAAAAGTACTTCTGGAATTTGTCAATTCATAAAAAACTCATTAGTTTCTTGGTCTAGCAAAAAATAGAATTCAGTAGCCCTTTCTACTGCTAAAGCAGAATACATTATCTTAGGTAGTTGTGTGGCTCAGGTTCTTTAGTTAAAATAACAACTGATTGACTTAGGATTTTCTATTGGCACTGTTCTAATTTTTTGTGATAATATAAGTGTCATATGTATTTCAAAGAATCCTATTCAACTTTTTAGAATCAAACATATTGAAATTAGACATCACTTCATTAGAGATCATGTGGCTAAAGGAGAAATTAAATTACATTATGTTACCACTAAGAATCAACTTGCATACATTTTCATAAAATCACTGGCTTTTGACATGTTTATCACCTTAAGAACCAGATTAGGTGTGATTGATCTCAATGCTTAAAATTGAATTTTTGTAAATTGTATTTGTAATGTATTGATATGTTTGTTTGTTTATTACTGTTTATTTATTTATTAGTGTTCTGATGTTTTGTTAGTTTTTTTTAATCGTTAGTATTGTATTTTTAGTTTTATTTTTTTCTTATTGCATGTCATCGGATCTTGAGTGATTGATTTTTAAAAAGTTTTTTTGTTTATCATGTCTTGTTTTAATTATTTCTTCGTATTGTATGAAATTTTTTTCATACTGTACAAATCCTGTAGCATATACATGATATTTTTCTGAGTTGAGCACACAAAATTTAGATTTTTTTATGCATATCATGCTGTATGATGTCATCATCATCTGTACGAAATGTCTTTTCCCGTCTGTACGACTAGGGACAGTTCTCCAACCGTTCAATTATTTATGTCAGATCGAACGTACAAAATTTAATATCGACTGTACGATCATATTGTCAGTTTTTCATATGGACAAACCTAACTATCATAAAGCAATCTTTAATATTCAGATCGTCTCGGATGAATAGGTGTTCATCTGTATGATCGTCTGATCAAAAAGCTTGTACGAAATGACTCCTCGGGAGTGGCAGTTTATGAAAAATCATTATTTTTTTGGCCATTTTTATTTGTATGTACGAAAATAATTTTGTCCCGTATGATTTTAAAATTGTACGTACGATTGAATTTTCATACTGTACGATTAGGTCATTTTTTTAAATTGGAAGTCATTTGTTGATTTTTTTCTTCACCAATATCTTTCAATCTCCATCTTTCTTGTGTCTAAAATATTCCAAATGGCAAGTAGTGGGAAGAGGGCACGTCATTCTAGAGGATCTTCCTCTCGCACTAGAGAAGTAGAAGACAACTTTATTTCTAAGGAAAATGAGGAAGCTTTCTTTCGTTATGTTGGAGCCAAGATTACCCCCTCTCGACTCCTTATTCAAAGTGATATAAACTTCTCGGTTATGCCCCTTTTCTTCTCAACTTAGTTCTCTCTTATCCTAACCTTGATCTATGCTGAGAAACCTTTCAAACTTGTCTTGCAAACATGAAAATGAACCAAGACCATATTAGGATGACCTCTTATGTGTTTAAGCAATGACTTGAAATAACAAAGGAAGATCTAGGAAACTTTCTTCACCTTAGGACTTTAGGAGTTAGAGCACATACCATGACCTCTAGAGCAGATTATGATTGGACGGATATAAATCAAACTCTTAGAGGTGTGGCATAAGTAAGCCATCTTTCTCGTGTATATTCCCTTAACCAGAATGCTAGGATCATCCAGCATGTTTTGAGAACCTCTATAATTCCAAAAACTTGTGATAGTATAAATATGACTCCTTTTTTGTCAATTATCACATACTTGATCATGATCGAAACTCCTATTGATGAAGCCCAATTAATCATTAACTACATCTACAAATTTTCTAATATTGGACTTTCTCACAGTAAGAGAAAAAAAATGTGGCATTAGGACACTTAGTTACATACATCTTAGAGAAGAAATACAACCTGATTTATCCTGAACCTCCAAATGAACTTCCCATTTACTTTATCGATGCATCTTTCCATGCACTTTTTGGTAGGTATTAAAGTTCTGAGGGAGGCGACTCAGAGGGAGAAGAAGGAGCACCTGAACCTGTACTTGGACCCTATCAAAATTTCTATCAAGAAATGGTCTAGCATTTTGACAGATTGGAAACTCATTTAGATCAACATTTTGATCAAATTGAGAATCACCTAAATCAGCAGGATGTGAGGTACAACGAAGACATGGGGGTGGATCCGAGGGCAATTAGACTCGGTCAATACTAATATAGCTACGATTAATAGTTACTTTACAACATTCAACCCTCAGCCACCTCTAGACTAGGGTCCCTCCGATTTCTAGTTGTGATCTTTCTATTATACTAGTTGTGATTTTTTATTTAGATTTCATGTGATGGCTTTGTTATGTAATATTGTTCTTTGTGCTTCCTTTTTGGTCGTTGTATTAGTTGGTTATTTCATATGTGATTAATGGAATGGTATTTTGTCTTTTGGTGAAATTACTCTTCTTGGAATTAAATCAGTTATAGTTGATTTGTAGAATGAAATTTTAAATTACTTTGCTTTATAAATTAATTTCCTTACAAAATTTAATCTGTTAAAATTTTAAATTATATTATGACTGGATGTAGATTAGAAGATCAATTTCATGTTCTTATGGATAAGTTTTACTTACCTAAAATTGTTGCAAAATAGATATCTTATTTTTATTTTATTTTTTTAATGTGTTTTTCTTTATTAATTATTGGAATTTTTATTAAAAATTTATTGATATTAAAAGACTGAAAATATAAAAAGATGCACAAAGCATGCCAAATAAAAAGATGCGCAATATTCGCCAAAGTCAAGAGCGACACAAAATTAGCCCAAGCTGAAAAGATGTACAAAGTATGCCACAAAATATTGAAAAGATGCGCAATGTCATCAATTGAAAGATTCATACTGGTCTTTCCTTTATCATTCTATCTCTTATACAAATCCATATAATTAGTAATAATCTTCACTATCGAATTAGAATCTAATTAATCTTTATTTCATCATTTTTGTAATAATTATTTTTATTTGATTTGTCTAGAATGAATAGTGAACCTGATTGTCTTTTCATATCTTATTTGTTCTTTGATTTAAAATTTAAAATTTTCTTTTTAGCTGGATGTTAATATTGTATTTGAAACTACTTTAAAATCTTCTTCTTCTTTGTCAACTATTTTGATTTATCCATCAAAACCTATCTTTTTAAGAGGTACTTTTCTTTTTGTTATTGTCAAATGGGGGAGTCATTAATTATTATTTGATATATATTTATTTTATGAATGTGCGTGATTAGGGGGAGCCATTAAAATTAGAAGTTATTGGTTGATATATGTGTGTATGATTATTTGTTGTTTAAGTTTTTTGTTTTATTTGTTTAGTTTATTTTTATGGTTTTGATTTTCATTTAAATCCCTTGTTTTAAAGTGATCACTCATTGAGGGGAAGGTTAGGAGAAAAATTGGCTTAAGTGTTAACTCAAACAATAATTATTTTATCATCATCAAAAAGAGGGAGATTGTTGCAACTTTGTTTTCCAAACTATATTTTTATATCATATGAGTTTTTGAAGATACCAAAATATTATTGTGTTGATTATTGTTTCTCCTAACATATATTGGATACATTTTATTTGTGTTGTTTATGTGTACTAATATTTTAGAGAAATCATACTCCAAACTGCCAAAAACTTCAAGACAGATTAGATTAGGAGTTCATGCTATGAAGTCTATACTTTTTCTATTTTTTTTTTAGTCTGAGAGAGTGTGATTGTAATTGAGTAATCGTGCACACACAAACTGGGGGGTGATTAAAAAACTTAATATGATTTTTAAATTGTACTAGACGGTTTGTCATGGTAGTTCCTCCCAAATCAAAATTAATCAAATCATGCCAGAATTTTTTTTGTACTATACGATCCTTTATTCGTACAGACGACTCACAGAGTATGAAATGGGTGCGTACCAGATTATCCCAATTGAACTTGTAATTTTTTGGTCTATTCATACTATATAATTTATGTTCGTACTATATGATATATATATTCGTACAGATGATTCACATAGTACAAAATGATATTGTCCACTTTCGTACTAAGAAAAATATAATTTGCTTTAACTATTCGTACAGAGGATTGATAGAGTATGAAATGGGGTGTTGACCTCAATTTTCGTACAAACGCCCTCGAGCACCTTCGAGCGACTCTGTTAGAGCCCGTTGAGTCTAATTTGAGCTCGCATTTGCTCCAGTTGAGTCGAATTAGACCCAATTGCTTTCTGTTAGACCAGGTTGATTTATTTGAGCCTCGTTGGGCTCAATTTGAATGGGGTTTGCATTGATTTTGGTGTAATTTTATTAATTAAATTCCATCAAGCCTTATTTCTACTCAATGGATCTGATTTAATTACAATTAACACCTATTTGAATTTTCTAAATGAATAGAAATTATTCCTAAATAAATAAATCAGATGTAACAGTCTCGATTTCATTTTGATCTTACCATTTAAGTATCCCTAATTGCGGGATTTATTTCCTGATTTGGGTATTCGACGGGAGAGAGCACTGAATTGATATCTCTCCCACTCTAGAGCTAGCGAAGGGAGGATTCACATAGCTCCAGGCGAACTTCACCCCCTAGCCTCTGATCAGAATTCCCCTGGTTCGCCTAACCCTATACGGACCTCCCCCTCTTATTCTCTTTGATTTGTAAGACACTCGACGCCCTCACCCTCTCTCTCTCTCGCTCTCTGGTTCGCAAGTCCAAAGGGAAGAGACCGAAGCCCCTCTCGCTCTCCCTGTTCGCAAGCCAGGCTGAAGAACCCTCGCTTGCCATTGGGTTCATTTGTCCCTGCCCTAGCCGAGCCCGACGCCAGTCATCGCCTCGCCTATCACAGCCGTCGGCTCCCTTGGCTACAGGTAATCCTTCTCCTTCTTCTTCTTCTTCTTCTTCTTCTTGCTCTTCTTCTTTCTTCTTCTTCTCCTTCTCTTTCTTCTTCTTCTTCATTTTCTTTCCTTATCCTTTTCCTTACCATCTTCTTTCATTCCTCTCATATGGATGATATCTTGTTCATGATAAATTTTGGTGAGCTTCAGGTATATTTTCTGCAATGTTGTTTAATTTGATGTTTGTTTACATATTTGATGGGAATGTGTAAAGATTTAATAGGAAGGTGTGATTGTGGAAATATGAGCTTTCATGTTGATTTGTTTTAAGCAATTTTGTGAGATTTGTGTGGACCTCCGAAAGGAACAACAACACCGCCACCCCGTGAAGGGAGACAGTATTGGCCAATGGAAGGGCAGATTCGATCACACATACGATTAACCATTGAGGATAGTGGCTCTCACCAACACACCCCGATGGGTAATAATATGTATGATCTGATCATCATAATGGGTTTCCCCCACCCGATACATCAGCTTGAGTGGGGTTTATTTGAAAGTGGGATTCGGTTTTCCACGGGCACAAGCCCTCGTGGTTAATTACATCTCAAGCCGGGGCCTGAGAAAACTCTCGATTAAGGATTCTATATTATACTTTCCTAAATGGGATCGAAACGTAAGGAGAAGACTAAAAAATCCTACTCAAAGGGAAAGAAAGGTTCAACTAGGCTTAGTCAACATACATGGCTTAGATCAGCACCCAGAGGGACTAAGGCAGTGAGAAGAAACTGGAGAAAAAGAAAGTCATGCACTCGAAGCATACGAGAGAGAAAGATGGAGGTGAAGTCATCCATGTGACACAGATAGGTAGGATTTATAGCCCCTGAAAGAAAGGAGACTTACCCACCGATGAGGCGTACTACGAGACATCGATAGTAGTAGCCTTGAACCCTAGATCTAGTGGGCTTAGTGTTCTACACAACACTAATACCCGTGTCCTAGCTAATGCATCCTAGACTTATATCCTGCCTGAAAAGGAAGGCCAGCTAACCACCTAGTCACATAAAATCCATGAAATCCAAGTTTTTATGAAAGATGGGTAGGTAGTTTGGTTATTAGAAGTAGGGCCGACGTCTAGAGAGTCTCCTAAATGGCCCTTGACTTATGTATGGTGTATACTCCTAGAACTAATGCAATTAAAATTTTAATTTAGTTAGTTTTTAATATAATGCATGCTAGTTAAAGTCTCCAAATCAGGTATGCATGAAATTTTAAAAAAGGCTTATAAAATAATTTTTTAGAAAAGACTAGACTTCCCCAGATCCAGCATCTCATCCTCATAGGTCAGATTATCTGGACCGAATCACTATAAAATTTGGTGTTCTTCTGTGCTTTTACTTTTACTGTATTTTTATTTTCTACACATTAATTTATTATGGTTGAAACATTATTTTGAGAAAATATATCATTATAATAAAAATCTTAAATCAATTTTCTAAAATTCAAGAGAATTTTTAAATTACCAATTCACCCCTTCTTGGTTAGCCTTGGGATAATTGTATTAGGTTTAACAATCTACTCTAACTTTAAATAAGGACCTTAAATGTTCTATTCGAGCCCTATATGGCTTATGTGAATGTGGGAGGGATTATGGCCCCGGTTACTAAAAGCGGGTGTGAGAGATTATTATGTGATGTTTTGCTTTAATATTGCCCCACTTCTTATATATAAGAGTTGGAGTTTAATGGGACTTATAAGTGGAAGTAGAGTTATAAGCAAACATTATGACATGTGCATTATATTTATGCATTTTCATATTTTGATAACTTAATAAGTCAAGTAAATATTATTTTTTAATCTGGTTCTGCTAATTATTATATCTCTATGTGAAATCTGATGAAATGGGAAAGCTAAAAGCAAGTCAAACTCTGATAATAATATTCTAAGACATCTCTAGTAATTTTATGAAAGTTACTGAGAAAGTTTAAGTAGTAATTCTAAAACCAACTATACTTTAATAACCCTAAGAAACCCTGGCGTGGTAGTACTTTATTTATTATGTACTAACTATTAAGTATTTAACTAAATTGATATTTAATGTTTTGATTAGATATTGATATCTCTAATAGGTTGGTGTACAAGCCTATGGAGTTGGTTATGCTCACTCTGTAAATTTTTTTGATATTTTAAAAAAAGGAAATAACCCAGTGGAGTAAGAAATGAGGTAGAGCGGGATTTCTCTAAATCGAGAGTATTAAATGTTACAAATCTGAATTCAAGGAGTATAGTTTTGATGATAACAAACATGTCTGTGTTCTATTTTGCTTGGCTAACATTTCAAGTACAAAAGATCAAATACAATCCAAGCCAAATCAAGATCCGGTCCATTTGTGTTTAATTATATTTTTCCCTTTCTTGAGTCAAATGTAATGTAATTGATCGCCTAGCTAAGTAACCTTGCACACACACACTCAGGGGGAGAGTTTTAGTGAGTTAGAGTTTCCATTTTCAATTTTTATTCATATCGTCGTGGATGATATTCATATCATCCTGGATAATCCAATGAAAATAGAAACCTTACTTAGGGCGACCATGTTAAGTCGATTTGATTAAGCAGATCATCCTGGATGATAGACCCATCGTACAGGATGATATGCTCAAATCAAAAACTCTCAGTCACCAGAATGATTTAGGCAAGTTCTTATTTTTGGATCGTCCAGGATGATATACGTATCATCCGGGATGATCCATTATAATCATGCCAAAATTAGTCAGGTGATTAGAGAAAGTAATTAAGGTTTGATTGATTCGATCATATCATCCTGGACGATTACTAGATCGTACGAGATGATGTGTTAAAAATCATGACCGTCCAGTTCCTTTCACCACTACGTCCAGAACAATGCTCCGGACGATTTTGGGCAATTTTGAACTAATTGTACGGGATAATACCAATATCATCCCGGACGATCAAGTCATTTTGAGATCGTTCAGCACAAGTTCCCCTGGACGACCTAAGCTATCTTCTCGATGAAATTCTTGATTTACACTAATCGTCCAGGATGATCGCAGAATCATCCAGGATGATCTGAACAAATTTTGTCTATTAATCATCCAGAGGAACCAGATCGTCCAAGCTGATACATGTGATTTTAAACTAATCATACAAGATGATCGACCGATTGTCCTGGACGATCTTTGACGACCAGTTGAGATTTAGGATAATTTTTGAGCCCTCCTATTTAAGATCTTTTTTGTTCAACACGAAAAATCTTTTGCCACTTTTCTTTCCAGAGAAAACCTTCATAGAGAGAGAGAGAGAGCTTGGGAGAGAGAGAGAGGATCTTGTGAGGGATAGTTTGTGAGGGATTCACAAAGGTAGCTCCAAGAAAGGATCTGAGTCATCTTCTCCATTCGTCGTCTCTTATCTTGTCAGTGTCTTTGTGGGAGGATCGTTCGCAAGAAGATCTGGGTTCTCTGCTTGCTTCAGGAGGAAGTGAAAGTAGTCCAGGTTCTCTGCCTGCTTCAGGAGGAAGCTAAAGAAGTCTAGGTTCTCTGCTAGCTTCAGGAGGAAGCAAAAGGAGTTCAGGTTCTCTACCTCATCGGGTTGGTGGAAAGGAGTTTTTGTACAGGCATCTCCGCCTTGCTGTGGGAGCAGAAGGAGAGTCACTTAGTGTTAGTGCAATACCCTGAGGGGAGGCTCCAGCGAGTCGATGTAGGTCAAGTTGTGATTATTTTTTGCACTTACTTTTCTGTTGATGATTGTGTGATTGTGATTATTATTCTGACATCTGCAAATCATCACATAACTGTAAACATTTTTAAAACATTCAAAAAGATTTCCTAAAATTTGTGCTTTTGAGAAAAATAAAATACCTCCTATTTTTGCACAATTTTATGCACCTCTACCTTTTGAAGAATCTATTTCAGAATCATCAAAGCATGTTTCATTCAAACCTAGGAAGAGGCACTATCACTAATGTAGATTAGTTAACCCTTTTCCTGGTGTTAGATGTTTTTCTTGTGGTATGCTTTCACATATCTCTCACACCTGCACAGTTCACCTTAGTACACATTGGGTGTGGAGACCCAAATTGCATGATTCATAATATAACACACATGCATTGTATTCTTCTTTTCATAAGAAGGAACCCAAACATGTTTGGGTTCCTAAATCTGACATATGATGATTTTATAGGTGTGCTCTCACATAAGATCTCATGAGAGCATGTGGTATATGGACAGCAGATGCTCAAGAAATATGACTGGAGATGCAAATCAATTCATTTTATTGGAGGCCAGGGCTGGAGGTAAGGTTACACTTGGAGACAACACCACCAGGAGGGTGGTAGGAGCAGGTATAATTGGTGATTCAAAAAATTTCATTATTGATAATATTTTGCTTGTAGATGAATTGAAATACAACTTACTGAGCATTAGTCAACTCTGTGACAAATGATACAACATTAAGTTCCTACCCACTTTTTGTATTATAAGCTTAAATGACAAAATTATTTTGTAGGGACAAATGATCAATAATATCTACATGCTGGATGTAAGCTGCTTTAAAACTGATATTTCAATTTGCTTAAAAATTGTTGTTGATGAGTCTTGGTTGTGGCATAGGAGATTATGTCATGCCAGTATGAAAACTCTTAGGAGAGTCACCCAAAAGGACTTAGTTAGAGGTATCCCCAAGCTTAAGTTCACTAAGGACCACCTATGTGATGCCTGTTAATTAAGGAAGCAAGTCCAGTCTTCCTTCCACTCCATTAAGGACATCAGCACCTCTAGACCTTTACAAGTCCTTCACATGGATCTCTTTGGACCCATTAGCACTGCCAGCTTAGGGGGGAAAGTCTATGAATTTGTGATTGTTGATGATTACTCGAGGTTCACTTGGATTAAATTTCTGTCACATAAATCTGAGTCATTTGATGAATTTAAATCCTTCTTCACTTGGATTCAGAGGAAGTTAGGTTGTGAGATCTTGACTATTCATAGTGATTATGATGGAGAGTTTGAAAATATGAGATTTTGAATATTCTGGGAGGAGCAAGGGATTAACCACAACTTTTCAGCTCCTATGACCCATAAGAAGAACAGGGTAGCTGAAAGGAAGAACAGGACCTTAGTGGAAGTTGTTAGAGCCATACTTATTGAGTATTCACTTCTAAAGTACTTTTTGGCTGAAGCGGTAAACACTGTCTGTTATGTACTGAATAGGGTTAATGTTAGATCCAATCTAAATAAGACACCTTATGAGATCATTAAGGATAGAACTCCAAACATATCCCACCTCCATGTCTTTGGCTGTAAGGTTTTCATTCTGAATAATGAGAAATCATCCTTAGAAAAATTTGACCCTAAATTTGATGAAGGAGTGTTCTTAGGCTATTCAAGTGTGGAAAAATCCTTTAGGGTGTTTAATAAGAGGACTTTGGTGGTGGAGGAGACAACTCATGTGGTGTTTGATGAATTTGATCCTAAGGAGACTAGAGTTGATGAAGAAGAAGATGTAGGAGAGATTACCCAAAGTGTTGAAAATACAAATCGGGAGGAAAGGGTAGAGCCTCAAAATACTTTGCCTAGAGATTAGAGATATTCTTCGAGTCATCCTAAAGAACTCATCTTAGGAGACCCTCTTGAAGGTGTTAGAATTAGGCATGGACTTAGGAAGGAAGTAAACCATTCTGCCTTTATCTCAATGACTGAACCCACCAACATCAATCAAGCCCTTTCTGATGAGTTTTAGATCTTAGCTATGCAAGAAGAATTGAATCAATATATAAGAAACGATGTTTAGGAGTTAGTAGAAAGACATAGGAATCAAAGTATAGTGGGAACCAAGTGGGTCTTTAAGAATAAGATGAATGATTCTAGTGTGATGGTTAGGAATAAGGCAAGATTGGTGGCTAAGGGGTACAATCAAATTGAATGGATTGATTTTGAGGAGACCTTTGTCCTTGTAGCTAGATTGGAAGCCATTAGGGTGCTACTAGCCTTTGCTTGTTATAAGGGATTTAAGCTATTTCAAATGAATGTTAAGAGTGCCTTTTTAAATGAGGTAATAAAAGAGGACGTCTTTGTAGAGCAACCCCCAAGTTTTGAGAGTTTTTAATATCCAAATCATGTTTACAAATTAAAAAATACCTTATATGAATTGAAACAGGCACCCAAAGCTTGATATGAGAGGCTTAGCATATTCTTACTAGAAAGAGAATTTGTTAAGGGGAGCGTAGACACCACCCTTTTCCTTAGGAAAGTAGGAGATGATCTACTCATTGTCTAGATCTATGTTGATGATATACTTTTTGGATCTTCTGATAAAAAAATATGTGATGATTTTTCTAAGATAATGAGCAAAGAGTTTGAGATGAGTATGATGGAAAAATTATCCTACTTTTTAGAGTTTAGCATAAGGCAACTAGATAATGGAACCTTTTTGAATCAATCAAAATACACTAAGGACATCTTGAAGAAATATGAAATGGACAAAGCTAAGCTAATCAATACTCCCATTATTTCCACTGTTCAGTTAGATAAGGATTCAAATAGAAAATCTGTTGATCAGAAAAAATTTAGGGGAATAATTGAATCACTACTTTACATGACTGCTAGCCGACCTGATATTATGTTTAGTGTTTGTCTTTGTGCTAGGTTTCAAGCTGATCCTAAAGAGTCCCACCTGCCTGCTGTTAAGAGAATTCTTAGATATCTTTTAGGGACCCTAAACCTAGGAATCCGGCACCCTAGGCACAGTACTTCTTTTGAGATTATTGGATATTCTGATTATGATTTTACAGGGTGTAGGGTGTATAGAAAGAGCACTTCTGGAACTTGTCAATTCATAGGACAATCTTTAGTCTCCTGGTCCAAAAAAATAAAACTCAGTTACACTTTCCACTGCTGAAGCTGAGTACATTACCTTAGGAAGTTATGTGGCCCAAGTCCTTTGGTTGAAGAAACAAGTTTTGGATTTAGGATTACTTGTTGGCACAATTTCAGTTCTATGTGATAACACCAGTGATATTTGTATTTCTAAGAATCCAATCTAACATTATAGAACCAAACATATTGATATAAGACATCACTTCATTAGGGTCCATGTTACAAAAGAGGATATTGAGCTACATCATGTAGCAATTGAAAATCAACTGGCTGACATCTTTGTTAAACCACTAGCCTTTGACTCATTCAGCATTTTGAGGACTAGATTGGGTGTGATTGACATAAATACATAAATCGGATGAGTACTGATTTATGATGTTTTCTATTTTCTTCATTTTGCTTTAGTTTTTGTTTGATTTGTTTGTCCGCTTTATTTTAAATTTTTTCCTTTCCTACTGATTTTCGTTATTTGATTTGCTTATCAGATTTGATTATTTCCTGCTGATTTTCATTTGCTGATTTTCACGTGTCCATTTTTCTTCCTTCTTAATTTTTATTTACTACTTACTCACTTCTAAATCAGATCACTACTCACTACTGCTAATAAATTGGATTTCTGACTGAGAGTTTTGCTTTATTTTTTGTTTAAAAGCTTATAAGCAGAGATTGACTTCTCTGAATCTGTTAAAGGAAATAAATATTGATGATTGTTTCTCTTCCCCTAACTTCTTTATTAGTGTATTATTTCTTTTGGATAAAAATTTTCTTCAAAATTAAAAAGTTAATTTTTGAAATAGAGATCTATTTTATCTTCCTACAGTAATCTACCTCATATGAATAGTATTTTCAAAGCTTTGAATCATTGTTATGTTTTTCTTAATCAAGTGATTGCCCTTATCATATAATGTATGGTTTTTATTTTGTGAATTACTCTTCCTTATTATAAAAAGTCAGTTTTGTCGTCTCTAATATCTGGAAGGTAATTTCACAGCTGAGATTCTTTAACGATTAGGAAAGGAATCAAGCTTACAAAAGATGTGCAAAGAGCACCAAAATGAGCCCAAAGCTGAAAAGATGCACAATATTGTCAAATTAGAAAGATACACAAAGTATTTTAAAAATCAAAAGATGCACAAAGTGCCAAATAAATTAAAAAAGATGCATAAAATGAGCCCACAAAGAAATAAGCTTTCTTCCCTTTCAGATCTTTAAATGTCTTAGAAAAATCCATGCACCACTCAATATTTTTAAAAGCTTGAGATGAAAAATCTTGATTTCTGATTCCTTTGTAATACTACTATATCAGATATTTTTCTGAAATGAGGCTTGAAATGATCTCTTTTCGAATCTAATTTATTTTCTTTTGAATTAGACTTTTGTTTGAAAGAAATTTGAACCTGTTGTTGAAATCCAGGATCCCGAGCACTTAATTTTGATGGTGACAACTAATACTTACTGAGTACACATAGACTTCCGTTAGATTACAAATGTTTAATCTTTGTATATGAGGACTAATACTTCAGGTCAGATGCACACTGCTAAAGATTGCTGGAGACTCAAATTGGGTAGAATAGGATATTGAAGAGTCTGTAATTTTTTATTTCTTTATTTTTTCTTTTTGAGTCTGCCACAGAAGCATGCATGTGAAAGGAGCAACAATGCACACACACAGGGGGAGATTTTTCTTTTAAAATGATTAAATTTTTTAAACTCATCGTACTGTACGATGTTGGATCGTACTGTACGATCTTGGATCGTACTGTACGATTAATTAAAATACTCAGGCTAACGGCTAATTGTCTAATGATTAAGTATCATACTGTACGATCCATATCGTACTGTACGATAATATGTAATTGTGAAACCCTAGCCGCCAGAAAAAGTTTGATAAGTTTTTAAATTTGATTTTCTGAACTGATCGTACTGTACGATTAATTAAAACTTGCCAAAATTATCTCCCTAATCAGGAAATAAACGTTGGTTTCTATGTTATATGTCGATCATACTGTACGATCGTATATCGTACTGTACGATAGTCAGAGATGATTTCCTTCATCCCAGCGATCGTACCAGACGATCCCAAGAATTTTTTGAACTATTCGTCCTGGACGATATTCCTATCGTACAGGACGATATCATGAAAAACACTATTCGTACTGTACGATTCAATGAGTGCTGGACGACTGACAGAGACGAGTTCTTTCGTCCCACAGTTCGTCCCGTACGAACAGTACGAATCAATAGTTTCGTACTGTACGATATACATATCGTACTGTACGATATGAATAAAATTCGATACATGTTCGTCTGTACTCATACTGGACGGAGCTGTAATTGTACTGATCGTACTGTACGATTATCAATCGTACTGTACGAACAGAAACGCAAAACTTGAAACCTTTAGGGTTTTCAGAAGCCTGATATAAAAACAACTTATAATTTTTCTTTAGAGGTTGTTGATCAATCCTTTGCTGTGAGAGGCTTGGAGGAAAAGAAGGGGATTCGTAGAGAGAAGTTTTTGGAGAGATCTAGAGCTTGAGAGAGGAAGGTGAAGGTGAGCTTGAGCGTGAGGGAGAAGTAGTGTGAGGGGATCACACGGTGGCTCCAAGCTAGCTGCATGCTTTGCTCCTCTTATGGCTTTGGAAGCTTCAAGAACGTTCTCGAGGGAAGAGTCACTTCAAGATCAACATCGCCAAGGTACTCTGCCATCTCCAGGAGGGAGAAAAAGGAGAAGGTCCGCTGCCGTCACCAGGAGGGTGACATAGCGTTTGGTATTCCGCCGCACCGAGGGAGGTGAAAGTGAGTATTGTAAAGGCTTCTCCGCCTTGCTGTGGGGGCAAAAGGAGAGTCAACTTTTACTAGTGCAAATCCCGGAGTAGAGGACTCCGGGGAGTGGACGTAGGTCAAGTGACCGAACCACTATAAAAATCTCTGGTGTGTTTTTTCCTGTTTACCGTACTTTACTTTTCATGCTTTAAATTTGTGCGTTTTAATTGCTTGGTGAAAAATTGGTATTTAAATATTGTAGTGTAAAATCTAAAATTGAACTGTCAATTTCGTAGTTGTGAACATTGTATTTGCTTCCGCACGTTAGTCGTTAAATTATGTTTTGAAAATACAAAAAAAATTAGAACTCTTGTGTAGGGTTAAATTTTTAAAATACCAATTCACCCCCCCTCTTGGCGCATCTCGTACTTTCACCTGTAAGGTGTCCGAGGTAGGAGTTACGAAAGTCAATTTTCTAATTTTTTTTTATTTCAGCATTGTCAATCTTCTTCTTATTGGCTTTTGAATTGAAAATCAGAGAAAATTCTATTTTACTCGAGCTAATAAAAAAATTTATTATTTTCACTATTGTTTTTCTCATTTCAATTTTTTATTTGATGTGATTTTGCATTTTCTTTTTTTTTCTATTGTTTTTCCCTTTTTGAGATGTCAAAAGGGGGAGTAGTTGTTATTGTTGTGTCTTGTTGTTGTTGTGTTCTAGTTGTTATATTTCTGGATCGTTATAATTTCTTGGCTTATCAATGTTTAGATATTTTCTTTGAAATATCAATGTTTATTTACTGAACTTGTATTTCCTAACAAATATTTGTCATCATCAAAAAATGGGAGATTATTGCAAATCTGAATTTAAGGAGTATAGTTTTGATGATAACAAACATATATGTGTTCTATTTTTCTTGGCTAACATTTTAGGTACAAAAGATCAAATACAATCCAAGCTAACTCAAGATCAAATTTGCGTGTGTTTAATTATATTTTTTTTCTTTCTTAAGTCAAATGTAATATAATTGATCCCCTAGCTAAGTAACCTTGCACACATACACTCAGGGGGAGAGTTTTAGTAAGTTAGAGTGTCTATTTTCAATTTTTATTCATATCATTCTGGATAATATTCATATCATCCTGGATGATCCAATGAAAATAAAAACCCTAATTAGGACGACTATGTTAAGTCAGTTTGATTAAGCAGATCATCCTGGATGATAGACCCATCGTACAGGACGATATGGTCAAATCAGAAACTCTTAGCTGCCAGAATGATTTAGGCAAGTTTTTATTTTTGGATCTTTGATCTGATCATCCCGGACGATACGTGTATCATCCTGGACGATCCATTATAATCATGCCTAAATTTGTCAGGTGATTAAGGAAAATAATTAAGGTTTGATTGATTCGATCATATCGTCTTGGATGATCACAAGATCATACGGGACGATGTGTTAAAAATCCTAACCGTCTAGTGCCTTTCACCAATACGTCCAGAACTATGCACCGAATGATTTTGGGAAATTTTGAACTAATCATACGGGACGATACCCATATCGTCCAGGATGATCAAGCTATTTTGAGATCATCCAGCACAAGTTCTCCTGGATGACCAGAGCTATCTTCTAGATGAAATTCTTGATTTTAACTAATCATCCCGGAAGATCGCAGAATCGTTCGGGATGATCTGAATAAATTTTGTCTACTAATCGTCCAGAGGAACCAAATGGTCCAGGCTGATACATGTGATTTTGAACTGATCGTACAGGACGATCGACCGATCGTCCTGGACGATCTTTGATGACCAGTTGAGATTTAGGGCAATTTTTAGCCCTCTTATTTAAGATCTTTTTCTTTCAACATGAAAATGTTTTGCCACTTTCCTTTTCAGAAAAAATCTTGAGAGAGAGAGAGGATCTTGTGAGGGGGAGTTTGTGAGAGATTCACAAAGGTTGCTCCAAGTAAGGATTTGAGTCGTCTTCTCTGTTCGTTGTCTCTTGTCTTGTCGGTGTCTCTGTGGGAGGATCGTTTGTAAGAAGATGCGGGTTCTCTGCCTGCTTCAGGAGGAAGCGAAAGGAGTCCAGGTTCTTTGCCTACTTCAGGAGAAAGTGAAAGGAGTCTAGGTTCTCTACCTGCTTCAGGAGGAAGCGAAAGGAGTTCAGGTTCTCTACCTCACCGGGTTAGTGGAAAGGAGTTTTTGTACAGGCTTCTCCGCCTTACTGTGGGAGCAGAAGGAGAGTCATTTAGTGTTAGTGCAATACCCGAAGGGGAGGCTCGAGGGAGTGGACGTAGGTCAAGTTGACCGAACCACTATAAAATCTAGTGTGTTCTTTCTGATTATTTTTTGCACTTACATTTCTATTGATGATTACGTGATTGTGATTATTATTCTGTTATCATTGAACATCTGCAAATCATCGCACAACTGTAAACATTTTTAAAACATTCAAAAAGATTTTCTAAATCGCTGTTTGCTCATGAATTTTTAAAACTACCAATTCACTACCACCACCCCCTCTTGGTTAGCCTCGGGACTAGTTCATAAGGGCTTAACATCCCTACCGAACTTTCATTAAGGTATTTTTTTTGTAATTCAGTGCCAAATATTTTGATGTATAGATTGCCCTTGAAGTGGATTGCCGTATATGCATTTTGGTGGATGAAATCAATAGGTGTCTCTATTACTGCTTTTATTATTCAAGATTTCATAGCAGCTTTGATTTATTCTGTGGTTAAATTAGTTAGAATTCAAGACTAAGCATTTACTTCTTCAATTAGATCCTAGGATGCCACATTGATTTGTCAAGCACTTAACCTTGTATGACTCATTAGAGCACATTGGTTATATTGGGTTGGTTCATTACAACAACTCTATAATGTTCATCTTAATTTTAGGTTCTAAGGTTGATTTTTATATTATTAAGTCCTCATCTCTTGAGCATTTTTTCAATCTTGTGATTGAAAATGTAAGTCTCAAAATTTTAATCAAATGTCAACTCAAATAAATAAATTAAAGTTCTCAAACCTATAAAATTCAATATGGGATAGTTTGGAGCACTTATGAGTTTCTCAAAATCCCAATGTTCCCTTTTTTTTATCATTTGACTTCTTGAAAGAACTATTCCAAATTGAACCAATCTACTCTGGAATTGAAAAATTATATCATTTTCTTCAACTTTACATATAAAAAAATATTTGTCATGACTTTAATTGAGAATATTCTTAGGAGACTCATCTCTATTGGAATATAATTAACCATAAGGGTTTATCGTTATGGGAAACCTATATCCCATAGCAAAATAAACCCTATCCTACTCACCTATGTTAGGAGAAAATTTCTATTAATGTGGACATTTTTTAAAACCCAATTTGTATTTTCGAATATCATTATGGAATATTATTTCTATCTTTCGAGCAGTATGTTTTTTCCTATGCCATATTTGATTATGAAAATTAATTTTTCAAAACCCCATTTTTTATTTTCACATATCATTTATATCTTTTGAAAAGATATGTTATTCTCTATGCCTTATTTGAAAAAAAAGTTTAATTTTAAAAGCCCTATTTTTGTTCTAAAATCCATTTCAGACTATCATTTTTATCTTTCAATATGATGTGTCATTCTCAATTTAATATTTGATTACAAAAATAGAAATTTCAAATCATATAGTTTATTTTCCCATGGATATATCATGATATTAATTGAAGTAGCAAACAATCTCCAAATCTTATGTGTTTACAAAGCGTTTAAACAACAAAAGTCCTATGAGCCTAAGATCACACAACTCCGAGGTGGTTAAGGCACTTACATGTTCAAAGGAAAGCCTATGATCAAGAGAGTTGGTTGTTCGATGAAGGGTTTTAAGATTTTGGCTAAATTTAGCAAAATAACACTCTAAATATATATAATTTAGATCTCATTATCCACGTTAAGGGGACTTTGGAGTTGAATTTAGATGGAGCTTAGAGATCTGAGGGACTCCAAAACCATATTTGATGATCATCATCAATGAGTGTTGGCATCAACCATCATTCGACAACCTCCATCGTTCGACCATTATTATCTAACTATCGTTATCCAGCCATTGTCACCTAATCAAATTCATCTTGCTCATATCTATTGGCTATTGTCTCCTGATCCAAGTTATCTGATTGTCATCGCCATACTCATATCTACTTACCACTATCATCAGACTGTCATTGCTCGACCAAGGTTGTCACTCCCATTACTTCTCCCTTTATCTCTATTATTAATATAAGAGATTAAACTAATGTTTCATACTTTGCAATCCTGTCTTCCCTAATTGAACAAGAGAACATATTTCTGTAATTTTACTTATAGTAGTTTTATTGTACTTGCATTAAATGCACATGAATTAAAATTTAAAAATAAAAATTTATATTATAAATATTTTACTTATATTATCATTCTTAAGAAAATATTAAATTTATCAAATTGAGTAATTATAATTAATAATTATATTAATGAAGAATTAGATATTTTTTGTTAAAATCATAGTAGAGAAATATATTAATATGTTCAAAAAATTCATATTTTTTTTCTCTATAGAACTAATAATGCCATAAAAACAATCAATTCATATTTAGAAGAAAAAATAAATATTTTATTATAAATATGACATTATACTTTGATATTAATATATTAAATTAAAATAACAAAAGAGATAGCAAATTTAGCTTGGTTCATTCATAAAAGAACAGCCTGACCATAATAAAATTTTATTATCTTATAACAATTTCTTAAAAGGCATTTTTGATAATAAACTATGCATGTCTAATGGTAATTAGACATCTCAATCAATGGCTTTAGATTATTTTTATTCAAACAACAAATGCTAGCGACAATGTATGGCATTAAAGAACAAAAAGCATTATTATCACTGAAACATTAAGGATTAACATGATAAGTTGTAATAGCAAATTTCCATGATACTATCAATTATAATTTACACTAACAATCCTATTTAAGATGGGCAACCAATTAAAAAGTAACACAAGTGTAGTTCAAAAAAAAAAAAAAAAAATGAATGCATTAAGTTTTGGTTTATAAATTTAAACTGTAAAATCAAATTCCTATCATAACTTCAACTATTAATTCACACTAACAATCCTATTTAAGAAATGCAACCAATTCAATAATGAAGCAAGAGTATTTAAAGAAAACAAACTAAATGTATTCACTTCTTCATATATTAATAATAATTGATGGGATATCTGGAAGCTAATCATGGCTAAATCAAGTGATGACAATAACTAAGAAATTGTGAAGCTCTTCAAGTTTAAATTAAAAAAAAATTGAATGCATTTACTTATTGACTAACCGATTATATTAAAGAAGATTCTATGAAGCAAAATCAATGATGCCTACATTTGTTTAGAATTTAGTCCATATTTGACAAACTGAACCATGATCAGCCGTCCATCCTCATTCCTTCATGTTGTTCCAAAATAGAAACATAACTAATTAAGAGAGAGAGAGAGAGAGAGAGAGAGAGAGAGAGAGAGAGAGAATTCCCATTAACCAAAAATATAAATTATTGATTATTGTCAGGAGAGTAGGGAATTAAATTACCATTTAGTTTATCCACAGCTTTTTGTGCCTCATATGCATACTTGTACCTCACAAATGCAAAGCATCGAGACTCCTCAGCCCTGACAATTCAAGGAAAAAATTAAATAAATTAAGCACCACAACAAGTCCAGAAATATTCTTCTAAAAAAACCCTAAACTTTTAAAAAGATAACAATCACTGAATGAAATAAAGAAGTAGAAACAATATTTTGAAACCTAAACTTTTAAGTCAAAAAAGCGCTGAGCGACCCAAATTAAAAACATAGTTATTTGTTTAAGAAGGAGAGTTTTGAGTTACGAGATACCTACGGTCTCTTGGAATGAAAATATCAAAAACCTTCAATATTTATCAAAGAGGGAAAATCAATCTACAAGTAGTAGAGAAATTGTTGGGGGATTAGACCATACCTAATTCACTAAAACTCTTCTTCACGACAAGCATGTGAAGTCAAAAGAAGGCAAAGAAACTTCTTTGGCTACTCTTTTAAAACACTTCTTTGAAGTAGGCGCCAAATGGACAAAGTTGTAGAAGAAGACGATCGGTGAGTTCCCATCGTGACCCCTGATCTGACAAGATCAACGTCGTGAAAGAAGGCGAAGAAGCTTCTTTAGTGACTCTTTCAAAACTCTTCTTCACGAAGTGACCATTGAGCTCCCGTTCTTACTCTCGATCCAACATGAACAATATAGCAGCCCATTGCTTAGAGTGTTTGTAGGGCTAAGTAATGTAACATTTTACTCTGTGTGAACACTAAGAAATATCCTCTTAAAGATAAAAACTAAAGAATAAACAATGCCACGAACAGAGAAAAAAAATAGAATAATAACAATTGAAAGTATTTTCAGTGGTGTGTGTGTGTGCGCGCGCGCCTGCGTGTGTCTGCACTTGCGTGCGTGCGTGCGTTTCATTTAGCTTTACTTAAAACACTAAGAAATATCCTCTTAAAGATAAAAACTCATGTTTGAAAAGAATGAACAATGCCACAAACAGAGAAAAAAATAGAATAATAATAATTGAAAGCATTTTCAGTGGCGGTAAGAAATAAAAAAGAATGCTAGATATGATTGATGAAATATGTACAGTAGGTTGAGTTAGAACTTCAAGAACCTCAACAACATTGTTGATTGATTAATCAAGAATAGTTTTTGTCAGTATTGTATTATAGCAAGACACATACCAAAGCTAAGATGAGCAACGATCATCATTGCCCGAAACCTGTATAAAAATAACAGTTGTTAAGTGAAGATAATAGAAAAAATAGAGCATTTTTTGTGGAAACTATATATATGCAAAATGGAAGCATTGTAGAGATCAAAATAAGGAGATCTTTTTCACTCTATAGAGGCCTCCTTTTATTTATTTTCATTTTGGGATTCAAAGGCGTCACTCAAATCAGAAAGCTTGAAATTTTGCAAATCTGGCTCAAGCTTGAAATTATGCAGAATTTAAGATTAAAAAATTATGTTGATGAGCATTTCAAGATAGAAGTTAATTGAATATGAGGTTGGATGATAAAATCTTTTACAAGAGACTGTAGGAACATAATATTTTGTAACATCAACTCCATTACTATTTAAGACCACCATAGATCTGAATAAAATTGATATTAGAAGTTAATAATCTATATAATATGAAATTGAATAGAATGGGGACAATAGGATAAGACATCACCACAAAATTTATCAACCAAAATAATGTCATTTTTAATATTTTGTACTTATTAAATTAAATTTGCAGAGTTAATGAAGCAATAACACATGCCTTAGCATAACCCAAGGAAATATGAATAGTAGAAAAGCAGAAAAAATGAAAATAATATCTTATAGTGAGAGAAGATTATACTTCATAACTTATCAAAAGAAGAATATTAAAATATGATAGGACAAAAAAAATAATATCTTATACTTATCCAATTGGAATGGTAATTAAAGTTGATCCAATGGATTCTTTCGACACATCAATTTTCAGGTTGTATTCGAATACTATATTACACTCTCTTTAAAATGATACAGTAGAAAACAACCTCTTAAAATCATGACTATTAATATGAGGCAGGATGCAGTCACCAGGTTCATAGATATTAATAATACAACTATCAGAAACATAATAAGTAGGCAACACATGTCAATCAATCAGCCATTTTATCATAATTTTTAAGAGATTTGAAATAGGATCATTAATCATATTAAGAAGGATACCATGAGGGATCCCATTCTTTTTTTTGTAATCAATATGATTATTAGTGTTCTATTTTTTAAAAATGAATAAAAAAGTCAATAAGTTGAGATCATAACTGCATAGTTATAACAACATCCAAATTGCATTATCACCCATCATTTATTACATCCACTTCTTCGGTTCAGAATATGTATGCTCTACAAAAAGAATAAATTAAATTTTCTCAACAACTATAAATGATAAGAGAAGACAAAATTAAAAATAAATGACCATGACTATAAAAAAAACTAAATTATAGGTAATGTGACACTTCTATGTTCAACATTCAGTTTTACCCATTTTGACCCAAAGAAAAAAGATAAAGATTTGAACTTTTGAGTTTTTTTAATCATTTGCATGTCTTTAAGAGTTTTTTAATGCATGAAAATGATTGAGTGTGCTCTAGTATGTGTCCCAAGTTTTTGGTGTGAATTTCAATAAAATTTCAGAATGTCACTTTTAGAGTGTAGTGACACTAAGTGTTCGAGCACAGCGGCGCTGCACTCAGCCAAAGCACTAGAAAGTGACATTGCAGCCCCGCGCTCTCGGGTTTTTGTAGATATTTTCGCACTACAGTGCCCTAATTTGAGCGCCGCACTGCTAGGCCATTATGAACTCATTAAATATAATATTTTTCCACTATTTCATTGTCATTTTATCCGATCAGCCATTCGAATAGGAGAGAGAAGGAGAAAAAAGGAGAGTTTTGGAGAGGGAAATCACTTTTTGAGTTGCTTCAGACCATTTTTAGCCATCGGCCCAGTTAGGAAGTTGTCCGCATCGAGGTAGGTCACATTATGCCTATCTTATTTTTCAGAAATATAAAAAATTTCTGAATTTTTTTATTAAATTTGTATTTCCATGGGCTTGTGTGATATGCTGAGTTGTTGTAGCTCACTGTGGTTTGCATGTGGTTTTCAGGATCTGGGAAAGGGAAAGAGAATGTCGATTAGTAGTTCAGGATCAGATCCGAGTTGATATGTATTTTGCTATTTTGATTTTTGTACAGTTATGGCTAGTTAAATTTTCAATTCTGTAGCTCTTATCTGTAATCATATATGTAGTGTAGATATTCATTTTGATGAAATGAAAGAAACTTTGTGGATGAGTTTATTTTCAGTATTTAAATATTTTAGTAGCTCTGTAGTCTATAATTTTATTTAAAATGAAAATTGAAAGAGAATTTGAAACATTCCAAAACAAGATCTTGAGATTTGTCGGTCACAGCTCAACACGATAGGTCCTATCCTGATCGGGTTGGGGTGTGACAATAATATAATAAAGAGAAAAAAAAGTATAAGTATACCTAAGTAAGTGAAATTATAGAAAATAATGTTTTAACTTTTAACTAATTGAATAAGCTTCAACAATATTATGATAAATGACCATGCTTGAATAACTTGGTGTTTAGTTAATTTAAATCATGAACAATATCAATAAAAGCTCATCAACAAACTCAATAAAAAGCTCAATTAAGGCTTAATTACATAATCATTTAAAACTCAATTATATATCTATTTATCTTTGATAATGTGGAATTCATGTTATTTTTATATTAGATTATTGAAGATAATCAACTTATTTTTCATTGATTTTATTAAAACATGAAATGATTATGCTATACCCTTAAATAATTATTTCAATCACATCAAGATTTATTGAAGATGATAGCCAGCAAAGAAATACGAATAGATGCTTGAAGCAAAAAATAAATAATGGAGGATATTAAATGATTCAATATATGTGATGTTATTTAATTTAGAGGACTCTTTTTTTGAGATCATTAGGAATCATTAACTGACAGCACAATTGCTTGTTTAATAATAACAAATCCCAAATCAATATGAACATCTAGGCGTGGTTTAATATTTGTACAAATAAGTAGCTTTATTAAAAATATAATGGTTGTATATATATATATATATATATATATATATATATATATATATATATATATATATATATATAAATGCTTTATAAATGAATATAAAAATAAAATGATCAATTTTTAACTTACCTCTAAGTTCAATAGTCCTCTCTTTGTTTTGCAAATCATAGAAAATTTTTACAATTCTTTCCCCTTCAATAGAACTAAAAGCACCAGTGTGCAATTTTAAGCCTCTCAAAATATTCACAATCCTTCTATTTATCTTCTCAAGGCAAGCAAAATCATTCCAATCCCACACTTGTAAGGAATCTTTGCTCTCACTCTTCTCTACAGAGTTTGATCATCTTCTCCTCCACTAGTAAGTCATATGTATTCTTCTTCCTCTTCAGTTCAAGCAGTTTTTTTTAGCTATATCAACCCAAGAAATATGATCACATCCCTCAGGTGAGCCCCTAGTAAACTTCTGAATGTTGTTAGCTACAACCAAACTTTCTATTCTTTAAAAAATAACATGTAATTAATAAGAAATTGATATCTTTAACTAAAAAAAGAAGATAGTTTTCAAACTTTTGATTAACATTTTTTAACTAAGTATAAAGTTAACATTAGAATTTTGAAAAATCATTCAATTTCATAATTAAGCATATGAAGGAAATTAAGATAGAGAACATCTATTTGTAGAGATTAATTTGAGTTAAAATTGATTCAGAATAACCTATTAGCAAGTCTAACAAATAATAATAATCATTTGCAGAGACAAATAAAATTATGATAATAATAGTTATTTGTAGAGACAAAATCCAAAAATTATCTTAACTTCTTTGTAAAACTTCTCCTCCTTAGCCTAAATTATTTGAATGAGGAGATCTAGAAACCAATTCCAAGAAACCAAAGTGCAAAAAAATTTTAATCATTTAGATTATAACTATTTTTTGGAGAATTTTTTGGATTCGAGAGGAGTTGACACAGAATAAGTTGAACACTGACTAATCACCAAATCTACCTCATAGCATGCCATTTATTTAGATTTTTCCACTTGAGAAGAAGATGTATAGATAAAAATTTCTCCATTCACAACTCATAAAAAGCTAGAGCTTTACATGCTTATCTTTTATCTCAGTGTACAACCAAATCCTTTTTCTTAGGCATAAAACAAAGCTAACCATCTCCTTTTGTTTGCTTGAATTAATTAAATGAAACTAATGTATTTAATAAAATAATCATGGATAATCTTAAGTTTTAATTATAATCAATATTAATTATTAAATTGCAAAATAATTTAGTCAAATTAATATACATAACAAATATTTATTTAATATACTTTTCTTTTTTGTGCTTGTCCTAATTCCTAAAACCTTTCTTAGCAAAGCTCGAGGAAGCTGCGTTGGAGCTCACTAAGATAAGTCATCGAAGGGATTGACGGCTTGTGAAGAAGATGTAAAATTCATGACGAGAGTCTCTTGGGGAAGAAGCGTCGTGGTTTAAGTAAAATCAGTCGAAACTCTAGATTTCTTACGGGCTTTTTAGCAACAAGTATGATTTATTAAATCCTGTAAATTGAAATTTAATAAATCTTGAGTGTGTTAAATCCTGAAAAATATTTGATAAAATAGTTATTAAATCCTACTAAATCCTGTGAAACTATTTGACAACATAATCTCGGATTTAAGGCAGCTAGTTCATTAGAAATTGTAATTTTAATTAGCAATTTAATTAAGAATTATTTATTAATTTTTAAATAATTACCATTAATAAATTATAACTATGAATGATATAATTAGAAGCTTTTAATTATTAAATAACATAATGATTTAATTACTAATGATAATACTAATTATCTAATTATTTATTTATGTGTTATTCTAATTAATTTTGATTACTAACTACACTGATAATTATATAATTAATTATTTGATTATTATTTAAAATAACTAATTATATAATTATTATTTAGACTATTAATTAATTAATTAGTATTATTTTTATAAAATTTTATTTACTAATTATACTAATAATAATTTATTTATTTATTACTAGATAATTATTTAACAATATTTTTTATATTTAATTTTCTAATTAATTATTTATATTTTAAATTATATTAATTAAATTAATTAATAATTAGATTAGTTTCTAATTAAAAAATAAAATTAATTTAATTTCTTCCAATAGGTTAGGATTCGTCTCGGATGGTTTGCTTTTCCGCTCCAGTATTTGGTGTTGCACAGTTTGCCATCGTTGCTGCGCGTGAGGTGGAGTTTTGCACGAGTCGCTTCTTCGGCTTCTTTCTGGCTGCAACGATTCGCTTATTCGCTTCCTTCGACGACGTTCCCTTCCTGTCGGATCGGAAGTCACGACATTTCGACGACGTTCTTCGGCCAAATCCCGTAACGATACGGACGGGAGCTCTCTCGCTGTGAAGGCAACTTTCTTTCTCCCTTTCAAGCGCTTTTGCGGCCAAATCCCGTAAATCCATTCCTCCGTGAGATTTACCGGGTGCTCAAATTCCGTGTGGCAGGATTTTGCATAAATCCTGCATAAATCCTGTTGCCAAACAGCCCCTTAAATTCGTATAATACGAGGGAGAAACGGGATTTAAGATTCTGTTGGTTTTAAGTTAACTTTGACACTTTGGCAACTCCCGCTCAAAACCTGCCACCAAACAGCCTCAGGAAGCCAGAGTTCGTGGAAGGATGAGGCAGTCGGTGGCTGAGGCTGAAGCGGAAGCTTTGATGGGGGTGAGTTCAAAAGGGGAGCTTAAGCGCAAGCAGAAGCAGCTAAAGAAGGCCAAGTCTGGGGGATTTGAGTCGTTAGGACTCTGCCCGGAGGTTTACCGGGGGATTAAGCGCAAGGGTTACCGCGTGCCGACGCCGATTCAGCGCAAGACGATGCCTCTGATCCTCGCCGGTGCAGATGTCGTTGCCATGGCGCGCACTGGTTCAGGAAAGACTGCTGCTTTTCTTGTCCCCATGCTTCAGCGTCTCCGCCATCGAGTACCCCAAGCGGGGATTCGCGCTCTTATACTCTCCCCAACCAGAGACCTTGCTATTCAGACTCTGAAATTCACCAAAGAGCTTGGAAGATACACTGGTTAGAGTTTCCACTCTCCCATTCTTTCTTCCTTTGGTCAAGCTTTTTTTTTCCTTTATGGTTGAGCAAATTTGTTATGTTGGTTGTGTTGCAATTGTATATCAGCTCCTGTGAGAAAGGGATGAAAGTCTTTTATTTAGATGACTTATTTTGATCGATTGGTGAAAATTTTATGTGGAGAGCCTTCTATGATAATGACTAAATAGAAATTTTGCGGCTCCTTGTTTTGCTCTTACTCAAATGTCAGTGTTATTTAGATGTGAACGTTATTAAATGTTTGTTCTATCTATAAAATACTATGTGTTCAATTCACTTATATTGTATTGTAACTTCTTGGCTTCATGTTATACTTGTAAGTTATAACACAGAACAACTATCTATGATAAGATTACCCTCTTATTATTACTATCATCCCGGAAAGCATTTTTGCCTGAATTGGAAAAATATGTATTGATCACTCAATAAAGTGAACCCAGCAGAGGGTTGAAAGGAAAAAAAAATTCCTTCTTGACATGGATTTTCTATTCTGCCATCTGTTTTCATACTATGTCAGAAATAAGAGGATTTTAGAATTTAATGTTTTTCGGTTTTATACTTCTTATTTGAAGTGTAATCCATGCTTTTTATTTTATGATATTTTTATCATTGAAATTCTTGCAGACCTTCACATTTGTTTGCTGGTTGGTGGAGATAGTATGGAAAACCAATTTGAGACATTAACACAAAGCCCGGACATTATAATAGCAACTCCGGGACGCCTTATGCATCATCTATCTGAGGTGGAGGGGATGTCTTTGCGGACAGTAGAATATGTAGTGTTTGATGAAGCTGATTCACTATTTGAAATGGGATTTGCTGAACAGCTACACAAAATTTTGCAGCAATTAAGTGACACCCGTCAAACTTTACTTTTCAGTGCTACATTGCCTAGTGCCCTTGCAGATTTTGCGAAGGCTGGCTTGCGTGATCCTCAACTTGTCCGGCTAGACTTGGAGACTAGAATAAGTCCTGATCTTAAGCTGAATTTTTTCACATTACGCAATGAAGAAAAGGTTTCTGCATTATTGTATCTAGTTAGGGAAGTGATAAGTTCTGACCAGCAGACCTTGATTTTTGTTTCAACGAAGCACCATGTGGAGTTCCTGAACTCTTTATTTCGAGAAGAGGGCATTGAGGCTTCTGTTTCATATGGGGATATGGATCAGGATGCTCGAAAGATCCATATATCCAAATTTAGGGCAAGAAAGACCATGATGCTCATTGTGACCGATGTTGCTGCCAGGGGCTTAGATATTCCCTTACTTGATAATGTGGTGAATTGGGATTTTCCTCCAAAGCCTAAAATTTTTGTTCATAGAGTGGGCCGAGCTGCTCGAGCAGGAAGGACTGGTACTGCTTATTCCTTTGCAACAGCAGAGGATATGCCTTACCTGTTAGACCTCCATCTCTTTCTTTCAAAGCCTCTTAAAGCTGCTCCGACGGAAGATGAGGTTATTCATGATGTGGATGGGGTTTATTTGAAACTTGATGAAGCACTTGCTAATGGAGAAACAGTTTATGGTCGCTTTCCCCAGAGAATTTTGGACCTTGCTTCTGACAGGATAAAAGAAATTATTGAAGGCTCTGCAGAACTTACAGCTTTGCAGAAGTCTTGTTCTAATGCTTTTCGGTTGTATTCAAAGACAAAACCTTTACCTTCAAAAGAATCCATCAGGAGGGCAAAAGATTTACCTCACGAAGGTCTTCATCCAATTTTTAAGGATATACTGGGATCCAATGAACTGATAGCTTGTGCATTTTCTGAACGTTTGAAAGCATACAGGTTAGTACTTTTTTAGATGAACATCTTTTTGTTGTTGTTGTTGTTGTTTTTAATTTATGCATGATTCTCTTAGTTATATACTTATTTGCCATCACTTTTTTTCTTCTTTTTCATTTGTGATTAGTTGTTACTGTTTTTTATGCACTGCTTTCTGCATCAAGATTTTTGAGTAATCTTTTTTCTGATCGAATTATTTTAATACAGGCCAAAGAAAACCATTTTAGAGGCAGAAGCAGAAGCTACCAAATCAAAAAGCTTGCAGGTATTAATAAATTGTATTTTTTCTCTTGTGGATTGGTAAATTGGTTTGTCTTCTAGCAATTCACTAAATTGTTTCTTTATTGAGCAGTGGCTTCTGTCAATGCTCTCAAATTGTACCCAAATGCAATTCTCAAGTTTTTTTCCTTATACCTTTTTCATGTTTATAATTCCAAATCAAATTTGATCATCAAATATTACATCTTGAAATTTGTCCCGCCAGAGATTTGATTTGAACTAATTATTTTTATTTTTCTCTACAAGAATGACTTGGCTTAATTGGGGATTTGATATTGCTGCATTTATAAATACTTTTGGGGGTTTAATAAAAATGTATGGTTCAACTATTTAGTCTCTTGTTATATTATTCAGAATTCTCGGAATGAGAATACTATGCAGATGCAATGTAAGATTTGTTTGGTTTTGTTTTATTCTTCTTATTTGTCGTGTTATGGCCATATAACATCTTTTATAGGTTATTCTGTTGCTTAGAGACTCAATTCAACTTCACGTTTATCAGGATAATGTTGTATTCCTGTATAGGATTTTTTTTTGAATTTGATTTCTATGCTAGTCAGAGGGAATAATTACCTGCCATTTATATTAAAATATTGAGGATGGTGCACTTAATATTTGAGTCTAATGGTTTTATTGTGAACTAGAACTGAATAAATTTTCATAATATGCAGTTGGATTGAAGTGCAAATTTATGCTTAAGAAATAGAGTAGTCACATAATTTAAATCTTGATAGAGGTAAACTGTGCAGATAATGTGGGCACTAGAGAAGCCAACTGCAGTATTGGTGGACTGCACGCCTATGGGAAGAATTTAGAAACTCAGCGACTATTCAACGCGTTATCAAGTGTCTCCTTACCATTATTTAGAAACCCATCTATTTATAAGAATAAAGGTGATGCACAAGATTGTGCGAATTATAGAGGAATTAAGTTAATGTGTCACACTTTAAAACTATGGGAGCGAGTTATGGAGCGTAGGCTGCGGCGTGATACTAATGTTTCTCAAAATCAATTTGGATTCATGCCTGGTAGGTCTACTATGGAAGCCATACATTTATTGAGAGGTTTGATGGAGAAATATAGGGAGAATAAGGAGGATCTACATATGATATTTATTGATTTAGAGAAAGCATATGATAAAGTTCCAAGAGAAGTGCTATGGAGAGTTCTTGAAAAGAAAGGAGTTAATAATGCTTATATTCAAATCATTAAAGATATGTATGAAGGAGCTACTACTTGTGTTCAAACACAAGGTGGTTTGACCAAGTATTTCCCTATTTCGGTTGGATTACATCAAGGATCAGCTTTAAGCCCATATCTTTTCGCGTTAGTCATGGATGTTCTCACTAGACATTTACAAGAGGATGTACCCTGGTGTATGCTTTTTGCTGATGATATTCTTCTTGTTGACAAGACTAAAGAGGGAGTTGAAGGTAAACTTGAAGTCTGGAGATCAACCTTAGAGTCTAAAGGTTTTTCGCTTGAGTAGATCTAAAACTGAATATATGGAGTGTAATTTTAGCAGTAATAGACCTAGTGAGGGGATTGTGACTTTGGGCGATCAAGTCATTAATAAGAGTACACGTTTTAGATATCTTGGATCTATTGTTCAGAGTGATGGTGAAATAGATGGGGATGTTATCAGTAGAATTCAAGTTGGATGGTTGAAGTGGAGGAATGCATCGGGCTTGTTGTGTGATAGAAAAGTCCCCCTTAAACTTAAGGGAAAATTCTATAAGATGGTGGTGAGACCTGCAATGCTTTATGGTGCAGAATGTTGGCCATTAAAAGAGAAGCACAATACTAAGTTATGTGTTGCGGAGATGAGGATGCTTAGGTGGATGAGTGGATTTACTCTTAGAGACAGGATACGAAATGAGCATATACGTGAAAAGGTTGGAGTAGCTCCAGTGGAGGATAAGATTAGAGAGAGTCGCCTTAGATGGTTTGGTCACATAAAACGACGGCCTTCCGATGACCCAGTTAGGAAAGTAGAGGTATTAGATTTGACTTATGTTAAGAAAGGTAGAGGTAGACCTAAAAAGACTTGGTTAGAAAATATTAGAAATGATCT
Organism: Dendrobium chrysotoxum; assembly: GCA_019925795.1. Lineage (NCBI taxonomy): Eukaryota > Viridiplantae > Streptophyta > Magnoliopsida > Asparagales > Orchidaceae > Dendrobium > Dendrobium chrysotoxum. Next base: position 20,140,302 of record CM034304.1, on the reverse strand, counting down.
TTCTCTATTAGATTTAAACGAGAATTTGACTTTGAACCGGACACAATGGAGAAAAAGGATTCATGTTGCCGACCCCACGTAGTGGGACAAAGGCTTGTTATTGTTGTTGTTGTTGTAATAGATGATGCTCCTTTGACCAAATTTGCCAAGTTAAGCTTATGTAGTTCCTTTATCAGATACCAACCTAGATAATATTTTTTTAAAACCAAATTATTTGAAAAGTATCAATGATTTTTTTCAAGTTTTTCAAGTATATGTGAGCATCATCTATTGATGTAGTCGTAGGAAAATAGTTTGAGATGTTGTCTTTGTAAAGCGGAGTGAAGTACTGATCAGTTTTTGAGCTAGACTTAGTCACAAATATAACTTTTAACAATATAAAATTACATATGATATTGGATCCATAAAGTTATCTTAAAACAGTTAGATAAGGCAGTAGTTGTACTGCTAATGCTCTTATTTTAACATTATTTTAACATTCTAGTTACTGGTTTATGTTTTTTCTTCCGGTTTTTGTTGATACACTTAGATTAGTGAACTTGAAAAGTGTCTTAATTGAAAAACCGGCTGTACGTTGATATCTGGTTGGTTTGCAACAAGCGCTGGTAAACATTTATTAAGCTGATAAGGGATATTGGTTTTATGAAACTTGGACAACTCATTTCATATTTGCTTCTGCACTAAATTATCTCACTTCCTTGATGAATGCTACTAGTGCTTATTCTGCCATTTACTTGTTTCTCATTCTATCTTTTATATTTTTTTATTCCTATTTGGATTTTGCGCAATGCAACATTTTTGCTCAAACCATTCTTTTTGCTAACATTGTGATGCCACTTTCTTTCCCCTTCTAGAGGAATTTGTATTAGTTTGCTTTATACGAGGACCAAGTATCTCTAATTTGTTTTTGCGTCATCCAATCAGCATTCAATTCTAGTATTTATAATTATTATTTGACTAAGAATAATGTAAATACTGTAAGGATATAGGATATGACATGAGTTAGATGTGTGGACTGTACAAGTTCTGCAGAAGTGGGATATGGATACATATTAAGTGAATGATTTTTTTTGATGATGTTACTTCTAATGACCATCAGGTGTCACAATTTTAATGTACACATTGTATCCCATATTTACCATATTCCATACATTTACTCCATCCAACTGTTGTGCTGCTATGAATTATGGCATGCATAAGTATACTTTGTCTTTGGCAATTTAAACCTATACCCATGTAATTTGCCTTGTCTCATCTCAGGAGGACTGATTTCAGATTGTTTTTCTTGCTCCATGCCTTAGATTTGGGTTGGGCATTTGCTGAATTGTGCTGGGGCTGATGAGCTTTGGATTCAACTTGTGGACCCATCTCATTTATTTGAACGTATATACTAACATGTGTTTGTAATGTTGCATTTGTAGGTTTTTGAAAAATTGTCATGTAGCATATGGTGAAAAGTATAACCTTGCTAATCATTTCGTTCTAGGCTCACTACATTCTTTTCCATGAGTAATCTTTGCTGCTCTCCAACCTCTACTTCGCCTTGCATTGGCCTCTCCTTATGTACTCATTGAGTTAGATCCTCTCTCTTCTTCACACCATTTTCATCTCCATAGTTTGTTCTCTCCATGGACAAGGTATCACCTTTCTTTCTTTGTGGTTATTGTTTTGTGACACTTATTCTTGTTGTCGATAAAAAAAAAGTGGTTGCCACCGCCAAGCTCTTCTCTTTATAAATGTGGCATGGCTATTTCTGTTGTCTCCTGCATCTTGTTATCGTGAATTTTCTAATCTTTTTCCTTTGCGGCCCTTGTTGCCCTCTCTTTTTGACTTTTATCACCCCTAATCATCTTAGCAGTTCACCTTTTTCTTATCGTCATGTCATCTCACCGTAATTTCTTCTCATTCTGCTTGTAGATGTGAGAGCATTTTATTTCTGTTAGGGGTGGGTGGGTTATTAATATGATGTGTTCCTTATTAAGACCATTATAAATCTGCTTTGCTTACTTTTTTGGTTGGTTTTAAGGTTAGTGTTAGGCTTTACAGGATCAATTTGAGTTGTACAACCCATCTTAAGCTGGACTGTTGCTATTTATAATTTGATGTATATGGCGTTATGCTAGATCTTAAAAAGCAGGATATAGTTAGGGTGAGCTTCATCATATATATAGATATACGAAATAATGCATGCATGCGGGTGCAAGGGTGCTTATCAGATTGTCCATTGGTGATTATCCTATACATGTGTTTATGTGTTTATATGTACGTTAGGCTTATTAATGGTACAACAACAAAGCATTTTTTTGCTTCACTTAAAATCATTGCCATGAAGCTTATCTTTGATGTTTAATTTTCTTATTTCCATATACTTTTTGGTGTAGAGTCATTGTTTTATCTTGGTTCCTTTTACTGTGGCATTGCTTTGGCATTTGGGTATGCTTCTGCTTTTGGTTGTGTTTTACATGGAATGCAAATTTCACCATCTATTTTTTCTTGAAAGAAATTATGTTGCTTTGTATTATTTTCTTTTAATCCTTTTCATATATGCATGAGGATGTATTTTATGCATTATTCAATGCTCGTTCTTCTTTGGTTATTATAATCATAATCATCATTCACCATATTCCAAGTATTTGGGTCAACTTGATGAATCTTGTTCCTGGATAAGATCTTAACTCTATTTTGTGTAGGTTTTTTACAAAACTTCTAGTCATGCAACTTTTGGTCTACACCATTTCCTTTCTAATTCTTTCCGATTAGTCCTATCTACCCATTTTATTTTTGCATTTTCTTCCTTTGTTTATATGCAAATCTTTGAAGATAATTTTTCACTGTCATATCTTCAACAATTGTTACTCACGGTCTCTCTAATCATTTCTCACTCGTTTCCAGTAATGCTACTCTTCGAGTTTAATTTTCTCATTTTTTCACACCCAACATTTTTGTAGGTGACTTTTCATTACTACGCACTCTTATCAAGTGTAGTATATTCCATAATATTAATGTTATAAAATAGAAGTCTTGATTATATTCTCATGCTTCTTTAGTGCTTGATATTGTTTGATACTGTTTGCTTCTTTTTTCATGCCTCTTTAGTCCTATCAAGATGTATTGGATTTGGCTTATGTTAAGAAAGGTTGAGGTGGACCTAAAAAGACTTGGTTATAAAACATTAGAAATGACCCTTCTTTGTTAGATTTAAATGAGAATTTGACTCTTAACTGGATACAATGGAGAAATAGAATTCATGTAGCCGACCCCACATAGTGGGATAAAGGCTTGATGTTGTTGTTGTAGTTGCAGCATCACTTGATAATTCTCATTATAATTTTTGTTTTTTAATCTATTGCAGGGTTCCAATCAATGTCTTGACATAATGAGGAGAAAAAGAGCTGTTCATCAAGAAGTCATCAATCTAGTACATCAGAAAAAGATTACTGGTGCAGTTCCCAAGGTAAAACTCTGATTTAGTAAATATTGGTCTATTACAATATGTTTCCATTTGTTTATTAGCGTGTTTGCCTTTTTTTCTTTTTTTTTTTTTTTCTTTTTTTAATTTATGCTTCAGCGTCACTCTTTAATTTGTTTTTAACAGCTTAAATACTCTTCTACATTGACTGTAGTCATATTTTGATAATGTGTTATTGATTAATTCGAAGAGCAAAGTCACATGTTGAACAGATACTTTGTGGGAATTTTTCTAAGAAATACTAGCCTTTTAAATGATCTGGTTATAATGCTTGAAAGGTAATATGAGCTCCAAATATTTGCATCTTAAAATCTTTTTGCTCAGGAAACGCCTAAACTCAAAATTCATGTGTTTTAGAAAGACACTTGGAAGTTTTTATGTATTATTATTGACATATCGTAGAATTATAAATTTACTTTACATATACATCTGGAATTTGTGCATTTATTATGTATAACTTGCATTGTTATTTAGGAACATTTCTTGTGATAAACTCGGTATAATGTGCTAGCAGGTATTTGGACGTTAGGGAAAAAATACTTATTAGTTTGTGTGTTAGAAATCTTAATCTCAAAGTTTTTTCTCCTTAGCTTCTCTCATATTCATAATCTGTTGTGCATAGGGGTGTAAACGAGTCGAGTCGAGCTCAAGTAACAGCAAATTCAAGCTCAGCTTGTCGGTCAGAAAACTGGCTTGAACTCAAGCTCATGTTCGAGTCGGGCCAAAAAAATGAACTCAAACTCGGCTTGTCCTTCAACTCCCCAGCTTGAGAACTCGACTCGAGCTCGGTGGGAGTTCACTCGAGAAGCATTAGGGGTGAACTAGCGAAATCACTATGGGAGCTCGGGCAAAAGACTCAAATGACCGTTGGAGAAGAAGCACCGAAGAAGAGACAGCTTTTTTCTTTTTTGGGGGAAGTAACAACAATGGCAGCAACATAGTGAAAAAGCCAGATTTTTTTGGGGAGCAGTAATAGTAGCAGATGCATTAATGATATTAAATGCAATAACTTTTTCAATAAACTTTTTTTTTCATATTTTAAATGCAAATGAAGTGAATTTACTTCTAAATAATATAAATTAATAAGGTGATTTTTCTGCCCCTAAATATTACCTAATCGAGCAATCTCGCGAGCTGACGAGCTGAGTCTCATCAAGCTCGAACTCGAGCTCAAGCTCTGGCTCAAGGCTCGAAAAGCTTGACTTGCGAACTCGTTGGCGAGTCGAGTTCGAGCCGACTCACGAGCCAGCTTGGCTCACTTATGCCTCTAGTTTTGCATATTTTGTGAGAGCACTGTTTCTTGAATGATCATATAAATTCCAAGGGTGGATGAGATATACCATTCAGATATGTTAAATGCATCTTCTCAATACTTCTGACTCTACATTTTCTTTTATCTACATTTAATTTTTTTTTAATTTTGAATTCCTAGCCTTTTTCAATATTGAATTAATTTTTGTATGCCATTTTTCTCCTGTAATCTTTATGTGGATTCCTTACAATCCAATGGTTCATTTTGTAACATTATTAAACAGAACAATGAAATCATGTCAATAGTTATTTAACTTCAGACTTTGTGGTTAGGGAGGTTTTGCTGTTGTTATTGGATGCCTTTATTAGGATCCACAGGCTTCCTCATCAGAGAAGATCCTTTAAACTCGAACAATGAGATCATACCAAAGTTATTAAGGTTGCTGTATAACCTTGGCTCAATTTATTGGGAGTGGTGTTGTCATACTGAGTAGATTGAGTGGCACGAAAGCACAAAGCATGGATGATTGTGCTTGATTTGGAGATTAGATCTAGTTGGTGATCAACTAGATTTTCTACTTTCACGATTTTGATGTCAAATCATGAAAATATCAAAGAGATCTTGTTCTTTGAAGTTTTAATGGTCTTGTTTATCTTTGAAACTTGTCGATTATGTTAATTCATATTATGCTATTGAGATCGAAGAGGGTGTCTCTTGGAATTCGTATGCACAATCAATCAAATATTTAATCATACATCATATGAGGGGAGACAAGGCTTTTGAAGCTGGAATGTTTGATCAAATTTCATATTGTAGCATGATAATGATGATTTTGATTTTTTTTTAATTGTTTGGATAAGTTTGCATATGAATTTAATTTCAGATTAGGATAATTTTGGAATGAATTTCATTTATTTTGAACTTATTTGATCAACTAGACAGATGATTGTGCGTTTGGACGATGCTTGCATGCATTTTCATAGTGCACTCACATGATTTTTAATGTATTTTACTTAATAAATTTGCATGCATTTTAAAGCAATAGTGCACTTCTCAAAGTACTTGCACGTTTTTTGGCGATAACATCCTTCTCGAGATTGCACACACTTCTATAAAATTCGCATTCTTATTGCTTTCAGTCCATGCAGCATTCTTGGGTGCCAAATTTAAGGGTTTAGCACGTTCGTCAGAGTACATGTGGATATTTCATTTTTTTAATAGATATTTGAAATTTAAAAATTGATTGTGAAGTTTCATCATATTTATATGTTTTCGGAGTAACAAATTTAAAACTCATTTATTATTTTTTAGTTCGCATAACACTTTCATAGATTATGTTCGCACATTTGTCACATTTGTCACATTTGTCTAAGCACATGCTCATTTGAAAATGAGAGATTAATGTTTAAAATTGGTAGTAAAATTTTTATATAATCGAACATTTTTTTAGAGCTAGGAATTTAAAAATATAGTTATTATTCAGTCCACATAGCATTCTCAAACATCGTATTTATGCATTTGTTACATTCGTTGAAACACATGCAGACATGTCATTTTCTAGAAATTGCTTGCTTCCACAATTTTTAGTGCACTTGTGTGTGCATGTGTACGTCATTTGGTGAGCTTAATGCATTTGCACATTTCTTGAGGTATGTTAACAGAATTTCAAGACTACATCGTGATGCCCACATATGACTTGAAAATATATAGATTTTGTTATTTTGCAAACCAACACAATTCTTACGCGAATTTCAAGATGTCATATTATAATTTGAGTGTCTTGGGAAATTCACGTGAGTGTCAAAATTATCCAAAATTTGAATTTTGCATTTATATTTTGCAAATTTGAATTTTTTAACTATCGTCTTTTGTTTACTTGCATGAAAATGTTATGGGTGAAGAAGGAGAATTTAAACCTGGTTAGGATGACACATTTTTCACATGTCATCATTTGATCATTTTAATATTATTTTTTTAATAATTTATTGTTACGGGTCCATGGGAACTCACTTCTCCCTTATAAATAAGGAGGGGATGGTCGTTCATTTTCACTATTCTCGAGTCAATTGAGTTTATTGGTTCGAGTCATTGAGGGCTTTGCTTGTAGCGTTGAGGCCCTTCTTTCATTCTTAGCAAGCTGGCAAGTGTTTCATGGTTTGATTCATTATTCAACATTTCGCTCTTTTAATATTACTTGTATTACATTTTTTATATTTAATTGTGTAGTTTTATTGCACTCAGCTGTGTTTTGCTCATTTTAAGTTCCCTGAATGTAATTTTTAGAGTTCGTTCAGTTCAAATTCTAGCAGCCTCGCGACATCTCCCTCGCATCAAGAATGGCTTGTGTGGGGTATCTGTACGAGAATTTCCAAAAAGAAATTTCTCGTTCGCATCGTGAATGTCGCTGGCAAGTTTTCTTTTGCCACACTAAGAAAAGGATATATGGAGTTTCACTCGCTACGTTAACCACACCGCAAATTGTATTCTCTCATGACGTTGCGAAATGTCGCTAATGAGCTTTCTTCACGCTAAGAAAAGTATTTACGGGGCTCCTCTCGTGGCGTCAAATCCATTCTAGCAGGGTTTTGGTGGTTTACCTGCTACATTGTGAATGTCGCTAACGAGTTTCTTCTTGTCACATTAAGAAAAACATGTAAGAGACTCCACTCGACGTGCCATACTTTGTCGCCAATTGAGTTTTTAAGATTTTTTTTAAGAAGTTGTGTTTTATATCTGCGTGCATGGAGGCATTGATAGTGTCTACGACGATGGGACGAAGTTGAAAGTGAATGAGACACAACAACAACAACATCAAGCCTTTATCCCACTACGTGGGGTCGGCTACATGAATCCTTTTTCTCCATTGTGTCCTGTTAAAAGTCAAATTCTCATTTAAATCTAATAAAGAAAGATCATTTCTAATATTTTCTAACCAAGTGTTTTTAGGTCTACCTCTACCTTTCTTAACATAAGACAAATCTAAGACCTCTACTTTCCTAACCGGGTCATCGGGAGGCTGCCATTTTATGTGACCAAACCATCTAAGGCGACTCTCTCTAATCTTGTCTTCCACTGGAGCTACTCCAACCTTTTCACGAATATGCTCATTTCGTATCCTATCTCTAAGGGTAAAGCCACTCATCCACCTGAGCATCCTCATCTTTGTAACACTTAACTTAGAATTATGCTTCTCTTTTAATGGCCAACATTCGGCACCATAAAGCATTGCAGGTCTCACCACCATCTTATAAAATTTTCCCTTAAGTTTGAGGGGTAATTTTCTATCACACAATAAGCTCGATACATTCCTCAACTTCAACCATCCAACTTGGATTCTGTTGATAATATCCCCATCTATTTCACCATCACTCTGAACAATAGATCCAAGATATATAAAACGTGTACTCTTATTAATGACTTGATCGCCCAAAGTCACAATCCCCTCACTAAATCTATTATTTCTAAAATTACACTCCATATATTCCGTTTTAGATCTACTCAAGTGAAAACCTTTAGACTCTAAGGTAGACCTCCACAATTCTAGTTTACCTTCAACTCCCGCTCTAGTCTTATCGACAAGAAGAATATCATCAGCAAAAAGCATACACCAAGGTACATCCTCTTGCAAATGTCTAGTGAGAACATCCATGACTAAAGCAAAAAGATATGGGCTTAAGGCTGATCCTTGATGTAATCCAACCGAAATAGGAAAATACTTGGTCAAACCACCTTGTGTTTGAACACAAGTAATAGCTCCTGCATACATGTTTTTAATGATTTGAATATAAGCGTTATTAACTCCTTTCTTTTCAAGAACTCTCCATAGCACTTCTCTTGGAACTTTATCATATGCTTTTTCTAAATCAATAAATATCATATGTAAATCCTCCTTATTCTCTCTATATTTCTCCATCAAACCTCTTAATAAATGTATGGCTTCCATAGTAGACCTACCCGGCATGAATCCAAATTGATTTTGAGAAACATTAGTATCACGCCGCAACCTATGCTTCATAACTCGTTCCCATAGTTTTAAAGTATGACACATTAACTTAATTCCTCTATAATTCGCACAATCTTGTGCATCACCTTTATTCTTAAAAATAGGGATTAACACACTCATTCTCCACTCATTTGGCATCTTTTTAGTCCTCAAAACAGTATTAAAAAGTTTAGTAAGCCAAGAAATTCCTTCATCTCCTAAGCATTTCCACACCTCTATTGGAATATCATCAGGTCCAACAGCTTTTCCACCCTTCATTTTTTTTAAAGCCTCTCTAACTTCGATTTTACTAATACGCCGATAAAAACAGAAATCTTTATTTTCATCTAGGGTGCTAAGGTCACTACAGTCAATTTTATTTTCACATTCTTCATTAAAAAGTTTAGCAAAATATCTCATCCACCTTTGTTGAATATCATCTTCTAAAAAAAGTATTTTTTGATATTCATCCTTAATACACTTCACTTGAACTAAATCCTTACTATTCCTATCTCTTTGTATGGCTAACTTATACATATATCTTTCTCCCTTCTTAATATCTAATCTATTATATAAATCACTAAAGGCTAAACTTTTTGCATCACAAATTGCTTTCTTAGATTCCTTACGTGCCTCTTTATATATTTTCCAATTATCAGAATTTTTACAATTAAACCAATTTTTATAACAAAACTTCTTATTTTTAATCTTTTCTTGCACATTTGGATTCCACCACCAACTATTTTTACTATTAGGAGCTTTTCCCTTTGAAACTCCAAGCACAAATTGCTTTCTTAGATTCCTTACGTGCCTCTTTATATATTTTCCAATTATCAGAATTTTTACAATTAAACCAATTTTTATAACAAAACTTCTTATTTTTAATCTTTTCTTGCACATTTGGATTCCACCACCAACTATTTTTACTATTAGGAGCTTTTCCCTTTGAAACTCCAAGCACATCTTTTGCAATATTCTTAATATCACTAACCACTTTTTCCCACATAACATTAGCATCCTCATGCACAGACAAAATTTTAAGATCTAAAATCTTACTCTCAAAAATATTTTTATTAATATTCTTTAAATGCCCCCATTTAATCCTAGAATAACGTTTTACTTTATTTTTTATTTTCTGCCCCATTATCTTCAAGTACAAAACTAATAAACGATGTTGGGTACATAAATTTTCACTTGGAATAACTTTACAATCTTTACAATCTAAACGATCTAATTTTCTTATAAAAAATAATCAATCTCAGTTGTAATATATTCATTTTTATAAGTAATGAGATGCTCATTCCTTTTCTTAAATAAAGTATTAGCAATTAAAAAATCATAAGCTAAACAAAAATCTAATATGGACTTACCACCTTCATTTGTCGTTCCAAACCCATGACCACCATGAATGATTTTAAAATCATCTACCTCTCTACCAACATGTCCATTTAAATCTCCTCCAATAAAAACTCTTTCTTCAAGAGGTATCTTTTGTATTAATTCTTCTAAGTCATTCCAAAATTTTAATTTTGAATCCATATCCAAACCCACTTGAGAAGCATAAGCACTTATAATGTTAACAATCTTATCATCAACAACAATCTTTAAAGCTATAATTCTATCTCCAATTCTATTAATATTTATAACATTATCCTTCAAACTCTTATCTAAAATCGCGCCTACACTATTTCTAGTACGACTCCTACCGGAATACCAAAGTTTAAATCCTAAACTATCAATCTCCTTAGCCTTCTCTCCAACTCATTTAGTTTTCTGAATGCACAAAATATTTATCTTCCTATGAATCATAATATCTATTAATTTCATTAATTTTCCTGTAAGGGAACTTATATTCCAAGTTTCTATCCTAATTTTAGTTTCATGGACTAGCTTCTTTGCCCACATCCGTCCTTGATGTGGGAACCCTTGCCTATTTAACGCTGCACCCGGGCGGCGGTGCAGCGGCCCTTGCACACTTGTCACTGTATTCAGGCCATACAGCGCGTCGCTTCCAGGGGATGCCCTAGCATTAACACAATTTCTTAAAGGATTCATGTCATTATTATTCGACAAGTTTTACGCTGGTTGTCGACTATCTAACGCAACCCTCCACTTTTCTCATCCAAGACTTGAGACCTGGCAACGGCAGTGTTTGAAAGTGAATGAGACACGAATATACATTTTTTTGTTGTTTTATTTTTCAATTTTTTTAATTTTACATTATTTTTTCATTGATTTTTCTATAGAAAGAAAGATTTACAAGATTTGTCATTATTTAGAGAGAGAAAGAGAGGATGGTATTGAGGAAAGTGGGTTTTCTCTCTCTATTTAGATAGAAAGAGAGAGTTAGTGAGAGAGAGGCATTTTCTCTTTGTTTAGGGAGAGAAAGAGAGGGAGGAGTGAGATTTTTTATTAGATTTCTCATTCTATTTAGTGAGAGAAAAAAAGATAAAAGAGAGAAAAAAGAGATTGGAGGGAGAGAGGGAGAGTGAGTGTTTGAGAAAGAGATTTCTCTTTGTTTAGTGAGAGAGTAGAAAGAGAGAGCAGAGAGGATGAAGGAGAGAGGAAGGAGATGAATATAGAGAAATCTAGATTTTTTTCCTCTCTTTCTCTCTCTAATTTTTCCTCTCTTTGACTAGGGAGAGAAGAGAGAGGAGAGAAAACTAGAGAATAGAGAAGTGAGAAGAGAGAGAGGGAGAAGAAAGAAGAAGAACGAAGAAGGCATGAGGGAAGGGGTGATTGGCTCTTGAGGGTGCAAGCGACGGTCGGTGGCATGTTTGGTAGAATGTGTGTGGTAGCTAGGTTAGGCAACAAAAGACCAAAGATGCAACGTGTATGGGGTCGACGACCTAGTTAGTTGGGTGAGCGGGCAACGAGGCGATGAGGTGCATAGGGGGGGGGGGTCATGAGTAGCCGTGCACTGGTGTGAGTGGCGGTGGCGTGTGCCCTGTGGTAGTTGGAGGATAGGTTGGGGCGAGCGTGGGAGTCCACAAGCGGGAGAGGGGCTGGTATCGTGTGTGTGAACATGAGAAGGTGGTTGTGTTGTTGTGAGGATGAATGTGTGGCTGTTAGGGATTTTTAGGTTTTTTTTCCTTTTCCAAAATTTTATTTAAATAAAAAAAAGGAATTGTTCTTTTGCTATTATAAAAGTATAGGGTACTATACTATGAGATTCCAAATTTAAAAAATTTTGATTTGATTTTTTAGGTTATTTAAAATTTAAGATATTGGTTTAAAACCTTTTAATGATAATAAATAAATATTCATTTTAAATTTGCTATAGCTAAATTTTCATAGCTGGCATGCGTCCACATTTTGCGGGCGCCGGTGGATTTTGTGCCAATTTTCTCATGCGGGGACTCTGTCAATATGAGTTTCCTTTCATAGTAATTTTGTTGCTCTTGAAGGGATGGAATGGTTCGTTTTGCAAATGGAGGACGTTCGAGCTATTTCGTGCAACATCATGCTTGTAGCTCATTGTTTACATCTGTGTTTGCTTGAATCTAATGCGAAGGGTTCTTTATTGATAATTTCATTGTTTCGGGCATGATGGTGTGATTTGTTTCACAAATGGATGACGTCTGGGTGATTTCGCACAACGTCGCACTTTTGGTCGTTTTCATTGTTGTTCGATCGAGTCGAGCGTGAAGGACGCGGTGCGTCTTTGATAAGTTTTATACTCTAAGCGTGTCAACACAGTCTAATTGCAAGCGGACGGTGTTTGAGTGATTTTGTGTAGCATTGGGCACATTACACCTCTTTCATGTAGTGTTGTGTCATTCGACCATTGTTCTCGTTGGACGCGTTCAAATTGATCGTGAAGCGCATATTAGGGGTCAACAATAGTTAGCTAAGTAAGATTTTGGATAAATAGGCTAGCTATTCAATAACAATTAGGTAATGCATCAGATGCACTATATTTTGTTACGAAAAATTTCTGATAATTAACAATCATTTTCTGGTAAATATCTTAAAGGTTTAGGTTATGGGGATTCAATAATATGGCTGAATACGTTTGTCGGACTACATTTACATATATTTACCATTTTCCTTTATTCTTACCATATAGCTTCTTCCTTTGTAGATCTTTATGTTTTATTCCTATTGTTTGAACATCTGCGTCTATAATTGGGAGCATTTAATCTATTCTGTTTATAATATGGTACCTTCAACTACTCAAAGGTACTATATGGTTCTGCGTAACTATAATCTATTGCTGACAACTGAGGTTGCCATTTTACTTGATCTATTACTGACAACTGGGGTTGCCATTTTACTTGCAGAAATTATTTTTTTCATTGAGATTTTTATTAATGCTTAATCTTCTCTTGCAGGAAACAGATGTAGAGGGCACATTATCAAATGACTGGAAAAAAAAAGGTTCTTCCTGTCCTCAGATATTCTTTTTGTCTGTACATGATCTTTACAAAATCTCTCTATTCATATTATGTAATGAGCCCACCCCTTTTTAAAAGTCTGGCAGTCATATAAAGTCAAATTCTAATCAGTTTGAGATAATTGATAGAAGACAAACTTGCGTAGAGGTTGCTAAGGACTTTTAGCCTGCTTAGAGGTTGCCAAAAAGATTCTAGAACTATGGATGAATAAGGTGGGGCTCACGAAATCTCAAATAGTTAAGATAGAACTGACAATGATGACGGTGTGCTATTAATTTCTTTTATGTTCTGTCCTGAGTATTAAGGACATCGCATGAAAATGCTATGTTGTACTGTAAATCTTCCTAGGAAGGCAAATTTTGCATCATTAGACTTCTAATTTTTTGTTCATCATTTTTTTTTCATTTAGTTTTCATAATGTAGTTATCTTTTGCATATCACGGCACATCTGTGTTTTTTAGCTTAGGGTAGTGTGACTTTGGCAGCTTGTTATCACATGCTTAGCTGTTGCTTAAAATCGTTGTATAACTTTCCACCTGCGGATATTTCTGATTTCTAAAACTGACATATTTACCACTTTATCCCACTTCAGTTAAGGGTTGGTATTCTAATATTCAACTTATATTTCTGATCATTATGTTTTTTTTATCTTTGCCGCATGTTTGTTATAATAATTCTGTAGTATAGTTCTTTCTCTTTGTTTGGCATGTTATACTTCAAAGTCAATTTGTTTAAATTGCATTACCATGCTTTCTTTAGCTTTGAACTGTAATCGAAAGATGTTGTTTTCCGTCCACTAACATTTGACATCAATTGTAGAGGCAAGTGGTTTGAAGAGGAAGAAAGCAAGTTTTAAGGATGAAGACTTCTATATAAGTTCTGTACCAGCTAATCAGGTATACAATCTGATAAGCTTATAAACTGTGCGAGTAAAACTTCTGCTAGTAGTTATTTTTAATTTTATTCCATCTATTTTGGCCAGCTTTATGTGTCCATTCATTCCGGCCAATAACCATGTAAATATTGATCACTATTATCATCACCTCGTAAGCAACCCCATACATTTTGATCATCATTGTTATCAGCATTATAAAAAATTTGCTGTAGTTTGTTGGTTTTAATCTCTCTTTGCCTTGCATTGTTGCTTAGCTAATAATGTTGGGAAACATTTGTTTATTCAATGCGCTAAGCTTTATTTTTTCTTCATGAAATATTTTTCCTATATTTAAATGTTATAACGTTAATCTTTTCCAAATTTGGGCTCGCTAAACTACTGATTTGACGTGTTTTTTTGATTAGCACCTGGAGGCAGGACTATCTGTCAAGGGAGGCCATGGCTTTAGTTCTAATAGGTAAGGAATTGCTTTGATTGCCTTTGTCTTTTCATTTTTATGTTTGAGTTGAAGCCAACGTTAACATCATCATCAGTAGCCTTATCCCTGTTAATTGGGTCCAATTTTTTAATCCTCTTTCTGTCTTTTCAACCAGTTGTTGCGTAAGATGCTAAATTATAGTTTACGTTTTTTTTTTTTCTGAAACTTCTTGACCTGTTATAAGTGGTGTCCCATTTTTCATTTTTATTATTTACACCTTCATTTAATGTCCCCTTGTTAAATTATCTGTCTGCACAAAGTGAATTGAACTTTAAGGAACTCCCTGGAGGGCTGCTATCAAATATGTGCACGAAGGTGATGAAGTTTCTTTGACTACATAACCCTGCTGTTTTTTTTTTATAGTGAACTGTATGATTGTAATGGGGGCATCCCCTCTTTCCATTGCTCTTCTTTCCCTAAAATTCATTTTAACTCATCAAAATCTTCACTAATTCGATGGCATTTGATTGGGTCACTTTAATTTATTTTTCATTATCTTATCTTGATGTTTATGAGTGATTTTGTTTACTCGTCAGTGTGGTTTCTTGACGTTTATGATCTGATGGTGATAAATATCTGTGGAAACATGGTTGGCTAGTTGACAAATTGCTTGTCTAACATTTTGAAAATTTTTCTACTTATCCTCTTTGTTCTTTTTGTCCAACTGATGACTAGGCAGTGGGTCGCATTCTTTTTTATCTGACACAGCCTTCCTAGATCTCAACCCTTTGAATTTATTTTAATAGTTTCCTATTTAAGTCTAAGTTTATGAGAAGCATGAAGTTGATCCCTGAACATGTATAAAGAATTCTAGTTTCTTGTTTTTTTAATAAAATTTAAAATCCACCACTAAATTGCTGGTGCATTTATTTTACCTGATGATGGTTGAGAAGTTTGTAAGGAAAAAAAAAGAACCTAAATCTATTTATTTTCTGCTTTTATTTTTAAGACTCCTAAGTACTTTGTTTAATGGCTCCACTTTTTCATTCTATGGAATCGCTTTAAAATAAATTGTCAGCTCACGTAAGTTTTAATTTACGTAATGCTCTTGTATTTTCTTCATGATTATGAACTTTTCGAGAAGCATTTTAGCTTTTCTTGGTTTTTTAATTTTCATTTTAATTTACGGCAATGTTATGTATTAGAAAAAAAGATTTTTGGTGGTTTAGGCGGAAGGTAGAATTTGCTACTATAAATTGGTTCGTATAATCAATGCCAAAGGATCAAATGAGTGGACCGAACTTAGTAGTTGTAGAAGTACTGTAACAAGATTTGCATGTAATAGAGTTAACAGCACATGTAAAATTCAATCAAGGAATGAATGGAGGATTGATGAAGCTGGCGCCATTTAGTTGGGATATGGCTAATAATAATTAATAAGGATGATGATGATGGAATTTTGTGCTATGTTAATTTATGTATTTGCAGATTGGAGACTGCTGTCCTAGATCTTGTTGCAGATGACAATTCTGCAATGCGGAAACAAAAGTCTGTATATCATTGGGATAAGGTATTTAAATGAAGCAAGGCCCAGAAAACAACTATTTTTTCTTTACTCGAATGTTGTAAAAAAGAATATTTTCTTTTTTGACAGAGAAGCAAAAAGTACATCAAATTGAACAATGGTGAACGTGTCACTGCTACTGGAAAGGTAATGTAGCACTTTGCCAGCTTTGCTATGAATAGTTCTAGTGATGTAGCATGCATAAAGCTTGTGTTGAACTAGTTCACTTTGAGAACACCTAACCAATCAGAAATAACTAAATGAGGCTCCAGATATATGAAGGGGTGTCAATGTCATATTTATTGATAGAGTTCACTCCACGCTGAAATTTTCATTGAATGCAAGATTATGATTCTGGATTTCAGATGTTGAAAAATAAGTAGTTGAGTTATGAAGGAACACGAAAGCTGTTTGTGGTTTCTAACCATGGTTGTTTCTAACCATGGTTGTGAAAGTTTTATGATAAAAATATAGTTATATTTGTTATATTATAAGATAAATTTCATCAGTTAAGGGTTCAACATTTTTCTTATATTCTTACCCCTTTTCCTTACTAAAATATATTTATATTAGCTACTAAAAATTTGGATCACCCTGCGTAGTGTTCTATCTGCAGTTCTCCTTGTATAAGCTTGTGTTTTACTAGTTTACTGGAGAGCACCGATCATTTTTATAATTATGCTTTGTCATCATCAGCCTTATCTTCTTAATGGCACTTTATGAAGAATTCAAAATTATATAATCATTTTGTTAATTATTGTTGTTACTATTGTGATTTAAAATTGTCTAGTAACTTAACAACTATACTAATCATGGCTTCGTAATACATGTTAAATTCAGAAAATTGAAGAGGGAAAAAGCTTAATTTTTTTGCACAAAAGTATTCCTATTTATAGATTTATACAAGATATTTTAATAAAGAATTAAATAACTGCAGAATCATGCATAATTGCCCTAATATAATTCTTCCTAAAGGCATTTTTCTTACATCAAATGTTCCATATACTATCCAAGGTTAGCTATCTAAGAAATACGGACGTGAATTTTATTCATTTTAGCAACATGAGTAAAGATTTCTTAATAATATATTTCATAGGATTGGGTATATCTTTTTGCTAATAACTTTATTTTATATTGTTCCAGACTTTCATCTTTTTTATATTTTAATAAGAAAACTCACTTGCATCTTACATATTTTTCTCTTTTGGTAGCTCCACGATACCCCTTGTGTGTATTTTTTGGGCATTCATCTTCTCTCTCCTAGCATTATTTCAATTCTTATTTTCTAATGCCTCAAATAGGATTTGTATAATTTTAATACTGGAGATGATATTTATAAGGAAGGCTTTATGTGTAGGAGAAATTCTTTGAAAGTATGTGTACTGGGTTTTGAGGCATAAAGGAAAATGTGTGATAAAAGTTGATAATTTTTATGGGAGTTACCTAACAATGGTTTTGAGTCTTGAGGTTGTTGTGGAGACTTTGGATGGCCTTTGTCTTTATTATATAGACTTGAATAGGTTTAGTGATAGGAGTACTGTTTTGTTCTTGCATTTGCATGGTTGGGATATTGAGAGAAGAAATTAAATTCATCATACTTTTTTCATTTGGTTCTTTCCCAGGAGGAAGTTTTGAGAAAAAAATTGTTTGTGCGAAAAATTTAACAATATAGTTCATGGGATCTTTAAAATTAGTCACTCTTGAAGGTTTTTAATTAAATATTGATTAGATATGGATGGTTAGAATATCTTTCTAATATCTTTTGGGAACTTGATTTTGGAAGAGGAGCTATGGTAACTTTTCGGTGGTGTCAATTTTTTCTTCCTGCCATCCCATTTTATTGTGGCGTGTTAGATAAGTGGATTGGTGAATAATACATTTTTTATTCTGGAAAGAAGATAAAATATGATTAAAATAATCCTGACTATTATCAGTTAAAATTTTTTAAATGTTAACACCATATTGGCTTTTTATCATAAAAATAAAGATCTCAAGAATATGATTGGCATCTGATTTTTATTTGATAAGATAAGTCCATATCATTCGAGTGCAATCATTAATAAATGTGATAAATCCTTTAGAGGTCTGCAAATATCTAAGTGAATTATCATAAAAGGAGTAGAGGATCTGAAATCACTTCTATGAAAGAGAACTCAATGATGTTTAGTAATTTTATAAGTTTCTTAATGAAAGTTTTCAATATCAACATTTATATAAAAAGTAGAAAAAATATGTTCTAGGATTTTAAAGGAGGAATGTCTTAACCTATAATGAGATTTAGATAGTTTATGGATTGATTCGTGCTATATGAGATTAAGTAAACTCGATGAGGGTCATCTTAAGTGTTAATCAAGACTGGATAGTTGGAGAAAAGGATCGAATTGGTTCTCTAACTTTTTTTGAATGTCCAAAATAGTTTGCTATAATATAAAAGTATTAATTTGGTCTCTTGACTCTTTAAAGAGGGACGAAATTGATTTTTATGTGACATTATTTAAGTTATATTTAAAAAGTCAAGGGATCATTTGGTCCTGCGTAAAGAGTCAGACCATTTTGATTCTTATCTCGGATAGTTGTTATTCATGCCTTAGAATAATTCATACTTTTTTGTTATATGGGCAAAACTAAATTTTTTTTTTTTTTTTGTTTAATTATTAGTTGTTTACTAGTAAGGTTATTTGTCTTTTTTTTACCTAGTCCTTATCTTTTAAATGAGCCCAGCTATATAGTCTTTTAGGTATATGTGTGTTTGTCTTGTAATATGTTAGAAGCCTATTTAAAGGCATGTGAGGGAATGAAATATCAGTTTTTGGATGTTAAATTTTGAAAATTGTCTTAGTTCTAGGAGAGAATGAGAACTCATCGAAATTTGTTTATGGTGCTCTTTCCTGACTTATCAACCAAACTTTCATAGTTGGTTGTGGCGTCATCACATAACAAGGTTACCGCTTTGTCGTAAGCAATGTGCTGCGATTTTCCTTCCACATTCACCTCCTCCAATTTGGTTTGATTTTCCTTCCACATTCACCTCCTCCCATTTGCTTCTTGCAAATCCTACTTGCTGGTAGTTGTCGAAAGGTCCAAAGAATTTATTAGGTTGTTTTTGTCTTTTTTTGTTTTTCAGAATGTTTCAGTGCTTGTAAATCCTTTACTTTGAGTTTCTTGGATTGTCATGGCCAACATTTCATATTGGGAGTGTCAAAGTATTACCATCCTTCCTTCTTCAGTTCACATAAACAAGAAGACCTCATTTAGGGATAGTGAGTTCTCTTTGCTCTAAATTTGAATAAGAAGTTGGTCGAATTTGGCGTTGAGTCTTGCAATTAACTCGAAAACCTTTTTCTTTCTCATATTATTTTAGAACTGCAATATCATAAGTATACTTCATCTTGAGATCTTGGTAGTGATCTAATTCTAACCAATAAACCTTTAATGCATTTCAATGATAGAGAGGTTATCTTATTTGATTGTTGAGATCTTCATCTTGATTTCATATATGAGAGCAAGATTTTTAACTTTTGAGTGAGTCTATTTAAGAGCTTCCCAAATGTCTTTTGCGATTTTTAGGAATATGTATGATCCACAAATTTTAGGCATCATAGCATTTCATAACCCTAGAGTCTATTTCATTATGAAGTGCAAAGTTTAGGCCATTATGATTTGAAGGAGGATCAACATGATGGCAAATTTTTTCCCATTTCTTTCTGAAATGTCTTCACAATTTGAGATCACTTTAGTTGATTTTTCTTAATTCAAATGATTCACTGCCGTTGCTACGTCCTAAGTCCTGGATGAGAAAAATAGAGGATTGCGCTAGGTAGTTGACAACAAGTGTAAAACTTATCGAATAATCATGACCTGAATCCTTTAATACATTGTGTTAATGCTAGGGCGTTCCCTAGAAACAACGTGTTGTATGATCTAAATATAGCGACAAGTGAGCAAAGGGCCACTGCACTGACACCCGGATGCAATGTTAAATAGCCAAGGGATCCCACATCATGGACGAATGTGGGCAAAGAAGCTAGTCCATGAAACTAAAATTAGGATAGGAACTTGGAATATATGTTTCCTTACAGGCAAATTAATAGAATTAATAAATATTATGATCCATAGGAAGATAAATATTCTTTGCATTCAGGGAACTAAATGAGTTAGAGAGAAGGGTAAGGAGATTGATAGTTAGGATTTAAACTATGGTATTATGGTAGGAGTCGTACTAGAAATGGTGTAGGTGTGATTATAGATAAGAGTTTGAAGGATAATGTTGCAAGAATTAATAGAATTCGAGATAGAATTATAGTTTTAAAGATTGTTGTTGATGCTAAGGTTATAATATTATAAGCATTTACACTCCTCAAGTGGGTTTGTATATGTGTTCAAAATTAAAATTTTGGAATGACCTAGAATAATTAATACAAATAATATATCTCGAAGAAAGAGTTTTTATTGGAGGAAATTTAAATGGACATGTTGGTAGAGAGATAGATGATTTTAAAAGTATTCATGATGGTTATGACTTTAGAGTGACTAATGAAGGTGGTAAGATTATATTAGATTTTTCTTTAGCTTATAATTTTATAATTTCTAATACGTTATTTAAAAAAAGAGACGAGCATCTCATCACTTATAAGAATGGATATAATAAAACTTAGATTGATTAATTTCTTATAAGAAAAATAGATCGTTTAGATTGTAAAGATTGTAAACTTATTTCGAGTGAAAGTTTATGTACTCAACATTGCTTATTAATTTTAGACTTTAAGATGAAGGGGTAGAATATGAAAAATAAAATAAACTGTTATTCTAGGATTAGATGGGGGAATTTAAAAAATATTAACTAAAATATTTTTAAGAGTAAGATTTTAGATTTGAAGATTTTGTTTGTGCATGAGAAAGCTAATGTTATGTGGGAAAAAGTAGCTAGTGATATTAAGAATATTGCAAAAGATGTGCTTGGAGTATCAAAGGGAAATGCTACAAATAGTAAAAATAATTGGTAGTGGAATTAAAATGTGCAAGAAAAGATGAAAAATAAGAAAATTTGTTATAAAAATTAGTTTAGCTATAAAAATTCTGATAATTGGAAAAGATATAAAGAGGCCCGTAAGGAATCTAAGAAAGCAATTTGCAATGCAAAGATTTTAGCTTTTAATGATTTATATAATAGATTATATACTAAGGATGACAAAAGATATATGTATAAGTTAGCAAAATAAAGAGATAATAGTAAAGATTTAGTTCAAATGAAGTGTATTAAGGATGAAAATCAAAAAGTATTTTTATTACAAAAGGATATTCAACAAAGGTGGATGGGATATTTTGCTAAACTTTTTAATGAAGATTATGAGAATGCAATTGACTTTAGTGACCTTAACACCCTAAATGAAAATAAAGATTTTTATTTTTATCGACGTATTAGTAAAATTGAAGTTAAAGAGGCTTTAAAGAAAATGAAGTGTGGAAAAGTTGTTGGACCTTATGATATTCCAGTAGAGGTGTGGAAATGCTTAGGAGATGAAGGAATTTCTTGGCTTACTAAATTTTTTAATTTTATTTTGAATACTAAAAAGATGCCAGATGAGTGGAGAATGAGTGTGTTGATTCCTATTTTTAGGAATAAAGGTGATGCATAAGATTGTGCGAATTATAGAGGAGTTAAGTTGATCTGTCATACTTTAGAACTATGGGAGAGAGTTATGTAGCATAGGTTGCGGTGTGATTCTAATATTTTTCAAAATCAATTTGGATTCATGCTCGGTAGGTTTACTACGGAGGCTATACATTTATTGAGTGGTTTGATGGAGAAGTATAGAGAGAATAAAGAGGATCAACATATGATTTTTATTGATTTAGAAAAAGCATATGATAAAGTTTTTAGAGAAGTGCTATGGAGAGTTCTACATAAGAAAGGGGTTAATAATGCTTATATTCAAGTCATTAAGGATATGTATGCAAGAGCTGTTATTTGTGTTCAAACACAAGGTGGTTTGACCAAGTATTTTCCTATTTCAGTTGGATTACATCAAAGATCAGCCTTAAGCCCATATCTTTTTTTCTTTAGTCATGGATGTTCTCACTAGACATTTGTAAGAGGTTGTACCCTGGTGTATGCTTTTTGTTGATGATATTCTTCTTGTTGATAAGGCTAGAGAGGGAGTTGAAGGTAGACTTGTATTATGGAGATCAATCTTAGAGTCTAAAGGCTCTTGTTTGAGTAGATCTAAAACTTAATATATGGAGTATAATTTTAGTACTAATAGATCTATTGGTGGGATTGTGACTTTGGGTGATCAAGTCATTAATAAGAGCGCACATTTTAGATATCTTGGGTTTATTATTCAGAGTGATGGTGAAATAGATGAGGATATTATTAGTAGAATTCAAATTGGATGGTTGAAGTGAAGGAATGCATCGGGCTTGTTTTGTGATAGAAAAGTCCCTCTCAAACTTAAGGGAACATTCTATAAGATGGTAGTGAGACCTGCAATGCTTTATGGCGCAAAATGTTGGCCATTAAAAGAGAAGTATAATATTAAGTTAAGTGTTGCAGAGATAAGGATGCTCCAGTGGATGAGTGGCTTTACTCTTAAAGACTGGATACGAAATGAGCATATACGTGAAAAGGTTGGAGTAGCTCCAGTGGAAGATAAGATTAGAGAGAGTCGCCTTAGATGGTTTGGTCACATAAAACGGCGGTCATTCAATGACCCGGTTAGAAAAGTAGATGTATTAGATTTGACTTATGTTAAGAAAGGCAGAGGTAGACCTAAAAAGACTTGGTTAGAAAATATTTGAAATGACTTTTCTTTATTAAATTTAGATGAGAATTTGACACTTAACATGACACAATGGAGAAAAATGATTCATGTAGCCGACCCCATAGTGGGATAAAGGCTTGTTTTTGTTGTTGTTGTTGTTGTTGTTGTTGATTCAAGGTTTGTTGCCCCTAAAATTCTCTTTTGATAGAATTAGTCTGTTTTTCATCATTCATGTCTTCATGATGATCGACTCTTTTGAAAAGAAGTAAAAAAATTAGAGATGATGAGGGGAATAAGAATGAAAGAGAAGAGAAATAAAGATTGGAATCAAGACCCTAACCATGTTCTGATATCATATAGAAAAAGAGATGTAGCTAGAAAGTTTGCATAAAAAAAATGCATATAGCAATTCGGAAATTATACAAGAGAAATAAAAATAAAAAAAGGTATAGAATTAGCTACTCAATAATCAAATTGAATGGCCGCCAACCCCACATAATAAAATATGTATATATATATTCCATCTAGCTAGTCTCACTAGATTGAATGCTCTAAACATCCCTTCAAGTCACCAATCTGTGGGAGCATGCCTTCTTTTCTTATTTTTTGCCACGTAGGAATACAATAATAGAATGAATGTGCTATTATGCTTCATCGGACTCTTACTAATTTCTTTCATGTTTTCTCCAAGTTAACAATCCATGGTATTTGTATTTTCAACAAAAATCTGTCCCAAATATTTTGTTGGTTAAAAGTAGAGCACCTGATTAGTTATAGATAGTATGCATAACACGGATTATCAAACGAATTCCGGACATGGAGTTAGTGAATATTTAGTTGATGATGGGCACATGTCAGACTCAAACCTTTGACCTATATCCTCGCAACTAGGATGCATATCTCCTAGTATCTGATGTTGTCTAAATAATTGTCTTTACTTTGATTTCTCTCTTCAAACTGTCCCCCTTTCAATTTGTGATCGAGTTAACTACAATAATGTATATCCCTTCCTTCAGAATCCTCCACATAAAATTCAATAATTTAGCTATCAACAGACATTTGTTGCTCCCATGCCATGCACATGTTTAAGCTAGTTCCGATTATTATGGATTATCAAGCTTGTTTGATGCGACTATTTGCTGGTATTTTAGGTAGAGGGATCCTATATTTGTTTAGCTAAAGATGCTTGCTTGGACATTCTACATTTGAATTTCCTTTTTAATCTGCTTTCTTGTCCTGTCAATTTGTATAGAAAGTATGTATAACTCATCAATTATCTTTGATACTAGATCAAGACTGAGAGTGGTGCAAAAGTAAAGGCTGAAAAATCTGGAATATACAAGAAATGGAAGGAAAGGTCCCACAAGAAGATATCTCTTGGTGGCTCTGCAACTGATGCTTCAGGACAGGATGCTGGTCATGCAGGTGAGTCAATATTTCTTCTTTCTTCCATGACAGCCTAATCTTACCATATTGTCTCCATCCACTCCATTGATAATGATTACAACTACAACACCAACATCAAGTCTTTATCCTACTATGTGGGATCAATAAATGATTATATAACAAAAAAAATTAAATCAGTTTTTATTTTTTTTCTAAATTTTTATCAAGTGCTTCAAGCCATTGGATTTATTTTGAGATTAGTGTAATATTTTGAGGATTAATTAAAATTTATATTATACTTATCTTAAAAGAAATTTAATGAATTTGAGATTCATCTTAATAAAAAATTTGATAAGAATATACTTGTGCCAATTTTTCTTATTTAGTTAATGCCAATGCTCTTCATGTGAATCTTTTAGCTATTGTTCCTTTTTTTCTCTGATTCAGGATTGGGTGTATCATAGTCGTTTGGTTATTTTATTTTATGATTCTGTAATAACTGTTAGAATCTTTAGTTTCCAGTTTCCACTTTATTTTTACTGAAAATTGAGAACCTTAATTGGTATAAAGTTCCACATAAAGGCTTTATTTGAGACAATTTTTTTACTGTTTTTTATAGCAGTCTTTTAGTGTAAAATTTTCTTAAAACCGGCAAAAAACTAGTGGCCAAAGATGTCTCAAATAAGAAAAATTATTCTGTGCGGATATTGGACCGTCCGGAGGCAAATCAAAGCGCGCCATGTTTCCCGGTACACAGTCGCAATACACAGTAAAGGGGTGATGTGGCGCTTTCTGATTCGCCTCCGGACGGCGTCCGTATCCGCACAGAATAATTTCACCTCAAATAAAGCTAAAGTAAGATAAAAACTTGGGTAGGATAATCTCGGTCAGGATGAGTCTCTAAGGCTTCGTTGGGGACGGCTTTCTTGATGTTTCTTAAAACAGTTTTCTAGTACAAAAATTTAAAATTTTGTACGAAAAAGCTGTTTTAAAAAACAGTGAGAAAGCCGTCCCAAATGAAGCGTAAGTCATTAGAATTGTTTTGAGACTACTATAGTATATTGAGAATCAATTAAAATTAAAATCCCGATTCAGAATTTAGTTATGATATCCTGTGCTAAATGAGATTTAAATATTTTATCATCCATATGAACCTATTTAATGTTGAAAATGAGCTACTAGTGTTTAAATCATGCGCTGTGTGATGTATTTCTTGTTTGAATTTGAAATATAAAAACTCAGATAATTTATTGAGCCAATTGTGTTTTGCAGGGAACAATCAAGCAAGAGGAAATATGAGAAATTTTCGGGGTAGAAATAATCGACAATCATTGCCTAATGCCAACGTGAAATCTGAGCTTAGAAATCCTGAACAAGTGCGAAAGAGCAGGCAGCAGAAGGCTACCAAGATTGCTCGCTTCAACAGCAAGTCTACAAAGGGGAAGAAAAAATTTGGCAATAAGAGAAAATTTGGCAATAAGAGAAAATAAGTTATTATCTCAAAATTATTAAATTGATTTTGAGATTGATGTAATATTATTTTTAATTATTTTTATCTATTGCACTCATATTATAGCAAATCTAATGATCTTGAGATTCATTCTAACTAAAATTTTTTTTGTTTGAAGTAATATTTTATTTTATGAAAAAGTTCTTTAGTATTTGGCATAATATTTTATTTTTTGAAGTTATTAAAAAATGTTTTCCATATATGATGACATGATTGTGTGCATATTGGAGAAGAGAAGCCTCAAAACATATAAAAAATCAAATTATCAATACACATTTTAAAAAATATATCCATGGAACCAATAAGTAGAAGAAATATTTTTCCAAAATCATACCCAATAGTAAAAGTAGAAATGATGTATTGTAAAATCTAGCACATTAGCAACTTAGTTGAATTTCAATGTCATGGTTGAAATTTCATTTGTAAGAATTTTAATGGAGTGAATATAATATATATTATAATATTCCTATTAAAGTGTCATAAATTATTTCCAAGTTTATTATTATTTTTATTAAGATAACATTGATTTTGAAAAGGTCCAAATGCAAGAAAGCTCTAGCATGGAAGAATGAATAAATCTTTAATTAGCATTCATTTTAAATTTATTAGATTTATTTTAAGATGGGTGTAAAATAAAAACTTATTTAATACATTTTATAGATGAAATTTTAATATAAGAGCTAAATGGAAATGAATGATATTTTTTACAAAATAAGCAATGGGAATTGAACTCATAGCTTAATGATTGAGAGCTGTCAAGGCCAAAGCTTAGTAATTAGTGCAATATTATCATCGAATTGATGTGGACTCTTATGATTGTATCTATTTGGCAAAATTATTATGTGGGGTCATCAGAAGCTGTTCAGAGGTGAACTAGGATGTATTATGTTACTTTTCGTTGTATATTGATGCTGTATATCGTTGTGTACTAGGGTGACATGACATATCCTGATTCATCTTTGGATCATCTGATGACCGCACGTAATAATATCTCATCTATTTGAGGGTTGGATGTTTTGCACATTTGTAATAACTCCTATTCTTTTGAAGTTTTTTATCTCAAATTTATTTCTTTTTGGTGAAGTGAGAAAGGGTAGAGATTAGAGAGATAAATTAGAAACATTAGTGCACCTAAGCTTATTTGTTAGGACTGATAATAATAAATTCATTCTTTTCTCATAAAAAATTTGTTCATGAAATTTGATTATTTTTGGATCAAAAGTATTAGATTTATTTTGAAAAGAGTATAGTAAATAAAAAATTAATTAAAAATATAATTCTTTGATGTCATAATAAATTTCATAATTTTGAAATTCATGCGAGTCAAATTTTAATCAAAAGATGGTCTGCATATATTTTTGTATATTAAATTTTATTTAAAGAAAATGTCGACTTAGCTTTTATGGTCGAAATGTTAATTTACAAATTACGCCAAATCTATGCTGCAATTTCGCATTGCGGGAATCTCAAAGCTTGGGCTGTATTCTGTTAATAGCTGAAACGGCGGAAGGGAGGGAACTCGTAAGCGTCTGCTTCAAAAGCTCCAGTATTGCTAAAGGGCCTAAACAGCAAAGACGAAGTAAGACTATTGAAAACTCTACACGTATACCATTCATTTCAATTCAAATCCAGCCGACTACCCCGAACATGTAACGTTCTTCCATGATTTTCCAAAACTACGCGGTCTCTCTTTCTCTCAGTCGAGTACGGTTTAAGTGCTCTTCGAGTGCAAAAAATTCTTGAATTCAAGAGTTCTGTTAATTTATTTTTCTGCGGTAATGATTTATGTTCTCCTTTGTTCGTTTACGTTGGATCTTTCTATTGGTTTCGCAATTGCGTTGTTTCTTTTCTCTGTCTGATTAGTTTAAAATACGCTACTCTGCAGTGCTTGAATTGTTTCGCGATTTTCTGAACAGATATGGGTGTTTCTTTATTTGATATTTTCTCATTGCTATACACATCGGGTTTTGATTCTTTTTTTTTTTTTTTATCTATTAGATTCTGAATTTGGGGTCTAGATGCTTTCCAGAAACCAGTGGGGCGGCGCATTGGAGATTCACGATGAATCGCCGGAGAACGAGGAGCTTGATCGTGATTTGCTTTTCTCGAACGAGCTAAGCTCAACAATGTTCTTGGCAGCGCAGAATCAGATGAGGAAGGAAAGGTATGTAGACCTGGGTTGCATTGTTTGCAAGTTGAGGTTTGTTAGGACGATATTCTTGTTTTCGCTCGTCTGTTTTGTGGTTGTGGGAATTCCGATCATCGTCTACAAGAGTTTGGTTAGGCATAATCAGGCATCGCCTCCGCGAGATGAATATGCGATTGCCTTGCAAAAGGCCCTCGTTTTCTTCAATGCACAAAGATGTGAGTTTCTTCTACTTTTCCTATGGACTTTGTTGATTTTGCGTCGTGCTGTTAACAATTAAAAGAAAAATTACTTTGCAATGGAAATTGTTCTGTTTTAATTTGAATGTACATAGTATACCTCGACATAAAAAATCTTTTTTTTTTAACCTCAAATTACTGTTTTCCACCTTCCATATCAGTCTAATTGCTTTAGAAATGTTAACAAGTATTTGGGTCATAAGAAATTACTATTAGACCAAGCATAGCTTTTTCCTGGGATGCATGCTGAATCATACTCAATTTGACTTGATTCAACTAAACCAATAACCAAAAAAGCTCAGTATAGCTTGATAATTCTTAGGCAAGACCCGTTGCATTGCATAGAGTTTGTAGATGCCTGAAGTTGTTTGTGATGGGGCCAAAATGATTTCAAACCAATTGCTCTAAGGAAAATCAGTTCGACCCAATCAAGTTGAATTCTTCTTCACGGGTAAGCACAAGCCCACATGTCGAGACAGACAATGATAGCAACATTAAAGGCTAGGAGGGCCAAGCAATAAACTACACAAAGTTTGCTTGTCAATGACGAGCATGTTGAAAGATGTCGAACAACCCCTGATTACATCATGGGCTTGTTTCTTTGCAAACTATTCTTGAAGATATATGATTCTTTGAATGATGCTCCTTTTACACTCCAAGCTTTCTCTAGTCTATCTCTAAATGGTGAGAAGTTGAATCCTATAAAAATGACGGGACATTGTCTCCTATAGATATTCCTATTTTTGTTGAATTTATTCAAGAGGAAACAAACATTCTTGCAAATATTACTGTCAATCCATCCATCAAAACTTAAATTCGTCATCACCAATGTGCTTGTACTCATTACCAACATAGTATTTGGTCAGCCAAGCGAGCTGAGCTTTGGGCAACCAACATCCAATGAAATTTCACAAACTTTGGGGGCAAATTGTTATTCCAAATTCTAATTTTTACATCTATCAAAAGCAGAAGAAAAATCAGACATTTTCAACTTCAAACATAAAATATGTTTTTATATGTATCATACTTTCATATTTAGTGAAAAATACAACCGCTTCAAATCTCATTTTAACACATGAAAATTAAAATTTGATTTAAATGAACAATTTTTTTTTTAAAAATTTTGGTCTATTGTATTAATTCAACATAAATTCTTGCATCAATATTCTATTTTATAATGACTTATGCGGTCACTGTAGTTTGGCCAGCATTAAAGTAGGATAATTCAAATTAATTATTATCATCTTTACTTTTTTTTTAAACATTATTTCAATCTTCATTAGCTTTCTATTATGTAATTTAAGTTTATTTGATTTTATTATTGTTTGAATTATTGAAGTATCCCTATTTTTCTTTAACATTTTTAGAATGAAGATGCTACTAAAATTGTCATTTTACATTGCCATGCAGCTACTTTAATTCAAAAAGAAATTGTTTGACCTTTCAATCCTATAGTTGAAGTCTAAATTTGATGTGCTCTTTCTTATCTTCTTTAGGAAATGAATTTAATATGTAATAAATCGAATAATCTCAAATTAAGTTTATTTGATTCATCTAATATAGCTCGAATATGCTTGAGTTTTAAGGTTCATTTAACTTAATTTTGAGCTTAGATTGAGCAAGCACGATCTACCTCACCTCCTTGGGAAATCATGAAGGTCTAAGCAGTCCTCCCATTATAATGAACAAATTTATCAAAGTGCGTGGCATCCTGTGAAAATTATAACCACCTATTGTATGATTATTATTGTCAAGACTTGGCCCAAGTACTTGGAATGCTAAATCAGAAACAACTGTTGGACGATAATTAAATTTTTGTCAACAGAAATTAAAATGATTCAATAAAATATCATTTACAAAATTTTAGAAAGAATCACTATTTATCCATTATAATTTAGAACATTTATAATTCAATTCATATCTATTCTCTTTCACTTTCCTTTGTTCACAAAGTCTGCTCTATCAACCATCTACTCTATATGAGCTTTATCTAAAATATTTTATTTACTGGGTTTGATTTCAATCATCAAACTCAGTGGTTAATTAGAGTTGTATAACATCTACTTTATATGATCTTTATCTGAAATATTTTAATTACTGGGTTTAATTTCAATCATCAAACTCAATGGTTAATTAGAGCTTTATAGTATAACAATAAATTAAAAAAAAATTTAAGTTAGTTAGAGCTCTATAGTATAACAATAAATTATTAATTATAATTAATTATAATTAATTCTAGTTAATTATACTTTATTTTTCATTAATTATAGTTAATTATAATTAATCATAATTAATTTTCCATTAATTACAATTAATTTTAGTTAATTATAATTAATTGTTCTTAATTGTAATTGGTTCTTAATATGTATATACTTCTTCGCCTCGATCCACATGCCGACACCACCGATACAGTCGTCATCTCCCCGACACTATTGCCAACACCCCTGCGCAGGTATAAAGGTCCAAACTCTATCCTCGGCATTTGCAGTGCGGCGAGCAATCACTCATGTACGCTTTTCTTAGCACGGTGGGAGAAAACTCGTTGCGGTGCTTGCAACAAGTCAGGTAATCCTCATGCGCGCTTTTCTTAGTACGACAGGGCAAAAATTTAAGTACCCGTACGCACCTTAGTGCCGTCGGGGAAATCACTGTGCATTTCAAAACAGGTACCTCTGAAGACCCAACACGTCTTTCTTGACGTGGCGGAAAGGCTACGACTCCTCGAATTTCCCCCAAATGGGGGATATGCCAGGATACTATCGAAATTCAGAGCAAGATGCATAGAAATTGAACAACAGGAAATCAAAACTTGAATTGAACAAGCAGGTACCCTGAAGACCCATGCACACCTTTCTTGGCGTGGTGGGATTGAAGACTACGGGCGTGGTGTCGTCAGACACCGACCGTACACATCTTTTTTGATGTGGCAGGAAGGCCATGATTCCCTAAATTTCCTCCAAACAGGGGATATGCAAGGATGCTGCCGAAATTCAAACTGAAGTACACAAAACTTGAACAACAAGAAAACCTAATTTGAGCAGTAATACAGAGGACCTGTACTTAAACACAAATGCACAGAACTTGAACAACTGCGCAAAGAACTGAATCTGAGCTGAACAAGCAGGGAACTTGAACTGTACAACAGGGAACAAAACTCTAAATTTTAAAACACTTAAAATGCAAATGTCAATTGATTAAAGTTAATGAATTCAAACAAGCACAAGCAAACAAGCAGGGGACTCGTGACGAATAGGACCTCGATGCATATAAATAGTGAATGATAATTAGCTTACAATAATTACAAATGAATAACAATCATCAAAACTTATGAATACATAAGACAAGATACATAATAAATGATGCTAATGAATGCAATGAACTCCTACAACCGTCCCCACATAGTTGAACACATTGTACATGCAAGAAACAACAGCCGACTGCATGATGCATAGACAATCAAACGAAGATAATAGTGAATAAAAGGCATTGAATGCAGTAATGGCCTTGAAGTCAACATCAATAATTTGTATGCAATTAATGCCACAAGAATATAAACACCACCTGAGAATGGTAAAGGTGGATACGATGTAAGTACAATGACTCTTCTGCAAATACATACGGAAGATTATAATGGACATGACCATTCCCTGTAAACAAGTGCGACTGATATGGTCTATTTGTGGATAACAATGGTGGATATATCTCAAGTACAGCGAATCCTCTGTGGACACAAATCTATAAGACACCTACAGTAGTGGTGATTGAGATGCTGCGAGTATGTTAGGTGTAAATACAACTTGATATACGGAGGAGGTCCGTTGATACGTCGCCAAAGGGAAGATTCCAATGATGATGCGAAGTTAAATGATAGTATGAATGATTCTATAGAGTAAAAGAATGATCAGTTGAAAATATGTTTCATCATCCCTAGAGAGATATCGAAGACTTCCGACGACCGTAAGTTGAAAATATGTTTCATCATCCCTAGAGAGATATCGAAGACTTCCGACGACCGTAAGTATCTGCAAATCGCCGCAACAAACCGTTGATCTGCTGTCAGCGGAAGGCCCCAATTATGGCGTTAATGACACAAAGTTAAATTGTTTCATGAATGATTCTGTAGAGTCAAAGAATGAATACTTGAAGAAGAAAAGATGTTTCATTCTACTATTTCTTCAAAAATGCTGGGGCTTCCCAAAACTATGCCGCGCCATTCATATGAAGGCCCGGAGATCAAGTCCCTCAACTTAATGTCCTATCCTCATAATGAGTTGGGGACAAAGCAATATAATGATGTACTAACCAAACCTTTGGACTCATCAATTTGTGATGCATCATCTATCACAAAATGACCTCATGTCATTTAAGATATGTTTATCTAATCTAAACAAGGGTCAGTTGATTCGTAGATCTGACCTCCTGATGAATGAGAAAAGGGAGTCTACATCAGAACAATGAAGTATCTCGTGACAGTCTGGTGACAACGCTACGATTTTGTCGCTAAATGACACCACATCGTAGATTTTACTGTTAAATGGCACCACAGATAAATGGTTATGACAAGCCCTTTGAATTGGGTGGTTTATCGTGAAATGACACCATT
Source organism: Dendrobium chrysotoxum (assembly GCA_019925795.1). Lineage (NCBI taxonomy): Eukaryota > Viridiplantae > Streptophyta > Magnoliopsida > Asparagales > Orchidaceae > Dendrobium > Dendrobium chrysotoxum. Next base: position 20,107,680 of record CM034304.1, on the reverse strand, counting down.
ACATTACGGTCATGGTCAGCGCCCGTATGCTCCCCAATAAGAATGTGCATGTGTATGTTCATCGACATGCTTGCACTGTACATTCAGTGAAAGCTTGGATAAAATCACTTCTAGTGATTTGATTTATCTTAAACACTTTACTAAAATGGTATGACTTGTAATGCGCAATGGTGCACTGCTTTCTATCATTTCAAAATTTTTGTTCATGGGGTACACTATTTGTTCACATAGCGTATTATCGGTTCACAAGATATGTACAAGCTTCATTTTTAATAATTGATGCACATCATTTAGGGTTTCATACACTTTTAATGTGCAACATATTTGACCATTTTGTCTTATTTGGAAACCATTCATGTGATTACAACTATTTTCATGTGCATGTACTATCATCATAGCATGCATGCTCGTGTCTTTGTAATTAATTGAGTTTATTATTGCTTATATTTTTTTGCTTGTGCATGTGCTACAGATATGGTTGAGTGTCATGAGTTAAATTCTTCATCTGTGCATGACCTGTATTTTATTTAGGTGTCCTCACAATAGGTTGCTCTTTCCATCTATAAATAGGAGTACACTTTGGTTCATTTTCATTCCAAGTTTAGCTAACTAAATATTTTTTTTAAGGGTTCTGAGTGTTTTACGGTCTTAGCAGTGGAAAGGACTTTTTGTGCTTGCAAGTAAGCTATTATGTTTGTTACATGTTCCCTGTTGATTCTTGCAAACTCAATATTGTTCTCATGTTTTTGAAATTTCATTTTCATTTTATCATTTTTGCAATTCTAGGTGTAGTTTAACATCATTTTACCTTTCAACTTATGTTCAGAAGGTACTTTTTTATTCTGTCCCGTTTGAGTCTCTTGTTAATATTAATTTTGGCAATCTCCTAGTGTCTTTATTATGTAGGGGAGTTTTTGGGGGATGCTAGGCCTTTCCAACACGCTTAAAAAATTATGTATGGTCGCTATCAAGTGACACTGTAGTCTTGTATCTTTTATTCCAATGCGCTTAAAAAGCACGCAAAGGCCTTATGTATCTGTTATGGACTTGCAATGTTTCTCCGACGAGTAAAAAAAGATGTGTACTAGTACTTATATTTGAATTTTCCCTGTCATGCTTATTAAAGCACACATGAGGTTTATACATTGCTTCGCGTGCATTGCTTTTAAGTTTTCCAAATGCTATAAGAAAAGAGCGCATGGCTTCAGCTCATTGCGTCAACGACGAAGAGAGGATTGTGTGGCAATGACGAAGCGACGAGGCTTGCATGGCGAATGCGCACAAAATCTTTTTTTTTCTAATTTTCTTTCTATTTTTTTTCCTTTTTCTTCTTTTTTTCTTTTTATCCTTTTCTTTTAGAGAGAGAGAAATGGTAGAGAGAAGCTGGAGAGAGAAACAGAGAGAGTGAGAGATGGAAAGAGAAAAAGAATGAGAGTGAGAGAGGAGAAATAGAGAGGGATCTTCGGCTTTAGAGAAGTGTCCTTATTGCCAATGTTGCTAATTTCTCTCTTGATAGGCTATTATCATGCTCGCAATATCAATAGTATATATATGATCTTTGTCTTTTGCAGACAATAATAGCATTTCTTATCGTAAATCATACTAACGGTTCTCCTTGTCATAATAGTTATGACAATCGTGCCACTCACAGGCAATTGAAGGTTGGTTGACGTTCAAAATCCTGACAGATAACGCTATGTAAATTGTGCTCACACTACTAGCATACACCACTATTTGCCCTACTCGGGATGTTTTTGGCCCAGTCATCTCTCGTTTCTATTATATTTATGGCTTCACCCTTGGTGAATAATCTAGCTATATTTGGCGTTTCCTTTTCTCATTCACAATCCAAGTGACGACTTGCATTGAAGTTTTTCCAATTGTTTGGTGGAGGACCACTTTTGTACAAATTTCAACTAATGAATTTTTACAATTGGGCAGGGCTTGGTGGCTTTTGCCCTAAGAGTGGGTTTTCATGTAAAAATCTCATTCTCTTTATTGTGCGTGTGTTTTGGATTTCCAGTGCTAGGACAACATGAAATTTCTTGCATTCTTATGATTTTGCAGAAATCTCTTTCAACATGCTGGAAGCATCTTTAGGTAATCATTAAAAAATTACTGAATAATAGTTGTTCTGAAATCTGAATAGAGATGTTCTGTTGAGATCCTAATTCTATCGTCTACCATCTGTGCGTCTCCTTATGAAAATTCAGCTAATTTGAAGAAAATTTAAGAAAATTTCAGAACACGGTTTCGATTATGTCATGAATATGATAGGAGGCAAGATGATCCTGTTAGAAACTGATGTTGTCACCAATGTGCGTGTGTTTTGGATTTCCATGCTAGGACAACCTTTTTTTGTGCTGATTTTACTGAAAACCTAGACCGTAATATGTTGTCCTCATATATGAGGTAATAAAACCTATACTTCAAGCGCATTCCCCTTCGGGCATTGTTGCTTTGTAATTCTTCCTCTCCTGTATTTATGCTAGGTGTGCAATATCTCATCTTTATTTTTGTTTATTTTTCTCTGAAAGTGTTGAATTTCTTAATCAGCTGGACGCTTACCAAAGAACAATGGAATTCCGTGGCGTGGAAACTCTGGGCTACAAGATGGTGCAACACTATCTGATGTCAGGGGTGGGCTGGTTGGAGGATACTATGATGGAGGGAACAACATCAAATTCCATTTTCCCATGGCTTTCTCCATGACACTGCTGAGCTGGTCAGTTATAGAATATAGCCACAAGTACAAAGCGATTGGGGAGTACAATCATGTAAGAGAAATCATTAAGTGGGGAATTGACTACTTGCTCCTCACATTCAATTCTTCTGCCAGCACTATCAACAAAATATACAGTCAGGTAAAGGGTTCTATGATTTTGTTTAATATTTTTGTGCACCGTTAAGCCTATGCTAGTTTTTTGATAAGAACTTTAAGATCAAAGCATAGAAAACTGCAACGCCTGTTCCTTGTGATGCACGGCATTGCAAGACAAGCTAGCCTTTTCTCCTTGTTGCATGATTGCTCTTGAAAGTGAAGTATAGCTCAGGTTAGCGCATATTTTGAAATGATTGTGGAACCTTTTTTTTTTAATTCAAATTTGTATCTAGATAGATTGCCAAGTTACTGTGGGCTCCGAAAATTCGGCCCCGGCCTCCGCTCGGCTTTTTTTGCTTTCTTCGGGGGGGAGTTTTAACGAACTAAGTTCCGGGGTAAATTTTGGAAGGCAGATGAGATAGTAGATAAGACACTACCCAGAGATTTCGCCCTCATTTTGTGAGGACTTTATGATCTGAGTTCTGGTTTCCTATAGGCGCAAGCCCCTATAGTTAATTACCCCTCCCGGTAACGAGAGAGAACTTTCGATTAAGGCTAGTCGTCAATCAGATACGTAAAGATACGTGGATCTGGCATATAGTAGCAGCAATGGGTTTAGGGTATTGGAAAATTGAGGGATTTGATATTTAAAATAGAAATTTTCACCGTCCTGCACTTAAAGCGGATGGTGGGGGAATGGATGATAGACCCGATCAAGATCCCATGGTTCCGTCGTCCCGGGCCATCGTGGTCCCTGGTCTACTTAGTCAGAGGAGGTAGTCGACCCAACCTGACAGAAGGATCCTTGTCGGCAGCCATGGGTTGCTTCGTCCGAGGGTACCTTGTAGACCTGGGGGGGAATATTTGTCTAAGGGGACAAATTTGAATCCACCTTAGCTAACAGAGGGCTTTGTGCCTTATCGATCATATCCTATTGATTCATATCTCAAGGATTTGATGCCATTGGGGAGCATACGGGCTCTGGCCATAACCATAATATAATGGTGCCATTTGGCGGCAACCACCTGGTTCAGAGGGCCCCGAGTCATAACCGTTTATCCTGCAGTGCCATTTGGCGGCGAAACTGCCGGTTAGAGGACTCGTACCACGTCCTTGCTGGCAGGAGATTGTTTGAGAATGGATCCTAGTGATATTTTCGACCAGGCATTAGCTCTATGTGAGCTAAAGTAGTTTTCGACTTGTCCACCTCGGCAAACTGTTGCGGAGGATGGATGAATTTTGCTTTGAGTGTTTGATGGTTGGATTTCAATTTCAAATATTTTGGGATTTTGATGATTTTTGGAGATTTGGATTTTTGAGTATTTTTGTTGGGTTTTGGAGTTTTGGTAGGGTTTGGGAGGCATTTGGGATGATTGATGTAAACCCCTCCGGTTGAGACTCGCATTCAGCACGGCCATCATCGGGGTGATGGGGTCATTTTTATTTTGTTGATTGGACCCTGTCGACTCTATCTACTGGTCGATAGAGGATCGGGTTTCATAGTCTTTGAGCCTTTGTTAGTGAATTCTCTTGATTATAAGCCTTGAAGGCCTAATATGAACTATAAAATAAATATTCCGGTCGATCTCGCGACCGCATATTTATTTAATGGTTCGAGCCGTGTCAACCCCTTTCTACCCGTACAAGAGGATCGGGCTCGAACTGGAATTCACTTATTGACCCGCGCAGCATCCCTAGACGTCACGTGTGTACCAATAACACGCTCGCCGGGGCCCATGCGGGTTCATAATACATCCCCTTATGTGTACCTAAGTGTATACATGTTATAGTGCATGTGTAGGGGCACTTTTAGAACCTTTAATAGATTATCTGCAGCAATTCATAGAAGCTTGTATTCATCGTGGCTCTCCCATAGCTTCCCGTGGATGATATGTTGAGTGCATGATGGGTCTTCTACAGTGTCCTGTGGAAGTTCATGATTGTTGTAGTCTCGCAGCATGTGGATGCTACGTTGAGTATACAACCATTGTTCCTTGAAGAGCTTGCAAGCTTCAATAGTTTTACCCACCTCAATGTTCAAAATCTGGTTGAACTAAGATTCATTCTATAATGATTTGATCTGGCTTTGTCTTCTCAAAGCTCGTATATGGATCCATGGTCACTACCTTGAACTGACAACTGTAGTGATGGAAGATATATCGAGTTGTTTAGGAAACCCAATTACGAGTCTAGGCCACCAGACTTTTCATTAATCTTTAACAGCACATTTGTCAAATAATGCTCATTAACTTCGGTGGGCGCGATGCAGTGTACGATGGAATTTGCTTGCATGTGACGGGTCTCCTACAATAATTCATAGGAGATTGGTGTATTCGCTTGACACAAGATTACTGTTGACTGTAGGGGTGTCGTACTTCTTGCAAATGAATGTAAATAAATCATCACATTCATTGTGTATACTATCGGTTATTCATCACGTCACTTGACGGCTCCTGACATGGGTAGTCATGTCGTCATCATTGTCAACTGACATTTGCATTTTGATGGACATTATCGTAAATACATTGTAGCATTAATATAGGTTCATATTACAACAAGCATGATGAACCTGATACTGTCATTATCAACGTTTTCATTCCGACTGATAGGACTCTTACAAGCCAAATGACATTGTCCAAAAATTCCATACCAAGATTTACAGTGAATCTTTGCTTGTCTGTATGATATCGATTTGAATGCATTTACATGATCAAAGCGGTCAATACCTGTCTGAAGATCTTTACATTGTTGCTTGTGAGAGAGCCGTGAGTCTTTCAATCGATTCTTATTTGAGCAATTATGATTGTCGTTTAGCATTTGTATGTTCATTAGAATGATATAAGCCTTTGGTCAACACTTGCACTGATGTGATTGTATGTTTGCCAAATTAAAAATCCAATTCCTTGTGGTCCACATTGAGTTCCCTGTTTCACTTTCAAGTCCAAGCTCCTTACTGTTCAATTCGAGTTTAAAGGAGGTCCTCCATTGTTAATTGATTGAGCTTAGTTCGAATTCAACTTGAGTCAAACTCTTTGTAGTCAAATTGCAAGCTTTACTTGCATTCAAATTGTGTTCACTTGATATTCAGATCAAGTTCAAGTCCTATGTCCCGTGTGGTCCACCTCAAATTGCTTGGATTCAAACTGTTCAATTCATGTCCACCATGTTCTTTGTCAAGTTCAAGTTTGAATCAAATCTGAATTTCTTCATCACTTAAGTTTGCACTTAGTCCATTTAATGTTCAATTCAGGCTCTTTGTGGTCTTCTTGAGTTCAAACTCAATATGATTCATCCAAGTATCATGTGGTCCAACTCAAATTCTTACTTGAGTTCAATGATTCAAGTTCAATTGGTTCACTTGAGTTCAAAACACACGTCCTTGTTGTCCACATTTGTTCCCATTTGAGTTCAATTTGAATCCAATTCGTTGTCACTTGTTTCTCCTTTGGTTCAAGTTTTGACTTGAGTCCCAAGTGTCTAATGCTTTATTCAAGTCTTCACAAATTCGAATGAAGTTCAAGTCACTTGTTACTAAATATGGAGTTTCAAGTTCTTGGTTTGAGTTCAAGTTTTATTTTAGATTCAAATTCTGCAAGTTCTTTGTTGTTCAGGTGTTCAAGTTCTTGTCCAAGTTCTCACGTATTCTTCTTGAATTCAAACAAGTCCAAGTACGGTCTCAGATTCACCCGAAATTTCGGCAGCATTCCGGCATCTCCCCCGTTTAGGGGAAATAACGGAAAACTGGGCCTTTCCCACCACGCTTAAGAAAGCGTGTATGGTAGATGCCCTCTTTCGAGGACACCGCGGCCCTGTAAAATCTTCAATCCCCCACCACGCTTAAGAAAGCGTGTATGGGTCTTCGACATACCTGAAAAAGCAAAGCATTTGTTTCCCCGCAGGTACAGAGCCGCATACGGGTACTTAAAATTGTCCCCACCACGCTAAGAAAAGCGTGTATAGGGCCTACCCGCCTCGCCGTAGGTGTCGCACCGGGTTCCCTTCCCACCACGCTTAAGAAAGCGTGTATAGGCGGTTTGCCGGCTCGACACGAACGCCGAGGCTAGGATTTTGAGGTGATTACCCGCCTCGTTGTAGGCGCCGCACCGGGGTCCCATCCCACCACGCTTATGAAAGCGTGTATAGGCGGTTTTCCGGTCCGCCGCGAACTTCGAGAGCGAGAATCTGAGTTAGAAAATTATACCTTTGCAAGCGTCGAGGTTGGCGCGTGGATCGAGGCGAGAAAGAGCTTGCATTTGTATTTCTCCTTTTTTTTTTAATTATAATTAGCCATAATTAACTATAATTAATAATAATTATAGATAATTAACTAATTATAATGAATAATTAATCAATTATAATTAATTAATTAATTAAATATAATTAATTAATAATTAACTATAATTAATTTTAATTACTTATTAATCAAATAATTATAATTAACAACTAATTATTAATTAATTATAATTAGATAATTAATTATCATTATTAATTAATGATTAACTATACTTAATTAAAAATTATAATTAATCAAATAATTATAATTAATAATTAATTACTAATTATTAATTAATCATAATTAACTTATTAACTATAATTAATTATAAATACTAATAATTATAATTAATTATAATTAAAATACAATAATCCCTCCCTTCCCTCTCTCTAATTTGATTAATTACGGGATATGGCCGAATAGGCACGCGAAAGGGAGCGAGTTACCTTCTCAGTCAGCGAGATCCCCTCCCTACTCCTGATCAAAATGTCGTGACCTCCGATCCTACACGAAGGGAACGTCGTAGAAGGTGCGAAATCGAACAGCCACAAAGGAGCGGAAGGAGGCGACGGGATCAAGGGCTGCGGCTTGGAGATTTTCGGCTAGGTATGGGAGCTTCCTCTCCTTCCCTCTCTCTCTCTCTCTCTCTCTCTCTGGGCCGGGGAAATGAGGGGGATCGAGCAAGACTAGGGCTCGGTTTGGCTTAGAGATCGGAGGTAGCGATGGAGCAGGAGTTCGGCCTGGAGGTTGGGATCGGGATGGGATTCGGTTTCAGGAGCTGGGGTCGATCGGCCTAGGTATAGAGGAAGGGTGGTCGGCTACTGGCAGAGGGGCTCGAGCTCGAGAGGAAGAAGGTAGCGACGGGAGCTTGGGGCTGGCTTGCGAATGGAAAGAGTCGGAGAGCTCCTTCTCCTTTTATTGATGCAAAGAGGGGAGGAATCGATGCGGGATACGGGTTTTGCGGAGTATTTGGCGGAGAAGCGACTGTTTCGGCGCCGAATTCAGCGAGATTCGAGCAGGATTTTGGCAGGATTCATGGATCCAATGGGTACTAGGTATGTATGCAGGGTTTCTACCTTCTTCCATTTTTTGTTCTTTACCTTAGAGGTCAACAGTTACCATCATCATAAGTTGTTTAAATAGTGTATTTCCTTTCTTCTAAGACTGAAACATTGCAGATGCTGATCACCAACAAAACTTCAATTGTAAGTTGCAATACATGAAATACATGTTTATATCAGCATTAAATTAAGCAATCAACCTGGCAGAAACATGAAACTCAAAAATCAATAGGAACTTAAAAGACATTTGGAGCTGACATTGGAAAGAAAACCTGAGCACCATGTGCTTAGGAAATTGACAAGGATAAATCAAAGTATCGGTACTGACGGGAATCAAAAGGGAATCAGCTGTCCGAAAGAACCTTGCAGCACTAACTATTTGTTTGGTGTTATGGCTGGATTAGTTGCTTCATCTTCATTCATGTGAGAGCTAATGGAAATAAAACGTTAGTCATAAGAACTAGGGACGTTAATTCTGGTATTTTTATTTTTTTTTGAGTTTGGGAAGCACATTGTTGACTGTAACTGTCTCAAACCTCACGACTTAGCTGATCTCATGCCCTATCACCCACGATCGGACATAACCACCTCACCCACGATCACTCAAACCGCTCCTCACGACACAAAACAGTGAGGCCCTATCTCATTCGCACCCACGCTCTCAGAATGGCAAGAGATCGCAAGAAAAGAAAGATCCGAACTCACCTCTCGGCTCCGGTCGAACGTTGACCTGCACTTCTTCTCCGCCTCCGACCGCCGTGCCCTAGAGCCGCCGACCTCCTGCGCCGACGCTTGACCCGCCACTGACCAAGGACCCGCCGGCCTGCCGCCTCAACTTCCGACCTCCAACCGCTCGTTTGGCCCCAACCCAAAGACCCTAGTCATTCGAGGCCTGCACCCGTCGACTCCAGCCAAGCTCCCGCCGCCGACTGCCGAGCCCATTGCCGTCTCCGACCCGAGCTCCGCTGTAAGTGATCCCTCCTCCGGCCCTAGCCCGATCGGGCTATGCCCTCCTCCCTCCTCCCTCTCTATTATATATATATATAATATTATATATGTTATGTAATATTATAGAATAATAATAATTTATTATTATTATTATTATTATTATTATATGTATAATATTATAATATTATATGCATATAAAAATAAAAAAGAAAATAAAGGGATCGGCAACAAATCACCAGCAACGGGCAATCGACGATCGTCGACAACCAATCTGCAACGAATCTGCAACCAATCTGCGTCCAATCTTCTGCAACCACTCAATCTGCGTCCAATCTTCTACAACCATTAGATATCTGCATCTAATCATCATCAATCTTCGTCAATCAGAGCTTCCGAAGACCAATTCTGGGACCCGACAACGTCCCAAAGCCCTCAGCCCTTGACTATCTTTCCGGCCGGGCGGACTTGAAAGGGCAAATGACCTCCTTACCTCCCGGCGCTGGGGAGGGGATGCTGGGAGGCTGCCGAAATTTTCTCAAAAGCCCGGGACTTGGAAAAAACTTTTAAAAGATTGGAGAAGTATTAAATCAAAATTTAATTAAAAATAATAATAATAAAAAAAGAAAGAGAAAGGAATCTTCAATCGAACATTCAGCAAAAATCATTTGCAACCGACGATCATCAATTGGAGCTTCAGAACATGAAATCCGGGACATGACAACGTCCTGAAGCCCCCAGTCGTCGATTATCTTTCCAGGCGGGCGGACTTGAAAGGGCAAATGCCCTCCTTATCTCCCGGCACCAGGGAGGGGACGCCAGGAGGTTGCCAAAATTTGTCCAAAAGTACATGACTTAAACAAATTTTTGGAGACATTTAATTAACCAAATCAATTTGAAATAAAATTAAATCAAACACTTAATAATTGATTTAACTAAAATAATAATAATAAAAATAATAAAAATGAAAATTAGAGAATTAAACTTTAAATTATAATCAATTTCAAATTAAATCTCTAATAGTTAATAACTAATTTAAGCAATTAAACCAAAACTTTAAATTTTAAAATTCAATTAACTGATTTAAAACTCATAATTAAACTTAAATCAATTCTCTAAAATTCATATGACTAAATTTAAATTAAATTTGAAATCTAATTAAAAGATAACTTGAATATTAATTAACTCAAGCATATCCCTTAAGTAATTAAATAATTAAACCAAAATTCAATTAATCTATTAATTTAAAGATTAATCTAAACAACCAATTAAAATTGAACCACTTTAATTAAATTTAAATATCAAATCTAATTAAGTTTAAACCTTTAACTTTAAATTGAATTAATTAAGCAAATAATTTTAAAATCCAATTAATAATCTAAATCAAAACTTAAATTAAGATTAAAACTTTAATCTTTTAATCAATTGAAGTAATTAAAAAAAAAACTCAACTTAATTTAAACAGTTAAGTAATTTGAAAATACACTTAAAATCTAAACTAATCAACTAAACAATTGATTTTAATTAAAAATTCACTTAATTAAATTCATATAATTAATACAATAACAATAAAATAAATGCATAAATAAAATGTTTCCAATAGCCCGGTCTATATACAAGCTCTCCAACTGAGCAGCTCTCAAACACGAGCTCTCAAACGACCCTCCAAACAACTCTCCAAAGCAGCTCTCTAACAAAGCAGCTTTCCAAACTACTGAACAACTCAAACTGCTCTCTAACAAGTGACAGTTCACACAATAACTCCATGAACTGCTGCAAGTACCACGTACCTGCAAGCAAACAGTCAAAAGTCAGCACATCAATAAATATAATTAAATTAGTGCTGAAAATAGTAAACTAATTATTGCAGGCAAAACAAACTGCTGAAAATAAAGTAACAAATTACTGTAGTAAAAATAAATTACGAACACAAAGCAAGATAATTCTTCTACGAGCACAGTTTAGTAGTGCCGATTGAGCAAACACCCCTATGAGCAGGAATAGGGAATTCGTAGTGCCCACAACAACTAACCTACAAGCAAAAAATAATGGGCTTGTATCGAACAAATTAGGCCACCTACAGGAGAGAATAGGGGAACTTGTAGAGAGCAAGATAATCCTCATACAAACAAGAACACAATCGCCTAGCATCTATTGAGCAAACCTCCTCTAGGAATTGTGTCAAATGATAATGAAGAAGGCAAAATTATTTGAAATGCTAAAATACATTTTTGCTGAAGCAAAATTCATCGATAACAATGCCATCAGATCCGCAACATGTGTACAAGCGGACAGAAGGCGTTTGTAAGCCCCTAAGTGAAATCTCGAGCATTTTTCTAAATGAAATCACTAACATAATGAATCATATTTAAATATTTTAAAATCCCCCTTTATGTATTAAACATGATTTCACTAAACTGAAATACTACATCCCTGCATGTGCTCTGTTCAACGTGTTAAGTTTATAAACACAATCTGAGAATGCTGCGCAGGGACAAATACTCATTCTATTTTAAAATTAAACAAAACTGCTGCATGTGCTCTGAAAAATGCAATAAATTTCTAAACGCCAATGTCCGAGAATGCTGCGCAGGGTCAAATGCTCGCTAATGCTCATTCTATTTTCAAACTAAATATAACTCGCATGTACTCCGACAAATACAATAAATTTCTAAACGCCAATGTTTGAGAATGTTGCACGGGTCTATATTCAAGTTTCATCCTCCTCCTCTCGATGCTATGTATCAACCTTCCGAGTAATCTGCGATTCTTTAGTGGAGAAAATACACCCGATGTGGAGGAAACCTTGAAGAGATTAAACATCATCCAATTTCTAAAATTTCCTACTCTCAAGCAGAACGTCCCACTGATTTACGAGCTACTCAGATTGTTGGATATTTTAAGATAATATTTTATAATAAAGGGTCATGTTATACCGTTCACAACTTATGAAGTGGCCCTTCTTACTGTCTGTCAAACAGAGGTGAAGAGATCTCCTGGCTTAGCTCTGCACCTAAAAGAGTCTCATTAAAGGAAATAAAGAGCAAAATGTTGGAGTTGAACATATAAACCCCCCATCCACTCTGTTAAAAATATTTATTATGTATTTGTGCTCAAATTTATTTTTCTAACTTAATAACTTCTAAACCCCTAGGAAGCTTCATATAATATCAAATAATGTAGATGAGTTTTTATCAATTAACTGGGCAGGGTCCATTAGGAATTTTTTAGTTGAAGAGTTTAATAAAGTCTCCAGGAAGATTTAAATACACAAGCTAGCGGGTTACATTAATGATTTTGTGCCTTTGCTACTTGTGAGTGCTAAGATCTTCATTATAATTTTTATTTCATTTTACTAATTCATTTGCTAAAATTATACTTGATTTTATGCATATTTGGTTTCTGGAGCACACTTCAATTTATTCTCCTAGGTACCCTAATAGAAGGCCTCGTTTCCTTCAATGGGGGCAATGATATTGTATATAATTCTGCCAAGGCCTCTAATTTATTTGTTAATTTAAAAAAAAGATAAGTACGTATACAAAGCTTGTCATGCAGTAAATTTCAATTAATACCTATAAGAAGAATGTGGATTTGCTAACAAATAAATTCTTTGCAAATTTTTGATGCCCTCTAGGGAGTTACCCAGGAGGAAGCAGACAATTTGCTGGGCATCCAGAACTATCCACCATGCAGCCTTCCTCCCCCTTAGGAAATACCCTCCCCAGCAACAAGAACAAAATTCCCACCCACATATCTCATTCTCCCGATCAAACCCCCCTCTTCTCCAGCAAGCCCCTCAATCTCCTCAGCAAGCACACTTTCTAATCTTAGCTCAGGCATTAGATGTTCTCCAGGAGAAAAAGATGAAATCAACCAGGATACCTACACAAAGTTCTTCCATGAACTTGAAGGTAGGCTGGCAGGAGGTTTGAGCATCTAGTTGAAAGTGTAGAATCAATTAATGACAAGCTTAATCACCACATTGCTCAATGTAAATTTGATCCTGAGCAACAACTTGCTCCTTCTTCCTCATCCTGCCAATAACCCATTCTAACTGAATGGATACTTCATCTAGTCCAAATCAAGCAGGAAGCCCCAGACAAACCAATCAATGTTGAAGACGTTCAAATATTGCCTCAACCTGCAAGTATAATAATGAAATACAAGGGCAGGGAGATGCTGAGTAATGAGAAGAAACTATTTCTGAATGAATGTTTTAAGAAGTTCACAGACAAGTAAGTTAACTCTGCAACAATGTTATTTACTCTGTTTTAATTACATTTTTGTTGTATATTTATTGCGTTTTTGTTGCATTTTTACTGCATATTTACTGAGTATTTATTGCGTATTTGCTGCGTATATATTGCGTAACTACTGCATATTTACTGCATTTTAAGTTTGGTACAAGTTCATTGCAAGTTTATTTTTAGTTCATGCCTTTTTTTATTTTTGCAAATTGCATTTAATTCTATTTTAGTTTAAAATTATCATTTTAAATTTGGTTCCTTGTGGTCCATTTAATTTGAATTTTAGCAACCTATTGGTGTCTTCCCCATGTAGGAGAGTGTTATTGCAAGTACTAGGCCTTCCCACTACCCCAACAAAGGCATGCATAATCGATGTTGTAAGACAATACAATTGGGGATCGTCTATCCCATTAAGTTAAGAAAGACATGCATAGGTCTTTATGTACTTGTTTTAACTTTTTACTATGTTTTCTCATTGCGTCAAGAAAGACACATATAGGTACTTAAATTTTTATTTGTTTTGATAAAAAAAAAACGCGCACAGAGCTTACCCGTTGTGTTACAAACTTCTCTTATGAGTTTTCGTTGCTGCGCTAAGAAAAGCGTACACGGGTTCCACTCTTCACACTAAACATGTTGCAATTAGGATTTTGGTTTTTTTTTTAAAGTATTGTGAGGGTTATGTGTTTGAGCATGAGGCGGCATGGACTAGGATGGCGGCATGGGTAAGAATACTATTTTTGTTAAATTATGGTTGAGTTATGGACAGTTTTTCCCTACTCAACAAGCCATGAAAAGTGATCATAGTAGGAAGCTCCTGTTTTTGTTTAGCCCGATAAATAATTCTACAAGTTTTGATCTTAACCATCTTGATGAGTCAGAGCAACACTAATTTATAAGATCTCTCTTAATGAGCCAATGGAACGTGGTAGAGTTGAGGAAATAAATTTCATATAACGAAGCATCTATGTAGGCAAGCCAAAAGATTTCCAAATGAACAAGTTCTAAGACCTTAAAAGCCATGAAGAAAGAACTTTCAAACCTATAAGTTTCAATAAATTAGACCCAAAAAGCATTGATCTCATATAACTCAAGTCTTGGGTTTGAGTGGGTGTATAAGGTCGGACTCAGCAAGCCCAGATGCGGTCGAGTCACGAACATCTCTTCCCTACTCAACAAGCCATGAGAAGAGGTTGTTGTAGGAGAGCCCCCATACTCGAGCAGGTGTATAAGGATAGACTCAACAAGCCCAGGTTTGGCCTAGTCATTGACAATTTTGCTTACTCAATAAGTCACAAGATAGGACGCAGTAAGAATGCCCTTTTTCCTTCAGCTTGAGGACAATAGTTGCCAAGTCCCAAGCTTATTTGATTTGAGGAATTCAAGTAGTCCAAACTAAGGAGTTTTTCTTGATTGGTCAAAGGGTTAAGTTATTGTAAAGGGTGGTTTGTTACTCAAGAAGGCCCTAAGTCAAGTTTAGTATCTTTATCAAAGAAAAGCCACAGTTTCCTTCAACTAGTCTGAGAAGCCCGAAGTGAAGACCGAAGGACCTTTCCTTCTTCAATAAGTTCGATAAAGCACAAAGCATAGGATCGAAGAAATTATCCCGAATTTCATAAAAATCTTGAGGTTGAACCCATGGAATCTTATCATCAACTAGTTTGTTATACACAAAGTTATGGACTGATGACTCTCCACCATCGATCTAACATAAACCTTGAAGGCTAGGTCACCGGTGCACCTCTTTCATCACGCCCGCTAAAGAAGAATGTATAGGGCAGAAGATATGTTCTCTCTTGTCAAGTAAAAAGAGACATATTAGGCAAATTCTATTACCAAACTCACTAAGGTAGAAAACATGGGGTAGAAGGTATGCTCTATTCTTGATAAGTCGAAGAAGATTAATTAGGAAAATTTTGTTGTTAAGCCCATTAAAGTAGAAATGATAGGAAACAAGGTACATTTAAATTCTTACAAGTGAAATAAGACAAGTAAACTCCTTCGGCAAGTCTGTTAAAGCGCAAAGCTTGAACAGAATGTACCCCAAACTTTATCAAAAAAGTTGTCATTAATAAATGTATTCAACATAAAGCATCCAACCAATGACAATCCTCTATTGACTTAATAAGCTACCATCAACCGAGTAAGACGAGGTACAAATTCAATACCTGGCCCTGAAGTCAATCTCACTCCTACTCAAAGAGAATCACCAAAGTTCAACAAAACTTCAAAATAAGCCAAAAATTAGATTGCTTATTGCATCAATGTTCGTGTATACCTCTAAAAATTTTGCAAAGAAGAAAAGTTAGTGTGACATCCAAACAAGTTATTGGATGCGCTATTCCCTTTATTTTATGGAGTCTACTCCTTGATCAAGTGAGAGATTTGAAGATCTTCGACAGAGGTTACTTCCTTGAGGGGCCTGATTTTGGTGACTTTATTTTCTTTAATTTGGTATTTTTTTTTTACTTTATTTTCCTTCTATAAATCTTGTTGTTGGATTGAGCAAATGATTGATTTTATTCAAATTTGATAAAATCTAAGTTTAAAGAGTGTATGATTTTCAATTGCATTGTTTGCGTGATTATGAATTTTTAAGCATTTTTCTAATTGGAGACTATTAAATTTCGTCTGAATTGATTCTCTTAGTATTTTCACTTTTCAACAGAAATAATGAACAATTGTTAAATTAAAAGTTTGTGACTGATGAAATTTTGTTTGTGTTACATAATTTTAATTTTCTTCTTCTCAAATTAGACCTGTATTAAGAGGCCTTATGCGCTAAGACTATATCGTTGAGATTATGTTTATCTTCTCATGTTCATAAGAACAATTTCAAACTGTTTAGGAGAATGTATTGATCATATAATCTCTTTCCTCAATTTTCTTACTAGTGATTCATCTTCTTTAGTTAGAAAAGGAAAAAGACTAGTAGCCACTAATCACCACATGTTTCTTTATTAGGTGGGTGCGGCAAAAGTAGGGTCGACTAGTCCTGATGATCACTTCTGCTGGCAGAGGCCAGAAGACATGGAATATCTCCGGCCAGTGCAAATTGCAAGTGTTGCTCCTGACCTTGCAAGTGAGATGGCAGCCGCTTTAGCAGCTGCTTCCATTGTATTCCAAGAGGAGCCCAAGTACTCCAAGAAACTCATTCATGCAGCAAAAATTGCTTATAAATTTGCTATTGGTTCTGGCCAACAAACAGCTTACTCAGTTGAAAATGATGCCAGTGTACCATTCTACAACTCTAGTGGTTTTTGGGATGAACTTATCTGGGGAGCTGCATGGATGTACTATGCCACTGGAAAATATAGTTATTTATCACTAGCCACATCCCCAACATTGCCAAATAATGCTAATGCCTTCTCTCAGATTCCATATTTGAGCGTGTTCAGCTGGGACAATAAGCTTCCAGGAGCTGAGCTACTCTTGGCAAGGCTGAGGATTGTCTTGAACCCAGGATACCCTTATGAGGAAATGCTTAGAGCTTATCACAAAACTGTCGATTTTAACATGTGCTCTCTTCTTCAAATGTTCAAGATTTTCAAATATAGTAAAGGTAACTGTTGCACCTTTTTATTTCCTCTTTTATTTTCTTAATTAAGTTTATTATTAATGGAAGTGTTCTTTTAAACGATCTCCATTTTGGATGTTCATGACTAGTCTTCTAGGTATGCTGCTTAGATGCAATTCAGACTTCCTATGACGTAAAGATTTTGATTTCAGCATTTGTGAAATACCACAAACCATTAATTGATTAGTATCATTTGTGCACATCTCCAGGAGCTCCACCTTTACTTTGCATTTACCGGCCTTCCTAGAAAGCTGTATGGGAGTACATACATGTATATATATGAATTCACTCATTGCTTTACTTTTTAAATTTGATGTCTTGCTTTGCAGGTGGATTGATTCAGTTGAATCGCAGGAAGCCACAACCTCTGCCATATGCAGTGAATGCTGCTTTCCTTGCTACTCTATATGCTGACTATATGAACGATAGCAACATTCCTGGATGGTATTGTGGCGCTTCTTATATCTCTGCACTCACTTTACGGAAATTTGCTGCCTCACAGGTTCATCACGCTCCAAAGCTTAAATATTTAAGTTTATGTTGAACTTATTGCATGATATTGCACTATTTATAGAAAATTTATTTTTATAATTATATTGCATGTTCATAAGATTTGATTTTTCCGCTTAATTCATATTCGGTATGATTTGCTGTGATTATGTTGATTACTATAAACTAAACAATGTCTATTGTTTGTAAAGACAGGTAACATGGAGTAATACATTTTATATGAATTCGGAGATAATTTTAAAGCTTAATTTTATATGAATTCAAACGATAAATTTAAACTATAAACTAAAAGATAAGTTTAAAGCTTAATTTTATATGAATTCAGATGTAGTGGCTTTAAAAAAAGTCATTAATATTAAGTTAGTGTTAAAAAATTAGTTATAAGCTAGTTGTTTTACGACTCATCATATAAAGCTGTTATGAAGTAAAATAAGTAAAGAGAACAGAGAATGGATTCCAGTTTCTCTGTTAGCTTCATTCTTCGAATAACCTGCAAAAAGATTGCAGAGTTCAGTTTGTAACTGTCACTTAGCGACAAAGAAGAAATTATATTTGTCGTAACAAAAATCACTTAAAAAAAATATCAGTTGTACGCTAGTTGTTTTACAACGGCTCATCCTATAGTGCTGTTTAGAAGCAAAAGAAGAAAAGAGAACAGGGAATGGATTCCAGTTGCTCTGTTAGTTTCATTCTTCTAATTATTAGCTTGCAAAAATATTACAGAGTTCAGTTTGTAACTCAGTTACAGAAAGCAGAAATTACATTTGTAGTAACAAAAATCACTTAAAAAAAATCAGTTATACGCTAGTTGTTTTGCAACGAATCATCCCATAGAATTTTTTTACAGAGTTCCTTTTGCTCGTCTCTTTGTTGCTTGTTCTTTTTCTTTAAGATTTTGAAAATCTAAACTTGAATTATGGAGCTCAACCATGGAGTGCAAAAGTTTTCTTTTGAGTAGATCTAAAATTGAATATAGAGAATAATTTTAGTAGTAATAATGGTACACCCCAAACTGACCCTAATTGATGCGGGATGTAATAGGGGAGTGACCACACATCATTTACATCGTATCAATTTACATTTCACTACAATTACTATCATTTAAAGGAAACAATAAAAGATATCATAAGTTGAACCATCAATCATAAGTAAAAGCCATTTAGAATTTTATTTCCAAAATTTTCATCTACATAGCAACTACAAGAAAATTCAAAATATGAAACTATGAACATACTCTTGACCTCACATTAGATCCTTCTTACATTGACAAAGGTAAACATAAAATAAAAACTGAACCTGACACTATTCTGGCTCGACCTTATTCTTCCCATGTTCTTCAAGAACAGCTAGAATAATATTCTGGTGAGCTACGACACCCATAAAGATAAACTTTAATGTAGTAATCAAGTGTAAAAACTAACTATTAAACATGAATATCAGTAGGTAAATTAATCTATGCATGTAAGTGTGGGCTCCGAAAATTCGGCCCCGGCCTCCGCCCGACTTTTTGGTTTTCGAGGGGGGAGTTTTAACGAACTAAGTTCCGGGGTAAATTTTGGAAGGCAGATGAGATAGTAGATAAGACACTACCCAGAGATTTCGCCCTCATTTTGTGAGGACTTTATGATCTGAGTTCTGGTTTCCTATAGGCGCAAGCCCCTATAGTTAATTACCCCTCCCGATAACGAGAGAGAACTTTCGATTAAGGCTAGTCGTCAATCAGGCACGTAAAGATACGTGAGTCTGGCATATAGTAGCAGCATGGATTTAGGGTATTGGAAAATTGAGGGAGTTTGAAGATTTGATATTAAAATTGAAATTTCACCATCTTGTACTTAAAGCGGATGGTGGGGGAATGGATGATGGACCCGATCAAGATCCCATGGTTCCGTCGTCCCGGGCCATCGTGGTCCCTGGTCTACTTAGTCAGAGGAGGTAGTCGACCCAACCTGACAGAAGGATCCTTGTCGGTAGCCATGGGTTGCTTCGTCCAAGGGTACCTTGTAGACCTGGGGTGAATATTTGCCTAAGGGGACAAATTTGAATCCACCTTAGCTAACAGAGGGCCTTGTGCCCTATCAATCATATCCTATTGATTCATGTCTCAAGGACTTGATGCCATTGGGGAGCATACGGGCTCTGGCCATAACCATAATATAATGGTGCCATTTGGCGGCGACCACCTGGTTCAGAGGGCCCCGAGTCATAACCGTTTATCCTGCAGTGTCATTTAGCGGCGAAACTGCCGGTTAGAGGACTCGTACCACGTCCTTACTGGCAGGAGATTATTTGAGAATGGATCCTAGTGATATTTTCGACTAGGCATTGGCTCTTTGTGAGCTGAAGTAAATTTTAATTTGTCCACCTCGGCAAACTGTTGCGGAGGGTGGATGAGTTTTGCTTTAAGTATTTTGATGATTGAATTTAAATTTTAAATATTTTTGGATTTTTGGAATGATTTGGATGGCATTTTGAAATATTTGGAATGGACCCCTCCGGTTGAGATATGCATTCAACACGGCCATCATCGGGGTGTGGGGTTGAGCTGAGGCGGGATTCGAGGGAAGGGATGTGAACGGCAAACCGCCTATACACGCTTTCATAAGCGTGGTGGGAAGGGAACCCGGTGCGACACCTACGGCGAGGCGGGTAGGCCCTATACACGCTTTTCTTAGCGTGGTGGGGACAATTTTAAGTACCCGTATGCGGCTCTGTACCTGCGGGGAAACAAAATGCTTTTCTTTTTCAGGTACGTCGAAGACCCATACACGCTTTCTTAAGCGTGGTGGGGGATTGAAGATTTTATACGGCCGCGGTGTCCTCGAAAGAGGGCATCTACCATACACGCTTTCTTAAGCGTGGTGGGAAAGGCCCAGTTTTCCGTAATTTCCCCTAAACGGGGGAGATGCTGGAATGCTGCCGAAATATCGGGTGAAAATACGACTACACTCAGACCTGTTTGAACTCAAAAGAACTTATACTCAAACAAGAACATATGACTTGTGAATATGAATCTGAACAAAGCTCAAATGAACTATAACTTGAATTGGAATTAAATAAGATGGTGAAATTTTCAATTTTAAATATCAAACCCTTCCAAACTTTTAAACCCCAAACTCATCCTGCTACTATATGCCAGATACGACGTATTCCTACGTGTTTGAACTCCAGCGGAGTCGCCAGAAATCTGTGGGCTCCGAAAATTCGGCCCCGGCCTCCGCCCGACTTTTGCTTTCTTTCGGGGGGAGTTTTAACAAATTAAGTTCCGGGGTAAATTTTGGAAGGCAGATGAGATAGTAGATAAGACACTACCCAGAGATTTCGCCCTCATTTTGCGAGGACTTTATGATCTGAGTTCTGGTTTCCTATAGGCGCAAGCCCCTATAGTTAATTACCCCTCCCGGTAACGAGAGAGAACTTTCGATTAAGGCTAGTCGTCAATCAGATACGTAGGAATACGTCGTATCTGGCATATAGTAGCAGGATGAGTTTGGGGTTTAAAAGTTTGGAAGGGTTTGATATTTAAAATTGAAAATTTCACCATCTTGCACTTAAAGCGGATGATGGGGGAATGGATGATAGACCCGATCGAGATCCCATAGTTCCGTCATCCCGGGCCATCGTGGTCCCTGGTCTACTTAGTCAGAGGAGGTAGTCGACCCAACCTGACAGAAGGATCCTTGTCGGCAGCCATGGGTTGCTTCGTCCAAGGGTACCTTGTAGACCTGGGGGGAATATTTGCCTAAGGGGACAAATTTGAATCCACCTTAGCTAACAGAGGGCTTTGTGCCCTATCGATCATATCCTATTGATTCATATCTCAAGGATTTGATGCCATTGGGGAGCATACGGGCTCTGGCCATAACCATAATATAATGGTGCCATTTGGCGGCGACCACCTGGTTCAGAGGGCCCCGAGTCATAACCGTTTATCCTGCAGTGCCATTTGGCGGCGAAACTGCCGGTTAGAGGACTCGTACCACGTCCTTGCTGGCAGGAGATTGTTTGAGAATGGATCCTAGTGATATTCTCGACCAGGCATTAGCTATTTGTGAGCTGAAGTAAATTTTGATTTGTCCACCACCTCGGCAAACTATTGCGGAGGGTGGATGGATTTTGCTTTAAGCAGTTTGATGGTTGAATTTTAATCTTAAATATTTTTGGATTTTTGGAATGATTTGGATGGCATTTTGAAATATTTGGAATGGACCCCTCCGGTTGAGATATGCATTCAACACGGCCATCATCGGGGTGTGGGGTTGAGCCGAGGCGGGATTCGAGGGAAGGGATGTGAACGGCGCCTCGTACACAGTATTTCAACGGGATTTGCGGATTCGACAATCTGAAGTTTCCGGGATTTCTGGCAGGATTCGCGTATTGGCTTTGACGCATCCGAGGTATGCAGATCTCCTCCCAAATTTTCCTTTCTTATTTTGTTATTTATACAGAGGTCAACAAATGCCCCCCAACAAATGCGGTTCGTGCCTAGAACGAATCACGTTTGTTGTATGTTGATAGATCTTGTGGATCTCTAGATATTTGCTCTAGATGTCACACTAAGGTCTTCATTTAGTGGATCTCCAAAAGTTTGCTTGGATGTCACACTAAGGTTTTCATTTAGTGGATCTCCAAAATTTTGCTTGGATGTCACACTAAGATTATCACTCTGTGGATCTTCAAGAATATATCTCATTGTCTTTGTAGATCTTTAGATTTCATTTGTAATCTTCAGTATAGTTGATATATTTGCTCTCGATACAGTAGAGATCGGTGGGATAGTGACAGAGCACTTCGTACTTAGGTCTCTAGAGCGTCAGTTTGTAGGTCGATGTTAGTAGGTAACATTGCTACTCACTGCATTCTTCTTTTACCGTCATCATGTGTAGACGTGATATTTCTATCACTTTTACTGATTGTATCTTGCTCAGATTTTATTTTTGCTGATGGCACATTCAATTTATGGAGACTCTTCTATTCTTCCCTCCTTTAACTATATTTCGGCAAGAAATTTTAAATATTTATTTGGGGATCTCGGCATGCGGCGCGATGTCGACCCAAATAAATATTTAAAATGCCCCCAGTATTTAGGGACATTTGTAGGAGTCATTCAGGATACTTCTTTTCATAGCTTTGGCTTTCCTGAGATTTTGATTCCTTCTGTCCTGTACTTTGTGCTGCGGACATTGATGGAGAATTATCTGATTTATCTTCATTGACTTGTCAGAAGATTTGTACCTTCGACCCTTTGCATCTAGCTTTGGCGGGCTTGATGAAGGATAGATGCCGGTGACCTAAACCTTTTAGGCTTATAATAGGTCGATGGCGAGAAGTCATCGGTCCAAAGCTTTGTGCATGACGGACTTGTCGATGACGGAATCCTCTTAGTTCAGCCCTAAGCTTTTCATGAACTTTGGGATAATTTCTTCGGTCCTTTGTTTTGTGCTTTGGTGGACTTGTTGAAGAAGAATTCCTTCGATCCTAGCTTTGTGCTTTATGGATTTATTGAAGGATTTGTAGGTTTTGGACTTGATTGATAGTACCAAATATAGGTAGTATCTTGATTCTTAACCACTTGAGAAGACTTTAATCTGAGTCACTTGAGTTAATCAGATTGGGCGAGCTGGGATTTGACAGCTCTTCGTCCTCTGGTTGCTGAGATGGGGGTTCCTCTACTGCGGCCTTTCTTATGGCGTGTTGAGTAGATGGAGCTGCCAGTGATCCGGCCATATTTGGGCTTGTTGGATCCGACCTCTTACACCCATTCAGGCTTCAGACTTGAGCTAGGGGAAATGTGCTTCCCAATGCTGATTTTGCTGAAGTTGATAGATTTTGAGTCTTCCTTTGTGGTTGAAGATTTAGAGCCTACGTGAATTTGGTAACTGCTCGAAATTCCTTCTTCCTACTGGAACTTTGATTCTCCGGTCGTTTGGGAGAATTTGATAGACTACGATCACTTGAACTTATCGAGTCAAATTTGCCTTCGTACTTCCTACAGTCCCTACTGACGGGTTGACGAAGTGGGGGTTCCGCTACTACGGCTTTTCTTATGGCGTGTTGAGTAGACGGAGCTGCCAGCGATCCGGCCATATTTGGGCGTGTTGGATCCGACCTCTTACTCCCACTCGAACCTTAAGCTTCAGGCTGCTGAAAGACCTCAGGTTGTTCTGGCTTAATTTGTTAGAGTGTGTAGTTGCAAAAGTCTCTTTCTGACCATTGAAATCTTGGTTTGTTGGAGAAGATGGTGTCTCAATCTTTTGAAGCTCACCTGCATATACTTTGAAAAGAATTCGTTGTATTCTTCAGTATAAAGGAATATTTGCGTTGGTGATTTTAAATATTTATTCGGGGATCTCGGCATGCAGCGCGATGTCGACCCGAATAAATATTTAAAATGCCCCCTGTCTCGCAGGGACATTTCATAATGGAGTAAATTTAAAATTTTGTGGTTTTTAAATATTTATTTGGGGATCTCTGCATGCGGCGCGATGTCGACCCAAATAAATATTTAAAATGCCCCCTGTCCTGCAGGGACATTTCATAATGGAGTAAATTTAAAATTTTGTGATTTTTAAATATTTATTTGGGGATCTCGGCATGCGGCGCGATGTCGACCCAAATAAATATTTAAAATGCCCCCCTGTCCTGCAGGGAGATTTTGAAATGCATTCTTGCAACACAAGAGAATTTCAAAATGTAAAAATGTAAAGTGTATATAGATACGCATGAAATACACAGTACATCAAGCATGACATCTCTTCGGGCAATCTTATGCATGGTACTTCTTCAGGTGTCGACCGTTGATCGGCGGCATGGGCCTCTGACCGTGTAGATCGATAAGCTGGTAGGCTCCTCCTTGGTACACCTTTTCAATAACAAAGGGACCCTCCCAATTGGATATGAATTTACCACCAATCTTTCGGTGAGGGATGATTGGCCTTCTCAGCACCAGGACCAATTCCCCTTCTTGAAAGGACCGAGGGCGCACCATCCGATCAAATGACTCTGCCATTCTTCCTCGGTAAATTTCTAGGTTTTGCTGGGCTTGCAATCTAACTTCGTCGAGTGCATCGAGCTCCTCCATTCTTAGGCGAGCATTCTGCTCTTGAGTAAGCTCGTTCTGGATAGTGACCCGAAGAGACGGTAGTTCAACTTCTAGTGGTAAGACGGCTTCAGCCCCGAACACTAGTGAGTAGGGAGTAGCTTTGGTTGGTGTTTTGTAGGTCGTACGATACGCCCACAATGCTTCTGCCATCTTTGTATGCCATTCTCTTTTATTCTTGGTGAGGATCTTCTTCAACAATTTCACTAACGTCTTATTGAAGGCCTCAGCCAGACCATTGGCTCTTGGGTTATATATAGACGAGTACCGCCAGTCAATCTTGTGGCGATCTACAAACTTGTAGATTTTCGTGCTTTTGAATGCTGTGCCATTGTCTGAGATCACGCGGCGTGGTACACCGAATCTGTAGACGACATTGTGGGTAAAGAAGTTGATCACGTGCTCGGACGTGACTTCCCTGAATGGAGCTGCTTCTGCCCATTTAGAAAAATAGTCTGTTGCAGCCAGAATAAAGCGGTGCCCTGCCGATGACGGCGGATCTATTGGCCCAATTATGTCAGTGCCCCAACATTCAAATGGCCAGGATGCAATTGTTGGGTGCAATGGATTTGGTGGTTGATGAATAACATCACCATGAATCTGACATTCGTGGCACTTCTTAGCGTGGTTGATACAATCTCTCACCATCGTAGGCCAGTAATAACCCATTCTTTTAATTTTAGCGGCAATCTTGGGACCTGACTGGTGTGCTCCACAGAGTCCTTCGTGAACTTCTGTCACCACTTTATCAGCTTCCTTAGTCCCGAGGCACCTTAGCCACATTTGATCAAAAGCCCGCCGATATAGCGTATTATTGACAAACGCGTATCGCAATGCTCTTTTTCTAATTTGTGCAGCCAGAGATTTATCTGTTGGAAGTTTGCTTTCTTTGAAGTAGTCGACGAATGGTTGCCTCCAATCGTCTTCGACTTCAACATCTAGGCAATCCAACCACGACTCTGAGAATCTACCAGTTCTTCGTCTTTTTACTGCTGGACGTTCCCCTGGTTGATTTTTAACAGTGATTTTTTGGGGAGGTTGAGGATCAACCGGGGTTGCGTCCTGTTGGCTTGAACCTGGTATTCCCTCTACTTGCGGGAATTGTAGGGTTGCTGGCTCTAAGACCCGGCGATTTTCAACCGCAATGAATATAGGTGGCCTCTTATCTTCATATGCAAGCTCCTTGGCCAGTTTAGCTAGACAATCTGCTTTTGCATTCTGTCCTCGAGGAACTTGAGTTATCTTGACATTCGATATTTGTTTTAGAAGCTCGAGAGCTCGTCGGTGGTAGTGGGCCAATTCAAGTTTGCAGATCTTGTAAATGCCCAGGACTTGATTTATCACAAGTTGAGAATCACCAAAAATTTGAAGATCTGTGATTTGGATACCAATTGCAATCTCCAGTCCTGCTATTAGAGCTTCGTATTCGGCTTCATTATTGGTCCGAGGTTCAGTTAGACTGAATGAGAATCTCATTATGCCTCCCTCGGGTTCTATGAAGACTAGACCGATGCCGGCTTGGGCCTTTGCAAGATTTGGAGGTTTGGGAGACTTGATAGACGATGCCCCATCAAAGTACATCTCCCAAAACGGTACCTTTTCTTCTTCATCAACTTGCATGATTTGTTCATCTGGCAAATCATCATTGAGCGGAGAGTCAGCTGGGATTGGATGTGCGGCGAGGAAATCTGCCAAAGCTTGTCCCTTTACTGCTTTCTGTGGCATGTACACTATATCAAATTACAGTAATAGCACTGCCCACCTTGCCAAACGACCTGTCAACACTGGTCTTGTCATCAAGAACTTCAGCGGATCGATCCTTGATATCAAGGTGATTTTATGAGATAACATGTAGTGGCGAAGTTTCTGGACTGCAAAGATCAATGCCAGACAATGTTTCTCAATTGGAGAATATCGTATCTCTGCTCCGATTAATCTCCGACTGATGTAGTAGAGTGCATTCTCTTTTCCTTCCTCATTGTGCTGAGCCAGTAACGCTCCGAGGGACTCTTCTAGTGCCGCTGTATATAGTATAAGAGGCTTCCCCGGAATTGGCGCTGCGAGAATGGGCGGATTTAACAGGTATCTTTTGATGCTATCAAAAGCTTCTTGACATTCTTCATCCCACTTGAATCGAATGTCTTTCTTCATCAATTTTGAAAATGGCTGGCACCTACCCGATAGATTTGATATGAATCGCCGAATGAAAGCCAACTGCCCTTGCAAGGAGCGGAGTTGAAGGAGGCTTCTTGGCGGTGGCATCTCTGTGATTGCCTTGATCTTGTTGGGGTCGATTTCAATACCTCGGTGACGAACGACATACCCCAAAAATTTGCCGGAGGAGACCCCGAAAGCACATTTGAGAGGATTCATTTTCAGATCAAACTTTCTGATTCTCTCAAATATAATTCTTAAGTCATTTAGATGCTCTTTTCGGTCTATGCTCTTAACGACAAGGTCATCTACATAGCACTCAACCTTCTGATGTATTAATTCATCAAAAATACGGGTCATCGCTCGTTGGTAGGTGGCACCAGCGTTCTTCAATCCGAAGGGCATGACCGTATAGCAGAAAATGCCGATGGGCGTTCTGAATGACGTATGCCTTTCATCCTCAGGAGCCATCTTGATCTGGTTGTATCCTGACGATCCATCCATAAATGAGAACATGTCATAATTTGACGTGTTGTCTACTAGGAGTTCGGATACAGGCAGCGGAAAATCATCTTTTGGACACACCTTGTTGAGGTCCCGAAAGTCGATACAGATACGAATCTGTCCATTCTTCTTCTTCACCGGGATGATATTAGCGATCCAGTCAGCGTATTTCTCTTCACGGATGAAGCCCGCTTCTATGAGCTTCTTCGTTTCAGCAATCACCTGTTCTTCAATCTCCAATCTCATTCTTCTCGGAGCTTGTTTGACTGGTGTCACATCTGGTTTGATTGCCAACCTGTGAACTGCTACCTCAGGGGATAAGCCAGGTATTTCAGCATATGTCCAGGCAAAGCAATCCCTGAATTCACAGAGGAGTTCTTTTATCTCTTCCACTTGATCTTCTGGCAGAAGGGAACTAATGAATGTTGGGCGAGGGTCATCCTCGGTTCCCAAGTTGACTTCTTTTAGCTCGTCCATAGTGGCTGCCTGTCCACCATCTTCAAGCTCTTCTGGTGCAGGCTTGGCCTCTAGAGGCTGATCATCGTAATCCTCAGCTTCATAGACCTCTTCATCAGGAACATCATTGAATTCAACTTCCCTGCAAGTGATGGCTCGGCAAGTCTCCTTCCGTATGCATTTTCGCCTGACGAATCCAATGCCTTTATATGCATTCATCTCCTTCCGCCGCATTGGACGCGGATTCCTTCCATACCAGAGACTTAAACACATACGAAGTTGTCGTTTAGGGGTGGGAACATTGATCCACTTTCGCAACATTCTTTGAATACCTTTGGTATTAAACCTAGGTAGCCTCGTAGGTAGTAATTCTTCAGAATCGATGAAGACATGGTCCCAATCACGATTCACTTCTTCATCCTTTCCTACGGAGTAGAATATATTCCCTGACTCGATCCCCTTTCTGATTGGAGGCAGATAAAGGGTCACAAGTTCTTCAACTTTATGCACATCTCGTTGAATTATTTCTTTAAAATACTGTAGGGGAATACGAGTGACTACGAGCACGCTATCTGAGATTGACAGGCTACCTATTCTTCTAGAGAATACCTCTTGCACCGTGTTCATGTAGATAGAGTCGTAGTCATAATCATCATTTGAATATGCGACCTCCCTACTCCATTCGTCCATCGAATGGCATACATTCTGGGATTTTGTAGAGGTGACATCCTCTTCATCTGTGTCGCTCCCAAGGTGAGGTACACGTTTCCTTTCTTTAGAAGTGAAAGTGGTAGCTTCTTTGGGAAGAGTCGGCGTTGCCTTCTTTCTCCCCACCTGCTTTTTCTCACTTTTTTGTTCAGGTCGCTTTGCACTCTTTGGATTTGATGCTTGAGCCTTCAGAGAGTTTGACAGTCTCTGCTTCTTTGGCATGAAATACTGCGCATCTTCATAGACTGTTGCTTCGTGGACTGTGAAGGGCTGGATGTCGCCAGAGATCCTGAACTCTTCTCCATCCCTGAGATACTTAATGCACTGATGTAGTGTTGACGGGACAACGCCGTATTCATGCAGCCAGGGGCGGCCCAGGAGCGCCTTGAATGAAGTGTCCGCATCAATTACATGAAATTTAGCTTCTGTATGGAATTCTCCAAAGACAAGAGGGAGCATAAACGATCCAAGGGTTTTCTGCCCTTTCTCATTAAAACCTTGTACCATAAGCTTATCTGGCCCAAGGTGTTCCACGTTGAGGCACAAAGACCTTAGTGCTTTTAAGCTCATAAGGTTGATGGAGGACCCAGGGTCAATCAGAATTCGACTGATTACCAAATCATCACTCTCTGCAGTAACATACAGAGGTCGGTTGTGGTCTGCAGTCCCGAGCATCATGTCGTCCTCGGTGAAAGTGATGAACGGCTCGTTACGAGCTTGTAGGACTTCAGTCAGATTGCGTTCAGCAAAATACGCCTCGTATCTTTCAGGGTCTTTGAGAGCCTGAATCAAAGTCTCCCGAAGATCCTTGGACATCACCAGAGCGTCGTATACGCTGAGCTGGGCAGGGATCTTCCTCAGATGTGATAAGATATTATAATCTATTCCCTCGACTGGAGTATGTTTCTTCTTGGGATCCTCGGAGATAATGTCTTCGTTGACAACTATCTCTTTTCCCTTATCCTTATTGGATATTCCTTTCTTTGGCGGAGGTGGTAGTATCTTGCCACTTCTCAACTGCACTTGAGCGATCTCTTCTGGATCAGACTCATTTGATGGTGCATTTTCTTCAGAGTCTGCCATCGTCGCGTCTAGGGATTCATTCGTTGACTCAGAATCACCTCCCAGATTTACATGTCCTATCTGCGACGCTATATCGGGATCAGATTCATCTGTCTTTGGAAAATGCAGATCCTCCTCTGAGCTGTAGTCCATTGACGATGTTGCCAGACAAGTTTCAACGATCATCTCTCTGACATATTTTTCTTTTGTCAGAGTTATTGCGTTGCTGAAATGACCCGACAGACTTCTGTGGGAAGAGGATCCTCATCAGCCTCTTCTGCTTCGTCAATCTTGAGCTCTGACATAAAGTCAGCAAGCTTAATAGGACGCCTCGCGGTCTGGTAGTATTCATCCAGACTATCTATAACCCTTTGGGTTGCTGTTTTCTTTTCCTTGGGCTTCTTCAGTTTTGTCTTCTTCTTGGAGGACTTTTTCTTTCCAGACTTTGAAGTTCCAACTTGGTTGGAAACTGTTTAGAAGCAGACGCTCGCACCACGGGCAGAGCCTTGGGGTCTATCACCGGCTCAGTGGGAGATTTCCATTTTACACATGGAACTTCTTCAAGCTGTTTCAACATTTTCACAGTTTTCTTAGAGACCACAGTCTCCCACTGTTCTTCTGGAATCGGCTTCTTCCCTTTTCTCTTTTCTTCAATCGGGGGTACGGAAGAAGTCGTAACTACCCGAGTTGACTCTTTTCTGGGGTGAGTCAGCACATTATCGGACAATGTGAGCTCTCTTCGATATTTTCTTTCAAGCCAATCTTTAAAGACATAGCAATCTTCGATTGGATGACTCATCACCCGATGATATGGGCAGTAGTTTGGGTCGCCACTATGTTTTGACTCCTCGGGTCTCTTGCACTCTGGCAGTTCTAAACCCGCTTTCAATGCTTGTCGAAATAACTTGGCGACACTTTCCCTCTTGAATGAATATTCCTTATTCATTTTGTCTTTGAGGGAGGGGAATGTTCGATCACCAGTTCCCGTTGTTTGCCTCAGATGTTCTCCACCGCCTTGATAAGTTCGTGGTTTATCATTACCCCCGAGTATCAACTTCGGCTGGGGGTTAGGGTTGTAGACTTGCTTAGGCTTTTCTTGATATTGCATTGGCTGCTTGCCTTTGTCTACATTGTAAATCACTTGTTTCTCCTTATCAGCTCTGGAGAAAAATATAGAGTCAGCCTCACCTCTTCTAGCACCTGAGGCTTTAGCTTTCTTGGGCTTATCAGAATAATTTTCTGATTTTGACAAGTTCAATTTCTCAAACTTGGCCACTCTGTCCAGTAGGTCCTGAAACGTGGTGATAGTGGCCATGCACAGGAAGGGTTGCATTTTATCATCAATGTTTCCCATTAACAACTGTACGGCATGTTCTTCTTCAAGTTGTTGCTCACATTTCATGCTTAGATTGCGCCAGCGAGTGATGTATTTAGTCACTGATTCTTCCTTCTTTCTCTTATTCAGAGCAAGGTCAGCGATCGTTATCTTCTCGATCGCACTGGCAAATCTCTTCACGAATATATTCTCTAACTCTGCAAATGTCTTTACAGAGTCATTTGGTAGTTCGGCGTACCATTCGAAAGCAGCTGCTGTCAAACTGCTAACGAATTGTCGGAAGAGTAGAGCATCATTCCCTCCAGTATTCCCGCAGGTGGCTTTGAACTGCGCCAGGTGCTGTCTGGGATTTTTGTTGCCATCAAAAGTATTGAATTTTGGCACAGAATATCCCTTCGGGTATGGCACCTGATCATACTCTGCCGGGTACGGGCGACCTTTACCCACTAGCTTCTCTGCCTGATCAATAGCTATAATAGCCCTGATCCTCTCCGTAATGATCCCTTCAAGCTGTGCAGCAGTCACAGGCTCGGAGGTACTTGCGATATTCTGCGGAGTAGGCTGACGAGTGGTATTCTGAGCCTCATGGCCACCTTCAGGAGTGTCCCGTACTCCTGAGACTTGCGGCACTTGGAAGTTTGGAGGATCAGGGGGAGGATTGGGCATAGAACCAACTGCAGCATTTCTCTGCATGATCTGCATCATTGTCGTCATTTGGGTCATCATCTCTGTCATTTTCTCATGCAACTGAGAGATTTCCCTATCCTTGGCCCTCATTTGGCGTTTCATTTGTCTCTGCATTTCTGCGAGCGTGACGTTCTCGTCAGCAAAGGGATTATCCTCAGCCTCTTCTCGCTCTTCTTGGGAATGGACACCTCTGCCAGTGGTGGACCCGGCTTCATGGCGGCGCCGATATACTTGTCTAGGCGGTGGTTGCCAATAATCGTCCTCTTCATCATCGTCGTAGTAGGCCTCCTCTTCGACATTGATGTGCCTCACCATGTAGACTACTTCCATGTCCAAGGTGTTGTTTACATCTTCTAAATTTTCTTCAATGTATTCTTCCATATTTTCTTCTCCCATATCTTCTTCCTCTTCTTCTTCTAGCACTCGGATCTCCGAGCGGCGGCGCCACTGGATCTCCGGTTCTTGGTTAAGCAGGAAGATCTCTTCAACCCGTGGGCTACGGTCGAAGTTGGTCGTCTCTTCCTTTGAAGGAGTTGGTGAGCGACGGGATCCCTTGGAGGATTCTCCAAGCTGTCTACCGTTGGGAGGAGCATCATCGTGGGCCTTCTTTTGGACCCACTTTTGACGTTGTTTGTAATTGGGGGCGGATCTCCGGGAAGCAGTACCGGATGTCACGCCCAGATCAGTCTTTCTTTCGTTCTTTTCTTCTTTGCGAGGCCTTGGCCTCCAGATTTGTTTTCCCTTCCACCGGAACCTTTCGGCGGTGGATCCCTGAATGTGTAGTTCAGGTGTCACACCCCGATGTTCACCGCGTGGGGTTTGTTTTCTTCTTCTTTCGGCTATCAAATCATAAGACAGCCTTTCCCTCGGAGGGGTCCTTCTGGTCTCAATAACCAAAGGCCTTTGGAACTTCTTTTTCTTCAGACCCTTTTCCTTTACAGTCTTTAGTACCCTGTACACCCGAGCTGACAAGGTTTCAGGTTCTTTCCTCTTTTGAGGAGATGGGACTTCAGGCCGTTTATCCCAAAAAGACTTCTTCAGCTCTCCAGTTGAGCTGTTTCTCTTTACCCACCTCAGGTCAGTAAACTTGTTCCGGGTAGGAACGTTGGATATATGCTATGGAGCAGGCAGATTCGAGGGATGCACAGGCACTAATAGCTGCTGAGCTCGGAGTTCAGCATTCATCTTCCTTCTCTGCCTCCTGGTCAGTTTTCCTCCAGATGAGGAAGCCTCAGAAGTGTTCTTCACGGGTGCAGGTAACCCAGTTGGCAGATGTGTGGTGTTCGTCATCACCACGGAGATCCTTCCTCCGGCTACAACCCTTTTGGTGGTCGGGATTTCTGGCTGCGACAGCCGTTCAAACACAGAGATCCTTCCACGAGGGTTTTCAGCAGCAGCAAGTCGTTGTGCCAGCAGGCGCACATGACGAGTGGTAGTTCCAGCAGAGTGTGGCCTCCTAGTAGGCCCTTCAGTATTTCTGCCATTCGTAGGAATGGCGGTGGCCCTTTCAACAACACCAGGGAAGTCGATGCTACCAAACTGGATGGTAGCTCCAGCATTCCCTGTCTCAATGATAGCGTTCGCCAGTTGGATCCTGGCTCCTTGTCCTAGCTGGACAGTCATTGGTGTGTTCTGTAGATCCATCTGCATAAATGAAAGGTAAGGGTTAGTGATCAAAATTTGATACATCACCCCACACTTTCAAAATGCAGAGACTTGCACAGAATAGAAAACAAAAATAGATAACATTAGCGAGCAAATTCAAATAATATAAATTTAAAATACTGCTAAATACGTTATCCTGATAAATTTGTTTGAACGATCATTTTAGAAAATTCAGAAATTTTGATTCTTTAAATGATCATTTTGAAAGATTCAGAATTTTGAATCCGGGTTGAAAGTAGCTGCTACTATAGCACTGAGACGACTAGCCAAAGATGGAAAGAGAAACCAATCCCTAGCGGAGTCGCCAGAAATCTGTGGGCTCCGAAAATTCGGCCCCGGCCTCCGCCCGACTTTTTGGTTTTCGAGGGGGGAGTTTTAACGAACTAAGTTCCGGGGTAAATTTTGGAAGGCAGATGAGATAGTAGATAAGACACTACCCAGAGATTTCGCCCTCATTTTGTGAGGACTTTATGATCTGAGTTCTGGTTTCCTATAGGCGCAAGCCCCTATAGTTAATTACCCCTCCCGATAACGAGAGAGAACTTTCGATTAAGGCTAGTCGTCAATCAGGCACGTAAAGATACGTGAGTCTGGCATATAGTAGCAGCATGGATTTAGGGTATTGGAAAATTGAGGGAGTTTGAAGATTTGATATTAAAATTGAAATTTCACCATCTTGTACTTAAAGCGGATGGTGGGGGAATGGATGATGGACCCGATCAAGATCCCATGGTTCCGTCGTCCCGGGCCATTGTGGTCCCTGGTCTACTTAGTCAGAGGAGGTAGTCGACCCAACCTGACAGAAGGATCCTTGTCGGCAGCCATGGGTTGCTTCGTCCAAGGGTACCTTGTAGACCTGGGGTGAATATTTGCCTAAGGGGACAAATTTGAATCCACCTTAGCTAACAGAGGGCCTTGTGCCCTATCAATCATATCCTATTGATTCATGTCTCAAGGACTTGATGCCATTGGGGAGCATACGGGCTCTGGCCATAACCATAATATAATGGTGCCATTTGGCGGCGACCACCTGGTTCAGAGGGCCCCGAGTCATAACCGTTTATCCTGCAGTGCCATTTAGCGGCGAAACTGCCGGTTAGAGGACTCGTACCACGTCCTTACTGGCAGGAGATTATTTGAGAATGGATCCTAGTGATATTTTCGACTAGGCATTGGCTCTTTGTGAGCTGAAGTAAATTTTAATTTGTCCACCTCGGCAAACTGTTGCGGAGGGTGGATGAGTTTTGCTTTAAGTATTTTGATGATTGAATTTAAATTTTAAATATTTTTGGATTTTTGGAATGATTTGGATGGCATTTTGAAATATTTGGAATGGACCCCTCCGGTTGAGATATGCATTCAACACGGCCATCATCGGGGTGTGGGGTTGAGCCGAGGCGGGATTCGAGGGAAGGGATGTGAACGGCGCCTCGTACACAGTATTTCAACGGGATTTGCGGATTCGACAATCTGAAGTTTTCGGGATTTCTGGCAGGATTCGCGTATTGGCTTTGACGCATCCGAGGTATGCAGATCTCCTCCCAAATTTTCCTTTCTTATTTTGTTATTTATACAGAGGTCAACAGTAAGAAGCATATAAAAAAGCAACCAAAGTTTACAGTAATTGTAATAGGGACTTACCTATATTGTAATATGTAAGGATTATGCTTAATTGAATTACACATTAAATTACATGTTATATAATATTAACATTATCGCTTTAAGCCAGTTACATTTATATATGATCTATAAATCATACCATCAAAATATATAATCATAGCTATAAATTTCTGTTTATTTATAACTTCCTTTTTCAACCTAAGAAAATGTCATGTCTAGATGTCTAGGTCTAGGTTTATAGCCCATAGGTTGTCGAGGTTCTACTGCCTCTATAGCTGGGCTTTACAACCTGTAGGTCTCATAGCCTGTAAGCTCAATCATACCGAGGTCACATTGCCTCTACTGGATTGCATTGCACCATTTGCCTATTGCAATAGCCCGAAAATATGAAAAGTGTTAGAAAAAAAATCTCTGAATTTCTGTTTGAGCAGGGGCGCTATAGCACTATGCTTTGTCACTTTGCAGCGGCACCAAAAATCGCTGCCGTGGCATTTGCGTCTCTGTTCTAAAGTAATTGTAAATTCAGCTGGTAGTTTTGTAGTGCTGGTGGTGGTGCTGTGGCACTACATACTAAAATATATTTTTATATATATTAAATTATAAATATCCTTGCCATTCCCTCTCCCTTCGTCCACTCAACACTAACTTACCTGGGAAGAAACCGAAGGAGGAAAAGAGAAGGGTGAAGAAGAGAAGAGAGAGAAAACAGAAAGAGGATCTTCAGGGCTTTTTCATCCGTTATTTTTGTTAGGGAAATTGTCCTACTCATAGTAAGTAACTCATCTCTTACTTCCGTTTTCGATGATTTTGATTTCTACGGATTTTATCTCCCATAAATTTATAAAAAATATAGTATCTCCTTAATTTATATGCTTTCACCATGTAACTTTTGATATTTATAAATTTAATCATTCTGAATAATATGATATGATTTTATTATATTTTCACTAGTTAGTAACGTGTATATGAATATAATGAGTAAGGAAAATGTATGCTAAAAATGGTTTGAAGGTGATCTACTATATCTTAATATGATAATACTGAAATATAATATGTGTTGAAATGATTGATCGGGATGATATGCACTATAATGTTTAAAATTACGCAATTGGTCATTAAGATGTTTTTCATTCATGAGGTGAGGCATAAAAGACTCGAGGCATTTTGAGGCATAAGCCTCAAATTAGATAATTGCGTAAAGTTAAAATGAGATTTTTTTTGTATAATACCTAATAATATATTAAAAGTTAACATAAGAAATAAATTTTCATGTATATGAATCACAAAAATGCACATGATATAAAGTGACAAGTAATAAACTATGTGAAATTGAATTGAAATCCAAACATCACAATAATAAAATAATATAGTTTAACTCAAAATTCTGTCTTCCCCAATATTCTATTCATTAACATTTAATTCAAAAAAGAAACAGCAATGACATAATAACTTAGAAGTCATGAGCTTTGTCATCACTGAGAGGGTCTTTATTTGAATCATCATTATAATAAAACCGCTCTCTCTCCTGCCTTATCACCTATGGAGTCCAATGTCTCCTAATCTACTTCTTCTTTTATGTCAGTTATCTTCCTTTTCCCTAAATATTTTTTATCAATACAAAGATGAGTAATACTTTAAGATAAATAAGCTCTAAAAAAACTATTTTTTGTATATACCTTTTTTGGTTTGTTCTTTTTTTGCTTGGGTTATGTTGGATGTAGATACTTTATTTCTATCACCATCGAAGAAATCAATATTCAAATTTTCCTCTCGTAATTTAGATGTCGTTACCTCCACTTCATCATCTACAAACCACTTATCATCTAATGTTATATCCTCTCAAATCAAAGGATTTTCATCATCATTCAACCCTTTCTTCTTCAAGTTCCTATCTTTAAGTCTCTTATTATATATAATATACACTAAGAAATTCATCTTTAAGGTTGTCAGACGATTTCTCCTTTTTATATGTATTTGGTTGTACGTGCTCCAGTTGCGTTCACATTCGGATAAAGAGCACGTTAATCTTAAAATTTTCATAATGAAATGCTGCAATTTTGGAGTGTCATCACCAAATTGAATCCATCACTCGATTGAGATTTACATAAATGAGTATAGTTATGTGGGCTCCCAAAAATTCGGCCTTGGCCTCCCCCTATTTGCTTTTTTGGGGGAGTTTTAATGGATTAAGTTCTGGGGTAGATTTTGGAAGGTAGATTGATTTATATATAAGACACTACCTAGAGATTTTACCCTCATTTTGCTAGGACTTTATGATCTGAGTTCTGGTTTCTTATAGGCGCAAGCCCCTATAGTTAATTACCCCTCCCGATCACGAGAGAGAACTTTCGATTAAGGCTAGTCGTCAACCAGATACGTAGAGATACGTGTTATCTAGCATATAATAGCAACATGGGCATAATATTTGAAAATTTGAAGATTTAATATTTAAAATAGAAATTTCATCATCTTGCATTTAAAGCAGATGGTGGGGGAATGGATGATGGACCCGATCAAGATCCCATGGTTCCGTCGTCCTGAGCCATCGTGGTCCCTGGTTTATTTAGTCAGAGGAGGTAGTCGACCCAACCAGACAGAAGGATCCTTGTTGGCAGCCATGGATTACTTTGTCCAAGGGTACCTTGTAGACCTGGGGTGGGTATTTGCCTAAGGGGACAAATTTGAATCCACCTTAGCTAACAGAGGGCTTTATGCTCTATCGATTATATTCTATTGATTCATATCTCAAGGATTTGATACCACTAAAAAACATATTGGCGCTGACCATAACCGTAATTTAGTGTGGCTATTTAGCGGCAAAACCACTCTGTTCAGAGGGCCCCAGGTCATAACCGTTTACCTGCAGTGCCATTTGGCGGTAAAACTGCCAGTTAGAGGATACATACCACGTCCTTATTGGCAGGAGATTATTTGAGAATGGATCGTAGTAATATTTTCGACCAGATATTAGCTCTTTGTGAGCTGAAGTGATGTTTAAATTTGTCCACCGTGACAAACTGTTGCGGAGGGTGGATGGATTTTGCTTTAAGCGGTTGATGATTAATTTCAATTTTAAATATTTAAATCTTGGGATTTTGGGATTTTTGGTAGCTTTGGGATTTTCGGGCATTTGGGTTTTGGACTTTCAGGCATTTGAGTGACATTTGAAAGTATTTGTGAATCCCTTCGGTTGATATCTACATTCAACACGGCCATCATCGGGGTGATTTTGAGGTCACTTGAAAATATTTGTATTTTGTGAAAATTTGAGGGCATTTTGAAATATTTAAAATTAATCCCTCCTGTTGAGATTTGCATTCAATATGGCCATCATAGGGGTATGTGGGGCCATTTTAAAATATTTGAATTTTATGGAAGTCTGAGGGCATTTGAAAT
Source organism: Dendrobium chrysotoxum (assembly GCA_019925795.1). Taxonomy (NCBI): domain Eukaryota; kingdom Viridiplantae; phylum Streptophyta; class Magnoliopsida; order Asparagales; family Orchidaceae; genus Dendrobium; species Dendrobium chrysotoxum. Next base: position 20,069,556 of record CM034304.1, on the reverse strand, counting down.
GGTTAGAGTTAACCCCTTTGGTTAAGATCTACGTTCAACATGGCCATCATCAGGGTGTATATGGGAAATTTTATTCATGGATTGAATCTTGTCGACTCTATCGAGCTGTCGACAGAGGATTAGGTTTCGTAGGCTTTGTGCCTTTGTTAATGAATTCTCTTAATTATAGGCCTTGAAGGCCTAATATGAACTATAAAACAAATATTCTAGTCGATCTCGCGACCGCATATGTATTTTACGGTTCGAGCCGTGTCAACTCCTATCTACCTGCAAAGAAGGATCGGGCTCAAACTTGGGTTTATTTTCTGACATGCGTAGCAGCTCTAGACGTCATGTATGTATCAATAACACGCTCGCCGGGGCCCATGCGGGTTGGGTGATTGCACTTACCCCTTTTGTATACCTATATGTATACAAATTAAGGTGTACGTGCGGGGGCATTTTGGACATTTGACGGGCCTTCTATAACTACTTGTAGAAGCTCGCATTTGCTGCAGTCCTTCGATACTCGTCCATAGGTGATATATTGAATACATAATGGGTCTCCCACGACAGCCCATAGGAACTGGTGTACACCGTACATTCTTTACCTATGGATTCTGTGTAACCATCATTATGAGCTTAGAGGACCACTCATTCATCAGGAATCTGCAAGCCTCAATAATCTTATTCAACTTAATGTTCAGTACCTGATTGAACTGAGACTCACTCTATCCCTAAAAATAATGATTTGATCTAGCTTTTTCTTCCCCGAGCTCGTACAGGGATCAATAAGCGACTTCCTGATTTTGCCATCATCATCATTTTTTGCTGTTGGCTTAAATAAAGGATCAATCATTTCAGTCTTGGATGATTGTGTTCTTACTGATGCCCTATATGTCGAAACCAGGGACCACCTTCTTGAACTGACAACTATAGCGGTTGGAGATACATCAGACCGTCTAGGAGAGTTATGCGAGATATCTGCTCTTTGCATTAACATTTAACAACACATTTGTTGAATATTAATCATTAACTATAGTGAACACAATGCATCCTGTGCTGACATTCGCTTGGATACGTCTAGATATATCACATTGTTATTTCCACTACATGTCGAATCCTTCTTATTGCAACTGACATGTTGATTGTAGTATGGGTCTCTGGTAGTGTCACTGAACCCTTCCGCCTGTAGGAAATTGATGTGCTTGATTGGTGGATTGTCACCTCTAATTGCGTGTCTTCTCGCGTTCGTAAGGACTGTGGTGTATAGTTGCAAGACATTTGACATTGATCGAAAGAGCTAATTTGTCATTGCATTCATCATTTGCGAACTTCTTTAACCTGCAAATAGCTAGAGCATTTAGTTAGCGCAAGCTGTAGAAGTTCAATGCGTTGCTCCTTATCTCTTATACTCAGGAGCTAGATGATACTAATTGCCTTTTTTGCTTTGTGGGGAATTGGCACACTTGATTGGAGTTGGGTTGTCATCAAATCATTGTGGTCGTGTTCCTCATTACTATATCCTTCATCGCTACATGTATTTCATAGGCGCATCTTCCATTTCAATTAACTCCATTCATTTTGCAAGCATAGATAGTCTGAATCTGGCTCATGAATGATTTGAGGGTCTTATAATATTACTGGCAATCAACATCACAACAATATTCATTGAAGAGACTTTGCATCAACATTGTCAATCAAGTTGGATTTTTCTGTCACCTCACTTTCATCATTTATATGCAAGTTGATACACTCATCTGTGATTTATCATTTGACCATTGGTCTGGCTGCATTCACCCTCAATTTTCTCCATGCATTTGTTGCTTATATATCTCCTGTTGCCACCTACAAATGATTCTTATCGTTGATTGGAGATCTACACTTCAAATGGCATGGCCTTTATGAATTAGCTATTGTACTCATTGAAGATGATTGCCACATTTTTATGAATTCATGCTTAGGCTGTGTCTCCCTTAACTTCTTATTTTTTGTGAATAGACTGTATTTGCAAACTCCTTGTTCTCAAATAGAATTTGTGACTCATATGATGAACTTGATGTCATGTTTATCAATATCTCATTTCAATTGAACTGATCATTACAAGCTAATTATCATGCTCTGAAGTTTTCATGTCAACAGTTGTAATTCATTTTGCCTTTGGTTTTATCATCCTTAGCAACCATGAGTTTTATTTAAAAGATGTTTAGGCACTAGTCCAAATTCAAGTTCAATTCATTATCTAGCTTGAATCAAGTCCTGTAGCCCAAATGTGATTTAAATCATTCAAGCCTAGGTCTTCAGTATTCTTTATTCAAATCTTCTTATCACTTTGAGCTCAATTCCTTAAGTCCAGTTCAAGTTCATATTCATATCCACTATGCTTGATTTAAATCAAGTCCAAGTTTACAAGTCTTTTATTTGATTGTTGATGTTCTTTAGCAAGATCTCGGTCTTTAATTAAGATCTGCATGATTATATTTTTGTTAATTAAAGTTTGATTCCCTGCGGTCCAAATTGCAAGTTTAAATCAAGTCCTTGTTCTTTCTTTTCATTCAAGTTATGGTTCAAGCTCAAGTTCTCATTAATTGTTCGAGTCTTGTTCATTTGATGTTCAAATCAGTGTTCAAATAAAGTCCCATGTAGTCAATTTTTGTAAGTTCATAGCTTTTGTATTTCATTCAAGTCCCCTGTTCATTTGTCCAAGTCCTTGTGTCTTCAGTCGAAATTTTGATAGCCTTCCGGCGTCTCCCCTGTTTAGGGGAAAACTATAGAAGTTTGGGCCTTCCCACCACACGTAATAAAGGTGTGTATGGTAGGTGTCCTTAGACACCGCGGCCGTAGTCTTCATTCCCACATTGCACAATAAAGGCGTGTTTGAGGTCTTTGAATATACCTGTTTTAAAAGACATTTGGTTTTTCCCCCGCTCGAGGGCACTTATAAGTAACCCCGCCTCGCCGTAGGCATCGTGCCGGGTTCCCATCACACCACGCACAATAAAGACGTGTATAGGCGATTTTTCGGTGCACCGTGAACGCCGAAATGGGGCTTTTAGGTGATTACCCACCTCGTCGTAGGCGCCGCACCAGGGTCCCATCCCACCATGCACAATAAAGGCGTGTATGGGCGGTTTTTTGGTGTACCATGAACTTCGAGTGCGGGAATATGAGTTTTTAAAAATTTATACCTTCGCGAGGTTGTCGGTGGATCAATGCAAGAGAAAGATCTTTATCTCCCTTTTTTTTGAAACTTTTCTTTTCTTTCTTTTTTTTGGAAGCTCTTTTTTTTTTTTTTTTTGAAACCTCTTCTCCTTCTTCTCTTTTATTTTTTTTATAATAATAATAATAATATGAATAATGATATTAATAATGCTAACTAATAATGATATCAATTGCATTATAAATAATAACCTTTGATATTATTAGTATAAATAATAATACTTATAATAACTATAATTAAATATAATTACTAATAAAAACAAATAAAATATATACCTAAAGTCAACTAGATGAATCGGGTATGGACCTTGGAGGCGTCGGCTTGCTGTTGTGGTGGATTCGGCCGACTGGAAATACTAGGTAGGAGAAAGCCCCCTCTCTCTTTTTTGTTCCTAAACGGTATCAAATGCATGTCAGCATTTGATCATTCAGTTGAATTATCTATATGTTTATCCATGCAATGATATAATTTTAATTTTATCTTCAAATTTGTAGGCTTATTCTTTGCATATTGATATTGAGGGTTCAGATAATAGCCAGTTGCATATAAATGCCGATGAAGTTGTAGCTGCCACCTATCATCAATAATATTCCAAATTTCTTTGTAGCTCCCTCATCGCCTCCTAAATTATAGGTAATCATTTCTTTTGCTTCATCCATAGCATTGCATATGAAGCTCATAGGAGGCTTCTTCTCGGCATCTACCATTCTAAGAATTTGCACTAGTGGCCGAGTAGTTGTGATTGTATACATGACACTTTGCCAAAATTTATCATTTAGAACAATCTTCTTAACATCTTTCTCTTCAGATTTTTTTGTCCAAGCACAACTCAACCATTATGTAGATGTAAACAATAGTCTTCAAAGGTTGCCTAACATCCAACATACTTTGCAAAATCAAATAAGGGATGACAAATCTTATTGCTGCAGGCCTAAGTATTTATTTCTTTGAAAATTTTCTCATGTGTCAAAAATCAAGAATGATTGTAAATAAATTTACTTATCTTCTTTGCTTTTGTCAGTGCATTCTTATGCTACGGCAGCTCCCCAAGCTTCTCAAGAATGAGATCTATGCAATGTACAACACATGGAGTCTAATATGAATGTTTTCTCTTCTCTATAAATTTAGTCCATACAGCTTTATAAGTACTAGTGTTATTTGTTACAACTTGGACAACTATGTACTCTCTAACCTTCTCAACAACACTGTCTAGTAATTCAAAGATAAACTCAGTATCTTTCACTTGATCAGATACCTCAATTGACTTAAAAAATATAGTGCCATAAGAGTTATTAATCAATATATTTATTAAACTTATATTCTTTATATCTGATCATCCATCACACATAATTATTATACATGTTTAGGTCTAAGTCTTCTTAATTTTCTTTCTCAATGCTTCTCTGAATTTTATCCAACTACTCCTTTAAAATTCATGTTCTCAAATCATACATGGATGGAGATTTGAATCCTCTCCCGTATGTTCCAATTGAATGAATCATGTTGGTAAGGAGATGTTACAACTGTAATAGCCGTATTTTGACTCTGCTAAATAAAATTTTTTAGGAGTCATTGTAAGTCCAAATCATAGATATTATAGTTCTTTAATTGTATTAATTTTTTTCATTATTTTTGGGCATTGGTACAAATCCTTAAGAAATTGACACCTATTGATATATGTGGCGGTTTTGGGACTGTCAGGTGTTTGTTTTGCAAACCGATTTCACCAAAATTTTTTAAATAAAATGAGCTATTTTATGGATAAAATTTTAAAATTATTGAAGCCCTAAAAGATTTATATAAATTTTAAATAATAATTGATTAATTTATATAATTATATTAATATTATTTTATTATTTTATTAAAAATTCAAATCCATTATAAGCCTCTCCCCTTTGTTTGGCCAAACAAAGATAGAGAAAAATAAAGAAATAAGAGAGAAAAGAGAAGCTTGAATTTAGAGGCCGTAGAATGATTTTCGCTAGTCGACCTTATTGGAAGATTTGCTTGTTTCATTATGAGGAACCATTATCATATTTTTTATTTCAATAATTTAGTATTTTTAAATTTTTCGATCAAATTTATATTTTCATTACCAAAAAATGAGGATAATTTTGTATTAGTAAAATTTTCACCACGTAATATTTTATTTGTTATAGAGATTGAGATTATGAATATTTTGAGTATTTATTTAAATTTTTTTGTTAAGTGATTTTTAAAAAGTAGCAATTTTAACCCATTCAAAAATTTATTTTGGCATATAAAAATAGTATTTTAGTTCTATTAAAACTTTAGAATATTGTTATATACGATCTCTAGTAATTTGATTAATTTTTAATTTTAAAAATGTGAATTTATGTTCAGTAGGGTTTTCTATTAACTATCATTAGGATATTTTGACACTTTCTGAATTAAGTCCAATTATACTTTTTTATTTACCATAATGTATTAGAAATGAACATAGATATGTGGTTGAGTAATAGCTGGTTATTATTACTGTTATAGTACAGTGATTATAATGTGTTTAAAAGATAAGTAAAGACTGGTTGACCCGTTGGTTGGAAATTGATTGGCCTGTACAGGATGATGGGTCGACGAGCTTTCTTTTAAGTATTATAGTTTGGTGTTATCATCTACTGATACAACGATTGAGAGTTATAAGGAGTTATTACTGTATTAACGGGCAAAGAGTGATGACTCTATTTACCGAGCCAACCGTTATCGACTACGTATTACTGATTATTGAAAAATATCGTTATAGCCAAAACTTCTTACTTGTTTAGTGTGCCCACTGAAATACATATTGTTAAGACATTATTTTTATTACTCTATGGATTTATTATTCTTGTACGGATTTACTATTACTATATTATTTTATTGCTACTGCCACTAGACTGTTATTGTTACTGATATAGACATCGATACTGTTTGATATTATTGATTCAATATACTAATACTAAGTACGTGATATACTCTGTATGTGATTAAAATATTGATATAGAATAACTTGATAGCATGTGTACATCATTATATAACTTTCTTTTTCAACCTAAGAAAATGTCATGTTTAGATGTCTACGTCTAGGTTTAAAGCCCATAGGCTGTTGAGGTTATACTGCCTCTATAGCCTGGCTTTACAACTTGTAGGTCTCATAGCTTGTAAGCTCCATCATATTGAGGTCAAATTGCCTCTACTGGATTACATTGCCCCACCTTCCTATTGCAATAACCCAAAAAATACAAAAAGTGTTATAAGGCATACAATGGTCTACCTATACCATCAGCCTTTGATCCTAGATCTACAAAGGATGTATTATACACTCGGTACTATTGGCCACGATCTAATTAATGCAAGACACTGTGAGGGAACTTATACCTAAACCCCATCAGTGATCTAGGCAGCCCCAACCTAGATTTACCACCCTGCTTAGAAAAGGGTACCAGCTAAACTCCACCTAGCATATAAAATCCGTGAAATCCGGTCTTATGTAAATGCAAGAGTGATTTGCTTTTCCTCTTCTGTATTTATTCATTGCTGTTCTGCTAATTGTGAAGTAGAGTTCTGAAAGAGTCCAAGCTTCTCCGCCTCCTCCAATGTTGTTCTTGCAAAGGTAACAAAATTTCTCCCCTTTCAAGCACTTCTTCGGTTGGGATTCTTTTTCCCTCATGCCAAAATAAGTTAAATTTGTTGAACCAAAGGATTTCGTAAATTTGTGATTTACCATGAAAAGAGGGAATTTTTTGTCAACCGCGGCTTAGATTTACCGTGAGATTTAGTTTTGAATTTTTGGCCGTTTGGTTGGATTTAGCTTAAATCCGCCTCAAATCCAGCCTATATCCTGCATCCAAATAGCCTCTAAGTATACCTAGGGTAAGTTAAATTTCTTAAATACCCTCTTCCAAGACAATGCATGCTTGCCATCTGTTAGTTTTTTTATTACCCTTGCTACAATAATTTTTATATTTAAACAATAATAAATTTTTTTTAACTTAGATGAAATACAATTTCGATTTAATTATCTAATTCTCAAATCCTTCACATTTAGGTGTATAATGCTATATATCAAATTGCTCCATTTGACAATTAGAACACAATGACATAATAATTGTTGAATTTCATGAAAGTTGAGATTTTGGATATTTTAAATTGAGTCAAATGTGGCACATACTAATCAAATATGGGTTTTACAAATTGATCTAGTGGTGGGATTATAATATTGGGTGATAAGTCATTAAAAAGAGTGTACATTTTAGATATCTGGGATCTATTGTTCAAAACAATGTTGAAATAGATGGGGATATTATTAGTAGAATTCATGTTGAATGGTCGAAGTGGAGGAACGCATCGGGCATATTGTGTGATAAAGAAGTACCTATCAAACATAAGAGAAAATTTTATAAGATGGTGATCAAACTTGCAATGATTTATGATGCAAAGTATTAACCATTAAAAGAGAGGCATAAAATTAAGTTAAGTGGTGTAGACATGAGGATGCTCAAACTGGCTTTACACTTAGCGACAGATTGTGAGATGAGTATATACAAGAAAGGTTGGAGTTAGGGGCGGAACCAACCTTTCAACTTAGGGGGGGGGGGCAAATTTTTCTTAGTAATAGACTAATATAAAAAAAACAAAATAAGGACATAATTCAAAGTGAAATCTTGTATTTCATTATGATAGGAAAATTGAAAATCATTACAATTTTATTAATCTATTTTGCATTTTTTGATAATATTGGATAACATCTTCATTGGGAATCAAATCAAACACATCTTTTTCAATGTAAGGCACAAGGCAATCGTTGAGCCAATCATCACCCATTCTACTACGCAATCGATGTTTGATAATTTTCATGGTTGAAAATGCTCTCTTCACTGTACAGTAGCAACTGGTAAGGTTAATGTTAAGGTAATAAGTCTGTAAACTAGAGGATACACGCCATTCTTCTTGAACTTAACAATCTGCTTTGCAAGATCAGCAATGCTTCTTAGAGAAGAGAACTCTTCACTGGTCTACATATCAATAATGTATGTTGATAATTAACTTTTAAGAGCAACAACCTCAATTATAAAAAATCACTTGGATATAACTCTGCTAGACATATCAATTTTCTTTTATCATAAGTACGAAAAGAATCACTTGGGTTTAAGCATGACACATAAAGAAGTAACTCAGTACTTGATTCAGAAAAGCGATTATTTAGCTCTTGAAGTTGCATGTCAACTACAATATAAAATAGATCAACACGATAATGATATAGATTTGTTTTATCTTCACCTCTTTGCACTGATCAACAACGAGTTTTGTATGTTTCATTCATGTTTGGAACAACAACTTCAAAAACATCACAAAAACATGACACTTCATTTAGTAAAGCATTCCATCCATTCTCCCTTAGTAGTTGCAATTGTTGTTTAGAAATTTGAACCAATTTCATCGCATTTTCATTGTCTTGATCTTTCCTTTGCAATGATTGTGATAACTCATTCGTAATGCGCAATATATCAATATCAAATGCATTGTAAAAATAAAATCAAAAGACTCCATTATATCAATCAGAACACCCGCTTCAACCGATTGCTGATCATGAACCCTTTCTTCTTTAATAATCTCTAGCACCTCGATCACAGAAGCATACATACGCGTAAGACTAATCAAAGAGTGAAAATGTGAACTCCAACGAGTATCATTAGATTTCTACAAATTTGTCTCTTGATTCAAACCTTTGCAACTTGTGAGATTGCCATTTTTAAGATGAAGAAGTACTTTATCATGCTGAATACTTTTAAGAGCATCCGATCTCTTACAAGAAGCCTCGATAGTATTAATAATTTTAGAAGTGAACTCAAAAAGATATTTTACTTGCTAATATTCTTTGCCACTGCCACCAAACATAATTGAAGTTAATGAGTGAAATAGTGAACATAAAATGCTTGAGGATTATCTTTTAGAATTAGGGCCTTTAAACCATGGAATTCTCCTAGCATATTGGATGCCCCATCATAACCTTGACTACGCATCCTTTGTATGCTCAACGAGTGTTTGGTTAGAATGTCTTCAATGGCTGCCTTAAGTGTAACTGCATTAGTGGATGTGACATGTTTGATGCCTATAAATCTTTCAATTGCTTGGCCCAACTTATCTACATATCTCACTACAATAGTAACTTGTTCTTTCGTAGAAACGTCACGGGAGTCATCAACTATAAGTGAGAAGTATGAGTTACCAATATCTTTCATGATATATATTAAAGTTTGAGCTGATGCAGCAAAACCTATTTCTTTCTGAACTTTTGGTGAAGTTAATTTTAGATTTGAGTTGGCATATATAGATGTCACTGTCTTAATTTCCTCATTATGATCAGCTAGAAAGTCAAATTGTTCTAAATAATTTCCTCGATTCTCTGAATTGGAAGACTCATCATGCCCACGAAATGATAATCCCTGACGTAACAAAACTCTAACACAATCAATGGCTGCAGTCAACATGATCCTATATTGTTTTTTGTTTTTATCATCTTTGCTTAGCCATAAAGCTGGAAGACTGTGTTCTTGATTCTTCATCAAATCTTCACATTTTTGTCTAGCCTTATTATGTATACTATTGTGATCTCCAATGTGGCATAATAATTTCTCTTTCTTCTTCCAGTTTTTGAAACCTTCTCCAATAAATGAATCCCCACCACCTTGACCTTTAATAATCTGCTCTTGAGGTTTAAATAGATAGCAGTAAAGACAAAAAATAGTGTCTTTCTGCACACTGTACTCTAACCAATCAGAGTATTCATCAAACCATTTCGGATTGAACCTACGTGCAATATTTCCATATAAAGTTTGGGGAAATTGATGACTTCTCGGTTGATGGGGTCCCTTCAATAGATATGATCTCTGAATCTTATCTCTATCATTTACATCATAACTCCAAATAAGAAGTTGGAGTCCTGGATCTGCTGGGAGATTGTTAATATCAATTTTTATTCGCTCTTTCCTCTTTAAATAACGCTCCAATTATTTAACCGTAGAATGAAATTTAATTACCAAAAAAGAGCAACCGTTAATCAAAATATTTATATCAAGATCAAGCACAATGTGCAAACAAAACAAATACTAAAATAATTATAATATTGTTAGTGAAATCTTCAATTCCATTCTTAGGTTCACATGCAGATCATATCTCTGACATTCCACAGTTACACCTCAAAGGAAGCATTAGTAACTCTCTTTAGTCCTCCCTTCATTATATCTCACGATTACTAAAATACATGTAATTTGTTTTAAATAATTGGACGGTAGAAGACACTTCTGTCTTCTGCAATGAAACACATCAACGAATTCAATCTTATCACAAGTCAGTTGAGAACAATTTCAATGCTTAAGTTTGTGCTATGTGCTTATTATCCTTGCTACTGGGGATTGCTATTAAAAGTTCTTTGAATCAACGAAGCTAAAGCTTAAAGATATTTGTGATGTATTCTTAAGCAAAAATATAACTATCTTCTTTTCATTTGACTTTGAAACTTAAAAATGGAGAAATAACAGTAAAAAAAAAAATCTATCGCACAGTCGCACTGAGAGATGTAAATCTCATAAAAGTAGCTATAACAATTATTGCAAAAATTGATAGTTAATGCCACTCTTGAAAGATCAAAGATGTTATGGCTTATGGGTAATTTTATGATAAAAAAAAGAGCAGCCGGACTGGACGTACTAGAGCGTGAGCGGCTGAGCGCAGAGAAGCCGAAGAAAAATGAAATCCTCGCCTCCTCCAAGTCTGAGTGAGCAAGCGATTGATGAATGCAGAGAAAAACCACGAGCAGCGATTGACGAGCTCACGACTGCACGATGCCGACGGGATTCTAGCGTCGAGCGGAGAGAAGAGAACCGCGGGTGCACGGGCAGAGTCTCGAGCAAAATGAACTGGGCGAAAATGCAAAAAACATCGATTAGGGCAAATTTTAACCTGCTGAAGGGGCAATTTACTAAAAAACCCTCATTTAATAAAGATTTTACATTTTCTTAGGGGGGGCAATTGCCCCGCCTGGACTGGGCGTGATTCCGCCCCTGGTTGGAGTAGTTCCAATGACAGATAGGATTAGAGAGTTACCTTAGATTATTTGGTCACATAAAATGTTGGCCTTAGATGATTTGGTTAGAATGTATTAAAAATGATTTTTTTATTAGATTTAAATGATATTTGATTCTTAATTGGACACAATGGAGCAAAATGATTCATGCAGTTGACCCCGCGTAGTGCGATAAAAACTTCTTGTTGTACTAATGATGTTGATGATGAAATTTAAAGCTTAATATTTCTAGTAGTTAAAAAAATACTAAAACAATAATTAAAGTTGGAAAATAGTTTTCTCCAACAATTCAGAGTAATTTGTTTTGAGAACTTATGTTTAATGGATTTTTATGGGCCTACTTTAATTCGTGAATTTACATACTTTATTTGAAATTATTTGTATATTTTCCACAATGATCTACGCAATAAAGATTTTACTCTTGGCCGTTATGTCATAATTCTTGTTAGTTTAATAAAAGCTGCATTTATTCTCTCCATAACCCTGCCATAATATTACATCAGTCTAACTTTCGTATTTATTGAAAAGGCATTATCGCCAACTTAGTGGGGATTTCTCATGTTATTCATCTATACGAAAACGAAGCTAATGCTACATTGATTGCTTCTCATGATTCGGGAAATTTCTTTCTTGTAGAAATGCAATATCTCATTACACCAGCAGTGGCGGAGCAAGAAAAATTTTGTGGAGGGGGCCTAAATTTTTTTTTAAAATTCCCTCAACTTTTTTCATCCGGGCTTGGGACCGGCATTGGCAGTTTTAAAATTTTTTATTTAAAACATAAACTACTAAATAAAAGACAAAATACACTTACAATTTATAGCGTCTATTCTTCATATTTTGAAAAAGCTGAATAATAACATCATTGTCAATATAATCTAAAATTTCTTTTTCAATATAAGCGATTAAAGCATCGTTCATCCACTGATCTCCAATTCGATTGCGTAGTCGATTTTTTATGATAGCCATTGCAGAAAATACTCTTTCAACTCCTGCTGTTGCAACGGGTAGTACCAATGCCAGCTTCAATAGCCTAAAAACTATCAGGTTTTTTCCAATTCGAGAATCCATTTCTCCGAAATGCCTCATCATCTTCTTTTCCTCTTCCTTCTACCCAAAAAGATAGCAATACAAACAGTATGCTTTATCCTTCTGAATACTATACTCTAACCAACTGGAGTATCTATCAAACCATCTCGGATTGAAACGTCTATCTTTGAACCCAAACTTAGTTTTAGGAAAGTCATGATTGCGAGGCTGACAAGGACCTTTTTGCAAATATGTTCTTCGAACTTGATCACGAATGTTAAAACTAAAATCAGAAATAGGTATACGCAATCCAGGATCTGATTGAAGATTCTCTACATCTGGTTCCTTGCTTTTTGATGATTCACCATTTGTTCGATTTCTTTTTTTATTTTGTTCATCATCATTGTTTCTTGAATCCTCTATTGATGTTGATACACAAGATTGTGAGGCCTTCTTAAAATTTTTTTCCATAGTCTTCGAGAGAAGTCAAATTACCTAAAAGTTGACTCCAAAGTTTCAATTAGAACAAAATACAAAGCCTTCCAAGTTCCAAACTCCACTAAAATTAAATTAATAACAATCTTATCCAACAGAACAAAAATGACTGAACAAAATGTCAAAAACTAACTACAGGTCGATCAATTTTCTTAGGATACAATGAACCCTAATCCACAGAATTGAAATATTGCTGAAAGAAGAAATGGAAATCTCCAACTATACTGCAAAGCTAATGAACTTGATGCATAACAACTGAAAACAGCAAAGAGAATCCAAATAAATGCAATAACAGATCTTAACTTTTAGAATTCAAGGACGATGGACGGACTGGTGCCGGCGGACTGTTCACTGCGACTGCCGGATGGCCGGATCGAAGAAGGAAGAAAGGAACCACACAGCTGGAATGCCCGGAAGACTCAGCCGCTGCGACTGCGTCGATCGCGAAAACCACACTGCAACGGACTGGCAAAAGCCAGACGCAGCTTAGTGAAGCCGACTGAGCAGGACGAGAGGGAGAGATCGATTGTGAGGAGGTCGGGTGAGGCTCTCTGCGATCAGGAGAGATGGATCTGGAAGGGGCTTGAACTAGGGATGAACGGTTGGAGGCGTTTGGATCAAGGAAAGATCGAGGAGGAGGAGCGAGGGGCTTAGCCGCTTAGGCCTCTTCTTCGTGTGACGAAGAGACCAAGGGAGCTGGGAGGAGTTCTTCATTCCATCATCTCAATCGCTCGGAAGCCGCTGCGCCTGCCGTTCCGAAGTTCCGTCGTCGCGCGAGAGCTTCTGAGCGAACTATCAGGGCAAGCGAAATAGCCAACGTCCGAACCGACACTTGAATAGACCGAATTTATTGATACTCGAAATTTTTTTTTTTTATTTTGGCGGAGGGGGCACGTGCCCCCGCGGGACCCCGCCTCTCTCCGCCGCTGTACACCAGGCAAATTTCCCTCCATGTTCATGACATCTATGTTCAGGCTAGATGAGTTTATGCTGGCAATATTAATTGAAAATTGTCCTAGCTTTTAAGAATATTGATAGAGTTTTATATATCTTTTTGTTTTTTCACCCGAAAGCCCCCGAGTGGGAGATTATTATTGACATAGATGAGGATCGAACCCATGATCTTTACAATAACTTTCAAAACTCTTACCAACAATCTAGTTCGTGCCTATGATTGTTTTTGGAACTAGTGAGAGCAGTCACAAATTTCATGTAGTTATTATTCAAATAAACTTCTATGATCTCTTCAGCCAAGCTAGCTTACCCACAAATTGATTTGAATGTATATGGTATTCGATCCCATGATCTTGATAATTTTTTGGGATCTTTATAAACTAAGGCTTCGTTTAAGATAATTTTTTTCGGCTGTTTAAAGCAGCTTTTTAATACAAAATTTTTAAGTAAAAAAGAAAAATGTTTTAAAAAACAGTAAGAAATCTTTCCCAAATGAACCTAAGCTGCCTAATACTTTTTTGTAGTTCTAGGCAATTAGTATTTTTTTCTCGTTTGTTAATGTTTCAGCTTCTTAAGCTATCATACCCATAGCTAATACTTAGAAGCCAAAGGTGTCATATACATGCCTACTATCTCTCATTCAACTACTGTGAAACACTTGAAGGTGAAGTACATCCTGGGAGCCAACCCAATGAACATGAGTTATGTGGTGGGCTATGGCCAAAATTTCCCCAGCCATGTCCATCATCGTGGCGCTTCAATTCCTTCAAATCAAAGGCACGTCTCATGCACTGGGGGATGGAAATGGCGAGATGCCAAGACGCCAAATCCCCATATCATCACTGGAGCAATGGTCGGAGGCCCAAACCAGATGGACCAATTCGTCGACAAGAGACAGAATTACAACTTTACCGAGCCGACGATAGCTGGTAATGCAGGTCTTGTTGCAGCTCTTGTTGCACTGACGAGCAGCAGCGATAGAGGCAGCGACATGAATTCCATCTTAAATTAATTTTTAGTTGATTTTCAGTTCCAGTTTAAACATAAATTAGGCTTCATTTGGGATGATTTTTTGAGTGCTTCTTAAAATAATTTTTTAGTAAAAAAAAGTTAAATTTATACTAAAAAATAACTTTAAGACGTAGCAAGAAAGCCGTCCAAACGAATCCTTAATTTCAAATTAGTTTCAAATTTGTCCGTCTTGCTTTAGTACAATTCAATAAAAGTAAAATGTAATTTTAAATGAGCATACTTATATGGAATATATAATATGTTTATTATATATTTTTATGTTTATCTGTTGTATTATTTGAGCATTTAATGTTGACATCCTTATGATCATTTTATATTTTATCCTTACAATAATAAATGCTTCATTAAAATATTCATAACCTTATGTTAAATAACACCCAACTTATATATATTTATATAATAATTTGGGGTAATTGCAGTAATTTGTGAAAGTAATTATAAAATATTTGTTAGTAAAATAAAACTTTTGAAAATTTCTTTAACTTATTAACGATTTTTTCTCTTTTGAAATGTTAGTAGTTTTCTTATTTCCAAGAATATTTAGTAGATAAGATTGTAAAATAATTTGTCATAAATTATTATTATTTTTTAAAAATTAATAATAAAGTTATACTGAATAATACTTGATTGCTGTTTTAAAATTTTTTTTTTGGGTCATTTAGGTAAATAAAGACAAACTAACACACACAACATATAAACAAAGACTCGAATCCAAGATCTCTTAGTTGGAAGTCTAAGCTCTCAACCAACAAGCCATGACTTAGGTGCTTTATTCAACCAAGGATTTAGGCTTCGTTTGGGACAGTTTTCTATCTTTTTTATGAAACAGTTTCTTAGTATAATTTTTTTTGAATTTAAAATTTTTATATTATAAATTTGCATCATGTACTACCTATTTTTATATGCAAGCTATTTGTGGTAAAAATCAAATAACAAAGAGTTGAAATCAAAATTCAATGGATCCATAATGTGACCGACCATTCCTTTTGCATTAGAAATTTTATGTATTAATAACAAAAATGTAATGAAATTATTATAAATGTGCAATGGTTTTGCCATATAAAGTAGACTTGAATGAATTTTATCGCTGGTGTTGCTTGAAATCAATGAAAAGGTAGAGTTTCTCTTATTAGGAGACTTTTATGAGTCTTCCTATAAATTGTATTTGCATCTCCATTTAATTCAATTGTCTTTGTCATATCTCGCTCTCTTTATATGCATGTCTCTGCATACTTGATTTGGCTTCGTCTTCATTCCATTTTATATTTTGACCAAAACGTATATAAATACATGTTCGCCTTTTACATCACTCATTTTATAGTACATGATCAACATACGAAGGAGGGATCAAAATAACTCGAAAAGGGATCTACACATAAAATTCCTCAATCATGATAATAGTCTTGAAAATAATTAGAAGTCAACTAGTGTATTTGATTAATAACTTGATACTCATTCATATAAGACTCATTTATGTTCATTTGTTTATAAAATCATTCCAATCCGAACAAAATTTTAAAAGCTCATCATATACAACAACAACAACAACAACAACAACAACAACAACATTAAACCTTTATCCCACTATGTGGGGTCAGCTACATAAATCCTTTTTCTCCATTGTATCTTGTTAAGAGTTAAATTCTCATCTAAATCTAATAAAGAAAGGCCATTTCTAATATTTTCTAATCAAGTTTTTTTAGGTCTACCTCTACCTTTTATAACATAAGTCCAATCTAATACATTTACTTTCCTAACCGGGTTATTAAAAGGCTGCCGTTTTATGTGACCAAACCATCTAAGGCGACTCTCTCTAATCTTATCTTCCACTGCAGCTACTCTAAACTTTTCACATATATGCTCATTTCGTATCTTGTCTCTAAGAGTAAAGCCACTCTTCCACCTGAGCATCCTCATCTCTGCAACACTTAACTTAATATTATGCTTCTCTTTTAATAGCCAACATTCTGCACAATAAAGCATTGCAGGTCTCACTAACATCTTATAGAATTTTTCCTTAAGTTTGAGAGGGACTTTTCTACCACAGAACAAGCCCAATGCATTCCTCCACTTCAACCATCCAACTTGAATTCTACTAATAATATCCCCATCTATTTCACCATCACTCTAAACAATAGACCCAATATATCTAAAATGTGTGCTCTTATTTATGACTTGATCACCCAAAGTCACAATCCCCCCACTAGATCTATTATTACTAAAATTACACTTCATATATTCAGTTTTAGTTCTACTCAAATGAAAGCCTTAAGACTATAAGGTTAACCTCCATAATTCAAGTTTACCTTCAACTCCCTCTCTATACTTCTCCTTCAACTCCCTTTAAATCAATAAAAATCATATGCAGATCCTCCTTATTCTCTATACTTCTCCATCAAACCTCTTAATAAATGTATAGCTTCCATAGTAGACCAACCTGGCATGAATCCAAATTGATTTTGAGAAACATTAGTATGCCAAATATTATGATCCATAACTCTCTCACATAGTTTTAAAGTATGAAAGATTAACTTAATTCCTCTATAATTCTCATAATCTTGTGCATCACCTTTATTTTTAAAAATAGGAATCAACACACTCATTCTCCACTCATTTGGCATCTTTTTAGTCTTCAAAATAATATTAAAAAGTTTAGTAAGCCAGAAAATTCCTTCATCTCATAAGCATTTCCACAACTCTATTGGAATATCATCAGGTCCAACAGGTTTTCCACACTTCATTTTCTTTAAAGCCTCTTAAGCTTCAGTTTTACTAATACGCCGATAAAAAAAATCTTTATTTTCAGTTAGGGTGCTAAGGTCACCAAAGTCAATCGCATTCTCATAATCTTCATTGAAAAGTTTAGCAAAATATCTCATCCACCTTTGATGAATATTCTCTTCTAAATAAAAGCACTTTTTGACCTTTATCCTTAATACACTTCACTTGAACTAAATCCTTACTACTCCTATCTATTTGTTTAGCTAACTTATACATATATCTTTCACCCTCCTTAGTATTTAATCTATTATATAAATCATTAAAAGTCAAAATCTTTGCATTGCAAATTACTTTTTTAGACTCCTTACGGGCCTCTTTATATCTTTCCCAATTATCAAAATTTTTACAGCTAAACTTATTTTTATAACAAATCTTCTTATTTTTTATCTTTTCTTCCACATTTTGATTCCATCACTAACTATTTTTACTATTAGTAGCTTTTTCTTTTGCAACATTCATAATATCTCTAGCTACTTTTTCCAACATAACATTAGCTTCCTCATGCACAGACAAAATCTTTAGATCTAGAATCTTACTCTCAAAAGTATTTTTTTAAAATTCTTAAATGCCCCCATCTAATCCTAGAACAATGATTTACTTTATTTTTTTTTATTTTTTGACCCTTCATTTTATAGTCCAAAACTAATAAGTGATGTTAAGAACATAAACTTTCACTCGGAGAACTTTACAATCTTTGCAATCTAAATGATTTAAGTCCAAAACTAATAAGTGATGTTAAGTACATAAACTTTCACTCGGAATACTTTACAATCTTTGCTATCTAAATGATTTAGTTTTCTTATAAGAAAATAATCAATCTGAGTTTTTCTATATCCATTCTTATAAGTGATGAGATGCTCATCTCTTTTCTTAAATAAGATATTAGCAATTACAAAATCATAAGCTAAACAAAAATCTAATATAATCTTACTACATTTATTAGTCGCTCCAAAGCCCTAGCCACCATGAATGTTTTTAAAATCATCTACCTCTCTACTAAAATATCCATTTAAATCTCCTTCAATAAAAACTCTTTCTTTGAAGGTATCATTTGTATTAATTCTTCTAGGTCATTAAAAAATTTTAATTTTGAACACATATCCAAACCTGCTTGAGGAGCATAAACTCTTATTATATTAATAATCTTACCACCAATAATAATCTTTAAAGCTATAATTCTATCTCCAATTCTATTAATTTTTATAACATAATCCTTCAAACTCTTATCTATAATCACACCTACACCATTTTTAGTATGACTCTTACAAGAAGACCATAGTTTAAATCCCAAACTATCAATCTCCTTAGCCTTCTCTCTAACCCATTTAGTTTCTTGAATGTATAGAATACTTATCTTCCTATGGGTCATAAAATTAATTAATTACATTAATTTGCCCGTAAGGGAATCTATATTTCAAGTTTCTATCATAATTTTAATTTCATGAACTAGCTTCTTTGCCCTCATCCATCCATGATGTGAGAACCCTTGCTTATTTAACACTGCATATGGGCTTCGGTACAACGACCCTTGCTCACTTGTCGCTGTATTTAGGCCATAGAATACGTCACTTTCAGGGAACACCCTAGCATTAAAACAATATATTAAATGATCTATTTCATGATTATTTAATAAGTTTTATGCTGGCTATTGGCTACCTAACACAATCCTCCATTTTTCTCATCTAGGACTTAGGATCTGACAACGGCAGTGTTAAAAGCTCATCATATAAATGAATAAATTTGTACATTAATTTTTCTTTATCTATAATTTAAATTAAAATAGATTAATTTAGATCTATAATGAGACATCATTAAATTATACATTCATACATTGATAAAATTATAACATATGCATTTAGATAATTAATCACTTATGAGAAATTATTCAACTCATGATTTGATGCTAGCAGTAGTATTTTTTGTCCTAAAAATTTGAAGTCATTATCTTCATTGAGTTCATTGTGAAGCATTTATAAACCTCCAAAGTTTAAAGTACATATTTATACACAAAGTCTTAATCTTGACACAACAAGGATGGTAAAAATTGATTTTAAATTTTGATTTGGACATTCAATATTATTTAGACAAAGCTATTAGAGTTGCTAATCCTTTGAGTTGCAAGTCTATTTTTTAGGAAAATTGATTAATTATTAGAGAAATTTAATTAAAAAAATTGAAAAGATTGCAAATAGATATAGTAAGACAAAGAGATGATAATATATTATAACTCTCCCAACAATTAAATTTGTATTGCAAGTAATAATAAAAATGCTTTAAAAAAAATGAAGGATACCATTAATATATCAAATTAGATATGTAAGAAAGACATTAATATTATTGATTATGGGCTTTGAAGGAATAATATAGAAGATAATATATAAAGAACAACATGCTTGATACAAGTCATATGTGTCAAGAATTGAAGATCATACTCTTCTCACCTATAATGAAGAAATAGATAATTGAGTTTTTAGTTAAATATGAAAGTTGGTAATTATGATCTTGATAGATTGGGTCAAAAAGTAAGTTCAAGATGACAAAATCATAAGATCATAATTGAGTTGACTTTTACCCACAATCATTTTTGACCCAAACTTCAAGTCTAAATATTTAAGCAAATTTGAATTCTTAACTAATAGTCTATTTTTATATATAAGAAGTGTACTTAACTATAATGGAATGCACCCATAGGAGTTTTTAACCATAGATCTAAAAGAAGTTCTAAGCTTCTTGGGGGAAATTTGGATAAATTAATTTTCTACTTGAAATTGCAATTGAGCAGAGTTTTAAATAATTTTGTTAGACTTTAGTGGCCATTTCAAAAGTTCATTAAGAGACTATAATTTATTTATGAAATATACTTGAGAGAGCAAGTCAATCTTCATTAAAGATTAAGAATGAAGAGATTGGCTAGTTTGAATGTCTAAACAAGTGATGTTAAGTAGGGGCAGATGTATAGTGGGGACCCTGGGGGCACGGGCCCCCACTGGCCCAACAATTATAAGTCAGCCCATTTTAAATTATATTAATATAATCATTAGCATATATAAGTTTAAATATAATTTCTAAAACTAATCAGTCAGTCCCTCTATGCCTCCACCTTCATTTTTTTGCTAATGACATTGGTAGCACTCTCTCTCTCTCTCTCTCTCTCTCTCTCTCTCTCTCTCTTTCTCTCTCCTCCCATCTCTCTCCTCTCTCTCTCTCTCTTCTTTTAGTTTATATTTATCTCCCCAATCTTAAAATAAAAATCTCTCTGCAAAAGATAAAAGATAAGACAATATTATGTTGAAAAAAAAAGATTAGATAAAATTATGTTGTAATAAGTTAATTAATTAATAAATAATTCTAATAAATTATAAGTTAATTAATTAATTTAATAATATTAACTTTATAATTTTGTATTATTTATGATTTTTTTTAATTAAATTTGATTCATTATGTCAAATTAATTTATAATTAGGTAGAATATTATCTTATACTAATTTAAATTTAATTAATCAAAATATAGTTCAAAATTAAGACATAATATAATTAATTCAAATAAAATAAGCTTAAGTATAAAAATAATTTAATTGAACTTAATTGATTAACAGCCTTATGGGAAAAATATTTATTTTTTAATGAATAACAATATACAAAGGGATATATCTGTTCCTTTTTAACAAGAACAAATATAATTTTGGATATATTTTTTATATATTTTTTTTATTAAAAACATGCTTCATGATATATGATTACACTAAAGAAAAGTGGTATTTTGAGAGTAATTTAATGGCTATTACTAATTTGTGCCCATTCAAAAAGTTTTCAAGCTCCACCCCTGCACATGGAAGATGGCTAGGTGTTACACTCATTAGTTAAAAAAGATGGTGTTAAACTATTGCATGCATGTTAATTATGAACCCATCGAAAACTATTTCATTGATAGCACACTCCATTGATAATGATTATATCGATGATAACTTCATTATTAATAATCTTTTTATCAATGAAAAAGTTTGTCACAGATAACTACTCCATTGAAGATTTCTTTATCAATTAATGATAATCATGCTATTAACAACTTTATCAAATATCATTCAATCAATGATGGATTATGCTAATGGAAATCTCTTCATTGATTGATGTTTTTGATGATTACTCTATTGATGATGCAGTTTATTAATGATGAATATGTTCATGGTGAATCCATCAATGATATCTCTATCTATTATCTCTCCATCTATAATCATAATTTACACGATGACTCAATTAATGTTCAACTCTATTGATTACTACTCTAGTGATGGTTCACCTCATCAATGATGATTATGCCAATAGTGACTCCATCGAAAATCAATTTAATATTAAATTTCTTCTAATAGATTTATATTTCATTCCCAAAATAATCTATACATTAAACATTCATAGGCATAAACATAAGAAAAATATTTGTCATTATTTAAAGAGAAATTAAAGAAAATATACTACTTAATAAAGCATAAATTATTAACTAAGAATAGAATATCACAGCACATAGTTATGATGTGATGGTTATTTGGCTACGCTATGCCAGTTGTTAAAAACTCAAGGTTATTGTGTTTTTAGCTGAGGATTTACTTTTGCTAAAGTCTCTAATCAAATTTCAAAGGAAGATTCAATTTTCTAATGTATAAATCCTACTTAAAATGCGAGTGCATATTATCACATCAAGTAATAAAATAATGAACAGAGTATCAATCCCATAAGGGAAAAAATACTAGAGTTATCCTACGTGAAATTTACTAATGCTTACTGGACTGTTATGCTTATCAGCTAGTGAATTAACAAAAATGTGATTGAAAATGTAAAAATAAAAATAAATGCTTTAAAATGTGAGAACAAAATTTCTATTGTTATAAAGTTCTAAACCTATGAATCCTTAAAAGAAAATGATTGCTTTAAAGAGGGATGTTTTCTATAAGGCTGTTGTGGATCAGAACAATTATTCTCCTAATCTTTGTCAAGTTCATTGGAGACTAAGCTAGGATCAATGCTAACTGTAGTTAAGATATCCCCATAGGATCCCATATCCTAAGCCACCATATGTCTATGCATGGCCAATTTGCATTCTAAGTTCCCTAATTGTTCTTCTAGTCCATTTGTCGAGCCTTAAGATCACATTATATTTTGAATTTATGCAAGGCCTATACATAAATCAACTTAAGTGCAAAGAAAATAAAAATAGTATGGATTTGATAAACATTCAACCCTAATTTAAGTAGTGCATTATGTTTTAGTTCATCACAGATCTAGAAAGGTAGATTAGCTACATATGGAGGCATTGAAACTTACATGAAATCTAATAAACATTACAAACATTTTATTTTTTTAACTTAATCAAAAATATAACCCAAAATACAACTCAAAAAATTAATAAATAAAAAAAAAACAAGTTTAGAAATAACTCGTATGTACTTCTACAGTCATTTGCTTACTCCTTTGCTTTACTTCACATCAATACAAGACTCCAATACAATGAATACACGCTACACACTTGACTTTACCATTGACTCACACATTCTCCCAAAATGACAGTACATATGACTCCTCCAAGAGGCCTCTTCTCTCACTCAAGGAATAAGGTTACTATTTATAGTTTTTAATTTTAAACTGACCTAACACTGTGATGCTAGCTTGGTGACACTTTGGTGCTGTTAAACCGGTGCATTGGTTCATCAATCATCATGTCAGTTCACTGGTTCAACAATCTCCTACCACGGTGCTTGGCAATCTGGTGTTAAGGTACTGCGGTGCAGACTGGGTAGCGCTTCGACGCAAAACTCATCAGCCAATATTTGATAAGCTTTCTGTTGCAATGCTAAGGGAGTGGCGCTGTGATGTTGAGATGGTGGCACTATAATGCTGGTTTACTTTTCCTAATTTTTATTTAATTTCCTATGCAAAATACAAGGTTAACATGCACAACATAATAATAATCATAGGCAAATAATATAACAATTTTTTATCATATCAAATTCTCCTAAACATTAAATTATTATTTGTCCTCAAGTAATAAACATACACTAGGATAAAAATATTTCTTTTTTATCTTTTGCTTGAGTCTAAGTTTTGGAAAAGTATAAAATTAATAATATAAATATTCATATAGTATATAAGTTGGAGGTTTTTGAATAAAATAATTTTTAACATCCTGATATTTCTTTTTAAATTAATATTCTTTATAGGATAAACACATGTAAGTGAATAATTTGACTAACTTATTTAGATTTATTAAGCTTTTAAGAATTAATGAAATTATCACTTAGTTAATCCTCAAGTCTGCCTATTAGCTTTCTTTAAGTATTAGGATTCCAATAATTTCTTTTAGAAGTATATAGGTAGGGCTAGACATTTTAGGTACCAATTTTTAATATTTAGGTATTTAACAATTTTAATTTTTCTTATTTTCTTTTTATTTATTTGGATTACCTTGTAATGATTTTAGAATGAGTGTTTATTGCCTCCACTTAATATTTTTAAGTGAAGCTAGACATTGTACACACCAAGTTTTGATATTTAGTACTGTAGCCATTTTTTTATTTTTAATTTTCATTTTTTAATTTTCTTTTCTTTAACTAAAATACCTTATTGTAGTGTTGAATACCTATCTCTTGCTTCCAATGCTATATTAATATAAAATTTGTTAATACTATCCTAATTCCCTATTTACTTGTCTTTAGGTGATTTAGAATAAAATCTATTGATTTAATTTACATTATTCCTAAAAGTTAATATTTCTTCATAAGTAGTCGAGTGCATAAGTGAACTTTAGGAATTTATTTATTCACAATGACTAATTTTTTAAATAAAAGGATTAGTCATTATTCTGTAAGTATTTTATTAGGAAAATTTTGTAAGTTGTGTACTATTAAATAATTAACAATCTTAATTTTGTATTTCCAAAAATCCAAAAATTATAACTCAAATAAAAAGTGCAATAGTAAGACAAGTAAAAAGTCTAAAGTTTGGAGAAATTTTCCTTTCATTAGTTTTTCACTTATAAAACAAAAACAATTTGTAGGATATTTTTATAGCTTAAAAAAAAAAGAAATAACTAAAAAAAAAATAGGTAAAAGAAAAGTGGAACCATTGGCAACATAAAAAATACTAAAAACTAATGCAACAAATTAAAAGTAAAAACAAGATAAAATAAAATAAAACAATAGTAGGGCTCTCCTATAAATCATCATCATCTCCTTCTTCTGTTGTTGCCAGGGTATTGCTGAAGGTCTTGCTCCTGCTCCTGGGTACATTGCAAAGGGGGTAGGCTAGGAAAGAAGTTTCACTGACTATGGGAGTCCATCTCGTAGCTCTCAAACATTTTGATCAAGGTTGTGTTATAGTCAACCTAATACTGATACTCATAGCATCATAGGATCTTTACCCTACTGTTATATGGGTTATGTTGAATGGTTGAATCCCTGACCATACTTTGACGTGGTGATTTTGAATGAAAACATCTTTGATCATGTTAGGGAGGAGGCTAGCATAACTTACTCCTCTCCTAGGCTCCCTATTACTCTAATTGACTCACAAAGGTTAGAAATTAAATGTGGATGCCCTAAACCTACAGAAGTTGACCCCCTAAGCATATATTGGATAGCATGAAAAATAATTTTTCTAAAGTCCATAGTTATACCCTTTGGATACAATAATTTAAAACCACCCTCTCCTTAATTTCCTTATGTTTTTGTTTGGCGTATGCTTAGTAGAGATAAAGTAATTCCAAGCTTTGGACTCCTATGTGAGGTAGAAGCAAAAAAATAATTATTTTGTCCTCTTCTCTCTTCCACTGGGTGTTAGAGTTTCTCAAGGTCAGGTATCTAATGATTTCTTTGTAGTAAATGTTAGTGGTATAAAAGTTTAGATGCCAGTCCCCACAAATTGGAAGTTAGGAGTAGAAAAAATTTAATTGATGGAGATGGGAGTAAAAGACTCTCACTTACTTCGGATAAAGACAGACTCATTCTAGGGCTCCTTCATGTTGGTGAAGAATTCCTTGACAATAATAACATTTATGGGGTGAGGCTACATAATAAGATAGTCCCAATCATTGTGAGTGATTTATCTTTGAAGAATACCCCAAGGTTATCAAAACACCTCTCTAAAATAAAGGGTCTTCCTATCAAAATTTTATATCGTTCCTCAGTGGCTAGACTAATAAACATACGAGAGTCATGAGATGAATAAATATCCCTCTTCCTACCAATGCTCACCTTAGGGGCCATTTATATCAAAGAAAACTAATAAGAAATAAATAAGATTAAAAAACTCTAAGGTTCTATAATATAAGGGAGCATGAGTGTAAATGAAAATGAAATTTTAGCCCAATCCCTATTTATAATTAGGATAACGTTGTGGTTCTAGCTAAAATGGCACTGCGATGCTTAATCAATTCTCGTCAAACTAGGTAAAAGTGCTGTGGTGCTGGGGATAAGGAGCATTATGATGTAAGCCTTAGAAATTGGAATCATAGGCATTTTGACCAGGAGACCACCGTAGCACTTGACATGTTTCAATACTACAATGCTTTAGGATGAATGCCACCACGATGCTTCATCTATCCTTTTTAATATTTGATTAAGTGTTGCAGTTCTACATGGAAAGTGCTGCCATACTCTAAAGGGAAAAATGGTGCTATGACAATTATTTTCTCTTGTGCTATGGCACAATCAAATAGATAAAATATTTTAATAATTATTATAGCACTGCAATGCTTTATGGAACATCGTTGTGGTGCTAGATTGAATTTTTCAAATTGATTTTCTTATCTCCAAATTTAACTAAAACAAACACACCAGGATGATCTAAACTCTAAATAAGATACAAGGATTTCTGGACTTGAACTAAAATATCAATCACACACACCCTAATTAATAACAAATAAAAATATCAATTGGGTTACCTCCCGAACAGTGCTAATTTATAGTCTCTAACCAGACTAAACTCCAAACACAAAAATATATATATCAATTGGGTTGCTTCCCAATTAATGCTAAGTTCATAGTTTTTAGCCATATTATGTTTAACTTCTATTTAAGAATAAGCCAGCTAAATAGAGCTTCTAGGGTGATCCATATCTCTTCCTAAATAAAGTTTTAACCTCTAACCATTAACTTTAAAAATCTGACAAGTTTTCTAGTCACAATATCAGCAACTCCATAAAGATATACCTTTACTATAGTGAATTTTCAGACCACCTGGACTTCAATTTTATAGGAAATAATTATAATCTTGAATTATACAGTAAAATTTCTTGTCCAGATCTAAATTCTTTTCTAAGAAGCTTAAAATCTTGCTACTTCTTCATTTGTTCCTTATATATTTTTGCATTTTTGTATACTTTATGTTTAAATTCATCCAACTCATTCAACTGTATCATTCTTTTCTCTTTAGCATTCTTCAAATTGTAACTCAAATCTTTTATAGCCCAAAATACTTGATGCTCCAGTTTAAAGGCAAAATGGTTGACTTTCCAAAAATCCTTCTATAGGGCGACATTCTAATATGTGTCTTAAATGTA